>JAHZTW010000002.1:34441786-34628234 GCA_020283515.1 Alliaria petiolata | reverse complement strand
GATTTTTAAAATTTCTTTTGGTATTAGTAGTCGAAAAATAATCTTATTTTCTTTTTCTATTTTTAAAACTAATTTTTCATTTTCTTTTTAGTATTTATTATTGATCATACAATTTTCTTAATTTAAATGTAAAACATAAAAAAACTTATTTCCTTTTTCTTAATTTTTTTATTTACCTTTTCGGTTTTTATATTTTATTTTTTGTATTAGTAATCGAAAAAAACTAATTTTCCCTTTTTATTTTAAGACTAATTTTTAGATTTATGTAAACATTATGTTAAAAACTAATTGGTTGAATTTTGTTTTTTTTATTGATTTTTTATTTACCTTTTCGATTTTTTTATTTTCCTTTTTGTATTAGTAATTGAAAAGGAAACTTAGTTTTCCTTTTTATTTTTAAAACTAATTTTTAGATTTATGTAAACATTATGTTAAAATCTAATTGGTTGAATTTTTTTTTTGATTTTCCTTTTTGTATTAATAATTGATCATACAATTTTCTAAATTTAAATGAAAAAACATAAAAAACTTATTTTCCTTTTTCTTAATTTTCTTATTTACCTTTCCGATTTTTTTTTTATTTTCTTTTTTGTATTAATAATCGAAAAAGAAACTTATTTTCCCTTTTTATTTTTAAAAATAATTTTATTGATTTATGTAAATATTGTGTTAAAATCTAATTGGTTGAAATTTTTTAACACACATGTCAAAATTTAATCAATTAACTTGACACATGTCACGATCATGTTAATTAGTAACTTTGACGCATTCTACTTTATATAATAAGATTTTCAAAAAAAAATCCTTGAAAAATTAACCAAATAATAATAATCCTAGTATAGTAGTATCCATTAGCCTGAAGAATATGAAATAGTAGGAAAGCAATACTATAAAAAAAAGAAAAAGGAAATTTGATTGTATGCTCATATTCGAATGCAATTAAAGGTTAGTAGCATTTGTTCGCGAAGCTATTAGAAACCTACAGTACAGCCCTTTTTTCCCATCTGATAATATTTGATATTTCAAATTAATAGAAAAGTGGAATACATTTTTGAAATACATTAAAAAAACCATGTTAGCTATAAAATATAGACCAATATTAAGAAAAAATAAGACAAAAGCATAGTGGAATAGCTAAAACTTGCGATAACACCAACCACAATCTTTACCATACAACCATGACGCTGCAGTTCGCTGAGAGATAGGAGAACCGAACAACCAAGCAACATTTCATTTTCTAAAAGCAAACCAAACCCGAATCTAGGCACACCACGAATTCCACAAGCAAAAATGCAACATTAAAAAGGGAGAAAAGCACAAAAAAAGCAACCAACAATCGTCCAAAGGCCAAAACAAGCATTTAATGGAAAGAAGCCTCTGAAATAAAACAGAGTTCAAGACGCATAATCTTAAAAATACACCGTGAAAACGCCAAAAAAATCAACATCTTTTACACGCGGATACTCACGAACACAGCCTTAAAAATTTACATACAAAATGCCGATTATCTCCTCGCAAGATAAAAGCTGAAGATCGAAACTACTATTTTGTTTTGAAACCAAATCCAAAACTTCAGAGAGTCAAAAGATCCGAATTTATAATACTGTCTTCTCTCTTGTAACCATTAATGATTATGATTATACTTTTAAATTTTGTGTCAAACGAAGTTAAACCTTTTTTTTTTCTCTTTCAAAATATAAAAAAAGTTAAAACATTTTTTTACAAAACGAATCTACATAATTGGTACGTAAGAACTAGAATCGAAAGAGATACGGTAGGTACAAGTTATAACGATAAGATCCATCACCAGCTGTTTTCTTGGCGTCTTGCAGACGTTTAATTTGAACGTCTACTGTATATATATATACGCAGTATGTACTACACAATTACACATACGGTTAATCACTTTTATTGATTTTGATGATTATTATTTTATTTTATTTTATTTTGCTAAAGGGTTTTGATGATTATTATTACTACTCATAATTTTGTTACTCTGATCAATTCCATAATCCATATCGTCTTTTTTGATTTTTTAGTTTGTCTTCTCTTAATTTATTGCGAGTTGACTTATAGTATCAACTAGTACCATATTGAGACAATTGGGCTAACAACCCAAATTTTAATATAAATTAACATAAATTAAAAAAACCACATATTCTTATAGAGGCCTAAACAGAAAACTAATTTGCCATCAAATCAGACGTGTTTACCTCCACGCGCCCTGTCTATCTTCAATCTTTTTTTTGTTTTTTTTAAAGTTTAGAGAGAGAACAAAAACTCAGATTGATTCTGAAATCCATCGCCGGCACGTGGAGTGTTCTCGTCGGATTAGTCAAAGTGAAGAAGAGAAGTTGGTTTCTGGTGTTCTGCTGTCTAAGTTTTTTGTTTCCATCTCCGTCGATCTGATTTAGTGAGATTCGGTGTAGAGTTTTTTATTTTGTGATCAGTGGATTAGATGGTGAAGGAAACAGAGTACTACGATGTGCTCGGCGTTACTCCAACTGCTACGGAGGCTGAGATCTTCGTTCGCCACCGTCGACGTCTTCTTTCGTCACCGCCAACGTTCTATAACTATTTCATATTTTAATTTTACTCTATAAATAAATATATATATGTACAAATCATATTAGACATTTACATATATACATATCTATTCCATAATTCAATATTACTCCATAAATATATATATCTATACATACTTATCATATACTTATCATGTTAGACATCTACATATATACAAATATAAAGAAATAATATTTTATTTAAATATCTACAAATTAAATTATATAACTAATTTATATGATAAAAAAACTATATCATAATATAAAGGTATATATGATATTGTAAATGTATATATGTATAATAATTGACAGGTTGTAGTCACATTAATAACAAACTATACGCACATACATGATAGCACAAATCGTAATTTTGTTAAAAAATCGATCATTTGGTATCTTTGTGTCGATTTCTAATACCAAAACTTGTCATAGCTAAATTCCTAATTCTTTTCTACATTTAGCTATACACTAAATTGACCCCACCATATTATTACACATCGTTTTTTTCCTTACGGGAGATCATACGCTAATAATCGACATTTGTAAAATGTTGAAGTTCGAACTTAGTATCGAATTACAGAAAGCAGAACTACGTTATGACCAATCATTATACCAAAAATGATTCCTCTATATATTTCAAAATTTAGATTTCTGCAAATTGTATTACGCTCAATGTATTTTCCTGTATTTAATTTTTTTGATGAGAAGGAGAACATATTCTGGTAGACAATGAAATGGAGCTAACTCAAACTGTCATGATTTAAATTACTTGATAACATTTACGTTTTCTAAAGTTAAAGTTAGAAAATTATTATTATATTTATGAATAGATTGCTATATATTCTTTTAGCATTATAGATATAATAAAAGTATCATCAAAAAGTCCATTTTATCGAATAATATTGATTCTGATCATTGCGAATTATTTTTATTCTAAAATTTTGCTTGAATTTTTTTCCAAATATAATTTTCATATATATTTTAAAGAATCCACTGACCAAGTTAATGGAATATACATATAAAAAATATTAAAAAATAAAAGTAGTGGAATATACAGTTATACATATATCTACAGCCACACATTTGTATTTTTGGGGGTAGTTGCTTTATAGTACATCCTAAAAGGTAATCATATATACAGTAGTAGATTTTTGGCTTACATTGTTGGAGTTATATATAATAAATAGAGCACTAGAGCATATATATACTTAAACATAATCAGTTTATGTCAATTACTACAAAATTGTAATTCCTACACCTAGCTACACTGCTAGATAAAAAAAAGCTATGCATTATAGGAAAAATACACTAGATAATCATGTTTACTGAACCGACACTAATTAACCCATTTGTTTGCGACGATCACATCAAAAATATGTTAAGCAAAAAATTGATTAGTCCTAAATTTGACGGATAAAAAATATCGCATATTTGTTACGAAGGAAAACTTAGGTTTAAACGAAATATGAAATACTGCATAGTCCAAACAATAAAAAAATGAATTTAGCAACCCAATAAGTTAAATCGAGACCATTTCTTGGGAGATTTTGTCTTCTTCTCCTTCTTCCTTGGTTTGCAAGTTTCATTAGCATCATTTATCTTCTTCTTCTTCTCCAGTAATGGTTTCTCGATATTTATCTCTTCCTCTTTCTCTTCTTCAATCTTCTCTTCCATTTCCTACATGTTATAATAACATGTTTAATCACAATGACCAAATTCATTAAGTTTATAATTGATATCAATTCAAACAATAGGTGAATATAGTTGACTATTATCTCTAATAGTGAAAAACCTGTTACAAATATGACGGACAAAAACAATTTAAACAATTCATACCCGAGGGTCTTGTGGATGTTGAAAAGCGATATGAAAAGGGTTAATGTTGCTACTGAAAATGGGTAATGCCTTTGTCAAATCTCTCTTAATCCTTTGGCTTGATGTTTCACCGGACCCTCCAGTTGAAGTAGAAGACGCACTGCTCGATTCCAACTCCAAACATATCTTTTAAACATTTATACCAAAAACGTTAAAACATTATACAAAAAAAAAAAAAAAACCTTGAAACATTATTACATTCACATGACATTTCATTTGTTTTGAATGAAATCTTAAACGAAACCATACCTGAAAAAGTCTGGTCTCTAAAGCCGCGATTCTATCTAGTAACGATCCTTTGAAATAAGCTTCTCTAACCGCCGTGCCTCTATCGATTAATCCTCGTGTGGTAGACGCATTTTCGTCTTTCCATTTCGGAAGGTTTTGTTGTCTTTCTAGATTCTTTATCTACGTTCATCAACACAAGAAACACAAAACAAATATTTAGGTTGAACGAGTATGATCGGAAAGCAAATTCATCATCATCACATTGTATATTTCAAATACAAATTCAAAGGTAAGAAACACAATTTACAACGAAATCCAAGTGATCAAGCCTAGAGAGCATAGGCAAAGAAGAGAGTGAATGTCTTTGTTGCTCCATCGTCTCCATTAGACTTTGTTATTTTATTTTATTATCCTCGAACTATGGTATTAGTTTCTGGTTTTTATAGTGAGAAAAAAGCTGTATAAATAATTACAAAAAAAAAATTAAAAGAGGAAAAAAGGAAAAAGTGGTTATGAGTTCCCTCCTTTTTTTCCTGTTAACACTCTAGTGTGCAGCACTAGTCATACGCTAGTTAGTTATCTGCCACGTGACATTTTTTCCAATGGGCCTATATGTCTTTTAATGGCTCAGCCCATGATGAAATTAAACCGTATCAAGTAAGACCGGCTCGTATTGAGGTTTTTTCGGAACGAACGTGATTAATTAATTTAGGGTCAAACATATAACTTTTAGAAGTTGGAAATTTATGATTTTTATACCTTAGAGTTAGTTTTAGGATTTACAGTTTAGCATTTGCAGTTAAAAATTCAGATTTATTATCTAAATATATATCTTCTTGTTCGGTTACATTCGATTTGTTTTGTTTGGTTCCAAAAAAACTAAAACTGAATTCAAACCGAAAACATTTTGGTTCGGCTCAATTCGGTTTGGTTAAAATGTTCACTCCTAATTTTAATCTGTTAAACCGGCCTTAATCACCACTTAAGAGTCTCAGAAATAAAACTGTGTAAGGAGAAAATTTGAAAGAATCATAAGAAAAAAACCCGAAAGATTAATCAATGGAACATCCACAAATCGGACCAACAGTTAAAAACCATACCGAACCGGTTTATCCCAAGCTTGACCTTGTCATCTCATAAGCCAAGAAGCAAGCAGCATTAGCAGGAACACTCCTAGCCATGGCTGGACCAAACCCTTTATACAAACCTTTAACTCCTTCAGATTTCAGAATCTTCCGAAAAGCATCCATCGAACCCGAGTACTTAGTGTTCTTATAATCGTCAACTTGAAGAACACTCTTCACCACATCGGTCGGGTAAACTATCCCCCAGAAGGATGCACCAGCGATTCCACCAGCCATGATCAATGATCCTTGTCCTAGGCTTGAAGTGTCTGAACCACCGGCTAAGAACCGCTTGAAAGCCTCGTATACTGCAAACATTGTTGCGTTTCCCGGGACTTCACGGGCCAATGTCGGGAATAATCCTTTGAACAGACCTCGTGCTCCGCCTTCTGATCGTAGTACATGACGTGCTACGTCCATCGGTCCACCGTATTTCACCGCTGCAACCACTGAGCTTGTGGTCGAGGTTCCCGCTAATGCACCTTGTGCTTGCAACCTGATAGTAAAACAAGAACGAACACATAGATATACATCTTTTAGCTCTGTTTCACTTGCCTTCTCAGTGAAATTACAATCAAACTGCGCAAGAAGTTTCTTCTCTTCATTTCATCAAACTTTCACCGAAAGAAACTAAATAACATTTTACATCAAGCTAAATAACCATATCGAAAAGACTTGGCGAAATTTCAAAAGAACCTGACCTGCATTTGATCAGCTCGGTGGGGCAAGCAAGGAACGAGACAGCGAAACCAGCGCCTGCGCCGCACACAAACTGTTGGCTAATGGTCAAGGGAACTCCAGGTTCAGACCTAAGCAGCCCTTCCATCTGACCTCTCACGGTGAAGAGAACCGCATTGAAGGCAGCAACGGTCGCAAGAGGAGCTCCCATACCTTTGTACAAACCTTTAGGTCCTTCAGCAGCGACGGTCTGTTTAACCGCATCGATCGCACCGGTGTACCTTGGTGGTTGGCCCGGTGTTGGAGCAGATTGGCTCTGAAGTTTGACCTTGATTGTGTCAAATGGATGACCTACGATTAGCTGAGCCGCTCCTCCAACTGTCCCTGAAGCTAAATCCTTCGCCGCATCCGCCATCTCCAAGAAGCAAAAAAAAAACGAACAGAATTTCTCAGAATCAACCAAAATCAAAACTTTTTGTTAATGAAGAAGAATCCCTGAGATTAACTTACGACCTAAACCACTTAAATCAGCCAAATTTTCTCAGAATCAACGATAATTAAAACTTTTGTTAATGAAGAATCTTAATTCAAACAAATTTCTCAGAATCAACCAAAATCATAACTTGTGTTAACGAAGAATCTTTCAAGATTGAGTTTTGAGTTAAACCAGCTCAACCAGATTCCTCAGAAGCAATCAAAATCAAAACTTTTTTGTTATTGAAGATTGAGTGTGGTGTAATCAGAACGTAACCCATTTTGGGATTATAAGAGATAGATATCCTCATAAAGTTGGATTTTTTGTTTACCGAGAAAGTTGGAAACTTGTTGTGATCCCCACAACTCTAATGCAATCGAATCATTGCCCAAATCGGAGGATTCAGTACAAAAATCAGATTCTAAAAAGGATATTATATTGTTCGATGCAATCCAAATACAATGAGTGAAATCAGAACGACCCATCAAAAAAACTCAAATCGAAAATGATAAGATTTTTGCTTACCAGGGATTGATTAGAGAAAAGGTACGTACGTGTATATCGAATGGATCTAAGAAAGCTTCTCCACTAGTTAAAAAAAACAACAAATCCAGATGCGAATTCACGGGATAGAATCAGAGACACAAACAAGTGATCAGATAAAATCGAAAAAGAAAAAAAAAAGACTTTTTTAAATGGACATAAAAGTTTTAATCACTCGAACTGCTCTCTACGCCAGCCACCACAAAGGATGGAGCTTTGCAGAGACAGAAGTTTTTATTTATTTTTTTCTATTTAAATTTAAAGCTTTTTTTTTTTCAGTGGTTGGTGAAAAGTGAAGATGAGGTTTTGTCTCTCGAATCTCTCAATAAACATAGTCAAATTGGCTGGCTGGTCAGAAGTTCGATCAAGAGGTAGGTACGTCTTTAGTTAAGTCAGCCATATCGGATCAGATATTTTGAGATTTTTTTCTTTTTTTTTTCCTTTTCATAACTGGAGTAAATCTCGGTCAAATTACAGAAATTTTACTGATCTTTGATGACTGTAAAAAATTGGTTTAGTGATATTTTTCTAGAACCTCTATAAATTAATATTCGATAAGTTAATAATTACTATAAACTAATAAATTTTGTCGGTTTCGAGTTGGATCAGTGTAAAAATTAGCAAAATTCGATAAGATAATAAAATAATATTTTTTTTGAAATTTCTATGTAAATATATGATCCCAATAATTATATAAATTAATAATTATACATATATACATATATAAATAATGTAATATAGTAAAAGATGATTCTATTGTTGTTATAAGTTTATAAATGTTGTGATATGCATGTAGGTATAGTAAAAGATGATTTTATTGTTGTTATAAGTTTATAAATTCATTGATATAACATTTCTGAATAAATTTTTCAATGTCAAAAATATTTTTTATTGTTTTTAATGAACATCAAAAACTCGAACCGAAAAATCTCTCAATATATTAATAAATTATTAATTTTTATTAATTTATCGATTAATTAATAACTCTATAAATTAATAATTTTTTTAAGTCCCAACACTATTAATTTATAGAGATTTTACTGTAGTTCAATCATTTTGGGTTTTGAAATGGGTCCGAAGGGAACCGGAGTTTACTTCGGTTAGGTTTGATACGGTTTGATTTTCTTGGCTCGGTTTAGTTTGGGTTTAATTAGGTTTTGGATTTGCATATAATATTGCTTAAGTTTGAATGTGCATTTCCACAAATCCAAAACTACAACATGTGATGTTACATGCGGGTTTTGAGGTGGAAAAATCGCCAACGTCCTTATTGGTGGAAGAAGAGCGACATGCATGTAAGTATGTAACGGCTAAACCGAACATAATCCGATGAAGACTTTGTTCAAGGTCAAACAATATTCCAATGTCAAAGAAAATGAATTTGTACGTGTATGTCTTGGAATCAAAATCAAACGAGATGGATGTTGATTTTTGTTGTTCTGACACCATGATAATTAAGTTTGGCTCAAGCTTTAAGACTAATCTCGTGTTTTAAACTTTTTGACAAGAGGTCTCTATTTATAATACATGGTTTGACCTATAATAGTTATAAAGAGATAAGGATTTACAACTAAGAGAGATAAGTCTACACGACAAATCTATGTTAGGATTTATCCAACGATGGACCACTAACTACATTCTTTAGAGTGCGATGATTTCATTTTTCACTTCTTATATAACCTTAAATAATGTCGGACATATACATTATAAGATAAATGTTTCATATGAAAATCTATCAAGTTAATTATATATATATATATAACGTTTTTCAAAGGGAATCAAACCACAAATTAAGAATGTTTCGTACAATGTAAATTGCTCAGGTTTTGTTTAAGTTCACCCAAGAATCTTTACCGGAACTCCGTTTTATATCAATAACGTTGTCAACTTTATAACTTATCACAAAAAATATGGTGGACTAGTGGTAGTACAACTTGTTTATAATATCTATTGGGTAATTATCTATCTAGTAACATTCTTAAGTACAAAGGAATTGGTTCATTTGTGTTCTTGATTCGCATTCTTTTGAAACGGATGTGTATTTTTAAATTACAATATTTAAAAAGCTAACTTCAGATATTAGAGAAAATTATGGATAAAATTTTCAGAACTCTCACGGTTTATTAAAAAAAAAAACTTTATAACTTACAAGTTGTTAGAAAGTATGAGAGCCAATTTCATTATAACTTACAAGTTGTTAGAAAGTATGAGAGCCAATTTCATTCGGTTTGTAGGCATTTGGTGGTGGATATGAGTGAAATAATAATTGTATAGTTTTAAAAGGTGTTTTGAAAACAAAAGATTTAAATGGAGTTATGACATATGGCTGTGCACCACGTGGTCCTGGTACATATGAATGAATTGATAATTTGTAAAGATTTAAATAGGTGTTATGGTGGATCGAAGGTACAGATTAAATATACATATTACATTCTAAAAAAAAAAATTAAACATATTAGGAACAACTATTAAATTTTATTTAGAAAAATGAACTTTTTGAATATGCAGTTGACAAAAATATACTGAATCCAAAAATTTTGAATGAAATAATCAAAATTTAATAAATAATATTTTTTCTCTGTATTCAAAATTATGAACTCAAATTATAAATTATAAATAATAATTTTACGAGAAAGTTTGCAGAAATTTTTAAATTATGTAGAAGTTAAAATTAGTATCTTATTATATAAAACTTGTTAATTATGTTGGTAAAAAGAAATCCCACTTAAGATTTGCATGAAATACATTGGGAAGATACTCTTAATTGGACGTGGCTTAGTGGTATTGCAAGGGGGTTGGTTCCCTTATGCCCCGGATTCAAACTCCTTTTGGATCGGAGATATATTCTTTAAATCGAAATATAGAAAGAGCTAATTCCGGGTACTGAGGGAGATTAAGGGTCAAAACTCCAGAACTTCCACAGTTAATTAAAAAAAACTAAAAAAGAAGATAATCTAACTTTAGGTGTGCATGAAAATTGTCTTAATGGTTTTTTCCTATTTTACACGCACACTGTCCTTCAATTTAAAGTGTATAAATTTTTTTAGGAAGTTCAAATTTAGACAAACTAATTAAATACATTTCTCACACACGCACACATAATTATTAACCGATGAATATAGAGAAGAGAAAGAGTAAGGAAATGGGTTCTCCTTGGTTGTTGATATTTTCTCTTTTGCTTCTTTGCCTCCATGGGAGGTCACATCAATCTATTAAGGTATATCACAATTTTGTGAGTACTCACTCTTATATAAGCTCAATTAATTAATAAACATAATAAAATGTTTTAAATTTCTGATATTTGCAGCCCCAAGAACATGAATTTGAATGCGTTGATATCTACAAACAACCTTCACAACAACACCGTCGACTCAAAAATCATCCAATTCAAGTATATCTATATATGTCTACATCCTCAGCCATGCTATCGAAAGACGCATCATCAGAAAACTTATCTAACGATATGAAGCGGTTGCAGAATTTAATGCACCAAAAGAAGGATGTCCTGGAGGACAAGTACCAATCCATAAACCCAAGAAAGTCCAATTACACCAAGAAACGTTTTCACTTTAATGCCTATGGAACTACTGGTCAACATGTAAAGTAACTTCAATTTTATTACATTTACTATATAAATATGATCCAAATAATTTGATTTGTATATTTATAATAATGTCGTATATATAGGCTGCGTTAATTCAGAAAACAGAAGCCAACTCATGGCGTGGAGCATCAGCATGGATTGGTGTTTACTAACCTAAAGTGTTTAAGGACCAAATCAGCATGGCTTTGATTTGGCTCGAATCAGCATGTTTTAATTGTTAATACTTCGATCAAAGATAAACGGACAAATGAATTATGCATCCCACTTTTACAGCCGTATTTTAGCATATGCAATTTGTGCATTCGAACAAATTTTCAATTCGAAATTACGTTTACATATACAAAATTTTGAATATGTATATATTGAGGTCCTTAATTTTGCAAAAAGACTTTTGACACATCAAAATACTTTTAATAAGAAATTTGTACACCTAACCTGCAATTACCTTCATATTGTTTGATTTATATTTATACATAAGGTACTTAAACGGCGTGTTACTTATAAAAATATGTTAATCTCAAATTCTAGGTGGATCATGTATTCTACGGCGATGATCGTACAAGACTTATACTACATATATATGGAGTGTGAGTAACAATATCACTATTTCTCATCTATATCTATAATTACAATAAAGTTTGGGGTTTTTTCTTTCGTTCTTCCGAATATATGTATATAGTTTCTGTTCTCTAACCGTGAATGTTCTGCAGCCGGACAACTTGGACAGCGGATGCTTTAATATAGAATGTGAAGGTTTTGTTCAAATCGGCTCGAGAATCTTTCTTGGTTATCCTTTTTTGAACATCTCTGTGGTGGGAGGCCAGCGATATAATGCCTTTCTTGCAGTCAATCAGGTATAAAAATATTCGGGTTAAACCGAAATCAAAATTATATAAAACCAATGATGTAGTTTCAATTTATAGCTAGTGTAATTCCTAAACCTGATAAACCTGGTCCAAAATTTGGATTAAAGCATACTTGTTACATGCATTATTTTGTAAAGCATGTGACACCACATTATCAAAATATCGACCTAAGTTCTAACAAAGTCGCCGAGGATACGGACGCGGGTAAATGTAACGATGTGAATTATCTTGATAATTTTGGGTCTCATCGGCAAACTTTCACCTTCGGTGGACCAGTGGTTTATGTGATGTGTGATCTTTGTTATATGATACAAATAAAATTTTAAAATTCTCACATATTGCAGTCTCAAGAACCGGATTTCGAATGCGTTGATATCTACAAACAACCTTCACTACAACATACTAGACTCAAAAATCATCAAATCCAAGTATGTGTCTATACATTTACATCTTTATGTTGTTTTCGCACGTCACAAAAATTTCATAATCTTTATGTTTTCTGTATATCTTGTTAACTTGTTGCATGCGAGTATGCGACCACGTAGATGAAACCAAGCGACGAAGTCTTAGCCATGCTGTCGATGGACGCATCATCGGAAAACTTATCTAAGGATGAAGCGATTGCAGGATTTGATATACCAAAAGAAGGATGTCCTAAAGGACAAGTACCAATCCATAAGCCAAGAATGCCCAAATTCCACCAATAAACGTTTTCACACTAATGGATATGGAACTATTGGTCAACATGTGAAGTAACTTAAATTTTATACCTTTATTTTATGATCCAAACCATTTGATTTGTATATATATATATATAATATGTCTTATATGTAGGCTGCGTTAATTCATAAAAAAGAAGCCAACCCATGGCGTGGAGCATCAGCATGGATTGGTGTTTACCAGCCTAATTAAAGTGACTAAGGACCAATTCAGCATGGCTTTGATTTGGCTCAGCAGCGAGTATAATGGCGAACGCAACACGATCCAAATTGGTTGGGGGTTACGAATTCCAATTCCAGTTATTGTTTTAAAAAGTTAAAACTAATTTTAACATACACTCACTTTACTAAACCTGGGAGATAACATACACTCACTTTATGATATTAACTATAATATGTTAATCTCGACTTTAGGTGGTTCCAGAATTATATGGCGATGATCGTACAAGACTTACTACATATTGGAGTGTGAGTAACAATGTCACCATTTCTCACCTACATCTATTAATAAGAATATTACAAAGAAGTAGAGTTTTTCTTTGTTTCTTTTTAGTATTTACATGATTTTAACCTCTCTAGCCGCGAATAATTTTGCAGCCAGATAACGATCACAACGGATGCTACAATATGTTATGTAAGGGTTTCGTTCAAATCGACTCAAGACACTTTCTTGGTTCCCCTTTTTTCGAACATCTCTAAAGTGGGAGGCCAACAATATAACGCCTTCTTTTCAGTACCAATCAGGTATAACAATAGTAACCTCAATTTGACATTGATTCATTGTCGGCCAGTTCTCGACAAAACTAGGGATGTTCGTTATTTGATATGGATAAACCGAACTGAGAAAGTTCAAAAGAAAATTGAGAAAAACCGGTTAAAACTTGAATTTTCGTGAAATTATTTTAAATTTAGGGTAACTAACCGAAGTCATAATTATACAAAACCAAAGGCTTAGTTTCAATTTGGTTAGTGTTATTCCTAAACCGAGAATACGTATATCGAACAGAACATTCAAGTTAAACACACTCCTAGATAAAACTGGTGCGATCTCCATCTTGTTAGACTCGTATAGTCGTATAGTATAATTTATCAATAGTAAAAACTTACATTTTGTGTTTTTTTTGGTATTGGCACAAATGATATATAGGATCCGAAAAACACAAAACTGGGTGCTGACGAGCGGGAAACCGTACATATGGTTATTGGCCGGGGGAGATTCTACCGTATTTGGACGATGGAGCGGAGAAGGTTCGGTACGGTGGATTCATGAGTGAAGAGTCCGAAAACTTGCAACCGTTCGATATAGTTAGCCCGCCTATGGGGAACGGGAATAAACCACTAGAGGAGGAAGTGGATCTAAAGCATACTTGTTACATGCATTTTGTAAAGCATGTGACACCGGATTATCAAAACGTGGACATTGATTATAATAAAGTCCCCGAGGATGCAGACGCCGGTAAATGTTACGATGGGAATTATCTTGAAAATTTTGGGTCTCATCGGCAAACTTTTACCTTCGGTGGACCAGGTGGTTTATGTGATGTGTGATCTTTGTTTTGGGGACATCTGATCTTGTTTCATTTTATCTCTATTACTTAATAAATTTGTATTTTGAATTCCTAATTTCCAAGTCGATCTCTAAATCTATATTTTCATTTAAAATATTAGTGTATAACCAAAGCTAGACATATCCACGTGACATATATCTTATTATCATCAAACCCATTGTTTGAGATCCCACTTCTCCTATGTGTGTTAATTACCATCTCATTCATGAATTAAACTAAAACTTAGTGATAAAACCAAATTTGCCGATATTGCATATCATGAATAATAGAGACCTAGAGCTAATTGGTATATAGAATTTACTGTAAAGGTTAGAGCTTCACTTTTTATTCGTTCAGACCAAAAAAGATAAATGTAAATAATATTTGCGGCTAAAACCGAATTAATTTTTTCCCCATAATTACTATGGTTTCTATCCGAGTTGTTATATGGCAATATTGTAATTTGACAAACCGATGGTAAAGAGATTTAATTAATAAATTTCTTTATCTACGACTTTTTAAGAATGGGAGTGATTTCACACTACAAAACATAGTGAAGATAAGTTAGACAGATGTATAAACAATTGATAGATTGATTTTAAATATGTTTTTTTTACCAAAATGGAGAGAACATGTTATATTTTAAAAATAAAAAATCAAGCGGCATCCAAATGGATGATTTATGCGTGTAGAATTTTTTGAAAAACGGCTGATATTATAAAAAAAAGAGAAATAGTCACTAAAATGGCATAATGCATTATGTTTTTTTTTTTTTTTTTTTTATAACTTTTCTTTATTCTTCTTCCTATTTCCCCAATTGGGATATTGTTTGTGATTACAACATTTAAATCGGTAGAAGAAACATACTGAAATTAATAGAGTAAAAAGAGGAAACTCATGTGAAGCAATTTGATAAGAACCTTGCGCAGGAAAGCGGACAGTAGCGAACGTTACGGTTGGAAATATTTAAACCACGTGTAGAGGAAAGATTCATGTTGAGTAGAAACCGAAGTCAAAGGATGCTGATGATGAGATAACAGAGAACGATCCAAACCCAGCAGCTTTGCCCGAAGAACGAGCTGAATCTCTTTAACAATCACTTGCGACGGCTTACTTGTTGAAGAATGAAGTCTGGTATTCCTTTCTTTCCAAAGAGCGTACACCACAGCTTGGAGGATCAATTTGCATATCACCTTCAGCTTTGCATTCCGAAAAGAAGATAGAGTCCAATGAACAATATCCTCAAAAGAATTCGGAGGCAATAGATCTCTATGAATAAAGAAGGAATCCCAAATCTCTGCTGAGAAACAACAATCAAAAAATAGGTGACTCCGAGATTCCGCGCCTGCACTACATAACAAGCACTCACTCGGCACATTCAACCCCCATCTTCTTAATATGTCTCTTGAGGGGAGCCTATCTCTAAGCGTTACCCATAACAGAAAGGCATGCTTCGGAATTCTATAATTAAACCACACAGCTTTATACCAAGTAACAGAAGGTGGCGGTGGATGAAGAGAAGTCCAAGTCATTGAAGAAGAGAAAATTCCAGGTGGCGAAGTTAAATTGTTCCTCCAAAGGAAAAAATCAGACTGCAAGGAGAGATTCAGAGAATCAACAGTTGGTAGGCAGTCGCGCAAGAGGACTTTGATAGGATGTCTTCCTCTCGGCAGCAACCATTCACCTTGATTCAAAGCTTGAGACACTGTGGCCATAGTCGCAATTCCAGTCACTCTTGGACCATTTGCACCAGCAATGTTAATTAGAGGACCAAGACTAGTCCAATCATCATGCCAAAATAAAGCCATGTTCCCGGAACGAACCTACAAGCGAGAAAGGGACGAGCTAAAGGTCGGAGCTTCATAAGCCTTCGCCAAATCCAACTACCGGTATGTTGGAAATCGAAATTCCAAAAATCTCTTCTCTTGATGATCTTCTCTTGAATCCAAGCAACCCAGAGAGAGCCATTTGAAGCAAACAAGAGCCAAATTAATTTCAAACCAAAAACTTGGTTCGAATCTTCTAGCCTTCTCAGCCCCAACCCTCTCGCAACTTTCGGAGAACAAACAGACTCCCAAGATATTTTTGCCCCTCTAGCTGAGTTAGGAGCACCACTCCATAAAAACGCATTGCATATCTTCTCCAGGGCCACTATGCATCCCTTAGGTAAGGGAAAGACAGCAGCCCAGAAGTTAAACATGCTGAAGGGAACTGATTGGATTAATTGCAATCTGCCTGCAAAGGACAAATGCCGAACCGTCCAGGAGGAAATACGAGCTCGCACCTTGTCTATCAATGGTTGGTAATCTTGAGGTCTAAGTTTGTGAGGCATAAGAGGAAGACCCAAATATCTGACGGGCAGTGATCCTTGGACTAGTCAGAATTCTGACGCCAAATCTCGAGCCAAAGACAGTTGGTTCCCATCCACAAATAAACACGACTTTCTTAGATTTAAACCCAAGCCTGAAGCTGTTTCAAAACTGCCAAGAATATCCAGAATCGCAACTAAAGATCGATGAGACCCATCAAAGAAGATAAGCATGTCATCTGCAAAACTCAAATTAGTAATTATCGTTTCTCCACATGCCGGGTGAGCAGAGAATCTCCTTTCTCTAGCAGCACTATCTAGGTTCTTTGACAAAATATCCATAGCGATAATAAAAAGAGAGGAAGAGATTGGGTCTCCTTGTCTCAATCCTTTTTTCCCAGGAAAGAACCCCACTAACTCACCATTCACAACAATCGAGTAATGAGGCGTGGTTATGCACTGCTGAATCCAGGTTCTGAAAAGCTCGGGTAATTCAAAAGCTTCGAGAATGTTCAAAATGAAACTCCAATCGACGTTATCATAGGCTTCTGTAATATCAATTTGGAGACAACCTCTCGAGACGGGGCCAGTTTTGTTAAAATCCGAGACCAGTTCTGAAGCCAATAGGACGTTTTCACAAAGCAATCTTCCTTTAACAAACCCCACCTGATTTCGCTGAACGGCCAGAGACGAGATACTCTTTAACCTAGAGCCAATAATCCTTGATATGACCTTGTAAACAGTATTGCAAAGAGAGATAGGCCGAAATTCTGAAAGCTTTTCTGCGCCAGTCACCTTCGGGATTAACGCAATCACCGTGGAGTTGACTTGACGAACCATATTCGGGTTTATAAAGAAATCCTTGATTGCCTTTATGAAGTCTTCTCCTACTAGGTCCCAAGATGCCGTGAAGAATTCTGCAGAGAATCCATCTGGGCCTGGAGCCTTGTTTTTAGGAAGCTTAAACAAAGTCGACCTTATTTCCTCGTCAGAGGGAATGGCTACTAATAAAGTTGAAAGAGAACTGCTGCAACGGAAGGGTTGAAGGTTTTTAATTTGACTCACTGATGGCGCAACAGTGGCAGAGTTTACCGAGCCTAGTAGATCCGAATAGTACCTCTCCACCATTGCTTTAATTTGAATCGGATTGGAGATTTTACGACCCATGTCATCTCTGAGAAACAGAATCAGGTTCCTTGAAAGATTTGCTTTTATTGACCTGAAGAAAAACCCAGAATTCCCATCACCTTCAGTAAGCCAACGAACCCTTGATTTTTGCATAAAGAAGGACTCTTCCACAGCTGCCAGAAATACCCAAACAGCTCTTGCCGTATTTTCCTCTGTATAAAGAGTTTGTGTCGGATTTGAGAGCAATTGCCTTTGCACAGACTCCAATCTCTCAAAAGCTTCTTTGGTTCTCTGCTGAATATTACTGAAACAGTTCCGATTTAAAGCTTTACAACACAACTTGGCCGATCTCAATCTCTGATACAAAACAAACAAAGGTCTTGCGGGGCACACAGTACTCTGCCATGCAACTCGCAAAAGCTCTGCATAATCCGGATGAGAGGCGAAAAACTTAAAGTAAATGAAACGAGTTTTCCTTCTGCCTACTTCATTTGATAAGGAGACCAAACAAGGAGAGTGATATGATGAGCCAGGAGCATCAAAGAACGCACTAGATGAGGGGAACTTTTCCTGCCAAGCTTCATTTATAAGAGCTCTATCTAACTTGCTTGCTTTCGGATTGGACGGACAATTGTTAGTCCAAGTAAGATGGCATCCTCGAAAAGCAAGATCAAAAACGCCACTTGAAGTAAGATAGTTATTAAACTCTTCCATCCCTTGCAAGTTTAATTGTCCTGGAGTGATAGAGAACCATTCAGAGCTTGATAAAATTTGATTAAAATCGCCCAATATAAGCCAAGGAGATTGACGAATTAGAGTGGACTCTGATAACTGATTAATAAGAGTCCACAAAGGAATTCTCTCCACCCTACGATTCCTTGCATAAATGAAAGCTACTGTGAAAGACTGATTGGTTTGAGGATTTAACACCCCACACAACATCATCTGAGGAGTCTTCAAGTAAGTAACCACCGAGAGAATTGGATTCCAAACCACTAAGATCCGACCATTTTCCGCTTCTTCCGAATAGTTTGCTTCATAATTCCACCCCGGAAGAAAATGATTCATAAGATTATCTAAATTTTCTTGCTTCACATGAGTTTCCAAAAATCCGCCTATTAGAGGTCGGTTGATGCTTATCCATCGCTTTACTGATAACTGCCTTGGATCGCCGTTTAGGCCTCTGACGTTCCAACAAAAACACTTCATTACGAAGACAAAAGGGGCAGTGCTGCGCACTAAGCTATCGGACTCTGGACAGGACGCACATGCGACCGTCCAGCCGAAGCTGAGCCAAAAACAAAACTCGAAACCTTAGATAAGGAGACTGAAGGTACGAAGACATCTTTACGAACAGAAGGAGGAGAAGAAAGCAACAACAACTTCTGTCGCTGTCTCTTCCTTGCCTTTTTCATGGCCGAAGCTGTGACAAAAGCAGGAGGAACAATTTCCTTAGAAGCTATCCTTTTCCTGATAATTGACTGAGCCGCTTTGATCAGTTCTTCTTCTTCTGCAAACTGAGAATTGGTGATTGAAGTAGAAGGATTCAATCTCGGAGATCCGATCTTAGGAGAAGGAAGGTTAGACCTGCGAGCAACACGAGTCCACCCTTCTGAATTACTTGTCTCGCTAACTTTTGAGGTGGAAGATGGAAGACTTTTAGAACGACAAATTGTCGGAGGAGAACTTGAAGATGCCGAGGCAACAGCCGAATCTTCGTCTACAACAACATTCTCTAACACAACCTTTTCCAAAAGTTCCGTGGCTTGAATTTTCTGGGAAGAAGCCACAACTCGATTAGAAGAAATAGGTATGGTGGTAGAAGCAAAGACAAGAGCGATCGCTGACGGACAGCGCAGTTCAAGATGACCAAAATCGCTACAACGATCACACTTTGGAGGCATTCTCGGGAACTCCACAGAAACCAGAACTGAATTTCCCAATTTATCAGAAACACGAACCGCAGACGGTCTAGGCTATGCCAATTCCACAACCACCTTCAGTTTGATGATGCCATTTGTATAAGGCTTTAAAGATGAGAATTCTGAATGAACTGGAAATCCTACTCCTGAAGCAATTGTGCTGAAACCTTCCAAAGACCACAACTCTCGGGGAACTTTTTTACATAAGATCCACACAGGGGCGTGCTCCAACTTCATCGGCGAGAAGTTTGAAAACTGATTCCACAAGGAGACTGTGAATGAGCAATTTCCGGAGTGCCAAAAACCTACATCAAGAGCCCACTGCCTTGTGACAACACAAGGAATATAGAAAAGATAAACTCCCTGAGAGTGATATTTGACTGAAATTCTCCCTCTCTTTCCCCAAATTGGGTTCAGATCTGAGAAAATTTTTGCTGGAGAAGGAGGATTCCCATGAAAATAAGCAACAAGCTGATCCTTCCACATGAGAGAAGAGCCCAAAGTGATGGAATCCGGCGCTAATACTGAAGGTGTTCCGTCTTCTGAGAAGGATGGTGAAGCTATTTTTGAAAGAGGCTGAAAACTCGACTTTAGCTTTGAAATCCAAGGAGCCGGAGCACAATCAGGGACATTAGACACCAATTTTGGGGTCACGACATCCGGAGAAGCAACTGGAGATGGAAGAGAGGAACTAATTTCAGGATAAAGAGGAACCGACAATAAGGGTGCAAGAGACGGGGGAGAAAAAGACGACGACGGGAGGAGGAACAACAGATCGGGAGGAACAGGCGGTGGAGGAGGTGAGTCTGTGGACAGATCCATAACGAGAGGAAGAAGGGAGGAGGTAGAGATTCTCGTCGGAGAGCGTAAGGCTTCTCCGGCGGCGGCGGTAGGAACGAAAACCCTTATCGCCTTTTTTATCGCACATTTACTGTAGCATCTCGCCTTTAACACGTATAGGTTTGCTCTAATGCATTATGTTTTTTTGTCAAGCAAAAATTGCATAATGTTCGGTTCAGTCTCCTCTCTCTCCATGTTGTTGCCGGTTAGTGCTTGTTTTAATGTTTTCGTCGGGACTTCGGGTTTTGGCGGTTTGGTTCTTCCCGAGTTTCATGGTTTTCGGCTCAGTTTCGGCATCTTTAGTTTCTATAGGTTTGGTGATAGGAGCGTCCAGGTTCAGCGCTTCAGCTTTAGTACCTTTGGTTAATCATTTGATTCCCTGATTAGTTGTGTTTGTTAGGTAGTTCCATTTAGTTATTTTAGTGTTTCAATTATGTGTTGTTAATTTTTTGGTTGGCTTATATGTCTGAAAACGTTTCGACCTCTGCTGGCTTCTGTGTAATCTCAAATTTGAAAATTCAATAAAATCTACTAGATGATGACACACACTAATAAATGGTCGTGGATGAGATGGTGGGGACCGATATAGTAGGTCCTTTAATTGCAATTGTCTTATATAGACAATGCAAATAGTGTGGACCAAAATTACAACGGTCCCAAATGGGAGAAAACCGTTGTAATTTCAGTACTAAAGTGGCTGATTGCGACCTTTTTAACCGTTGCATGCTGGATGATAAAAGTTACGTGTTTTTGCCTAATTTTTCTACATTAGGCAAAATCTAAATCCGTTTTTTAGTCAAGTATGCTGACAACTTTTTTTTTTTTTTGCCTAATGTAGAAAAAACTAGGATTTAGTTTTTTTTTGTTTAAATCAAACTTAGTCATTAACAATGAAGAAATAAACAATAGCTCTGAACTTTTGTGTTTTCAACATTTGTGTTTTTTTATAAGTGTCCTATAATTTTAACCGAAAAGGTGATATACACTGTTATCTTAATTGAACACTCCTAACATAGATACATTTTTTTAACTAATGGATAAACTATGATAATATGATAATATCAAGGTATCAAACATTCCAACACAATTTAAAAAAAATAAGTTACATCTTAAAGAAACAATGTTGATGCAGATATCTTTGCAAAAGAGACGCGAAGTCGTGAAACTATTTATTTTCATATAAATTACACTCGATCGGTGGAGTCGAATTCAATAGATCTATAATCTACCGGTCAAACTTGATTTAGTTGATAAAAAAAAAAGAAATAATGTTGAAGTTTTATTTCAACATATTAATTTATTTTAATGATGCTACATAGCAAAATATTTAAGTATATCAAAGAGGTGGTGGCTTAGTGCAAGATGATTGGTTTTCTTGTACCTAAAGTTTAAACCTTCTTTGGAACATATAGTTATTTTTTAAATTAAAATATTTAAAATTTTACTATAGATAATAGAGAAAATTATGGGCTCAAAGCTTGGAATTCGCACGATTTAAAACTAATTAAATATATATCTACGTATATTAATGAATAAAAAATATATATATAGACTTGAAAAGAGTATGTGGTGGTCATTGGTGATGATCGGTGAAATGCTCATCCACACCTTCTCTTAGTTTCCTTATCTCCCTTCAATTATTGGCCAGTTTTAATCAAATTTAAAAGATTTTAGAAAAAGAAAATAAACGCAATAGGCTATAGATTATTTCTGTTGCGGCTATAGATTTGATCATACGATTGTTTTACTTAATAAATCAACAAAAAAGGGTTTATGTACAAAATGTGGAAACGCAGCCGTGGTTTCAAAGCGGATGGGTATTGCTGAGTTTATTTGAAGTCGGAAGCATATTCGGTTAAATCGGTTATAAATTCGCAAATAACCTTTTGTGATGCATATGAACCTCAGATGGTGTCAGAACTAAATATTACTTCCCTAAAGAATAAAGTATGGTCTCTAAAAATATCTAGGAAACTAAAGCACTTCATTTGGTAAGCCTTTTCAAAATGTGTTGCGGTTAAAAGTAAGTTAGCGGACAGACACCGTGGAAATGATCGTGTTGGCGTCCGATGTGGTGCAGAAAAAAAATCTATAAACCACCTGCTCTTTGAAAGCTCGTTGGCATCTTAAGCATGAGCCCTCTCTACGATTATAATTGTTCCGGAAATATTCCCGTGTAGCTCTAGTTATCGTAATATCGATCATATGTTGTCCCGAACAAAAGAAAAAAGGATTTCAGAGACTGCCCTTGAGGCTTTTTCATAAATCATTTGGTATATTTGGAAGGCACAAAATAAAATAATAAGTATATGACTACCCTGGATACTTTACAGAAAATGATCATTTAACATTATAATTAATCTACAACTCATAGCGCTAGGATTTTATGAAATGTGTATAAAAAATAATATTTATTCTTACGTAAATAAAATATTCCATTGTAAATAGTGACATAAAAAATATACCAATATTAATATATGACATAAAAAATTAGTTACAACTCACTTAACTATCAGCTAAATTACAATTTGACAACTACATATAATATATTTAACAAAATCAATTTTAATGGATTTTTTATTTTTAACTTATTCTATTTCTAATTAAATCTCGGCAAAAAATCTCGCATATAATCTCGTCAAAGTTTTTTTAACTAAAATTCAAAAAATATAAGGGATTAGAAAATAATATATATATATATATATCAAATAAAATATAATTTAGCCAACTTATTAATTAATCAATTTGAAATAAAATAAATAAACTTAACAAATAACATATATTTTGTAATAAATCAAAAACATATTATTTTTTCACCAAAAATAAAACAATTACTATTCAACAGATATGAATCACTAACACTTAAATTATTAACTTTTATTTCTCATTTCATATTTTTTATATTACATAAATTTTCATTCATAAAGATCTTTGCTCAGGGTGCGCATAATTTTTTATTTATAAAGATCTTTGCTCAAGGTGCGCATGATTAGGACCTAGCATTATTTTGAAGTAGTGATTTTGAGTACACTTAAAAACCACTAGACCAAGATTACTTGATTCTATTACATAAAAAATGGTTTCGTATTTTGCGATATTAAAAAAATGAAAACAAACGGCTTATAAACAAATTTTGGTTCGATTTAGATTAAACTGTTTTGGTTTGGATTTTTTTTATTCACCCCTTATACTTAGTTTTATAAATACAAAACCCATATGACTTCAGGTTATTCCGTCCGATTTGAATATATTACTCACAAAAATGGTTTCGGATTTTGCAATGTTAGAAAAATGAAAACAAATTTCGGTTCGATTTCGATTAAATTGTTTTGGTTTGGATTTTTTACTCACCCCTACTTAAAGTTTTATAAATACAAAACGCATATGACTTATAATTTTCTCATGCAAACACCGTTTACGTTACCGGTAACGATGAATCTCTTGAATTCCGACAACGACTTATCTATGATCCAGGCTCTCTTGAGCTCCTCCTCCTCCGATTTGCGGCCATTAGCTCCGGCGAATCTCAGCCTAGAGACCACCCTCCAAAAACGGTTAAACGCTGTGTTAAATGGAACCCACGAAGCCTGGACATACGCCATTTTCTGGCGACCGTTGTTCAACGACTTTACCGGTGGATTGATGCTCCGATGGGGCGACGGAATTTACAGAGGCGGCGAAGAATGTAAGACTCGGCCAAGCACTAAGACGACGGCGGAGAAAGTGCACCGGAGTAATGTGTTCCGGGAACTTAGCTCGATAGTCTCTGGCATAGATTTTCCGGTGATGGACGGCGATGATGACGTGGAACTGACGGATACGGAGTGGTTTCATTTGGTTTCGATGACGTGTAGCTTTGGTTGTAATCGGGCTAAACAAGGAGGGGATATTGGGTTGCAAACCATGGTTTGTATTCCTTCCGATTACGGAGTGTTGGAGCTTGGATCCATGGAGCAAATCCGACAAAACTCGGATCTGTTTAATAAGATCCGTTTCCTTTTTAATTTCCAAGGATCCGGAGATTTTTCCGGAGCCCCGAATCCGAATCCGGTTTCTCCACAAATCCAGAATAGTTTCAATTTCTCGACGGAGACTTCCAAACCGGCGAGAGCTCGTCCCGGCGAAATACGGGGTTTCGGCGACGATGCTAAACGGAGGTCAGAAAATCCGAACCGTAATTCTTATTCCGGTCAGATCCATAACGAAGAAGGCAATATCTCAGCCGGTGGCGTATTCGAGGATTCAAATCACTCTAACATCGATGCCAAAGTGGCGCCGGAAAACAAACGGCAAAAGAAACGCGGGAGAAGACCGGCGAACGGTAGAGAAGAGCCGATGAAGCATGTGGAAGCGGAGCGGATGAGGCGCGAGAAGCTAAACCAGCGATTCGAAGCGTTACGAGCGGTTGTGCCAAACGTATCGAAGATGGACAAGACGTCGTTGCTTGAAGAGGCGGTTACTTACATCAACGAGCTGAAATCGAAGGCGGAAAACACCGAATCGGAGAAAAACGCGATTCAGATCCAGCTCAACGAGTTCAAGGAGGAGATCGCAGGACGGAGAAACGCGAGTTCTAGCGTTTGTAGCGGCGGGGTAAACGTATCGGAGATTGAGATGAAGATCGATGTGAAGATTCTGGGTTGTGATGCGATGATTAGATTGGAAGCGAGCAAGACAAATCATCATGGAGCGAGATTGATGAATGCATTTATGGATTTGGAGGTAGAATTGAATCACGCGAGCATTTCGGTGATTAACGATCTCATGGTACTACAAGCGACGGTGAAGATGGGACTGAGAATTTACAAGCAAGAGCAGCTTCGGGACTTGTTGCTAACGAAAATTAGTTAGGGGGTTGTTTTGCGATTTTTTGAGAAGTTTATGGGATCAAATTGTAATTATTAATTAATCACTTGTGCTTTTCCTCATTATCTCCCAGCCGTTGGATTAGATTTTGTGCACGTCTTCCCCTTGATAAATGATACACTAAAGAAGTAGCCGATAAACCCTAACTAAAAAGGTCTATTCTAGGCCCACCTGTGGGCCACCAAATGATTTGTTTTTTCCGTCATAAATTATAAAAATAAAAAATATTTTTTCTATGGATAATTATAATAATGGATCTAACTCACGACCAAAATCTATCTCAAGAGTTAAAATTATCACATAGATATATTGTCTACAAGTCTTCTAAACTTTTGATGTAACAATTCCAACACATCCCTCACACTCAGAATTCGAATATAAAGTATAAATTTTGTGGGACTGTACATACACAATCGAAAAAGTTGGAAAAGTTGGATCTAACCTGGCTTTTATACTATATTAATAATTGATCTAACTTATACCCAAAATTTAGCTCAAAAATGGAGGATTGTTCTGTATATATATTGTTTACAAATCTCCTAAAATTCTGATGTGAGATAATTCCAACACATATTCCACTAGGATATACGATAATGCCTACGACAAACAGTTATGTTTGTACCACATTAGAATTTTTTTGTAATTTTGC
This sequence comes from Alliaria petiolata, assembly GCA_020283515.1. NCBI lineage: Eukaryota > Viridiplantae > Streptophyta > Magnoliopsida > Brassicales > Brassicaceae > Alliaria > Alliaria petiolata. The sequence goes on along the minus strand of JAHZTW010000002.1, from coordinate 34,602,298 downwards.
CTGTATAATTAATCGCAACCTCTACGAATCGAACTCCAAACTTTTTGGTGTAAAAATATTAATTAATCATTTAATCAACCTATATATTTTGGTCCAAAGTTGAAGACAACCTAATCATTTAGTCAACCAATCATTTAACCATTTTCTGTTTATTTTTCAGAGGGAAAAATATATTTTTAGAAAATTTATGTTTTATTCCTTCCATTTCTAAAATATCAGTTGAAGACAACCAAGAAATAAGGGGTTGTATTGAAACTAAAATTTGAGAGAATTTGGAATGATTTGAGTTTTAATGAGATTTTAGATGATTTTGAATGAATTAGGAAATTTCTTATGATTTATTATTAAAATCTATGAAATCCCACCTAAAACTATGAGATTTGGTTTTTTTTATATTTTTAACTAACAAACCCCACCAAAACCACTTAAAATCACTCAGAATCTTCTAAAATCTATTACTTAAAATATTTCCAATAACAGGGGATTTGATTTACTTTTTATAAATTCTTGATTGAATAATATAGGATTTGGTAAGACATTTAAAAATCATTAGTTCAATAACAGTGTATTTTAAAAGAACCACCAAATTTTCTAAAATTTCTAATCGAATACATCCCCTAAGACAAAAAAAAAATAGAAATTATATTACGAGAAATTTTTAAAAATTACAATTTATAATGGTGGTCCTAAACATGGCTTATTGAAGAAGTGTGTCACGGTCACAGACATTGCCTAGAACAACTGAAAGGGGAACTTGTGACAGTCACATAGCTAGTGCCTTAGTGGCCAAATATCTCTCACATTTTCGTTATCTTTACTTCTTTTCTACTTGGTAGCATAACTTGGTGGATTGCTGTTGATAAAGAAAAATAAAAGGTGGATTGCTCTGTACCAAATGTGGAATGGAAACAAAAATAAGTGAATATAGAGCAAACAAAATAAAAACAATAACTCTTGAATGATATTTGATATTCATCATATATGTGAGATGTTTCGTTTAGAAACTAATTTTTTTTTATAACGGTTATAACTCTGTCTAAACGTTAAAAAACAATAAATATTTTTAGTTTCTAAAAGAAACAAATCACCTGCATGATTGAATATAAACCAAAGGAGTGTTGGCATACTGGTTTTATAATGGAACTGGGGTTTTTGTTGTCCGGGTTCAAATTTGTTTTGAGATAGTAAATTATTTTTTAATTCAGAATATTTAAAAGGTGATTCGGAGGAAGATGACATGACGAAAGTTCGAAACTCTAAAAATCTTCAGAAAATAAGATTAAAAAGACAAAGATATAAACGCTTATATAATCATTAAAATCTGTAAAAATACAATAAAATGGTATACAAAACTAAATATAATATTTTAATAATGTTTTTAATATCATTTTTATGCTTAATAATTAATCAATTAATTTTTTTTTTGAAGCTTTTCTTTGCATTAATTTAAATGTGGCAAAAGAGTTCACCATATTACATATAATAAGCCATCTTTAGTAAAATAATTTTGAGACCCAATTAGAACCCATGTTAACCAAGAAACAAAAATTGCCCAAACGTAGCCCAACTAACCAAGCTTGCCGAAGCCCAATTGCAAGAGCCCGAGCAAAAAACAAAGTAGCAAAGTAATCAGATACGCGTAGTTGTTCGAAGTAGCCGCCGAGAATCTGCGAAAACCTAGTTCCACTTCAACTAGATTGAAACCAATACTGTAGAATTTCACTTGCGAGGGAGTTGTTTTGATGGCGGAAGGAGGAGATCCGGTTTGTGATGATTTTTTCAATACGCTTAACCACAGCGTCGGAAGTTCGGTAAGAGTTACGGTGGAGACGGTCATTCCTTTCCATCCATATGTGGTATATTGAAGCCTGCCAAGCAAGGAGAGATATATATTTTCTGTGCTTGTTGCCTGATAAAACGAGGAGAGTGGTGATAGAGGTAGTCCATGAGTTGTCTGCCGAGACAATACCTAGGCGATTTGAGAAGTGGGCCCAGATGAAGGAGGAGAAGATACAATCGAAGTAGAAATGATCCCGAGATTCTGAAGCTTGATTGCAAAGCAAGCACTGATGATCAGTTTGGAGGCCCCAAGAGATAAGACGATCTCTAGTAGGACAGCGGTTAAGAAGAACCATCCATGCATGAGTTTTGTGTTTTGGAATTCCTCGCTTGAACCAGATAATAGGATGCCAGGTGACAATTGGATTATGATTCCTAATTTTTCCATAGATTGTGCTTGAGCAGAAGACATTCCTAATGACTCCATCTATCTTCCATTGCAGGGTATCCTGGGAGTTTGAGAGTGATACTGTCGATAGATGACACAACAACTGCTCCATGCTCGGAGACCTTGCTGGGGGAAGATGCCAACCTCCCCTGTGCCACAAAGCTGCTACGGTTGAAGAAACTGGAATTCCCAATAGACGAGGCCCTTGATCTCCAATGAACTTTATCAGCGGTCCAAATGGAGTCCAAGGGTCTGTCCAGAACTTGCATCTTCTTCCATTCCCTGGTAAGATCGAGACCCAATGTAGTATATCATCTCTTCGCCTGAGAAGTTCTTTGAATATCCAAAAGTGACTTTGCTTTTCTTTTATCTCCCAGATGCTATTGTCCTTTATGACGTTTTGGTGGATCCAAGCCACCCAGATGGATTCTGTTATGAATAGCAGTAACCAAAGCAGTTTAATCGCGCAGGTACGGTTCCAAATCTTCAGATTTTTTAGACCTAAACCGCCTTCTTCTTTTGGTGAGGTTACTGTTTCCCACGCAATACGAGCAGAGTATCTCCCTTCAATTGATCATTTCCATAAAAACGAACTACACATAGAGTCAATTAGATTAGTGCATTCTCTCGGCAAAATGTAAGCACTACACCAAAAGTTTATGATCCCAGCAATTACTGTGCTTATTAGAACTTGTCTTCCTGCAAAGGATAAGTATTTAGTCGTCCAAGAGCTAAACTTATTTCTGTTGTTTTGCAGCAGGGGTTTACAGTTGATGATGGAGAGCTTTTTGGTGCAAAGAGGAAGGCCCAAATATCTTATGGGTAAAAAGCCTTGGGGAATCCCTCAGATACTTTCAATATTTGCAACTTCAGCTTCTGACAGTCCACATGAAAAGAAGCAGGACTTCTCTGGACTCATTGCTAAGCCTGAGAGATGCTGAAATTCCTGGAGGACAGAGAGGATACCTTGTATCGAGGATGGAGAGCCATCTGAGAAGATGAGTAGGTCATCGACAAAGCAAAGGTGAGTTAGACCCGAATCTTTACATTTGGGGTGGTAGTTGAATCGTCCTTCTGTTGCAGCATCATTAAGTTTTTGTGAAAGAATATTCATTGCGAGGCCAAAGAGGTATGGGGAAAGGGGGTCCCCTTGCCTTATGCCCCTACTGCCTTTGAAGTAGCCGTGTAGTCTACCATTGATCCCAACAGAATATGATGTGGTAGTGAAGCATTCATGGATCCATTTGACATAGGTTTCCGGCAAATGCAGAGCTTGAATGGATCCAAAATAGATATCGCAAAAGCTTTTGACTATATAATTAATTAATTATTAAAACAGTATATTTTGTATTGCCGCGGGAAAATATGTTCTCGGTGGCCGTTTAATCGCCGGATTTTCGTTTGGCGGTGAGGAGGAGCGGCGATTTGATGTTATTCGGTTAAAAACGAAATTGTAGAATACTTTGTCTGTTTTTGGGTTTTAAGTTCGGAAACTCATGTTTCTTTATAAATATCTCGTCTTATGGTGAAAACACACGAAAATAGCTAACAAAAACCTTTTAAAAAATGCAAACATGGATTTAATGGCCCACAACTCAGACCTCTAGACTAACCTACACTTAATATTACCATTCACATACTAAATATATATATACGTGTACAATACAAAAAATTATTTTTCAAATTATTTTCGATTTATGAAAAAATTTATTAGATCCAAAAAAATTATTAGATCCAAAAAAATTATTAGATCCGGACAGAACACCCGGCTTACTTCTAGCACGTTTCCAAACAGTGGTTCTACTAATCAAACCCACGTTTCTTTCGAGGCGGATACATTAGATTTTAGTCAAGTAACGGACCGAAAACGGAAAACGGATCTCAAAGCCCAACCTTCAGAAGAGTTCGTTGTAAAAAATAATTAATTAATTATGGAACCTAAAAAAGTATCGGCCCATTTTTGTTTGTATTTTTATGGCCCAATAAGTTTACGGGTTGTTTCGGACATTTTAACCCGACCCGAGAGGTAAAATATGGCGCTCTGCCCTTCTCTGGTAAGAGTCCCAAACTTTTTAGGGTTTCCATCTCTCTCTCTTTTATCTATCTTCCTCTTTCTCTTTGAAATCGAACGAGAATGGGGAAGAAGAAAACGAAGGAGACGAGGGCTGAAGAATCTCAAAACGATGAATCTCAGGCTCAATCAGGGATCTTTACCACTCTCTTCTCCGGCGATGTCGCTGATGGTCAAAGCTCTGGGTTTTCGAGTCTTTTCTCCGATGATAACCCTTTCCGGCGAAAGAAACCTGAGCCCAAACCAGAGGAAATAGAAGAGAACCCGAATTCTTCTAGTCCCGAAGGCAAAGGGAATAAACTGAATGTCGATAACGATGAAGAAGAACTCGTGAAGACGAAGAAATCTAAAAAGGGGAAAAAACTGAAATCTCCGGTTTCAGATTCCGACGCCGAGGGTGTTGACAAAGAGACGAATTCGGATGTTGTAGAAAGTGGGTTGGAATCAAAGAGGAAGAAGAGGAAGAGAGATGAGATTGAGAACGAGTACGAGACGAAGAAGTACGGAAGCGTAGAGATGAAGGAGAAGAAGGTTGGTGAGAAGAGGAAGAAAGCTGATGAAGTAGCGGATACGATGGTTTCAAAGGAAGGATTCGATGACGAGAGTAAGCTTCTTAGAACTGTTTTCGTTGGGAACTTGCCGTTGAAGGTAAAGAAGAAGCTGATCTTGAAGGAATTTAGTAAATTCGGTGAGGTTGAATCCGTGAGGATACGTTCTGTGCCCATTGTCGATGTAAGTTCAGATATCGCACCTATAAATTAGGTTGCATTAATGTCCAATTAGGTTGAGCGATATCTGATTAGCTAAATTTGGTTGATTAGTCGAAGAGGACGAGGAAAGGAGCTATAATGTTGAAGCAAATCAATGAGAAAGCTTCAAGGTCTGTTCTTGAAAACCCTTTATACTAATTCTATTGTGAGATTTTGATTTTGAAGTTTCAGTGAAGAAAAGCTTAACGTTATTCTCTTTGAAAGCGCAGTGTTCATGCTTATGTTGTGTTCGAAACTGAGCAATCTGCTGAAGCTTCTCTGGCTCATAACATGTCTCTGGTAATATAACCTGTTTTGCCTATTTTCTCTGTGGTGTAGTCTTTAGGAGTAATGTGTAGATTGATTTATGTTTTAATGTACTGTTACATTTCAGATTGATGGGAATCATGTCCGCGTTGATCGAGCATGCCCGCCTCGTAAGAAACTGAAAGGTCAGGATGCTCACTTGTATGATTCAAAGAGGACAGTCTTTATGGGTAACCTCCCTTTCGATGTGAAGGTTAGTAGTAGTAATCTCAGGGCTCTCTTGTTTGATTGCGATTATCGAACAATAATTTCAGAGTCTCAGTTTTGTTTTGTTGATATCTAACGCAGGATGAGGAGGTGTATCAATTGTTTACTGGTAAGAGTAATCTAGAGAGCAATGTAGAAGCTGTTCGTGTTATTAGAGATGCTCACTTGAACATTGGAAAAGGAATAGCTTACGTTTTGTTTAAAACACGGGTAAGTCGAAAAACCACTCTGATTTTATTTTTGCTAGTTTGAGGAATTGACTTATTAGATCTGATGAATCCTTTTATCCTTTAACTTAAAGGAAGCTGCAAATCTCGTAATCAAGAAAGGATACTTGAAGCTTAGAGACAGAGAATTACGCATTTCTCGAGTCAAAGCTGATGCAACACCATCAAAGAGAAAGAGCAATCCTTCTGAAGCTTACTCACCAGCACAGAAAAGGCAACAGAAGGACAAAGTGGTCACACCAGTTGCGACGGGGAAGGCTAATCTTTCATATCAAGGTGTACGAGCTTCAAAATCCGGCGATGATAAGAAGAAACCTTATCAGAAAAGCCCTGCTCAATCAAAGATGATGAGACCTAGAAGTAGCAGCAGCAATGAAGGCAACAACTCTGGTAGTAGTAGTAGTAACAATAGTGCTCTGAAGCAGCGAAGCACGAAGCGGCCAGCGGTTGCCGCAAGAAAAGCGAAAGCAAACGCAAAAGGTTCGAAAGAGAGCGGTGGTAAGCGATTTGCAGGGACCAAGCGTAAACAGGAAAGCCGAACTCCTGAGAGCTTCTCTAAGAAGAAGAAACCAAAGCGGTTTTAGGCGGTTTCTTTCAACCATAGTGTGAACCTCTTTCTTCTCCCTTAGCTTTTGATACTCCTCTGCTTTTGAATCGTCTCTATGTCAAGATGATATAAACTCACTGTAATGTTGCAACATTTATGTTTTTACTTGCGAGTTTTAAAGGAAAGCTGTTTTGATGATTATTTAACATATTTTATTTACTTGCATAAAACAGAATTTGCAGAGTTTCTGTGCTTACACTTGACTTCTTAAGGATATAATCTAATAATAAAGAATCTAATAAAGTAAAATGACTGTTTCAACTTTTGTCTGAAAAAATGGATTTTACATTTGATTTGAAATTGTACTGGTATTTGATATGGTTTAGCCAGACGAAGCACACCGTTTGTTGCATAGTTAAAGACGACAAGAGCTCAAAGCCCTCTAACTGATCTGGAGGCTTTGCTTTACGATTTTAGACTTCAGAGCATCTTGACGAAACCGAAGGTCTTTTGGCCTATACGACTCAATAACTAATTATGGCAATGGTTAAAAATAAAATCATGTTCATCTCTATCAATTGCTAATGTTCCGTGATTGGAGGAGGACGTTACAAGTGATTTAAATTTTTGGAAAAAAAAACTTAATTAACGCCTAAATTGTGAATATTTGTTTTCAGAATTCAAATGAAATCGACAATATACTCTGATTGATTGGTATGTTTACTGTCAATCACCGAAAACCTCTCAAACGTTTTTTATACTCCTATAAGACTTTTGACCGCCAAAAATATGATACAAGTTCGGCGCATCCAAAAAAATTCAAATAATAGACAAAAATTCAAAATTATATAACTTTACGGAAAAACTACAGAACATAAGACAAAAATGATTACCTTCCTAAGCCAATAGTTTTGAGTTTTGACTACTGTCCGGCTGTCCGCAAGTCACACGAAATGAAGAAAACTCTAATATAAACTTTTCATTTGTAAGAAAAAAAAATGACTAAAAGATTAAATATGTATGTACACAAACCACATCAATCTGATTTTAAATGAGAACTCAAAACAAATCGATTCCAAATCGTATAGAATCTTAAACAAAGTGGAACCAAATCGGGAAAAAAAAACCATATCATCTCTTTCAAAACTAATGATTGTTTTGACTAAAACCGAATCCAAACCAAAACTATAATCCCATATTAAGCCGATAACTATAAAACTTTGTTTCATTCTAGTTTATATATATGCTAATGAGTTACCATTTGCTTCTGGTCATGCTTGGCTCCTTGTACGCCACCGGCAGCCAATTTTTTCAATCAAAATTGGTATCCACTCGTGGCATACAGGGAGCCAGGCATAACGGCAAATTAACATACGTATATATATATAGTTGTATATGAAACCTCTAAGCATGAACGTTGGACAACATCTTTATACGTCGATCTTGGCTTGAGTCGAATCAGAATATTTGTTTATTACTGTTTGGAAGAGAAAATGAAAGCAGAGAGAGAGAGAGAGAGAGAGGGAGAGATATTTGAGTTTTTTTGGTTCAAGAGAAATCTGTGGTACAAATATATAAAGGGGGAAAGAAAGAACAGAGCTAATTATGCTATTGCCAAATTATACAATTCAAAAGTATATGACCAAAGTTAGGTTTCGTTTAAAAAAAAATTAATTTAATGCGAAATAGATGAATAAAATAGTGAAAGAGGACGTCCCCATTTAATCACTTTCCTTAAAGGCTTCTCTTTTCTCTTTGAAATTAAATCATGCAAAGTATATTGTTTTTAAATAAAAAAAATAAGAACACATAGATGACTAGAAAAAAGAACAAATAAAAACAAGGATAATGGATATTGTAATGAGAAACTTATTCCTAAGTTAAATTTCAAGAAAAATTATAAATTTGCTTAAATTCCAATATATATCTTTGTATATTTTAAGATGGAATCAAAATATGGATTGTTCTTGTTAAAGCTGATAAAGATTACACATTATATAAATGAATTTTTAGAAGAAAAAAAAAAAGAGCGAATGGGCCATCGATCAACCATCTTCATCATCACAAAGGACCTACATTTTTCATTCCAATCCAAAACTTTAGCGTTGGACAATTCAAAATGCTAGTCTTGTTTGTTTTTTTAATAAAAAAAATTGTTCGAGAATGCGTTTGTATTCATGTTTACAAGTTAAAATAATGTGTTTATCTTCAAACGTTATATTTTTTTTTGTTGTATTTATCAAAAGTTCTTGGGAAATTGTTAATTCAAACATGAAAAGCAAATAGAAGACAAGATCTCGTTTAAATTCTGCTTTTAACCCGGTAATTCATATATGCCATTTGATAACCTTAAAAATATAATCTATTTTTAGACGATACCTACCTAACACACAATTCGACGTTAAAACATACAAATCGAGCCTGTTACGTTAAAGATGACTAAAAAAAGAATTAAAATATTAGTGGGTATAATTTAAAAAAAAAACATTTTGTGTAATTTCACTTTTTCACATTCTTTTGTTCTTTGTAAGCATTGAAAATATGTCAAGCTAGTTAATATGAATGAATGAAGTTTGATGTAAAAAACAAAAGAATGAATGAAGTTTAGATGTTAAAGAATAAAATAAATTATGTAGGGGTGGGCAAATAAACCATAACCGAAAAAACCAAACCATACCGAACCGAAAAAGTGATATAGTTTGGTTATGGTTAAACCTAAAAAACCATTTGATTATTATTTTTTTAAAGTTTTGGTTTAGATTTGGTTTAGTTAAAAACCGTCAAACCGAATGATTTTTTTGGTTTCATAACTAAATTTTAAATAATTTATATTTTCTTATTTTCTTAGTTTAGTTTATGTCCATATTTTATTGTTAGGCTTAATTATCTTTATAATTTACTAAATCTTAACTCATAAATTTAAATATAATATTTACAAAAATATATACATATAAATATTTAAAATATAATATTTACAAATACAAACTATGAATAGAAATATTTGTTTTTTAGTTTTTGGCTTTTATAAACTTGGTTTTATTGATGATTTAGATTTATTTCCTATGATTTGGATTTTACTCTTTTAACTTTTTGTTTTGTTTCACTCATATATTATTATTATTCATATTCGTAGTTTAAATCAAAGATTCAAAGTTTTTTTAGTAGTATAATTCCGAAAAAAACGAAACCGAACCAAATTACATATGGATTTTGTATGGTTTTAATTTTTATAAAACCGAAAAACCGAAAACCGAACCATACCAAACCAAAATATATATGATTTTTATATAGCTTGAACTCTTATAAAATCGATAAACCGTAAAACCGAAAAAACCGAACTAAAACCAATCCAAAAATCGAAATGCCCACCCCTAAAATTATGTATCATATTCTCATATAACGAAGAGAATTCCATTTTAAAGTCTCTAAAGCATAAATTCGATTCTTCTTTTAAAAAATTAGATTTCCATGTCTTTTTGTTTTAAATTTTCATAGGTTGTGTGTGTGTGGGCTCTTTCGCTTTAGCTTTTTTCACAATAAAGACGCTTTTTTCATTCCTTTTTTTTTTAATATGTTTTAAAGAAATTAGTTCTTCCTCCGACCAATATGGCCAACTCATCTGAGTTGTTATTTTTTTTGTTTTTTTAATAGATTATTAAATTGTCGTCGACAACAGAGGCGAGAGATAGTTTGGTCTCAATGGACTGGACCAGCCCATTTAGAACCAACAAAACTGGGCCGAGATGGGCTGATTTAACCTGCAACTCATCCAATTGAATCTCCGGCGAGTAAACGGACGTTTACCCTCACCGGAGTAATCTGAAACAATGGTCTGTGTAGAGCTTGAAGAAGAGTTATGAACCAAATGGAATCTAGAGTGAACTAATCTCTCTCTCTCTCTCTCTCTCTCTTTCTCTCTCTCTCTCTCTCTCCCTCCCATTCTCCCTCGCAATTTGAAAATCAATCGATGGGTAGCAATCGCCGGAGATCGGTAATAGCCGTGATTTTCATCTGCTGCGCGATTTCTTGCTTGAATCCTATCTCAACTGGCCAGGTTAGATAATCTCCGTATCGATTCGATTCAAATGATTTTGAGAGAAACTGGATCAGATGAGATCGAATTCGATACAATTGAATCTTCCATTCGTGTTGCGAGCTCTCTCTCGGATACGATTTAGGGTTTTATGATCTACGAGATCCTCGACGAAACTGTTTCTAAAAACTCTTGGGAATGATTGAAATTTTTTACAGGTTGGAACAAATTACGGAGATTCTGATGAAAACTTCAATTCCGATCAAATTCCTTCGTTCTGTATCTCCGATCAATACATTATGCAGTCTTATTTCACTGCGCGCACTTGCTTAAACGACTCAGAGTTTCGAGACTTCCTGCTTCTTCAAGAATGTTCTGATAAGATTCCTTCTAAAGATCCAAACGTTGTTGTTCCTGCTGTATCACTGCTACAACACAGAGAGATAACAGGTGAAGGTTCGCATCGTCATCTACTTACATCCATCAAGCTTCTTCTTCTTCTTCACTCACAGTCTCAGCTTCACGAGCTCGTGATTGTTGAACGTTTGCCTTTGGGAGTTTTTGCTGATCCTTTTGAGCTTCAGAATCTTCAGCAACGTAGAGGTTAAGATTAAGAAGAAAGAAAAGATGAATGCTTTTAGCTTTTTTCTCTCTCTTTTTGATCTGATGGAGTCTTTTCATTCTCTTGCAGCTTTCAGAGACGTATCTGTGTTTGGAGACACGAATCTCGAGCTGCCTTCCTTCAGGTCAAACAGGTCTGTCGTTGAGATTCACGTCGAAATAGGTTCTAGAGATTATGAAGATGAAAATGGTGAAATCAAGATTAAGCTTCCCTTGCATGCTCGGTATCAGGTACATTATTATCACTCGATCTCAGATTGAATAAGGACAACTTTGTATATCTTGTTATGATCGATGTCGATAAAGATTGTTTCTCTGCTCATCTCCACAGCCTCTTGAAGAGAGTGGATACTCTAGAGTGGAGTTTGGAGAGCCAGACTTGTTCCTGTGCTCGAGCCATGTACCAAACCAGGGACATGAACGGAAGAGATGTTTCGTTTTGTCGATAGGAGGATCCAAGACTGAAACCAGATCTGTTGTCTGGGAAATCCCTGCCGGAATCAGGAATCATACAGAGTATGTTTCCGTTTTAACATTTGTGGCTGCGGTTTTATCCGCGTTTTCGATCATTGTGGCATCTGTCTTGAGCTTAAAGGTTGAGTCTTGTAAGAACCCAAAGCAGTCCTGAATCAGCTTTTGGACTTCTTCGTGATAGTCATCGGACTTAACTCTAATTGTAGTTTTTGATAAATCAAATCAAAGACCAAACTGTTTTTGTTTCCTCTCGAATCTCAATACACATTTGGGGAATTTTAAACCAATCTCTTGCATGATAAGTCCTCTATATCAAACCGGGAAATTTAGGAGAAACACAAGCAACAGACTTCACTCATCTCCAACAACAAAAAGTTTGCACAACAAAAGAACCACACACGCACTCTACTACATTAACCAATAATTTGACCCTCACACCAAACCAATACAAAACCAACTTCCAAGTGTTGCCTGCAAATTGCGTTATATACCAAGTAGTTCCACTCATTGGCTGCTTTAAGATCGACGAACACACTCAACTTTAAGATCGATGCACACACTCAAAAGACTTGTTCTTGCTTTACGAAATCAAGCTGCTATTACTATAATCACGATCAGGAGTACAATGCCAAATATCACCAAGAGCAAGCATGCCTGCGTGTAAACAAGATCAAGACATTAGAGTGTAGCCTAAACCAATCCCTAAGGTTCCTAAAAACCATTCATTCACTGTTGTCCGAAAAGGTTTTTGAGTGTTTTTACCAGAGATGAGTTTGATCTTTGTGTTTTTGCGGCTTGTGCGAGCTGAGATTTTCCTTGTGAAGTTGCAGCTCGAGAGTTGTCAATGTGAGTACCGATATCATCTGCGATAAATAAAAAAGTGAATTCAATAACTGTCGATTTGAGGACATGTTGTTTACAGATTTATTTACCTATCATGACTCCTTGATCGTTAACCAGAACCGCAAGATCTTTGAATATTTCGTTAACCTCGCCAATTTGACTATGGATTTCTTGTATCCCTTGCTCTCTTTCTTCGATCACAGCTTCGTTGAATGCAATCTCGTTGTCTAACAACACAAGCTCCTGTCTGCAACAATCAAACATGAGGACGATAAGTTGCATCACAAAACGAATAGAGATGTGTAGAAGATTGTTCTTTTCCGTAACACCAACCTTTTTGACTCCATAACTTGTGCCCGCTGTTCCGGGATCTTATCTACCTCACTCGCTGTATAGCTGCTATATAACGAAGCCAAAACAAATAAGAAACATGATTTATATTAAAAAACCAGACTAACAATCCATGAAGTGAAACTTTTTGCTGTAGATCATCACACTTGTAATTCCAAAAACTGATTTAAAATTTGAGCTTAACATACATGAAACAACCAAGAACAAGGACAGTTCGAAAAGTGATACTTTTGCTTCTAGATCACCACGCAATGTAATTCCCATTCTTGATTCAGAATCGAGCTTGATATTAAATGAAATCATATGAACAATCGTTACCTAGAAGGAAGTGCGGATTGAGGCACGAAAGGAGTATACGCTGTTTCTCTCTCAGCTGCCGTTTGTTGAGCTTTCTGAAACTCTTTCAGCACAGCTTGAAAGTCCTTTGCAAGCTTCGCATCTGCAATCTTCTTACTTGGCTACACAAAACAAAAAAAATCAAGAACTATCATCATCATCAAACTCTAGAAAGAAAAAAACCAGTTTAAAAAGATTCACATAAAACCAAACAAGAAGAAAGGTTTTCACTTTACTTACATTCACACCACTTTGATGATCAGAATCACTAGCTTCTTTGAGTTTAGCAGAAGTGTCCTTCACAAGCTGCCCAATATGCAACCGTGTCTTGTGCCTGCGCAATCAAACAATTTTCAATTCGAATAAAATCGAAAATCCCACAAATCAATTAAAATCGATTTTTTGACAAGATGAATGATTTCAAAAACGAGATTAAAGGTTTTCGATTTCCCAACATACAGCTTCTCCCGGAGCTCCGGCGTGTCTTTGGGAGTGCCGAGTGTGTTAACGAGACGCTGAAATGTAGAAACTCCGGTATTGATCTGGAATATTCCGGAAGCGACGGCTTGCGTCGAATCTTGCCGACCACCATTGATCTTCCTCGATCTTCCTTTCCCAGCTTCTAAATCTTGAAAACTCATCTTCGTTCTCTCTCTCAATCTCGTAAAAAAAAAAAAAAAAAAAAAAACCCAAGAAATTTATTGAAAAGTACCACCAGAGATTGAAGGAAATCACTCGGAGTATGATCTACGACAAGGAGGAGAAATTAGTTATCGGAGTTTTCCCGATTTGCTGAGAAAAGGAAAATTACGGTCAAGGCGTGAATCGTGGAGACAGAGAAACAGAAATTATTGAAAAGCGTTTTTTTTTTTAAATCAGGTTAACTGATTTACAGAGAAGAAATGCGAGAGGATGTTTTCTTTCCCTTTTTGATCCTTTTATTTCCATATATTTAATCATCTCTACTCGTATTGTATTTTTATTTTATTTTTGTCATTGTTATTTATTTTAGTAAAATGAATGGTAAGTGGTAGTAATTATATTATATTTATTCAAAGAAGTAGTAATTTATTCATATGAATTTATTCAAAGAAGTAGCAATTATTCATATGAATTTATTCAAAGAAGTATTTTTTTATACCGTCATTATCTATCGGGTCCTTAATTTTTTTTTTAATTTCATAAAATCCACAATTGGTAATTACTTAATATTATCATTTTAATTTCCATGTTATAGTATTTAATTATTTATAGTTTGGAGACTGGTCTCATAGTTTAACTATTTGTAAATTCAAGGGCAAAATGTTAAATAATGAGGATGTTAAGTACTCTATCAGCATTTTCGCGCAAGTTTAACAATGATGAGGTATATGTTTTTGTTTGAATGCAGAAAAGGTTTCGACATGTGGCGGACATATATTGGTGGTTAAAGTGAATATGCCACGTCTTTTTGTTTCTCTCTCTGATTATGCCACGTCTTTGTATTAAAAACATACAAAACTTCGATTATCATCAATTTAATTAGAAATCTTCCCCGACAAAGAAATAGCTCTAAGCACGACCTTTTTTGTTTCTTCCTTCACACGTGTGAAGTCGCCGGCGAGTGAAAACCCCCCCGACGGTTACACGTGCCATATTTGTATTTAAATTGAATCCGCTTATTTTTTGTTTTTCAGTTCCTCACATCAAATCCACGACCAAAAGAGTTTTCCTAATTTGTTTTTGTTTTCCGTTTCAAATTCGTTCCGGTGAAAGGGATAATCTTCCGTTTAATCAGAGTTTAAGCGGTTTTTCGCAATGTCGGTGAGTTTTTACATATCCCAAAATCTCGTTCTCGTCTCGAATTTGTATGATTTTTGATCGCCTGATGCAAACAGATGTGTTGAAAACTTGAAATTTGGCGTTGAGAAGCGCTAATTGTAGGATTGGGTTTTACTTTTTTATTTAAATCTATGGAGTTACTTCTTTGAAAATGTGAGGTGTATCTATGAAATTAGATTATTCTTTGGAGTTAATTCTTGGAAACAGCTTCTTTATTCATACTTTTAGAATAAGCAAAGCAAAGATGAATCATAATGGTTATAACATTTTGCTCTTCTGGTTTCAATTTTGAGATGAGAATTGCTTCTGTCTTATTTGAAAAAGATTCAATTTTTTTTCTGTTGCAGATGGTAACTGTCAAAGTTAGCAATGTTTCTCTAGGAGCAACGGAACAAGAACTCAAAGAGTTCTTCTCTTTTTCCGGCGATATTGTTTACCTCGAGACACAACAAAGGTCGGGTTTCAATTTACATTTTCATTCTTATTGATTGTTTTGCAGATTTCTAAATCTCTTTGTGTTTGGTTTTCTGCAGTGAGAATGAAGATTCTAAATTAGCTTATGTCACATTCAAGGATTTACAAGGAGCTGAAACCGCAATTCTCCTCACTGTAAAGTTCACTCTTTTTTTTTGTTTCTCTCTCAAATCTTTAATTCAATGCTTAAATTTGGCACTTTTGTTTACTGTCGATTTTAATTTTCAGGGAGCAACGATTGTTAATTCATCGGTCACGGTCACAATGTCACCGGAATATCAATTACCTCCTGATGTTTTAGCTTCCATTGTAAGCTCCTTAAAAGTCCATTTTTCTTAAACCTCAAAAACTCTCTTAATTTGTGGTTTCATTCTCTGCTTAAGGAATCGAAAGAGAGCAACGAATCATCATCTCCTCCTCGAGAGGATGTATCGGTATTTAGAAAAGCCGAAGATGTCGTAAGCAGCATGATCTCAAAAGGGTTTGTTCTAGGGAAAGACGCGATAGCTAAAGCCAAAAGCCTTGATGAGAAGCATCAGCTAACATCGACAGCTTCAGCTAAAGTCACGTCCTTCGACAAGAGAATCGGATTCACGGAGAGGATCAACACCGGGACAACGGTCGTGAGCGAGAAGGTGAAAGAAGTTGATCACAAGTTTCAGGTCACGGAGAAAACCAAATCCGCGATCGCTGCAGCTGAGCAGACGGTGAGCAATGCCGGTTCGACCATAATGAAAAACCGGTATGTTTTAACCGGAACCACGTGGGTTGCTGGTGCGTTTAACAAAGTGAGTAAAGCCGCAGAAGAAGTTGGACAAAAGGCTAAAGATAGAGTTGGTATGGCTGAGGAAGAAGGAGAGAAGAAGAAAGTGGTTGTTGATCAAGAAGCAGCTAGTGTTCATTTGTCTGAATCACCAAAAGCTGTAGACCAATCAGAACAAGATTCAAAACTCTCTGAATCGCAACAACCGCAACCGCTTCTACCGCAACTGCCAAAACAGCAGGAGTCTACTCCAATTGTTGTTTGAGGACAACCTTGAGATACATAATAATAATCTTTCTCCCAATTTTTTTTTTTGGAACATAGAAGCTGACTTTTTAGGACACAGCTTATTTGTTCCAAAAAAAATTGGAGTGAAAAGCTTTTGATGTTGTTGTTGTTTGTCTTGTTTCTTCTTTGCTTCTACCTTCGAAAAAGATGGTGAGAATGCATGAAGTTTAAACTCTCTCTTTTTGTTTCTTATTATCGTTTATATGATTACAATTATTTTGAAATGAATTGAGCCAATATATAAATGAGGGTGTTATTAAAATTAAAATTATGTTCTTGTTTGAAATATCCATAAAATACTATATTCCGATTAGTACTTTGCATAATGGCAAGAATGACGATTCAACTTGATTTGATCAACTATATGTATATATATATTAAACAATTAACTTGTTCATTTCGATACAGTATATATATATTAAACAATTAACTTGTTCATTTCGATACAGTATATATATATTAAACAATTAACTTGTTCATTTCGATACAGTATATATATATTAAACAATTAACTTGTTCATTTCGATACAGTATATATATATTAAACAATTAACTTGTTCATTTCGATACAGTGTACTTAAGCATTATTAAGGGTCCTCCAACGATATGACTTAAAGATGAAACGCAAAAGAAAGAAGAAGAAGAAGAAGAAATGAAAGGTTAAATAAGAGAAAGGTGATTACATAACTGTAGCTATTCGAGTGGCTCGGTGGTGTAGCGAGCATATGGCAGGTAGCTACCATCAACGACGGTCGAATAGTTTGCGCATTGTAAAACCCTCTCTCGTAATGAGCGAGAGAGTGCTGTAATCCTCTCTCGAAATGAGAGTGTCCCCGACCATTAGCAGCAAGTAAAGAAATGAGAGTGTCCCCGACCATTAATATTTTGAAACATCTTTGCCGACTTTGTACATATCTTTGAAACATTTGATATCTACTGATTTATATCATTCTGTGTCACATAAAAACTTATATAACTTTTATTTATTTTACCACTTATCAGTTAAAGTATATTAAACAGATCTATAAAGTTGGGTTTAAAAAAGTAATAAAAATGTTATTTAAGAAAGGAAAAAAAATCTAATACTGACTGACTAAAGACATATGAAACATTTTTAAATGAAAAGACTATTATAGAGCACAAGTTCAAATGAAAACCCTCGAAATGAAGTGGCCACTTTATCTCATCAGCGCCACGACCCATTAGTCTTACTCCGTCGTCTATTTGCTTTCCTGTGGCTCCCACATCCTGCGGATCCTCGTCAATGGATTAGTGAAAAGCAGAGACAAGAAGAATCATAAACTGAATTTAAACCAAACCGGTTAATCAAAGAGTGAAGAGTGTGACCGAACCTTGAGAGCGTTTTCATTGTGATCAATTCGCGAGAATCAATCAATCTCCCCAGCGTTTATGAGTTTAGCGATCTTTCCTAGACCAACAGGCTGCATCACACAATCGTTTACATCTTTAGTTGCTGCATCAACAGAGTGTCAAAATCGAATTCGAAATCCGAAATCCTTAGACGCAGTATCATCTACTTCACCACTAGCAGCTTAAACACAGCACTAGTGACATTCATAAAGAAGAAAAAGACTGATTTATATCATTCTGTGTCACATAAAAACTTATATAACTTTTATTTATTTTATTTACCACTTATCAGTTAAAGTATAGTATTAAACAGATCTATAAAGTTAGGTTTAAAACAGTAATAAAAATGTTATTAAAAAATCTAATACTGATGACTAAAGATGTATATGAAACATTTTAAATATTTTTTTTTTAAATGTCAATACTTTTTTTTATAAGACTGGAATAGATATTTTTTGGTTTTGGCAAACAAATAATGCAACAACAACTGTGACACTGTGACAGTAGAACAACAATGCAGTGAATAGCACGCACGCGGTTAACGCGTGGTGAATAATGGTTTGACTTAAAATTAAAAAGTTTTGACTTTGTGGAGGGGTCGCTAGTTTCGAGGATAAACGTACGGATTCCCAATAATATAAGTCCACGTGGGATGACGAAGACGGAGCAGTTAACGGAAAGACTTAGACGAGCGTTTTTTTCACATCCGTTACTTTCCGTCAATTATCGCCGTTTAAAATAAAAAAAGTCTGCCGTTTACCCTTCTGGTCCGGTAAGTATTTAATGAGAAATTTACTCCTCCATTTATTGCAAAGGGGCAAGAAACTCAGAGAGAAACCAAAAAAAAAAAAAAGCTTAGAGAGAGCGAGTGTGAGAAAGCTCCAAAATCTCTAGAGATACTAGAGAGAGAGAGAGAGAGAGAGAGAGAGAGAGAGAGAAAATCATTCTTGGCTTTTTTTATTTTCTTTCATTTTCCCTGCAGAAGCTAAAGAAGGTAAAGAAAGTGAGAGAAAACAAGAGAAAGCGAAAGAAAATCTCTATTTTTTTTTGTAGAAAACAAAAGAAAAAAGGTGGATTATATAGTTTGTGTTGTGTGTTCTTGGATGCATGTTTTTTCTTCTTCTCTTTTTATATATTTTTCCCATGTTCGATCCAAAAATATAACACACTCAGAAACTACATATAATCCTTATTTCCTCATGAATGTTCAGATAGTGTCTTGATTGTTTTTTTTATTAGCTGGACCTGTTTTTTCTTTAAACAAAAAAATTTTGAAAAGATTTCACTAGCTAGCAATAAATGTTTTTTTTTATCAGTTACGTTTTTGGTGTATTTAATTTTAAATATTTTCTGTAACTATGAAATGATCTAGCTGTCGTCTCTGGTAATTAATCTCATCTTTCATGCTCTTTTCTTTCTCTTGGTTTTGCATCTGAGATTAATTCTAAGATTTCGTAAAATATTTCTGCATTTCCATGCACTGAGTCTTCTTCCTTTTAGATATTCACTTTCTACCAGATTTCAAAGAGAAACCCTAACTAATCATTAGGGTCTTTTTTTGTTTTGTTTTTTTTTTGCAAGTGATGTTGACGATAGGAGAAGGAAGTGTGATGACTTCAGACAACAGATTTGCTTCGCCTCCGCCGCCTTCTTCTTCTCCGGCATTAACAATCCAAAACCCTAATTTTAATTTCATCCCTTTCAACTCATTTTCCTCCATTATCCCGGTTTGTTCCTTGTTAAAACTTTTCACATTTATCTCAACTCTATCTCCGGTAAAGGCATTTTTTTTAATAATGAGTTTTTATTAGAAGGAGTAGCATGGGATGATGAGTATGATGATGATGATGGGAGATGGAACAGTAGAGGAAATGATGGAAAACGGGTCGGTGGCCGGGTCATTCGGGTCGGGTAGTGAGCAAGCAGAAGATCCAAAGTCCGGGAACGAATTTGATGTTAATGAACTTCAAGACGATGAACAACCTCCTCCTGCTAAGAAGAAACGTTACCACAGACATACTAATCGTCAGATCCAAGAAATGGAAGCGTAAGTTTTTGTCACTTTTTTATTTTCTTAATTTTATCCACTCGGTGTGTCCAATCTAGTTTTTGTTTTTTGCTTTTTTGTTTAAAAAATATATGAACCAAATCGAGGTTGAAAGTTGAAAATAGCTCTGCTAGGTTTAGTTTCGGTTTCAAGTCAATTTTATTTTATCGTGATTAAAAAGGTTTCTGGTTTGTGTATTGGTTTTTTCAGTTTTGTGGATTTTCGGTTTTGAATCTTAATTTGAAACTAGTTATGATAAGGTTTGGAGTAGATTTGATTTTAGTCTCATCGGTTTAAAATCGGTATTTTTGTAACCGGGAATGATTCCAATCTTTTTGGTGAATTTCTTGTTTGTATAAAGTACTAATTTAGAAAGTAAAGGTTTCCTTTTTTTTTGTTTTTTTTTTTGTTTAGGCCTAAAAAACGAAAACAATCTTAATCAAAATAAGATAATTTTGATTTTCTCAGATCGGTTTTAGGTTCCATTTTACCGAACTGAATACACCTTGTACATTTTGTGTATATCGATTGACTTTTGATTTAAATAGTGATTTCAATTAAATCTTTGTAGATTGTTTAAAGAAAACCCTCATCCAGACGACAAACAAAGAAAGAGATTAAGTCAGGATCTTGGTCTCAAGCCTCGGCAAGTCAAGTTTTGGTTCCAAAATAGGCGTACCCAAATGAAGGTTACTACTAAAATTCATTTTTTCATTTACATGTAATCATTTTCTCAATCTATATACGCCGTAACATTTATCATATAATATAATCTTAGAAGGGTTCATCTCAAATTAAAACATGAAATTTCAACATTCGAACTATGTATGAAAGTAGGTATATGTGTAGAAGTAGAAACATAATACTTAACAGTTTAATAAATTGTGATATATACATGTTCATATGAATGAAAAAATGATTTATAGTTATTTAATGTTATGAAACAAATCAACAATATGTAGGCACAACAAGACAGAGCAGAAAATGTGATGTTAAGGGCAGAGAACGATAATCTTAAGTCGGAGAATTCTCATCTTCAGGAGGAACTCCGGTGCCTCTCGTGTCCTTCTTGCGGCGGCCCCACCGTCCTTGGCGACATTCCTTTCAACGATCTCCACATTGAGAACTGTCGCCTCCGTGAAGAGGTATTGTTTAAACCATTTGATCTACAAAACCAGTAGCTACTCTCATATATTTTGGTTGTGTTTGTCATGTGTATAACACATTGATTGTCTCTATTTAACAGCTTGATCGTCTATGCTCCATTGCTTCAAGATACAGTGGACGTCCGATGATCCAATCCATGCCATCATCTCAGCCGTTGATCAATCCTCCTCAGGAGTTTCCACATCATCAACCTTCGTTGGAGCTAGACATGAGCGTATACGCTGGAAACTTTCCAGAACATCCTTGCTCAGACATGACGTTGCTTCCTCCACAAGGCACTGCCTGTTTCTTCCCAGATCAAACCAACAACAACAACAACAGCAACATGTTACTTGCTGATGAAGAAAAGGTTATCGCTATGGAATTCGCCGTCTCTTGCGTCCAAGAACTTACTAAAATGTGTAACACGGAAGAGCCTTTGTGGATTAAGAAGAAATCCGACAAGATTGGCGGCGAGATTTTGTGTCTGAACGAGGAAGAGTACTTGAGGTTGTTCCCATGGCCAATAGAGAATCATAACAACAACAACAACAACAACAACAACAACAACAAAGGACATTTTCGTAGAGAAGCATCCAAGGCACACACAGTCGTTATCATGAACAGCATAACGCTAGTTGACGCGTTTCTAAACGCTGTAAGTAGTAAAACTTTTCACAAACGCCTTTTTACTTTAAAATCATTCATTTCCCGATTAATTTTGCATGTTTGAATCGTAGGATAAGTGGTTGGAGATGTTCTGCTCAATTGTGGCTAGGGCGAAAACGCTTCAGATAATCTCATCTGGAGTTTCTGGAGCTAGTGGTTCTCTCCTTCTGGTAATTTAGTAATTCGATTTTGGAACGAGCAGAAACAAAACGGAACAACATATTTCTAATGGAATCTATTATGTTTGTTATGTTTTAATACTAGATGTATGCAGAGTTACAAGTGCTATCTCCGTTGGTTCCAACTCGGGAAGCTTACTTTCTACGGTATGTGGAACAAAACGCGGAAAACGGAAACTGGGCAATCGTCGATTTCCCGATCAACAGCTTCCACGACCAAATCCAGCCGTTGAGTACTAATACTCCACATGAGTACAAGAGAAAACCATCAGGCTGCATCATTCAAGACATGCCTAATGGATACTCACAGGTCATGTGGGTCGAGCATGTGGAAGTAGACGAGAGGCACGTCCACGAGACCTTCGCTGAGTATGTGAGAAGCGGTATGGCTTTTGGAGCTAACCGTTGGCTCGACGTGTTGGAGAGGCAATGCGAGAGGATGGCTAGTCTTATGGCTAGAAACATAACCGATCTTGGAGGCTAGTAAATCTTATAAACCATATACCCTAAATTTCTAAAAACCCTTAACCCTAAAATCGCTAAATCTCTTCTTCTTTTTTCCACAGTGATTCGATCTGCAGAAGGGAGGAGGAACATGATGAGGCTATCACAGAGGATGGTGAGAACGTTCTGTGTGAATATAAGCACCTCGTACGGACAATCTTGGACTGCTCTGTCTGAGACAACGAAGGACACTGTGAGAATCACGACGAGGAAGGTGTGTGAGCCTGGTCAGCCTACTGGTGTTGTTCTTGCTGCTGTCTCAACCACTTGGCTTCCATTTTCTTACCTTAAGGTCTTCGATCTTCTCCGTGATCAACATCACCACTCTCTGGTAAACCAAACCCAGACTAATCTCTCTGCTTCTTGATGCAATACCTGAGATTATATCACACACTCCAAAACACTAATCCAGATAATTCAATTAACTTGAATCCATAGTCTTGATGAAGGATTAAACAATTGAATCGATTTTTTTTCTTTTCTTCTCTCTGAAGATGGAGGTTTTGTTCAATGGGAATTCACCTCATGAAGTTGCTCATATCGCCAATGGTTCTCATCCTGGAAACTGCATCTCTCTTCTTCGAATCAATGTAAGCTCATAGATTCAAAGAATCGAATTTTGAAAAATTTCTTACTCAATTTTGGGATTCGCAAAAATTCGAATTTTGATTTTGTGTTTTTACTTACAGGTAGCGAGCAATTCATGGCATAACGTAGAGCTGATGCTTCAAGAGAGCTGCATCGATAACTCCGGCAGCTTAATCGTCTACTCCTCCGTCGACGTCGACTCTATCCAGCACGCGATGAACGGCGATGATCCTTCCGTTATTCCTCTTTTGCCCTTCGGATTCTCCGTCGTCCCCGTGAATCCACCGGATCGTAACGAGGGTGTTTCCGTCAATTCGATTTCTCCGCCGTCGTGCCTTCTCACCGTCGGGATTCAGGTCTTGGCGAGCAACGTCCCAACCGCGAAACCTAATCTCTCCAGCGTCACGACCATCAACAACCACCTCTGCTCCATCGTCCATCAGATCACTTCCGTCCTTGGCAGCACCATTTCGCCGGCGATCGAATCTGCCGCCGCCGTGTCCAAGCAAGAGGTCATCTAGTGACCGAATTACCCCTGAACCTCCTTGCCTTTTGAATTTCAGAGTGGTCCCGAGTCAGGGGTACAATGGTAAATTCGGTCTTATAAGAGGGGAGGTTCTGAGGTGATTCGGTTATGGCTTGGAGGATATTTTGGTAAATAACGTAGCATCTAATGGATAAGCCTTTTAGGTAATTATCGGTTCATGTAAGGGTAAAACGGGAAATTAAGTTTATGTTTTTGGCTGTTTTTGTTTTGGGAGGGTCAAAATAGTATTTAAAGAATTGAAGATGGAGGAAGTCAAGAACGCACCAGGTAGGTATGTTGACTTTTGCTTTCTGAACCGAATTATCGGTCTAACCGGTTTTCGGATAAACAGAAAAGCGTAGCTGGTTCGGGTATTGACTTTCTACTTGGTTTGACTCCTTTGAAATATTTTGGCTTATTTGCAATTAATATGCTACCATCTTTTTGGCTTTTCGTATTTACTGTTTTGGTGTTTTTGATGGTTTTATATAATATCGAAATGGGACTATTTATAATACCACTTTTAGTCAAGCTTAATTTTTGTTGTGGGATTGAAATATTTATTGGTTGAGTCTCTCATTCAATGATCAAAAACCATGCTCATTATTTAGAATTAGCGTATTTTTAAATTGTTAATATCTGGAGACAGTGAAAGAGTATACCACGATTAAGTCCGTGATAATAAAGATTAAGCTAGACCAACAAAGATTAAGCTAGACCAACATTCTCATGTTCGATTTTGATTCATGTACTTGGTCAAATTTATGTTCCATGGTATGATTTTATAATGCACATAAAATCTAGAAATTATAAGCATCTATTAATCAAAAATAATAAAGAATATATATGCGATTATTATTTTTGAAAGAAAACTATTCATTGATAGAAAAAAACATAATTAGAAAAGAAAATAAGAAAATATAAAAAAAAGACAGAAAACAACTTTTTATTAATAAATTATATAGAAATTACAACAATTCATGAGGATGGATTCAAACGAGAAAATGCGGAACAAAGACTTCTGATCATACAGTAAAAAGAGTCAAATGATAAATAATAAAATGGGATCTCTAGGCACATTGGAAACCAGATGGAACTTTCTTGCCACAAAAGTTTAGGATAAGGCTCAACGAAATGGGAATATTTAGCTTAATTCCGAGGATATCAGCCTTTAGGGCGGTGCAAAGACAGACGGCGGCCTCAAGATCAACTAGACCGTTGATAAGGTTGCAACATTGGGCGGTTGGTAGTAGAGGAAACTTAACCAAATCCAAGATATTAGCACATACCTTGAGTTTAATAGCGTCTTTACAAGTGGGTTCGGGCCAAAGAGACGACGATAAGGGCTTCTTGGACGGTGGGGGTGGACAAGGAACGGAAGTGGAGCTGACCAAAGTGAAGAAGATGACATTGAAGATGAGGAGGAGAGCAATCTTAGAATATGCCATTGATAAAGAATTAGATTTATAAAGCTTGTGATGAGTTGTGTGAAGAATAAGGAGAAAGTGTTACGGTTTTTATAGGCGAAGACTGAATGGTAACTGACGCTCTGAATGGTAATACACAATAAATGCAGTACATATGCAGAAAATTAATAAATGCAGATATATGTAGAATATTAATAAAGTAAATCTATCTACATTTATTTACCATTCATAATAACAATAAAATATGAAATAATCTGCATTCGGATTAAAACTTTTGTTAAATTGTTGATCTGAAAAAGAAAAAAAGTGGTTGAACACATAGAGCGCCAATCATGTGGCTTTGATTTTTTTTTTCATAATTGCTTATAAATAGTCATTAGTTTCATAATTTATGTTATTCACTTCCATTCAATAAAAAATGTACAATCCTCTCAAGTTAAAAAAAAATATGGTTTAAATTCATTTTCTTGTGTATTTTTTTAAAGAATTTATGTTTTAGTCACATATTTAATTTATATATATGTATTGTATTTATTATCTTCTATAAATATCAATAAACATAAATAGTGTTTCAATCTAAAAAATTAGATATATATATATATATATATTTATTTTACATATTCATAAATTTATATAATTTGTTTGCAATAATTGGTTATTCATGTTGATTTTTTGCATTATTTATAAATATGTAGCTTCATTAATATAATGTTTAGATCATTAAATAAAATAATTAATACTTGTTTGCAAAATTTATTGTTATTTTATAATATATTCCTATAAATTAGTATAAAGAATTCATGGATGTTATTTGATATTTGATATTTTAATTGCAAATAATTAGACTAATAAATTAAAATAATTATATTTTTTGTTATATATAATTTTTTATTGTTTTATTTAAATATTTAATTTGTATAATTTTTACATTTGTTCCCCGTTCAATCAAATATGATGACTCGCAGTGTTTTGAAAACCGTAATGGTCCAGTGGTCGAATCGGGTTCTACCACGAACCAAACATATGACCAAATTGAGTTTTTATAAAACCCAAAAGCTTTTAATCCACATAAAAAAAGGCTTAAAAATCGCCAAAACACATGATCTAGGTGAATCAAACAAATCAGTTGACCCCGCTTTAATAAATATCTTACATATTTACATTTATTTTCTTTAAAATTAAATATATTTCTACCATAAATAATTAAAAAAAAATATTAAGTTTTGTTTGAAACTTACATAAATAAAGATATTATATAATATTATTAGGTTTTGATCTAATCTTCTTAATTTTGAGAATTCTTGTTATTTTAATAACATATTTGATATATTTTATAAAATAATAATTCAAAATCCTGTTTTCTTTTTATATTGTTTAATTGTTAATAATAAATATTATTTTATTATTATTTTGATATTTATGATATGTTAGATTACAATTTATTTCAAAAGTTTAGGTTTATTTTATTTTTGTTCTCAATACTTTTATATTTATAATATTTACTCTTAAATTTATATATTTAAAATTAATAAACATAAATTTTTTGAACCATGTTTAACTCGGTCGGACCAAATTGAATCGTAACTCAAATACTTATCTGGTTCGGTTTCTGATCCGTTTTTTAAAACATTGAGTTCCATGGTATGGTGCTATACTGCACATAAAATTCTAAAAATTATAATCCATTAATCAAAAATAATAAAAAATATGTGATTGGAGCCCTTACAAAAAATGTGATTCTTAGTTAAATAATCAAAAATAACTAGTATATATGCTTTTAAAAATATATTTTATTGAATTAAATAATCTTTGTATATAGATATTTATTTTTACATCTCTATATTAGATGTTGTATTTCCTACTAAAAAATATCATACGGTTTTCTTGTTCTCTATAATTCTAAATTTTAATCCGTTTATAACACAGTAAATATTGTTGAAAAAAAAACACAATAAACACTATCACTAGCCGTTAGACTACAATTTCTGGTCCATATATATTTTTCTCCTTAAATATAAACATGTTAGAGATAATCTTTTTACAAATCTTTTTTTTTTTGTCAATTGCATAAGTTGTTCTTTTTTCTTTTTTCTTTTTTTCTTTTATAAATAAAAAACGACATTTAGTCATGTTATGTATCCAGTATATTTGAGCCCAAGAAAAAAAATATTTGACCCCAAGAAAAAAAAATGTATCCAGTATATCCAGTGTAGGGCTGCTGAAATTAGTAGAGAGACTGGGTCGGTTAGGCCCAATATCTGCAATCACGTTTCCTGTTTTAAATTTGGGCTCTCTCTCAAATGCCTTTTACTACATATCACGCTATAAATCAGGATTGAGAGATGAAACGAACAAAGATCTAATTTTTCTTTTCTTTTTCTTTTTCTTGACCCCTAACTTTGTGGAATTGAAAAGGTTTGGTTTGTCTTTAGCCTAACAAGTAGAGATATGTGGCCTTCGAAGTGTCATTGGTCAATTTCTGGCCTTTCATGATAAAAAATTATCATAATTTTTTTTTTTTGTGTGTGCACAATTATCATAATTTTCTTATAACAGTTTTCTCATATGATATAAAGACACGATAGGAACATTTTGTCTGTTGATTTTAAGACCATAGATTAGAAATTTGTAATAATGAATTTGCTTTTGCTAGAATTTGGTGTGAATTCAGTGTTTATGATCATTACCAACCTAATAAGAATTTGAGTTAGTTATATACAAGGGAAAAAAAAATTTATATGTATATTATATAAATGCTAGTTCCGTTTATAAAAAAACTGGAGGTTGAAAATTCAAAAATTTGGGATTAATAACAATCACATATATAACAATCATTTCATGTTATTCTGTTATACAAAATGGTATGTTAAAAGGTTTTTTTTTGTTTTAAATGATATGTTACATGAAAGTATAAAATTGTGTTTTCATGTCATTAAATATGTTAATATTCGTCGAAGCTTTTTTAGTTTAATGGTTGACTAAATGGTTCGTTAATGTTTTTGTATCAGAAGTTTTCAGTTTTGATTTTTAGAAGATGCGATTTTTATAGATTATCCGGGACAAATATAAAAAAAAAAATTTAAAGATGGTGAAAAATAGATGTTCGTGGTGGATCCGTATATCTTTGTCCGTTAAAAAATTATCTTTGTAATCATTTTCATAATTTCAAATAAAATTAATTTTTAGACGACAAAAAAATGTTAATATTCTGATAACTAAAAATTACCGTAAAACACACGGTAGGAGGGAGGCCCTAGCGCATGTTTGCCTTTAATTTTAAGAATACATCTGTTAATGAATTTGTCGGTTGACAAATAACATTAAACTTCGTTAGTTTGGTCAGAGATTATATAGTTTTAGTAATAAGTTAGTAATACTAATATATGATGAGAATAAGGTATGTGGTGCGGCCGTCGTCAACACAGTACTATTTTGATTCGTGTGTGGAAAGTGACCTCTCATTTTGTGTATTGTCCAATATTCACCATTTATTTATTATCCTGTTTTATTTTTCACATTCTTTTGTTTTTTTTTTTTTGGAACTAATTCACATTCTTTTGTTGGTTAGAAATAATGTGAAAACGCGGGAAAAGTGACGGCAGTTGAACATTATTAACATTATTCGACGTCGGCTGTTCTTTTTTAGCATCAAAACGTAAAGCATAAGAATAGAATCTACTTGATAGTTTCTATCTAACTACAATATACGAATTCTTAAATAGTTAGATTCAAATTTTATAAAAGTATGTTTTATAAGATGAGAATCCTACGTCAAAACCCATACGATTTGTTTTTTTTTTAAATTCCAACAGTTGAATCCATACTATTTTCGAAAGATGCGATGTTAATAAACATTTGTTTTCTATCATTTAATTTCAGGCAACATATTGTAGTCTGTACGTCCTAATTTTAAATCTGGAAAACAAATTATATATGGTGATAAAAAATGCTAGAAGGTCCTTTACACACAAAAAAAAAAAAAACTAGAAGACTGATTTTAAAACAACGTGATGAAAATAATTGAATAGAACTTGTAAGCAATTAAGCATCAACATAATTAATGTTGGTCAAACAAATGTTTTTAGGAGAAAAGTCGGTCAACTAAAATTATGAAAAGATACGTTGGTCATTGTCTCTTTAAATTTCGAAAGCAACAGACAAAAAATGCGGAAAGATACGAACACTTGTAATTAATTACCATGTTTTGTTTTTTTAGAAAGAATTTTTGTTTTTTATTCGTCAATGATCGTTTAGAAAGAAGTTCTAATTTATAGAGTTTTGACCCATAATTTGTTTTTGAGTCGGAGTTTATGGCATATGCAATTTCAATGCCGTCATCATTTCATTTGTCTACAACAATATATTATACTATAATTCTTTTTTTATTTCTCAATTAGTGTATACGTTAAAAAAAATACAATTAAGCTTATCAAAATTATTTACAATTACACCGTTTTTGGTAATTTAATATTGAATTAGAGTTCAAAGCAAGTAATATTGGATTAATTGTCAATATTTCACTTCTTCAGATATACTTGTGGCTCCAATTAAGAAAACTTGACTGCTTCTCGATTAGTGTTTACAGAAAATATATCATTTTAAAATTATTTTATTTAAATTACCCAAAAATAATTTCTTAAAGTGAATAAATTCCTGTAATTTTCAATATATTGTGGATTAATGGGTCAAGACAATAATAACTATTTTAAATCACTTAAATTTTTTGTACCAATTTTATATTATATAGTATATATCATATGTTGCAAAAATAATTTCTTTTTTAATTGGAGAAATCATTCGGGGGGTTTTTGCTAATAAATGCTTATTTAAATCATTTTAGCTTTATCGAGGATATAATTTTTTATCGTCTATTATAGCTCACTCACACATGACACCAGCACGTAGATGATGATATAAGAGTAACACTAATACAAGTCATTAGAGATTAGACTAAAAGTCCGAACGACGGGAAATATACTTTTGTACTTTGTAGTCTGTAAATGTATGTATGATTGTATCTTTCTTTCTAATCTACTAGATTAGATTAGGATATGCGTTTACGCGGGTTTCGAATAACAAAATTTTAAACCCGTTAAAATGATTTTTTTTAAAAAATAGAAAACAAAATTGGATCACTACTTTAAAAAAATATATATATTAAAAACACAAAATCGAAACAGAAGAGTTGTTTATTTATTTTAAATTAAAATATTCAAAACATAGAATCTTATGCGAATCCTAAGCAACATTAACCATACTTCTTTTGTAGTTCACACACTTTATCAACTATCTTTTTCTATTCTGCGTCATTAAAATTTTGGATATGCAATTCGAGTCATTCGAATATGTTAACGATCTCCCCATTAGCTCTCTCCAAGCAAACAAAACCTTTTTCTCTTCATAGTCATCTCCCGTATATGATCTCTCTACTCTCTATAATAGTTAATCTTATTAGAAATATATCATAGTTAATCTTATTTACTTTTTTTTCCTTTTTTTAAATTATAATAGATATTTTTCATAGTTAATATAAATTCTAATATTTTATCGAGACACTTGTCAGAATATTAAAATATATCATAGTTAATTTTATTTATTTTTCTTTTCTTAAATTCTAATAGATATATTTCATAGTTAATATAAATTTTAATATTTTATCGGAATACGTGTTAAAATCTGAATCGAATGAAGCGCCACATATCGCGGTCAAATTAATTAGCAATCTTATTTACTTTATTTTTATTGAATCTGAATCGAATGAAACGTCACATGTCGCGATCAAATTAATTAGCAATCTTATTTACTTTATTTTTTAATTTCCTTTTCTTAAATTGAAATATATACTTTAAAAAAAAAATTGAAATAGATATTTTTGTTTTAATTTCCTTTTTTAGATATATAGTTATGACACGTGTCAAAATCCGATTGATTAACTTGACATGTGTCGCGATCATATTAATTAGTAACTTTGACGCATCTTACTTTATAATATTACAATAAAAAATAAAATATTGTTATATACTTCTGATGACTTGGTCGTTATATATCCATTAACAAAAAAAAAAAAAAAACACTTGGTGGTTGCCTTGCTCCAGTTGTACATCCGCTCTTTGAAATACAATAGTTAAGTACAATAATTACATTTCAAACTAGCGTAAGTTCCATACCTGCATGTAACTGTTTGCTTGTCTTATAATCACTTACTAATTAACTAGCTGTTAAATTTTTACTTGAAATCATTATTAGTTTCACCTTCGTTAATTGCATATTAACATTTTTTGTTTTTGAACTTAATTGCATATAAACATGACGCATGGATATACATTAATTATACCCTTTGGCAAAAAAATGGATATACATTAATTAAACAAAATAACAGTATATATATGATATAGTTTACGGGTCCATCTATTGGTCCCATTTAAAAAAAAAAAAATCTATTGGTCCCATTGACTAATCTCCAACTTATTTGATTCTTATTATATACGTACATGTCACAACCCATATTACAAAGATTCCAAAAACACAAATATTTATTTCTTATAAATAAATATTATCTAAAATGCCACTAGCTAACTCGATAATGCATATTTAATAATTATGATATTGTTTCCTAACCGGATAATGGCATATATAGCAATAACACAATATATATATATATATATATATATATATTTATATACTATTTGAGAAGTATTTTTAGAGAGTACCCTTATTTTTAAAAATATTTAAAGTGGTGTCATTTTGCTGATATGTCACCACCATATTCATTCTCATAAACTTTCTAAAAAATACTTATTTCAATAAACTAATAATTACCTTATATGCTATTATCCATTTTTAGTTTTTAATATAACAAATAAATTTATAATTTATTCCCGGTTGTGATTCATTTGAAAAAAAAATTCATAACCAATAATTTTATACAAAATAATTAAACGAAATCAAAATTTACAAATAATTTATGATATACACAAAAATATAATGTTTAATTTCTAATATAACCGAAAAGATTATAATTCATTTTCTGTTATAATTCATTTCCTAAAAAAATATACAAAATAATTAAATTAAATCGAAATCTACTATGATTTAGTATCATTCATATTAAATTACTACTTTATTTAATTTTATTTTTCTTATCAGAAAATATTTTTTAAAAACATACTATATTGTCAACATAACAACTTATTATATATAAAAAAACTGAACTATAATATTTTACTATAGTTTAATTTTTAAATTATACAAAACTAAATAAATAATAAATTACTCAGTGCTGGACACAATTTATCACCTAATATATATATAATTGCATAGAAATAATTATTCAAGCATTTGACAGGAAAAAAGTATTTATATACCACAAGCTTAATAAAACAAAAATAGTAGGTGACTTATTCCACGGTGGATTGGTAAAACAACAACATGAAATTTAACATAGGTTAGTCCAAACTTAACCATAAATTAAATCGATTGTGACATATGCCGGATTTAAAATACAATATTATGACGTATATGTATATTAAAATATTATGAAATGCATACATGTGATATTTTAAAATCAAAGTGGGATACTTAACAAAGACGTAGAAGAGAATGGCATACATTTTTAAGATTCAAGAAAAATATACAAATAAAACCATAAAACAAATTCAGAAAATAATGATTTATACTTTATAGTAATATGGAAATATCGATCGGGTAGAAAATAAATTATAAAATAGGATTTCATGCAACATAAAAAGAAAGTGATGAATCCGATGGACAAAAAAATATCAAAAAAATTAATTAGCTTTGAGCATTTCAAGATTTATAACGAGAATTTAATGGGTATAAGACAGAAATATGTAAGTTGAAAATTTAAAAATAATTCTCAAAAAAGAATCTGATAATAATGGAATGAGAAGTTTGGGTGATAAGACGGATTCGAGAAATTATTTTACATAAAATCTCTTTTCATATTATTCTCATACCCGTTTTGAATAAAATAAATGATTTTAATCAATATTTACTTTGAACGGATTAGAAATGAAACGGAAATTCGAAACGGGTTATAGAACGAAATGGAAAATCCTTCCTAAAATATCAATGGCTAACTTGAATGATATAAATCATATAATAACAAGGGCAAAGGATCAAATAATAATAATAACAATATTTTTTTTTAACTTTATAATAATAACAATATTAAGCAAAAGATTGAAAGAAGTGGAAAAAGGCAAAATAAAAGAAAGGCAAAATGAAAATTCGAAGTTTTTGTCATTCAAATAGGAATTTGAATTTCTAAAATGGCGTTGAACTAACAAAGAAAAGAAAATAAAACAAACCCACAACAAGTGTATATTTTACTTTTCAAAAAAAAAAAAAAATGTATATTTTTCTGGTGGGTCTAGTCGAGTATACTAATCAAAAGTCCTAATAAAAATAAATAAGACCGAGCAGAGCCGGTCAAAGTGGTTCTAGAGTATCTAAACCGGAATTAAGCTTAACAGAATTGAAAACGGTTTAACCGGTTTATGAAGCCGAGCCACATTGGTACAATGGTACATCTTTCGTTTTCGCTGACTTCACAAAACTAATCATTATACCCAACCTAACTCATCCCAGTGTTATTTAAAACGAAAAAAAAAAAGAAAAAGCGAAATTAACAATGGACCAATGGGTTTCGGTTGGGATATTAGCTTTAACCGGGAACCGGAAAATCCGGTGACTTCACCATCCCACAGTAACCAAGAAAAACAATTGTCTTCCCAATGCACCTGCCACGTGTAGAGACAGTACAGAAGTGTCACCACGTTTCGACTTTCTGCTCCATAAATGACTTTAATACCCTCCGTAATGACATCAATTTACTGTTGAGGGAAACGCGTTATGAATAAAACGCCGTTTTAAAGGGGTTGGCAGCGTTTGGTTGAACAACCTAACAACCACCACTTTCCTTCACACTTATAGTTCCCTTTTATTTTTTTTTGATGGGAATCTATTTCCTTTCTTTATTAGTCATTTGGTTTTTAAAATAATATAAATAATATAAAGCTGATTGGTACTGTTACATGTCGATGAGATTATTACTGTCATTAATAATAGTGGAAATAAAATAAAAGAGACAGAATAAATACAAAATAAACTAAAACGGATGAAACCAACAAAATAAACTAAAACGGACGAAACCAAAAAAAAAAAAAAACGGATAATAACTGAAACAATAATCAAATTTCAACTATGGCTCTAAATAGTTACTACTGTATAAAGAAAAGAAATGGAATATATGAATGAATATGAAAAATATAGAAATAAATTTACCCCACTCAGTTTTTTGCATAATTGTAGATTAATATTTTTTTTTTGATAGATTGAATGAAATATTTAATTCCTTATATTCAACGTAAATTGTTAAAGTTTGACAAAGTGTAAATGAATGCTTCAGTGCACTATATTTTATATTCTTAAAACTATAACACAAATTTCACTCTATGATTTCAACATCCTGAATGATTTATATTTTTTATAAAATAATTGTTCGCAATTAATCAATTTCTATAATTTCAATATTTTTTTTCATTTAAAACCATCTGATTTTTGTTTTGTTTTTTGTACTCTCAGCTTAACATGTAATTTTGGACAGAATCAATTACTAACGTTTGAAAACGTGATTAAAAAAAAATACTATTAACTAAATGCCAAGAAAAAGGTGTCTTCCGCATAAGTGCTCTAAAATGAGTTAATACCGCGTTAGTGGAACCTCGAGATATTTTTTAATACTTCGTTATATGAAGCTTCTAAATCTCATTTAGCAGTCTGCATTACTCTTTTCAAGAGAGTGTTTGTTTAACCCTTTATCGTTTGTACTTTGTACTTACCTCTAAGTGAATTTGTAATTCCTTTCTCGTACCTCTTGTTGGATTTTTTCTCTCTTAAATAATACTAAAAAAAACCAATTCCAACCGCAACAACTGAAGCAAACGTTTTTTCAAAAAAACGACGAGCGTTCAATAAACTACCTAATATACAATATATGGGTTGAGAAGAATTTGGGAACCTTCCGGATTATTTTTATTGAATTTTAATTAGGAACGGCTTTTGTTTTTAAAATTACGGTGGCCACTAAAGAATACACGTTTGGAGTATAAAACTATAAATTATACTTTCCTAACAATTTTTTCCGGTTTTCCAAGTTTCTTCCTCTCTCGCTCCTCTTTTTTAGCATCTACGGTTTCTCTCTCCTCTACGCCGGAAAACCCATTTTCTCCGGCCGTTAACCGTTTCCCCGTTCGGCGAATAGATTCCGTTTCCCGTCGAGAGCAGCTTGTATTCTTCCTCTGTTGGATAGTGTATGGGTTGATTTTTGATGCTTGTTTGACTCGGCTACGCGGCGATTCGGATCTCCGCGTTTGACTCGGTCCTTGGCTCGTTACGCGGCGTTTTCGTAGAATGTGGTTCGCCTTGTTTGCATGCCAGGCTTTGTATTGATTTCGCTGGTCGAGATCGTGATCTAGGGTTTCGTCTCTGTTTTTTTTTTTTGGTTCTTTGCTTGTTGCGGTTGGTTTTCAATCCGTCGAGGGAACACGGAGGCTTACGGTGACAGATTACGGAATCCTATGGTGAGATGATTTCCCCTCTCTAATTTCCTAGTTTCTAAATCAATTTTCTCCGTCGTAGAATTGTTGCATCCATCTGTTTGCTTGAACTTCTCGTGAATTTCGCTGTTAGCGATTTTTCTAGATCAGATCTCATACATTGCTCGAATTTTATCGAGGTTCCGCTGTTTTTTTTCTCTTGAATTGGTTCTTCTTTCTTATTCTCTGCTTCGTGATTTCATCATCAATGGATAATCTCCCACGCGTTTCTTTCTATTTATATCCCACGTGTGAACTTGCGATTTGAGCCTCTGTCTTCTGTTGAAATTGCGACGAATCTCTATTCAGGTCAAACAATTGTGTGTTGTAGAGGAAGTTGTCGACGGTTTATGACTCGCGTTCTTCGAGGGTGTTGAAATTAGAAATGGTCACATTCTTTGACTTTGTAGGGTATTGGTCAAATAGATAAGGCGCTATGTGGAAGTGAAGGCCTTTTAAACTTCTTGGTGTTGACTGTTTCCATTTTCTGTGTTCACTTTTATGCTTCTTGGCTTTTGTGGAGTTATAATATTTTGTATCTATAATGGGTTGTGTGAATGGTGGACCTATTGTACATCCATGACTCTCAGTATATATCTATATGTAGTATGTTGAACTTTTTGATGTTCATTTTTGAGGAATGCTAGCTGACACTCGGTTTTGCCAGGCGGAAAGGAGGATCTGCTTGTCGAAAGAAGCTAAAGATGGGTTAGAATATCTGAAACGTAAAAGGCTTCAGAAAATGAGATCAGACTCTGTTAATGAAACAGTAGGCTTTAGCACTATGGCTAGAAGTGGAGGTGATGCTTTGAGACCATCTTCAGCGTCATGTGGAATGAGATTACGGGTAACTGCTAGTGACACAGTATCTAAAGTGAATGGTGCTACTGCTAAGTGTTGCTTATCGAAGGAAAAAGTGGAGAAGCTTGAGACAGATGATCTTAAATGGACCGAGAGGCTTCCAGAATGTCCTGTCTACAGACCAACAAAGGATGAGTTTGAGGATCCTTTGACTTATTTGCAGAAGATCTTTCCAGAAGCTTCAAAATATGGTAAAATTGACATCGGAAGCTAAAATCTCAATATGCAAGGATTAGTGCTGTAGGAGTTTTACTCGTGCTCATTAATTTATTGGCTGCATATATTAGCTGCAGCCATTGATTGCTGTTGTGTTGGAGTATTAGTTAATGATTGCATTAAATGGAAGGAAAAGGTGCTGTAGGAATTGTAGTGGACTTATATCCCTTCATCGCTGTTTAACTGTAATCAATCTCATTATGTTTTTTTTTTCTTTTCCAGTCTCTTATTCGTCCTCTGTTTTTTGCAGGTATTTGCAAGATCATATCTCCTATGACAGCAACAGTTCCTGCAGGCGCTGTATTGATGAAAGAGAAAACAAACTTTAAGTTCACTACCAGAGTACAACCCCTTCGACTTGCTGAGTGGGATTCTGACGATAAAGTTACATTCTTCATGAGTGGGAGGTTTGTATTCAACCCTGAATCATTTAGCTCTACATCTCCACTTTATAGTTTGTATTTGATTATTTGTAAACTACTCAGGACCTATACATTTCGGGATTATGAGAAAATGGCGAACAAAGTATTTGCACGTAGATATTGCAGTGGTGGCTCTTTGCCCGACTCATTCTTGGAGAAAGAATTCTGGAAGGAAATTGCATGTGGCAAGACTGAAACTGTTGAGTATGCATGTGATGTAGATGGAAGCGCATTTTCATCTGCACCAGGTGACCCGCTAGGAAGCAGCAAATGGAACTTGAATGTATTGATTTACTACAACTTGATTTTCTCTATTTTGTGTGTTTAAGCGTTAAGTAAATCATATGATTGGTTATTTAAATTTGGTATTTATATATTTTTTCTATCTCTACTTTCAGAAAGTTTCAAGGCTTCCGAAGTCTACCCTGCGACTTCTTGAAACATCCATTCCGGTATGTGACTAGTAGAACAGTTACATTAAGGTCGCACAAGAAGTTTCAGTATCCTCTTTTAACTTGGATTTACTTGTTTCAGGGAGTCACTGAACCGATGCTTTACATCGGAATGCTGTTTAGTATGTTTGCCTGGCATGTTGAAGACCATTATTTGTACAGGTAAGATAAGTTAAATGAGTTTTCGCTCAAGTATATGGGTTACCAGGGATAGCCATCTAAAGTATCTTATTCTGACCTTTTTTTTTACCTTGTTTCTAAAAACAGCATTAACTATCAACATTGTGGAGCATCAAAAACTTGGTATGGGATTCCAGGTTCTGCAGCTCTAAAATTTGAAAAGGTGGTTAGAGAGTGCGTGTACAATGATGACATTTGCTCGACTAATGGAGAAGATGGAGCCTTTGATGTGCTTCTAGGGAAGACTACTATATTCTCACCAAAGATTCTGTTGGATCATGATGTGCCTGTGTACAAGGCTGTACAGAAACCTGGAGAGTTCGTCGTGACATTCCCTAGGGCTTATCATGCTGGTTTCAGCCACGGTATAACATATTTTTCTGAATCTATACTTTTATTGGTCAGAGTTGGTATCATAGTCATCTGAAATTGTGGTTGTTTTTTGAAAAAAACATCGTAGGCTTTAATTGTGGTGAGGCGGTGAACTTTGCGATGGGTGACTGGTTTCCGTTTGGAGCTATTGCTAGTTGCCGTTATGCTCATCTTAACAGATTGCCATTGCTTCCTCATGAAGAATTGATTTGTAAAGAAGCAATGCTTTTAAACTCGAGTTCCAAACCCGAGAATCTGGATTTTACACCTGCGGAATTGTCAGGACAACGAAGCATCAAGACTGCGTTTGTGCACCTGATTCGTTTTCTTCATCTGGCTCGATGGTCTCTAATGAAGTCAAGATCATGCACAGGCCTTGTTTCGAATACATATGGAACCATCGTATGCAGTATCTGCAAACGGGATTGCTATTTGGCGTTTATAAACTGCGATTGCTACTCACATCCCTTCTGTCTCCGTCATGGTAAAGCTTTTTCTCCTTTTTTTTTTTATCTCCATTGACACATATCCTTCAGTATTTTTTTTTCTAATTGACTGTGTCATTGTATCATTGTCTAGATGTTAAAAAGCTTGACCTTCCATGCGGGACAACACGTACTCTTTTCTTGAGGGATAACATTGAAGTCCTGGAAGCTGCCGCAAAGAAGTTTGAGAAAGAAGATGGAGTTTCAGATATGATTACAACTGATGAAGATTTATATACATATCCATCGTCAATCACACTTGCAGCTGCAAAAGTCGATGGATATTCGCCGTATTCCACTGTATACTTTGACTTCAATACCGAGTTAGAGATGACATCTAATTGCCAGTTGCAAACTGGAAACCCTGTCATGAGCTACGAGGCGAATGCTTCATGTATCTCCTCAGTAGCTGATGATTATGAATGCTCAACAACTGCTGATTACGTAAGTTTCTGACCAAGAACTCACTACAAACTCTCTTTAACGGTCTCTTTCAAATATCCGATTTCTGGTTTCTTTTACTAAGCAGGTAACTAGACGAGCTAACTGTAGTAGCAGTATTGATTCGAAGCTCTCAGAAGAAGTAGCAAGCAGCGGTAACAAAAAGACAAAAACTCGGTTCTTCTCTGCGGTTCAAGATGAACTAATCGCGGATCAGGAGAGTGACGGTTCTGATTCCGAGACTTTCAGAGTCAAACGCCGTTCTTCGTTGAAATTGGAGAGCCGAACAGTTGTTCTTGACACAAGAGACTCTGAACATCATCAGGTACAGCATAAACAAACAATGTTATACTATTATTTTTACAGTATTCATATATATTATACACTTCTGAGTTTTTCTTGTTTATTGCAATATGCGAACAGGAACTTAAAAGATTGAAGAAATCGCAGAACTACCACGAAGGAAGATATAGTAGTAGCAGTAGCATTAGTAAGCAAGAAGATGAAGAAATGTTAGTAACTTCAAACAGAAAAGAAATTCCGCAGCAAAGTGACGTGAAGAAGATGATGAAGAATGAGAATCATTTTGGTGGGTTTAAACGTCTGAAAGTGAAAGGGTTGATAAAGCCGTAACGTGACAGCTTCAGCATCCTCCTAACTACAATTTTTTAATTGCTGATCTCTAACAATACAGGCCAACAAAACAAAAAAAGGGAATCGAAAGCAAAATATTCAGTATCTGATTTTCTTATTATTATTTTTCCTATCGTGGGAGAAGAAGAAGAAGCAACAGACAAAAGAAGGGAAAAAAGAAGCATTAACCAAACCAAGCCAACCAACACACTATTGGTTTCTTTTTAGGATTTACCAAATCTTTGATTCTTTGTGCACATCTGTACACCTTTTTAACTCTTCTTGTTCCTTCTTCTTTTGATGTTACGATGTAAATCTCGGTTTTTTTTTTGTTATTACTGTCAACAAAAAAGGTTTACATTTTTTTTCTTCTTCCCAAAAGTGACATTTATTTAATATTGTTGACGATGATGCGTAATACAGTAGAACCTCTGTAAATTAATACTCGATAAATTAATAATCACTATAAATTAATAAAATTATAAAAATTAGCAAATTTCGATAAGATAATAAGATAATAATTTTTTTTGAACTTCTATGTAAAAATATGGTCCCAATAATTATATAAATTAATAATTATACATTTATGTATATATAAATAATGTAATATAGTAAAATGTGATTATATTGTTGTTTCAAGTTTATAAATGTTGTTTGACTTATCTTTTAAATTTATTTATATTATATTTTTTGAATAAATTTTACATTGTTGAAAATATTTTTGTATTGTTTTTTGATGAAAGTTAAAAGTTCAAATCGAAAATATCTCTATAAATTAATAAATTATTAATTTATCGATAAATTAATAATTATTAATTTATAGACTCTATAAGATAATAAAATTTCGAAGTCCCAACATTATTAATTTATAGAGGTTTTACTGTAGTCGCAAATATTCAATTCTCTTTCCCGAGATGACAATTCTAAGCTTCC
The DNA here is from genome assembly GCA_020283515.1 of Alliaria petiolata. NCBI lineage: Eukaryota > Viridiplantae > Streptophyta > Magnoliopsida > Brassicales > Brassicaceae > Alliaria > Alliaria petiolata. Next base: position 34,561,868 of record JAHZTW010000002.1, on the reverse strand, counting down.
AACCATGTGATGTGATGTGATGTTCAAAACAAAAAGCCATGTGACGTTGAAAATTTTCTAAAGATCTCTACAATTTCTTCTGTAAGATACGTCTTTAACGAAAAATAAAACTCTATTTAAGATATGCGATTTTCTATCATTCGTCTGACTCATATAATACAGATCAAATTAATAGTTGTTCACCCGTCAGATATCAAAAATTAAATATCATTATTCAGATAATAAAAAAACGATTGGGCTCAATTAGAAGTACTGCAATATTGGGCCATTGACTAAAGGCCCAATTCGTTTGCCCACATCTAAAAGCTTAGTTTGTTTTGTTCAGCGATTTCTCTGAAACCACAAGGTTTGGGGGTTTAACGACGAGGGTTACCAGTCTCCACCATTTCCTCCGAAGAAGACGAAGCTTTCACCAATCTTTCCATTAATTCGTCTCTGTAAGAACTTATTGCAGTCTCAGTTTCCCATTACTGATTTGGTTTTTGTTTCTTTGTTTTTTGATTTCTCGTGGATTCTTCTAACACATCGTTACATGAATCGCACAGACTCAGTTCCCATCACCCAAAAATGCGTCGAAGCTTCTCTGTTTTATCTCCTTGCAAATGGCTCAAACATTCTTCTGCTTGTGGCAACGCTTACTGCTTCCTCACAAACCCTCTCACTTCCAGACCTAACTGCTCTCCGATTTCCCGATACCTCTCCTACTTCGCGCCTCAGCGACGACAACAACAGTCCCCAGATCCCGACGATCCAGCGAATCTACTGAAAGAAGATGGGGTTTCGCTCTGCTCTCAGATGTGGCTTGAGAATTTCAAAGAACCGGACAAAACCGCGACCAATCTGGCCTCGTACCTTCGGAGATTCGAGCTATGGGTATTAGCTTATCAGAAAGTTTCCTGCGACGAGTTGGGTGCGTATGTGCCTCGTAGCTCGATTCAGAGATCGGCTTTAGAGAATCTGTTAGCTCTGAGAAACTCTGTTCTTGATGATCGGTTCAAATGGGGAGCTCGTTTGGATTTCTATATAAAATCTCCTAGGGATAAAACCGATTACGAGTCTTTGTCTAAGAGGAAGATCAAAGCGATCCTGACTACTACGCAACCAACTCCGTTTCAGGATAGGATAGTGCAAGAAGTCTTGTTGATGATACTGGAACCAATCTACGAATCTCGGTTTTCGCAGAAGTCGTTCGCTTTCAGGCCCGGGAGGACCGCGCACACGGTTCTGAGAGTGATTCGGAGGAACTTCGCTGGATATTTGTGGTATGTCAAAGGTGATTTGAGTGTTGTTTTGGATGGAATGAAAGTTGGCTTTGTGATCAGTTCTTTGATGAGAGATGTTAGAGACAAGAAAGTGATCGACTTGATCAAATCGGCCTTCGTTACTCCGGTTGTAACGAGCAAAGTCGAAGACGGGGAGAAGAAGAAGACGACGAAGAGGAAGTACCAGAAAAAACGTGTTTTGGCTGACGATGAGCCCAAGCCTGATCCTTACTGGTTAGAGACGTTCTTCGGCTTTGCTCCTGAAGAAGCTGGCAAGTCTCCGCAATGGGGGCATTGCGGGATTCTTAGTCCTCTTTTGGTTAACGTATGCCTCGATGAGCTCGATCGTTGGATGGAAACAAAAGTGAGAGATTTCTACAAACCTTCGAAGAGCGATGTTATATGGAACAACCCGGAAGGAGAAGCGGACCAAGGGAACACCTCGTGGCCGGAGTTTGTTCCCACGAGCGGTCCTGACAAAACGAGGAAGATGGATTTCGTTAGATACGGTGGTCATATACTGATCGGAGTACGTGGGCCTCGAGCTGATGCTGCGACGTTAAGGAAAGAGCTGATTGAGTTTGTTGATCAGAAGTATATGCTTAGGCTAGACAACGAGAACCTCCCCATAGAGCATATAACCAAAGGTATAATGTTTCTTGATCATGTTCTGTGCCGCCGAGTTGTTTATCCGACTTTGAGGTATACTGCGACCGGAGGGAAGATTATAAGCGAGAAAGGCGTGGGAACGCTGCTATCCGTTACAGCGAGCTTGAAGCAATGCATCAAACAGTTTCGAAAGCTGAACTTTATAAAAGGAGATCGTGATCCGGATCCTCAGCCTTGTTTTAGAATGTTCCACGCCACTCAAGCTCATACGAACGCGCAGATGAACAAGTTCTTGACCACGGTTGCTGAGTGGTATCGGTTTGCGGATAACCGGAAGAAGATTGTGAATTTTTGTTCTTATATCATCCGTGGTTCGCTTGCTAATCTTTACGCTGCGAAATATAAGCTTAGATCAAGAGCCAAAGTGTATAAGGGCTCTGGTAGGGATCTGAGGCGTCCGTTGAAGGAGAAGAAAGGTCTGTCACCGGAATATAACAATCTCTTGAGAATGGGTCTTGCTGATTCTGTTGATGGGCTTGTTTACACAAGAATGTCTCTTGTTCCGGAAACTGATTACTCGCCTTTTCCGGGTAACTGGAGGCCCGAGCACGAGAAGTTTTTGATGGAGTACTTAACGCTCGACGAGCCAAAGACCTTAGTAGAGCAAAAGAGGTTTATTAGAGAGAATGGACTCGTCTCGCCTCAGGATTACACATCGATGTTGGTTTGGAACTATAAAAGAAATGCTATTCCGATGGATCAGGTTTCGATTCTAAAGGATCAACCTTTCTTGTTGGGTTCGTCAAGTAACTGCAACCGCGACGATGATGATGATCAGAAGAATAAAGAAGATGATGAAGATAGCGACGATGGGCTTCACATTGCACGCATGTAAGAAAAACAGAAACTTTTGACTTTTATTACTCTTCTATGAAGCTTGTACGACTTGATAGGTCTCGGTTCCGGTTTGTTTTCGGCTTATGAAATAGTTTCCGATGGTTTGGTTAGATATGGTTTCGGTATCAGTTTTGGCTAACAAAAATACATACATATGTTCCAAGATTTTGAATTGTTTATGCTTTCGGTTTGGTTTGGGTTTGCTTAACCGGATTGAACACACTTAAATACCGGAAACATGTATTGTATAAAGCACCAAATTTTATCAACATTGGTATTCAATTTCAGAAAGATTTTTCGGTTTATCTAAAGCATCTGTGATCTGTAACATTTGCAGATGATAAAGATTTTCAAAAAGCTAGAGCCTACGAACATTGATTCTACAGTGAGCAAGCTTATTACTCTAATAAGGTATGTTATCGATATTATTATTATTATCTTTAATCCGAGTGTTAATTACACTTTTTAGTAATTTTCATTTCAACATGTTTGTAAAAGCTACAGGAATCAGAATAGTCTGAGATAAAGCATCGTTCTGTGTTGTAAACGGAGATTTCTGAGGCGTTTTGCTTTCTTTGAATCCAGTTTCGCAAGTGCTCGGTGCATCCACTGCACCACTCATAAGCTTGGCAGCGGTTTGGTAATCGCGCGTTCTAAAGCTCCTCAAAGCTCTGTATAAGAAAGAAGCAGCGTTGGTGTAAATGGAGAGGCAACCGCGTAGCGGCATTTCACTGTCCTTCGCGTATTTCTTCTCCTTGAGAATCTTATCAACGGATGTTTTCAAGCTCGTCGTTTTCGTGGCGGCGTCCGTCGTCGATGCCATGACCAAGTCGGCGAGAGTTTTAGCGGATTTGCTCTGCGGATACGCTTCAAGAGACTTGACGCAGAAATCGACTTTTATATTCGGGCTATTAGCTGCGGCTTTCTTGCAAGAGTCAAGAATGAGAGATTGTGCGGTTGCGAAACCGTTTAAGAGGAGGAAGAACATAACAAGGCAAAGCAAGAATTTCATTTTTTTTTGTTTTTTTTTGGTTCTTTTGAAGAAAGTTTTAACTTTGTGATCCGATTTATAAATAACGAAACTAAGAATCTTACGGTTGTTGTTTTACGTCATGAGATTGTTAACTAACATATCGGCTTTGTTTTAGAAGGCCCCATGTTACGCTTTACCACTCCCCTTACGTCGTGTGGCCTAATTGTTCGTTTTAACACTCTTTTACTTGGCTTATTTCTTATTTTGAATAAAACATTTATATGGTAAAAGAAATAGATAAATGTGTAGTAAAATAGAATAGACAAAATGTATGTATTGATCTAATTCTCTATGAACTAATTTTAATCACGTTTAAAGATGCCATATACTCCATTTTAAAATGATTTGATGTTTAAAGTGTTTTCACACAAAATTGAATTGAAAACATCAAATAGTTTTTTTTGTTTTTGTCGTCTAAAATATTATGAGATACCACCACAAATAGTTTTTCGCACCGTTCTAGAAATTTTTCTTATCTGATTTGTCTCCTCCAATAACCTACAGACCTCTTAGTGTAAAAGCATTAATGAACATTTTAGTCAACCACTAAAACAACTTCCACACATCAAATAGTTTGAAACAATTTTTTTTCTTCTCTAAAGCATCTTTTTAAAAATGGAGGAAGTATAATGCATAATTAGTTATGTAAACCGGAATGGACCGTTTAAGAAGAAGATTGTTACCATAACACAAAGGTACGTATAAAAGCAGAATCATAAATGTTTACATATGCCATAAATAACTCATATGAGCATATCCAAAAAACGCTAAACCTAAGATAAGGTCTTTTCTCTTGAGTTTATTTAGTAAACATTAATCCATGATTAAAAAAATAAATACACTCTGGTAATTTCATCATACCATGTTTGAAAAAGCCAAAGGAATCAATATCCTCTGAGTCAAAACATTGTACTGATTTGTAATCGGAGATTTCGCTTGCTTGTCTTCTTTGAATGCATCTTCACAGTCGCTCGGTGCATCGAAAGCAGCACTCAGATTCTCATTAAGGCTGCTGTAATCGTGTGATTTAGCGTCAGTTAAAGCTGTGTTTAAACAATCAATAGCATCGCTATAAAGCTCGATGCAAACACGTAACGATGCCTTAAAACCAGGTGAAGTTTTCGCGTTATTGAGAATCTTTTGAGCGATTCCATTCACGTAAATCGTGTTGGACGCAACATTCTTCGTTGATGCTATGAGCAATCCTAGGAGACTTGTCGCGGTTTTGCTCTGCGGATCAGATTCAAGAGACTTGACGCAGAAGTCGTAATTCATGTCCGGATCATTCGCTGCAACTTTCTTGCAAGAATCTCGAATCAGAGTTTGCGCGGTTGAGAAATTGTTCAAGAAGAGAACAAACAAAACAAAGGAAACCAAGAATTTCATTTTTGAATTTTTTTTCTTTTTCTTTGGAGGGGGGAAGCAGAGAATTGATAATCGATTGATGAAATAAAATTTTGACTTTGTGATTCAATTTATAGTAAAACTGAAACAAAGAATTTTAGAGTAAGGCTTATGATCTAACGTGATATGGCTTTTACCATTCCGGGCCTAATTGCTCGTTTTAATTAAAGTATTTCCTTTTTTTGTTCTTTCGTTTTAAAACTCTTTCCTTATATACGTCATTGTTTCTAGCGTATACGTACTCGATTTATACATTTAATTAAAAATCGCAACATGCAATATTTACTTTCCGTATACTCGATTTATACTTTTAATATGATTATTTCTCACATGTTGAACAATTTTTTTAATTGATATTGGTCAACATGCAATATTTACTTTCCATATATGCACGTTAAATTTAGTTTTTTTTTTTTGACAACTGTTAAATTTAGCTAACTCGTTTTAATGTTTTAAATTTATTCAACATCGTTTTAAAAAAAAAATTATTCAATATCAAAAATGAATACTAGTAAAAACAAAAAATCAATAGTTCAAAAAAAGAAATAAAAAAATCAAAACCGGAAATTGTATTGTAAAAAGCACCAAATTTATCAACATATTGGTATTCAATTTCAGAAAGATTTTCGGTTTATCTAAGGAAGGCATATTGGATCAATGATTTGGGATACTTTGTAAATCACTTGAATTTAAAGAAATTTTAAAGGGATCTGAAATTTGAGCAAATTTTGCAAAGTTATTGTTACAAATTTTAAGGTTATTACAAGAGATTTGTGGACATTTGAAAAAAAAATATATATATATATATATATATATATATATATATATATATATATATATATATATATATATATATATATATATTTTTTAGTTTTTACAAGTTATTAAAAAGATCATATTAAAGCTAGTAAAAACTAAGAACAACAAACACAACCATATAATTCAATATCAAAAGAAGTTTAATCACAAAAACCATTATCTATGAGAAAAACAACACAAATAATGGTAGAGGTAATAACTTTTTACTTTTGTTTTCTCAGAAAACTAATGATTTCCAAATTTTTTGTCAAGCATTGACTATTTTGAGTTTGATACATAAATTTATATGCAGTTTTTTAATTAACTATTGAAAGGATAATTTCAAACTGTTCTTATCAATGCAACAAAATGCTTATCAATATTATAACTAACACATGAATCAATGCATCATAATTATACACAAAGTTAAACCTAAAACAGAAGAAAAGAAATTGGGTTTTTACCCATAAAACTTTAATCTCACTCTCTTCTTCACAAAAGCCAAAGAGCCATTGATCATGTTCTAGTTCTTCAAGAGATAGTTTCAATGATTTTTTTTTTCTCTTTTGAAGAGTTTCTATTTTTTTTGTCGTAAAAATTCATTAAAAAAAAAGTTTTGTTGAATTTTTTTTTCTTTGTCAAATACCATCTCATGAGGTACTATTTGAAACTATTATTTTTTTCACTACAAACTACCTCACAAATCATCCCAGATTATTTTTGTTATATTTTATTGTTGAAATCCCTATTTTCCAATAAATTAAGATTTTAAAGACTTTTTATAAATCACATAATACAATAACCTAAGATTTTGAATAATTTTTATAAATAGTAGATCCAATAAATTATGATTTATGTGATATGTGAAATTTGCAGATAATAAAGACTTTCAAAAGCTAGAGCCTACGAACATTGCTTCTACAGTGAGCAAACCGATAATTACTCTAATAAGGTATATTATCGATATCATTATCTTTAAACCGTGTGTTAATTTACACTTTTAGTAATTTTCATTTCAACATGTTTGTAAAAACTAAAGGAATCAGAATCGTCTGAGACAAAGCATCGTTCTGTGTCGTAAACGGAGATTTCTGAGACGTTTTTCTTTCTTTGAATCCAGTTTCGCAAGTGCTCGGTGCATACATCGCAGCATTCATAACCGTGGCAGCGGTTTTGTAATCGCGCGTTTTAACGCTCGTCAAAGCCTCATTTAATGAAGCAGCAGCGTCGGTGTAAAGCTCGAGGCAATCGTGCAACGGCATCTCACTGTCTTTCGCGTATTTCTTCTCCTTGAGAATCTTATCAGCCATTGCTTTCAAGCTCGTCGTTTTCGTCGCGGCGTTCTTCGTCGATGCCATGACCAGTTCGGCGAGACTTTTTGCGGTTTTGCTCTGCGGATTCGCTTCAAGAGACTTGACGCAGAATTCGACTTTGAATTTTGGGCTTTTAGCTGCGGCTTTCTTGCAAGAATCTCGAATGAGAGACTGTGCGGTTGCGAAACCGTTTAAGAGGAGGAAGAACATAACAAGGCAAAGCAAGAATTTCATTTTTTGGTTTTTTTGAAGAAAATTTTAGCTTTGTGATCCAATTTATAAATAATGAAACGTAGAATCTTACGGTTATTACTTATTGTGTTATGACATGAGATTGTTAACTAACATAACGGCTTTTTTTAGATGGCTCGTGTCACGTTTTACCACTCCGCTTAGAGCATGTGCAATGGTTAAAACTTAAGAATTGGTTTTTAGTTAATATTTAATTATAAAAGGAAGAGAGAGAGAATGGTAAGAGAGAGAAAGGAAGAAAGTAACTAAGAATTGGTTCTTAATTAAGAATCAAGTCTTCACTATTCATTCAATTTTAATCTTTTTTTATTCTAAAAACCCACTTAAGAACCACCATTGTTCATGTCTTACATCGTGTGGCCTAGTTTTTCGTTTTAACACTCTTTACTTATTAATAAGACATATCGTCGTTTCTTGCTTTTTTTTTCTTCTTATTTTGAATAAAACATTTCTATGGTAAAAGATTTAGATAAGTGTTTAGTAAAATAGAATATCAAATGTATGTATTGATCTAATTCTCTATGAAATAATTTTTAATCACATTTAAAGATGCATAACTAAATTGATTGTTCCCATAACACAAAGGTATTTTATGAAAGCAGAATCATAATGTTTTCAAAAATAAAAAATAGAAAAAATATTTCCATATGCCAAAAGGGAGTTTCAATTCAACATCCAAAAAATGGTGATCAGTGATCGCATCATCTTTTCTCATTTATTATATTTTTAGGTGAGTTTCTCAACCATTTTTTTTTTAAAACCTAGGGAGTTCTAAGCATTCGATCCATAATTTATCTCAGTAATCGAAATCAGCATTTAGATAATCCTGTCAGAAAATCAGATTTCTCAACTATTTGAGATACTCATTTAATAAAATATTTTAATTTGTTATTTTCTAATTGTGAGACTCTGTTGAGAGATTATTGATGGTTACATACGTCATAGCAAAAATTTATCACAAAGATAACACGTTATACCGCTATACGAGTAAGATAAGGTCTTTTCTCTTAAATTTCTTTAGTTAAACATTAATCCATTATAAACAAAATACACTTTGGTAATTTCATCATAACATGTTTGAAAAAGCTAAAGGAATCAAAATCTTCTGGCTCAAAACATTGTTCTCATTTGTAATCGGAGATCTCGCTGGATTGATTATTTTGAATCCATCTTCACAATCGCTCGGTGCATCGAAAGCAGCACTCAGATTCACATTAGCGCTTTTGTAATCGCGAGATTTAACGTTCAATAAAGCTGTGTTTAAAGAACCATTAGCATCGGTATAAAGCTTGATGCAATTGCGTAACGCTGCCAGAATACCATGAGCTTTCCCGTCCTTGATAATATTTTCAGCGATCCCTTTCACGTTGATCGTGTTGGACGCAGCATTCTTGGTTGATGCTATGACCAATCCTAGGAGACTAGTCGCGGTTTTGCTCTGCGGATCCGATTCAAGAGACTTGACGCAAAAGTCGTAATTCATGTTCGGATCTTTCGCTGCAGCTTTCTTGCAAGAATCTTGAATCAGAGTTTGCGCGGTTGCGAAACAGTTCAAGAGGAGAACAAACATAACAAAGGAGACGAAGAATTTCATTTTTATAATTATTTTTCTTTTGGGGGGAAGCACAGAATTGAGAATCGATTGATGAAGTAAATTTTAACTTTGTGATTCATTTTATAGTAAAACTGAAACAAAGAATTATAGAGTAAGGCTTTTACCATTTCATGCCTAATTTGAATTAATTTGAATTAATCTCATTCTTGTTTGTTCTTTCGTTTTAAAACTCTTTCCTTATTATTGTTTCTTTGGGTACTCGATCTATACACTTAATAAAAAATTGTTAACATATTCACTTTTGATGGTTATTTCTCACGTGTTGACTAATTTATTTGTTTGATATTGGCCAAGCAGCAATATTTGCTTTCCATATATGCACGTTAAATTTAGTCAACTTGTTTTAAAGTGTTTTTAAATTTAGTCAATATCAAAAATGAATACTCTTCTACGATTATGCCATTTTCATCAACATATTAATAGATAAATAAAATCAAAGAATCTTTTACTATTTATTTCATAAATCATCGAAGTAATTCATATTGGTCAACTTGCAAAATTTTGTTTCCCATAAGGTATGTTATCGATATTATTATTATTATCTTTAAACCGTGTGTTAATTACACTTTTAGTAATTTCATTTCAACATGCATGTTTGTAAAAGCTAAAGGAATCAGAATCGCCTGAGACAAAGCATCGTTCTATTTCATAAACGGAGATTTCTGAAGCGTTTTTCTTTCTTTGAATCCGTGCATCCATAGCAGCAGCACTCATAACCGTGGTAGCGATTTTGTAATCGTACGATTTAACGGTCGTCAAAACTTCCCTATATTTTATTAATTAGTTTATACTTAAAATTAAAATCCGCAAAATCTCTTTCTTTTTTTCTCGTTTGTTACGACATGAATCCAAACATCACACAAATCCAACTCGCCGATACTCCAATCTAATTTCAGCCGCAGTCAATCAAGGCGGTACGTAGCTCCACAGTTGGTGGTGGTGGAGATCTGGTGTCTTCGGGTTTTTACTCCTCCTCCATTAAAATCCATTTTATCATTTAGTCGTTCAGTGAATATACGTCTTTTATTGCATTAAAAAGCATGAATGTATTATTGAATGGCAAAAAAACAATAGTTTCATCTTTTGAAACCGAGATAGTTATATACGATTTTGTACTGTAATATAATATGCTATTCTATTATATGTGTGTTTATATGGAACGATATGTTGTTTATTAGCGACACTGTTTACATGTTTAAGAATTACATGTCCGTTTTGCGAAATTCAAATCATGTTGTACGTATACCACTGCAAGATTTTATCAAACAATCGTATGAAACTGACAATAGTAGGATTTGGTTATCCAATTAATTTCCAAAACCCTATGACTATATTCTCTACTCACCTAAAAAAACCTATGCCAAAAGGAGGAGTTTTAGTTCAACATCCAAAAAATGGTGATCAATGATCAGTCATCTTGCGCATTGTGTAACAACTAACAAGCACCCAAAAAGTAACTCATATGAGCATATTAGCATCTCTTTACATAGTATCTCACATTAGTTCAGATAGTTGAGAAACTTATCAAAAGTTTCTCATTAAATATACATACTTTCACGTGGATTTTTCAACTATTTGTGATACTCATTTAATAAAATATATATATATATATATTTTTTTTCTAATTGTGAAATTCAGGTGATGGAGGTGTTCTTAGATTACTACATGTCGAAAAAGCAAAAATTAAAATAAAAATAACACATTATATCGCAATAACGGTAAGATAAGGAATTTCCTCTTAAGGTTATTTAGTAAACATTAATCCATGATAAATAATACACTTTGGTACGTAATTTCGTCATACCATGTTTGAAAAAGCTAAAGGAATCAAAATCTTCTGAGTCAAAGCGATGTCCTCATTTGTAATCGGAGATTTCGCTTTCATTTCTTTGAATCCTTTTTCACAAATTCTCGGTGCATTGAAAGCAGCACCCAGATTCTCATTAGCGCTGGTGTAATCGTGCGATTTAACGTAAGTTAAAGCTGTGTCTAAATCATCATTAGCATCTGTATAAACCTCGATGCAACCACGTAACGCTGCCTTAGCACCAGGTGAAGTTTTCCCGTCGTTGAGAATCTTTTGAGCGATTCCTTTCACGTTGATCATGTTGGACGCAGCATTCTTCGTTGATGCTATGAGCAATCCTAGGAGACTAGTCGCCGTTTTGCTCTGCGGATCAGATTCAAGAGACTTGACGCAGAAATCGTAATTCATGCTCGGATCTTTCGCTGCAGCTTTCTTGCAAGAATCTTGAATCAGAGTTTGCGCGGTTGCGAAACAGTTCAAGAGGAGAACAAACATAACAAAGAAAACGAAGAATTTCATTTTTGTTAATTATTTTTTTCTTTGGAGAAGCAGAGAAATGAGAATCGATTGATGAAGTAAAATTTTAACTTTGTGATTCATTTTATAGTAAAACTGAAACAATTTTAGAGTACAGCTGTTATCTAACGTAACGGCTTTAACCATTATGGGCCTTATTATTCGTTTTAAAACTCTTTCCTTTCTAGCGTACTACTATTCGATCTATCATTTGATAAAATAAAAAAATTCCCTTTTAATGATTATTTATCATATCTTAACCAATTTTATTGTTTGATATTGGTCAACATGCAATATTTACTTTACATATGTGCAACGTTAAATTTAGTCAACTCGTTTTAATGTGTTTTACATCTAGTCAATATCAAAAATGTATATTCTTCTACCATTATGCATTTTCATCAACATATTAATAGAAACAAAAAAAAATCAAATATATACTACCTTTTAGAGGGTGATTGGCACCTGTAAAAACTGTAAGAGCCGTGCCTGGCAATTTTGAGGTCTCATACAAAAAAAAATTTTGGGCCCTCCAATACATAAAACATCAAGTTTCTTAAAAAATTAAGTTTGTCAAAAAAAAATATTGTTTTGAGTTTAAATTGGATACGCATAGACACGTATTTGTATTAGGTTTATCATTATCTAATTATGTGGGCTAGTAGTGTTTGAGTTTCATAAAAATATTGTATGGGTGTTGGGCTTCGAATTCCAATTGTATGTTAACCCATTTGGGTTTGTAATGAAAAAGAAAATGGATGATAAAAACAAAAACAAAATGGATATAAAAAAACAATTAGATTTATAACCAAGTTGGGCCCTATTTTTTTTCAAAATCATAGGCTTTATACCAATGTATTATATGTATATGCTCAAGCCGGGCTCTGCAAACTGTACACACAGAAAAATCTCCAGCTCAAATACAACACATTAAAACGAGTTGGTTCCGTAATTATATGTGTTTTAGTAATTCCATTTGAACATTTTTTGTAAAAGCTAAAGGAATCGGAATCGTCTAAGACAAAGCATCTTTTTCAATAGTAAACGGAGATTTCTGAGGCGTTTTTCTTTCTTTGAATCCAGTCTCACAAGTGCTCGGTGCATCCATCGCAGCATTTATAACCGTGGTAGCGGTTTTCTAATAGCGCGATTTAAGGCTTGTCAAAGCTTCATTATATTTTATTAGTTTATACTTAAAAATCTACAGACCATAGGGTTTGTGGTGGTGGCGGTGAACTTGAGATAACGTCAGATCATGTGAATCAACAGACCATTGAGTTTCAGAGTGTAATACCCCGACCGCCCCTACCGACGAATCACCTATCCCTCCGTCGGGCTCGTGGGCCCGCCCCTGTCCGACGGTCGGTGCGTTAATTTTTTCGGTGGCCCGACCGACTGATTTACTTGTCCCTGCAATCACCATGTGACATTTTTCCGTGTTTTGACCTCACTCACACGATTCCGCAGAGGACTTCCCGGAAGGTCATCCATCCTAGTGCAACTCTAGCATAAGCACGCTTAACTCTGAAGTTCTCTTAGGGTAAGTGACCGGAAAAGGTAAGTGCACTTTGATGACATAGGTAACCAAATCAATTCATTTAAACTTATTCAAATGGGTCGTGGTCGTTACACAGAGCTCCAGAGTTGATGGTGGTTGAGATCTAGTGTCTTCGGGTTTCTCACTCCTCCTCCATTGAAATCTCTTTTATCATTTAGTAATTCAGTAAAAGTCCGCTTTTTATTGTATCAAAAAGCATGCATGTATTATTTCATAACAATTGAACGAAAAAACAATAGTTTCATCTTTTGATACCGAGATAGTTCTATACTATTTTCTCGATAATATAGTATACTATTCTATTATATTTGTGTTTATATGGAATAATGTGTTGTTTATTAGCGATACTAGTTACATGTTTAAGAATTACATGTCCGTTTTGCGAAATTCAACAATGTATGCATGTTTTCTGCAAATAAACCCTCCATTGTGTTTTTTTTGCAACTCTACCCTCAACTCTCGGAAAATGCAGGTTAATACTATGAAGTCCAAGTCAACACACGATCAAACATCAAAGTCTGAATCAACTCGCAATATAACCCTCGGTCCGTGTATATATTTTATTATCCGTATATAACCGTGTATCAAATTACAAAACTATGTCGTTTTGAATATTTTAATAAAATCTGAAATGTGAACTTGGATTCGAACCGTTGAACTCTAACAGAGTTCCACAAACAAACAACCATTCTGCTACGCTAATTTTAATTGTTTATACAGTAAAATATAAATATATAAACGCAACCTTGTTCATCAGATTCAGAGTCTTTGGCGTCAACATCCTCATCGTTCCAATGTTCTTCCTCGATCTCGGCGACAATGGCTTCACCGGAGAAATCCCAAACGAGTTAGGTCGAATCCCGTCTCTAGCAATTTCTTTGAACTTAAGCTGCAATTTCTTCACCGGAGAAATCTCGTCGCGATTCTCGAGCTTTGTCAATCTCGGAATTCTCGATATCTCTCACAACAAAATCGCCGGAAACCTAAATGTCTTAGCCGATCTGCAAAACCTCGTTTCACTCAACATCTCTTTCAACGATTTCTCCGGCGAATTACCCAACACTCCCTTATTCCGGAAACTCCCACTCTCTGTTCTCGCATCCAACAAAGGGCTTTTCATCTCGACCCGGCCCGATAACGAGATCCAAACCCGACTTCGCTCTGCCGTTAAATTAACCATGACGATCTTCGTTGGTGCAAGGGTAGTCTTCGTTCTCATGGTGATCTACACTCTCGTCAAAGCACAACGAATCGCTGGAAAACAAGAGGAACTAGATACATGGAAAGTGACTCTCTATCAGAAACCAGATTTCTCGATCGACGGCATCGTCAAAAACTTGAGTTCGGCTAACGTGATCGGAACAGGAAGCTCCGGCGAAGGACTCTGAATCTGATGAATAAGGTTCGGTTTAGTGTTTGATGAACAAAATTCGGTTTCGTGTTTATATATTTATATATTACCGTTAAAGCAATTAAAATTGCCGTAGGAGGATGGTTATGTGCATATGGAACTCTCTTAGAGTTCAGTGGTTCGAATCTCACGTTCAAATTCTCGGATTTTATTAAAATGTTTAAAACGACGTAGTTTTGTAACTTATTTGCAGGAAACCCAAATCTGTATATTTTTTTATTAGTAATGCAAGATTTAATCAAACAATAGTATGGAACTAAGACAACAAAAAGTCAATTGGAATTTACCATATTAATAATATACATAACATGACAAAATAGTACAACATTTCCCTCTTTGTCACCAACTCACGCTTTGATCAAGAAAGACAATTTTGTTCAAGAAAAATAGAGTTTGGTTATCCAATTAATTTACAAAACCCTATGGCTATATTTTCTACTCATCCAAAAAATGGTGATCATTGATCACGTCATCTTGCGCATTGTGTAACAAGCACCCAAAAAGTAACTCATATGAGCATATTAGACCATCTATATACATAGTATCGCAATACCGGTAAGATGCATAGTAGAGCATCTATATACAAAGTATCGCAACACATTATATCGCAATACCGGTAAGATAAGGAATTTTCTCTTAAGATTGTTTAGTAAACATTATTAGTCCATGTAAAATAATACACTTTGGTAATTTAATCATAACATGTTTGAAAAAGCTAAAGGAATCAAAATCTTCTGTGTCAAAGCCTTGTTATCATTTGTAATCGGAGATTTCGCTTGCTTGCTTTCTTTGAATCCATCCTCACAATCGCTCGGTGCATCGAAAGCAGCACTCAGATTAACATTAGCGCTGGTGTAATCGTGCGAGTTAACGTAAGTTAAAGCTGTGTCTAAATCATCATTAGCATCTGTATAAACCTCGATGCAATCACGTAACGCTGCCTTAACACCAGGTGAAGTTTTCCCGTCATTGAGAATCTTTTCAGCGATTCCTTTCACGTTGATCGTGTTGGACGCAGCATTCTTCGTTGATGCTATGAGCAGTCCTAAGAGACTTGTTGCGGTTTTGCTCTGCGGATCAGACTCAAGAGACTTGACGCAGTAGTCGTAATTCATATTCGGATCTTTCGCTGCAGCATTCTTGCAAGAATCTTGAATCAGAGTTTGCGCGGTTGCGAAACAGTTCAAGAGGAGAACAAACATAACAAAGGAAACGAAGAATTTCATTTTCGTATTTTTTGTTCTGTGGGGAAGCAGAGAAATGAGAATCGATGAAGTAAATTTTTAACTTTGTGATTCATTTTATAGTAAAACGGAAACAGAGAATTTTAGAGTACAGCTATGTTATCTAAACGTAACGGCTTTTACCATTATGGTACCATTATGCCATTTTCATCAACATATTAATAAAATCAAATATATACTACCTTTTAGGGGGTGATTGACACTTGCTGTAGAAGCTGTATAAAAAGAAAAAAAATACAGCTCAAATATTTAACCAATCAAAAGTTTTTAGAACGGGCTCAAATCGACGCAGAAACCAAAAAAAAACTATGGCGAAAATATGGGGCTGGATCAGGGAAGAAAGCATGTAATAAATTTAGGAGATTATGGATGGATCAGGGAATATGGTGCTGTACAAGTTTTTATAGAAACCACAACAAAAGTTTTTTGTTTTTTTTTATGTGCTGTGCACAGCAAAATTTCTAAAATCAATTTTAAGAGGCGTACATAGTTTTTCCTCTCTCTTCCAGACGGTTCGAGTAATTTTTATTTTGCCTTCTATCTTTATTTTTTTAGAGAAGAAATTCCCTTTTTATCATTATTTTTCCTTTCAGTTTATATTGCTTACATATTTTATTTCCATTTTATGCTTTATGTACATATATATATATATATATATAGATAGTCCTGTCAAAAATATACATATATATATATATATAATATTTATTTCTTTTTGACCAAGAATCTAAGGAATTTTATTATTAACATCGAAAAAAAACATCCAAAATTTTGTTTCCCATATGGCATATGTGCACGTCTAAATTTTGTAAGTGTTTTAGCGTTGCCAAATCAATAGAGAAAAATAATTGAAACTTTACAAATTATAGGCCTTAACTGATATGTCAACTGAATAGTACAATAACGAAATAACCAAATTAGCGGAATCATTAGAACAAAAAAACTTAAAACTGAATAAACTTGAAAAGCTAAAAAGTTACTATTTTATTAGATAAATAAATTTTTATTTGAAATGTGCGGAATGAATTACAAAATATCTTGTTAATTTTTGATTTTTATCATTTCGCACTTAATATTATGAATGATATGTACTATGTGGAATCACATTTTCAAAACATAAAAACTTGAAAAAGCTACATACCATTCAAGCCAATAGCATCATCTGAAACAGAGAAAGTTTGGATCAAATATGCAAACAATGTATTAGAGATATGCTATGACTAATGTAAAACTTAAGCTGTATCAGCCTGTTTCTGTTTGGATATGAATTTTTTTTCTATATAAACCGTAAATAACATTTGATTACCAGATCCAAACAAAACATCCTTAACACACAAAATAAAACAAAACAAACTTGAGAGAACTAATTATCTTTCATAACTTTTGTTTTAATAGAACTCACGTACGTAATATCCTATTCTTTAGGCACTAAAACTAAGAACTATGGGCAATGCTATTAATCAGGTAAGGAATGTTGATCACGTTGAAGAGAACATCGTTCTCTTTCTTCACAGGAGATATCTGTTGATTGTCGCCGTTGAATTCCAATTCGCAAAGTATCGGTCCATTTTTTGCTTCATCAAAACCATTTGAAGCCTTGTCGAAGTCCCTCATTTTTAGATACTTCAAAGCTGAGGTTAACGATTGAAACCCTTCAGAGTAAAGCTTAAGACAATCTTCCAACAACTTCTTGCTAAGCCCACTCTTATATTTCCTCTCTTTTACAATCTTCTCCACGATATTTTTCACGCTTGTTAGGTTCGATATTGCGTTATTCGCTCCTACCACGGTCAATTCATCGATGTTTCTCACTTTCTGGCTCTCCGGATTCCCTTTGAGAGATGCGATGCAAAGCTTATAGTAATGTGGATTGTTTATGGAGCTTGGAAATTCTGAAGTTTCCTTGCAAGATTTTTGAATCAGTGAGTCTGCCACTTTGTTGGCCGTGAAACCATCGAAGAGTAGAACGAACACAACGAGGTAAATCAAGAACTTCATTAGATATATTTGTTTCAAGAATTGTGGTAACTTTTGATCCAATTTATAAGCAAACAAAAGTCTTTTTTTAGATGGCTCACCTCGTGTCACGCGTTGCCACTCCGCTAACTTCGTTGCTTCTTTTTTTTTGTTTGGGTCAAAATATTCGTTCGTTTTCGTCAGGTTTTCGTTGCCTATTTATTTGTTCATTTTAAACATTCTTTTGTATACGTCGCCGTTCGACTTCTTTAATTAAATAATATAAGTAGATGTATTTCAAAAAACTTACAACCAAAATGAAAAATAAGATTAGATGGATAAACATTGGAAAACGGACTAGCGGTGACCATTAGAAATCGCAGGGATTTGACGAATATGAAAAATAAGTTTTCGTTAAAGTCTAATTTTTTTTTTTAATTCGGTATTACACACTTGAAATTATAAATCAAAAGACGAAAAGTTTTTAAAAAAAATTACTCGAGTTAAGTACAATGAAATTAAGAGTGATATAAATATGATTTTGGATTAGATTTAATTAGTTTAATATGATTTATAATAATATTCAAGTATATAAAAAATATATATAAATGCGTTTTTCTCTTTACATATAATCCATAATAATAATAATAAAAATATGTAGCTGATTATATATAAGATTATTATAGATTAATAAATCTACTATAGAATTATAAATATCCATTTACCATCTTCGAGAATAGTAGTTTAAAATTCCCAAAAAAAAATGAACAAAAAAACAAGCAAAAAAAACACTAATCTGAGCTTAGCAAGAGTGATCAGACTTCCAGATCCCATCTTTTGATCCTTATCATAAACTTCAATCTTTGGTTTGCCTTTAGCTGAGCCAGAGAGACATCCTAAATCTTCTCCTTGGAGATTTCTCAACCGTGCTTCAATCTGAATTAGACCACATGGTAACCATTAACAAAGGAAGAAAACGTTAAATAGCAAAGACAAATATCGAAAGAGTACCTACCTTTAAACGGCTTTCCACTCCCATAGTGTTGTCTTGGCCATCCCCAAGAGCATCACACCGGATAGCAAGAGCAGCTTTTGCAGCTAGCGACCTTGAGATTTTACCCTTGTGCTTAGGTGCAGCTTGGGCAACCAATGATGCGTGGTATATTAGACCGTGCTTTGGAGTAGCGTGGTTGTTCTTGAGGGCTCTAAATAAGGCCTTTTCAGCTCCAAGAACCTGAATTGTGCTCCCGGGTAGCTTCGAGAGGTTCAATAAACCACCAACATGAGAAATTAGTCGAGCACCGACTAGCTCCCCGACAACGGCAGTCAGATTTGGTGCAGTTGTCTTCATCTTGCTCCTTAGGTAGTCATAAAGCTGAGCTCTGTACTCAGCAAGAGAAAGAACCTGGTCGCAGAGTTCCAGGATTTGCATCAAATCAACGTCACTGACTTCAGTTCCCGTAGATATCACAGCAGCCTCTTTTAGTTCAGCTTCAACTTCATTAGCCAATATCTGAGAGAGAAAAAAAAATTAGAAAGAAGGCACAATTAGTTTCAAAAACTCTGTGCAAACCCAAAAAAAATCAAAGAGAATAATGGTAAATAGGGCTTAACCTCGGAGAAGTCTAACGTTGAGGCATTAATCCGATTTCCCATTAGTTTTACAGACTTAGCATATAGGATATTGTCCTGTATGATCATAGCAAGCTCGGGAAAATGCAAACCATAACATTCACGAATCCTCATAGCGTAAGTGTTGACTTCTTTGTCAAGATAATCAAGCATATCAATAGCTTGGATTATCAGGTCTCCACCTAACCAAAACAAAAGAGCAAAAAGGAATAGATACACACAAGTTCCATGATACATCAAAAGTTAGCTAGAGCCAACCAATCATAATCCACAAGGATAAGGCAATCAAAAGACTTACCTTGTTATCTGAGCTCAACTTGAGCTTGTATCTAGCAAGGCTGTGAGACAACAGCCACCTCATTGGACCTAAGTCTTGATCAGGAACTAGTTCGGTAAGCAGGCTTCTCACCCCACGTAAGAGCTCCATAACAGCATCGTTGTGAACACAGTCTATTTTCTAGAGGATTGAAGCAAATCAGTGAGAAACAAACCATATACAGAATAGCATAATGAAATATACAAACTATATACACACCAGCTTCTCCTTGATGATATTTCCAAGCTTCGAATCAGCCACAGCTAAGGTTTCACCTTCACAGTTAGATTCCAGAAATTCGAGAAGACACTTGCTGGGAACTCCCTCCAGCAAATTAGCCAGTGCTTCAAGAGCTTCAGGCGTGTTTTCAAACTTGTGAAAAGCTTCTAGCTTGACAATCTGTACTAACACCAACATGTTATGAGAAACATATACTAAATTAAACAGTATAAGCGACACTAATTATGTACCTTTCGAGCTGACGCTGCAGACGAGAACTCATTACCCTACAACACCATATATTGACGCAGTTAGAACAAAGATAATCCATAGGGAGAGACCAAGTTTAAATAAAAACATCTCCAGGATATATATGAAGATAATAATAACCTTTAAATTAGACAGCTTTCCTTCCTCTAATAGTTTAAAAAGGGCGAACCCAGCTAGCGTCTCAAATAGTAGGAGCATCTTCACAAGCTCAAGTCAATACCTGAAAAACAAGATTAAGAAAAACCCTTAAATCAGCTCAAGGTACACATAAATTAAGAGCTCATGTTTTGGGAGCTAAAGCTACTAAGGTAGTAAAAAACAACGTTCTAGCTAGTGAAACCCTTTTCTTAGTTTACATATCATACTTTCCATGAAAATACAGTAAAAAAGAAGAAGAACACGAGTTAAGGCCGATAGTCTTGCAAAACAACAACAACCATGGCTAGAACTATGTTCTATGATGCACTGAAATCATTGAGAGAGAGAGAGAGAGAAAGATTCAGTACCTCGGTGGGGTTACGAAGAGATGCGGCGTTAGGGGGACAGAGGAAAAGAGAGAAATCAGGAGCCGCGAAATCGCTAGGGTTTAACAGGGTATTATAGTTTGCTGAACAAGGCTCGGGTATTGTTAATATTATAGTTTTTGAAATTGTTACGGTGTTACCTAGGGTTTTAAACGCTTTTTGGGCCTGCTTAAATCAGCCCATTAAGTGGAATCTTGTCGGTTAGTACCATTATGTTTCCACTCGTACTATTGTTATCCTTTCGTACATGGGGTCTGACTGGTGTAAGAGGAATTGCTGAATCTTGAGTAATTCAGCTGGTCTCTCAAAAATTATATAAAATCATTTGCAATGAGAAGTTTTTAAGAGGGTCTCTCACAATAAAAAAACAAAAAATAATCTAAAAAAAGAGAGAGAGAAGAGGTTCTCAAATGAGAATCAATTCTCATGTTGTTGAAATCTTTGTAAGAGCATGTGCAACGCACAGTTTCTTAACTCAGATCTTAATTTAAAAAATAATAAAAAAATGAAAAGGTCAAAAAAGTGAAGAAAAACAATTCTTCTTAGGTGATGAATGTTTGTAGTTTTTGAAAGAGTTTTTGGCTTTTGTTTTTCAAAAACCATTTTATTTGCCATTCAAGTTTTTTGATAAATAGATTTCCTAAAATTTAGGGAAACTAGTTTTTAAAAATAACTTCCAATTTGTAAGCAAAAACCAAAATCTATATTTTTGGAGTTTTTCTCTCAAGTATTATCAAAAAACCAAAATCTAAAAACTAAAATCTAAAAACAAAAACCAAAATCCAAAAACCAAAAACCAAAATCTAAAAACAACACAAACATTCATCACCTTACTCTTGTTTAGGAACCGGATCTTCCCCTGTTTGGGGAAAAATAAGACAGATGTCTTTTTGTTACTGCTGCAACTTTTTTATATTAATATTTTACACTTAAAGAAACATTTCTAAGAGTTTTTGCGTTGATCATGGTCTAAGTCGCTTGTCTCAATTATATCTTTTATCAAATTAAAATTTAATTTAAAATGTTAATTATATTAAAATAATATTTTTTTAAACGCATTAAGGTTCTCATAATTGCAGATGGTCTAATGAAAAACAACAAAATATTAATATTTTATATTTTTGAGATATCATGTGTGAGACCGGTGCTTTAGAAAGGAAATCTTTATAACCCAAATTTAACGACCATGTAATAGAATTTTCATCCAATCAACCTTTTCTTATAATTTAATATATATATATATATGGATTATCAGATCCAAACAAAACATTGTTAACAAAACAAAAACTGTTTTCTTTTTGTTGGTCAAGTGAGAACTTATCTTTCATTTTTTTCTTTTTTCGACAGAACGCACACAACACTCTATTCTTTAGACGTTATATCGTGAGACCATCTTCGATAGGGAAAAATATTAAAAAAAAATTAAAAAGTAGGAGAGAGATGGAAGAAACCTTTAGAACCAATTCTTAAAAAAGAGTTTTTAGAACCATTCTAAAGAGAGTCTCTACACATGTCAATTAATAATTGACTCATCATTTTAATGTTTTAAAAATTAATTATGTAAATAAATAATAATATTATTATATTTGTTAGAAACTTTGAGATAGTATCTAAGGGTTGGAGGGGCTCTGACCAACCGCTCCGCTAAAACCTAACCTTTAACTATTATTGGCATTGTAATTAAAAAATAGGGGAATATCGATCATGTTGTAGAGAACTTTGTTCTCTTTCTTCAATGGAGATATCTGTTGATTGTCATCATTAAATCCCATTTCGCAAGTTCTTGGTGCAGTTCTTGCCTGATTCAGATCTCCTATAGCATTCTTGTAATCACGTGCTTTGAGGTACTTCAAAGCTTTGGTTAACGAGTCGTAGCCCTCAGAATAAAGCTTAAGGCAATCGCGCAACAACTTCTCACTCAACTTACCGGGAGAACGGCCAATTCCTACCCAAACTCTGGGTTGCGGTTCCGATCCATATTTGTACTTTCGACCTGTGCGAAAACATACCTATACTTTATATTTTTAAAAATTTCATACCTAAACTTTAAAAAAGCGGCCAAAACATACATTGACCTTAAAACCGCTAGTCAACCGTTTGATATTGCTGACGTGGCTATGACGTGTCTGCTGAGTCAACAAAAAAAAATTATAAAAAATGTGATGTGTCCAACGAATTACAAAAATAAAAATAAAAATAAAATTAGAGATTTTTAGTTTTAATAATTAATAAATTTTATCAAACCAGTTTAATATATATATATATATATAACTTTCTTCGTAAAAAATGTGACGTATGCGGTAAGTCTCAAAAAATAAAAATAAAAAATATTTTTTATGAAAATAAAAATAGAATAAAGTTTTTTTGTTTATCCTAACAAATAAATTCATTTTTTTTTTGTAACTCGAACATGTGATCTCCAAGATTCCTACATTTTCGTTAACCAATGGGCTTAAAGATCCCTACATTTTGGAGATCACATGTTCGATTAGATTCAATTTACGTTGGGAGGGGTCCGCTCTCAAAATAAGAGTAATATTACATGGTTTGGATCTCGTCCTAAGGGAACGTACGGTTTTTGGGCCCAAAACCTCCTCATCATTAAAAAAACAATGCTGGTAGTTAGAATTATTGACATGTTTAAAATGCAAAATTTTACATATAATTATATACAACTAAAATATTTTTCCATTGTAAATATACTTAAATAAAAAGAAATCAAAACAATCTATATATTTATCTCTCTTATAAATTTATATTATAGTTTTGAATTAAAATAAGATATAATATAAAAAAGGAATTTATTAATTATTAAAATTAATAATCTCTAATTTTATTTTTTATTTTTACTTTTTTGATTCGCCGAACACCTCACATTTTTATAATTTTTTTTTTTTGACTCAGCAGACACGTCGTAGCCACGTCAGCAATATCAAACGGTTTACTGACGCATTTAAGGTCAATGTATGTTTTGGCCATTTTTTTAGAGTTGAGGTATGAAATTATAAAAAATATAAAGTATGGGTATGTTTTCGCACAGGTCGAAAGTACAGATACGGATCGGGACCGCAACCGAGAGTTTGGGTAGGAATTGGCCGTTCTCCCCTCAACTTACCCTTATACTTTTTCTCATTCAGAATCATTTCCACAATTCCTTTCACTTTCGTTAGGTTCGATATAGCGTTGTTCGTACATACCACGATCAATTCATCGATATTTCTCACTTTCTGGCTCTCTGGATTCTCTTTGATAGATGCGATGCAAAATTTGTAGTAATATGGTTCCACATTTTCTGAATTTTGCTTGCAAGATTTTTGAATCAGAGAATCTGCCACTTTGTTGGCCGTGAGACCATTGAAGAGGAGAAAGAGCACAACGAGATAAATCAAGAACTTCATCTTTTTATTTTTCTTTCTGTTTGGGAAGCAAACATTAGAGAGAATAGATTGAAGAAATATAGTAACTTTTTATCCAATTTATAAGCAAAACAAAAACTATTCTAACTTTTTATCCAATTTATAAGCAAAACAAAAACTATTCGGACATGAGAGTGTTATTCAAACACATGCTTTTTTTAGATGGCTCATGTCATGCGTTACCACTCCACTTACTTCGTTGCCTCTCTCCTTTTTTTGGTCAGCCATTTGTTGCCTATTTATTTGTTTATATTAACATTATTTTCTATACATATGACATAAGTTATGGTCTGTCAAGTCACATCTGTTTTAAAGAGAGGAATCAAATTTTGAACCACAGCAGCATGACTCCTCTAGTTTCGTCATATTTGGATCTCAAAATTAGCCGATGATTTCAAAATTCAGTACACTTTAATGAGGGATGTATACCGTAGATCCATGACCGCTTACACATTCCTTTCGCTTTACTTAATTATCTTTAAGTTGCATTTGATTATATGTTTTGGATTTCCCTAGTTTGAGCCCTATAAAGAGTTGATATTTTCTTAATAGGGCTCGTATGTGTTTCAATACAGCACCTTTTAATTTGATAAACAAAATGCGATATGGTTCCCCAAAAAAAAAAAATTGCCAAAAAGCTCTTTTTTGCCAAAACGAACAAGTTTTTTTCTCGATCTTATTTTTTTTTTTTTCCAACTGGATTCATTAATTTGTTTACATTAATTAGTAAACACACTCTTGTTCAGTTTATTATTGGAACTTTAATTTTGACAATTATTAATTCTTTTTGGATTTTCTCGTCCTTACATTTATTAGTAGTTAGTTATCTTACTAGTAGTTACTAATTGAAATGCGCATTTTTTTCCACAAATTCATAGTGCATATATGAAGTGAATCAACTAAGGCATAATTCAATACTAAATTACTACATATGTTAAGTTTTATGAGTTTTCAACTCAATATTTATCCTATATATATTATAAGATTTCTTCACACTTTTGCTGTAGAATTCCTAACAATATATCATGTCATCAAACATACTTACATTTTACAGACGCAATTTGTCATTTCATTATATATTATAAGGAACTTATTTACTTGCCAATATAGAGTGATCTTCAAGCTTCAACGTTGGGGTTTCAATGGAGACCACAAATATTAAGCAACCTTTTCCACGATGTTCTCTTCTGTTACATAACTAGTATTATAAGCAACCTAATTTAGTATATAGTTTTCATTATTTCACTCTTTTTCACACAATAAATAATATCTAAAGGCTTGAAACCAATGGATTGTTCAATTAGAGGCTATACGGTGGTAGACGGACGTATATGGGAAAAGAAGTTAAAAGATTCAGGAATGTCGATCATATCGAAGAGAACTTGGTTTTCTTTCGCCACCGGAGATTTCTGTTGATTATCGTCGTTGAATCCCATTTCGCAGGTTCGCGGAACACCTTTTGAATCACCAATACTATTGTAAACTTTCTTGTAATCCCGCAGCTTGGTGTACTCTAAAGCTTTGGTTAACGAATCAATGCCTCCAGAATAAAGCTTAATGCAATCGCGCAACAGCTTCTCACTCAACCTGCTCTTATACTTTCTCTCCTTCAGAATTTTCTCCACAATTCCTTTCACGTTTGTCGCGTTCGACACAGCGTTTTTTAGTCCTACCACGATCAATTCATCGATATTTCTCACTTTCTGACTCGGGATTTTCTTTGATGGAAGCAATGCAGAACTTATAGTAAAGAGGTTCCGATTCCGTATTTTTTGAAGCTTTTTTGCAAGAATCACTAATCAGAGAATTTGCCATGTTGTTGGCTGTCATACCTTTCAAGAGGAGAAAGAACACAACGAGATAAATGAAGAACTTCATTTTTCTTTTGGACGCAAACACTTGAGAGAACAGATTGATGAACTATAGTAACTTGTGATCCAATATATAAGCAAACAAAAATCTTGGCATGAGAGTGTTATTCAAACCCATGCTTTTTTTAGATGACTCATGTCATGCGTTACCACTCCGCCTACTTCGTTGTCATTCCCCTTAAACACAAGGCTACAATTAACGAAAATTACGGTGGACCGAACGCATGAGCTAAAAGAAGTCACAACAACAACCCCATCTCAAACGTATCGTTGATATCTCAAACTGAAATCATATTTGATAAATATTTTATTTTGTAGTTTTCGCGGAATATTAAAGGCTATGTAAAAAACTGACATCTCGCACTCATGTTCGTCCGCACAAATGAAATGACAAAAACAGCATTAACTTTTGCAGATTATTTATAGGAACAGAGGACAATGAACTTCAAAAAACCATAGAGTTTTAGTCTTTACAGATATCAAAGACTCAAGAACATATAGGAATATACTGAACAAAGAATTAAACATCACCAAAACCAAATCTTTATCAATATTTCTTGCTCATTTCGATTTGGTATGTATCGATGTCATGATATATTTTCTGTCAAATGAATACCAACTAGCTTTACTTTTTTTTTTTTTTCCTTTTTCTGAACAACTAAATTGATTTTCATGTGAAGCATTTTATGTGGAAAAGAGAGTAAAAGACTATGAATCAAATGAACCGTCCATTCAAATTTTCTTGGTGAAGTCAATTCCCAGAATAACATTGGAAGATATAAGCTAAACGTAAGTCAGCGAAACCTTCTTTTATGAATCCACTTTTGTTCTCTTCTGAATTATTCATGAACAATTGACCTATACACAATTCTGTTACCTCATTCCCCAACTAAATCCACAATTCTTTTAAAATTGAAAAATGTGGAAACTGGGAAAAACAAACTTTTTTTTAAAGAATGTATTTTCTTTTTTCCTTTTTTTGCAGCTAATAGTCGAATAAATATTGAAAAAAATGAAAAATAGAGACAGGATTTGGAAATTGGAATGTTCAACTTAGATTCATGCTTATCTCCATGACACTTGTAAAAAATGATCGGTTGTTGTGCTTTCTTGGCTCTATGCTTTAGAGGCAATCATGCTCAAATGTGTTTATATGATGGCTCGAAAAAACCCACGTAAACATGGACCGTATGGAGACGCTATACGTTGGTCTGTGTCTTTCATTAATACATTCTTTTATAACGCAATAAAAAGCATTAACCGCCTAAAGCCGACGGAGACACTATACGTTTGGCTTATCGAATATATGTGCATAGAAATTAAAATTTTGAGGAATCTCGATCATTTCAAAGAGAACATCGCTTTCTTTGGACACCGGAGATGTCTGGTTATTATCGCCGTTGAATCCCATTTCACAAGTGCTTGGAACAGTTCTTGCATCACCAATAGTGCCGTGGACGATCTCGTAATCCCGCGATTTGATTTCCTTTAAAGCTTTGGTTAACGAGTCATTGCCCTCAGAATAGAGCTGCAAGCAATCGCGCAACAACTTCTCACTTAACTTATTCTTATACTTCCTCTCTTTCAGAATCTTTTCTACAACTCTTTTTACGTTCGTCATGTTCAACATAGCGTTTTTCACTCCTACCACGGTCAAATCATCGACATTTCTCGCTTTCTGACTCTCCGGGATTCCTTTTATAGATGTGATACAAAATTTGTAGTACTGTGCTTTCTCATCTTTTGCAGTTTTCTTGCAAGAATCTTGAATCAGAGAATTTGCCACTTTGTTAGATGTGATACCATTCAAGAGGAGAAAGAACACAACGAGGTAAATCAAGAATCTCATTATTATTATTATTTTTTTTTGGAAAACAAGCATTAGAGAGAATAATTTGAAGAACTGTGGTAACTTGCGCGATTCAATTTATAAGCAAACAAAATCTTTGGAAATGAAAGTATTATTCAAACCCATGCTTTTTTTAGATGGCTCATCTCATGCGTTACCACTCCGCTTACTTCGTTGCCACTCCCCTTAAAACATAACGCCATATAATTAACGAAAATGGCGGTGGACCAAAAGCGCGAGCTCAAAAGCATCACAACAGATTCAATTTGTGATGCTTTTGAGGAAATATTGTAATTTCCGCGGGATAGTAGAGGCTGTATATCATGGTTGCGATTCTAACTAATAAAGAGGAAAATATCAAAATAATCACAGATTTATTTAGGGCGTAACTGATTGTGGTTTTAGTGGAAGAACATTTTACTAAATAAAATATTTAACTAAAATTTTACTATATACAAAATCATGAAATACAATTTCCACTCATTCCTCTAGAAACACTGAAAATGAATATATATATTTTTTATAAAAACTGAAAATGAATTCAAAGCAAAACATTCCTCCACTAGTAAATTGTAGAAGAAAGAATGAACTGAAAATATTCCGCTAATTCTCATATTCCCTAAATATCTATCTCATTCATTTTCATCCCATTTACTTCTCTTGCATTTACCGCTTGGAGCCTTTATAATAGTTTTATCAATCTTGCAATTTTATAAAATCATTATTCTGTTATTTTGCTTTTCTATCATCGGGAAAAAGAAAATTGTTGTGGTTTCCTAATTAAATTAACTTTCTTGGCAACTTTCTATAAAATGTATGTTAACTACAACGGTTCGATGTATATGATATGTATTTTCTGATCTATAGTATACTTTTATATTCTTCATCAGTAATTTATTCTCTTACTATATAATACAGTAAAAAAAAAACAGTAGCCGCTTAAAACCGACAGACTAATCATCAGCATGGACGCTATACGGTGGGCGTATCAATATGGGCATGGTAATTAAAAAACCGAGGAATGTCGACCATTTCGAAGAGAACATCGTTTTCTTTCGTCACCGGAGATGTCTGGTTGTTATCGCCATTGAATCCCATTTCGCATGTCCTCGGAACAGTTACTGCATCGACAAGATTCCAGGAGACGTTCTCGTAATCCCGCATTTTGATGTCCTTTAAAGCTTTGGTTAACGAGTCATGGCCTAAAGAATAAAGCTTAATGCAATCACGCATCAACTTCTCACTCAGCTTACTCCTATACTTTCTCTGCATTAGGATCTTCTCCACAATTCCTTTCACGTTCGTCATGTTCGACATAGCGTTTTTGACTCCTATCACGATCAGTTCATCGATATTTCTCGCTTTCTGAGTCTCCGGATTTTCTTTGATAGATGTGACGCATAACTTGTAGTAATGTGGTTCTGCTAGTCTCGAAGCTTTCTTGCAAGAATCTTGAATCAGAGAATCTGTTGCTTTGTTAGCCGTGATATTATTCAAGAGGAGAAAGGATACAACGATGTAGATCATTAACTTCATTTTCTTTTCTTGGGGAAAGCAAACACTAGAGATAATAGATTAAAGAATTTTAGTAACTTTTCATCCAATTTATAAGCAAACAAAAACTCTTCGGACTTGAGAGTTTTATTCAAACACATGCTTTTTTTAGATGGCTCATGTCACGCGTTGCCACTCCCCTTAAACATAAGGCTATAATTAACGAAAATTACGGCGTACCGAAAGCATGAGCTCAAAAAACATCAGAATAACCCCTAGCTGGAACGTACGTTTTGATGCAATCCCAGATTAATTAAAATTGAATTTGACAAATATGTTTTGTTCTGACGCATGATATTTGATAACGTTTTGATGTCATAATGATTTTACGATCACGATTGTGATCTAACTAGTAGAATAATTGGAGCAGAATGCTTAATCATTTACTAAGGGCGTACCTGGTTGTGATTTTATTGGAGTAAAATACAGTTGAATATAGCTAATTTTTTTACCATTTAAATGAAGGGGATATCATGGAATACTAATAACAAAACTCATTATTTCCAAATTAAGTTAATTTTCTTGTCAACATTATCAACTAGAAAATGTATGCTAACTACATACAACTTGTTCGATGTGTAATATATATTTTTTATCTATATACTTTTAGTATAACAATTTGCATTTTCATGAAAAAATTAGACATCCCACCCTGAATTGTTACACGATCGTGCTTATAATACATAGTTTTAAACATATATATACCAACGAAACCTTTCTTCTCCTCAATTTCTCCTTTTCTCCCCGCAAATAAAAAACAGAAATATTATTTTTTGTTTTTGTGTTTTTTTTTTCCTTATACGTTGAGATTGTTGAAGTGGTCGCACCTACGTCTCACCTCTCCTTCTCCATCGCCCTTGACGCCGACCGTGCCGAGTTTCTCCATCGCACGTGCGAAATCCTCAAAGAATGCCTTCTCGTTAGTCGCGTAAAGCTCAACGAACGGTTTCGTGCTATTGTCTTTAACAAGGATTTGGTCGGAAGCCAATAGTCCTAGTCCTCGTTTTAGGTTCTTAAAGTACATGTTGTCGAATTTTCCCGGAGTCATCACGTCGTTAAACGCCGCGATTGTGTCGTCCACGGTGTGTTTCTTGCATAGGTCTTTTAGAGCGGTTGCTAATCGCGGGTTGATCTCTGGATCCGCTTTTGATCCGTAGAGCCGGTCACTAAACTCTTTGCAGTGAGAAAATCCGATTGTGTGAGCTCCGCTTAATGCAACCATCTCCCGTAGGCTAAACCCGTTTTTCTTGAACATCCCGTGGATGTCGTGGACCGACTGGTTAGCCATCGGGACGTTTCCTCGGACTTTATGGGCTTTGGATTCGAGTCCGTCTTTACGACCAAGCTTCACGTCGAAGTATGGTCCTCCAACCATCGTGACTAGGTCACGTGTAGCCTGTGCTAAAATATCAGCGCAGGACACCACACCGGGACAAGACATCTCGAGGGCTGTCTTTATGCGGGTTACAATGTCGAAAGCATCTCCTGGGAGAGAGTCGTTGAGATCATCGTCACGTTCCGCTTTGTTGAACGAGTTGGTCGCTATCAAAACGGACTCATCGCAACCTTCGAGGAAACAGTCGTGGAAAAAGAGACGGAGTGTCCCGGCCGCAGTTGTCGGCTGTTGAACTTGCTTGGTTGTAACGGCTTCACGCACGATTTTGTTGAAATCGGGACATGTTTTTTGGTAATAGTCCGTTCTCAGGATAGCTATATCAGCCCATACGGCAGGTGCAGCGACAACGAGAACAAAGAGGAGAATGAAGGGGTTAGGACTAGGAGAGAGACGCATATTTGACGTCGTGAAACGAGAAATAGGAATCGAATTTGAGAGAGAGGTCTACGAGGTAGACTTCTCTACGATCGATCTTCGTCGAAAGCAATTACAAACAAAGAAGAAGAAAGGGCTTTGCGACTATTTCATGGCTTAGGAGGTTACCAAGTAGAGGCTACGTAAATAGATTGGTTTTCATTTCCTTTTATGTACGTGTGGTTGTTTTTCGTTTTTTTTTTCTTTTCTAATCTTGTAATTTATCTATTTTTTGTATGGTTTAAGTTGCTTTGAATTTGGTTCTTAATTTGTTTTTGGTATATATAAATATATACTGGCGTAAAAAAGGAGGAAAGTCCGGTTTCAAAAAAAAGGAGGAAAGTTTTGGTTATTCGTTATATATATATATATATATTTTTTTTTTCGCGTTATTCGTTATATTTACAATTTACAAATCTTAAACTCCTTGTTATAGAAAATTGCGTACATTCGTTGGATAGAATCAGTGACGGAGACAGAAATTTTATTTACCGAGGGCAAAATATATAACAACAAAACTAATAGAAAATATATATATTTCAAATTATTATTTTTTGATGAAAATATAAAAAAGCCGATTTTAATAAATTTTTCGTTGAATTTTTTTAGTTTTTTTTTATAAATAACATAAACATGATTTGTATAGACTTTTATAAAATATTTCATAGTTCAAAAATATAACATAAGCAAAATTTTCTAGAATTAAAAAAAAAGATTTTTTGATGAAAAATAATTAGATTAGTATCGCGATAGATTTTTATAGTTGAATTTCTTCATTACGTAATATTTTAAACGAGTTTTAACTTAATAACGTGTATGTATAACTTATAAGAGAAAATATTAAAATTCTATTATAGTGAATTTCACATTTATTATTGATAGATTTAATAAATTAAATAATTAATAGATGAAAATGAATACAATATATTGTGTACAATAAGTAAATAACCTAAAAAATTTCAAAATATAGAAATAATATTTTTTACATTTATTGAGATTATACTACATTAATGACTTTAGATTGTGTTTTAATCTCTAATAAAAGAATTTAAACATAAAAAGGAAAGAAATATCTATCAAAAAAAAAAGAAAAGAAAAATATTTTTTTTCAAGAAAAAGTTTGGAAAAGAAAAAAGAAATGGGGGCAAACAATAGATTTTACCGGGGACGTTTAATAAAATTTATGATAATTACAACAGATTTTGATAAAATCATAGGGGGCAACTGACCCCACTACTCCTCGCTTAGCTCCGCCCCTGGATAGAATGTACACATTTTTTCCCCCCGACATATCTTTTCATTTTTTATATATTGTTTGAAAGAATCCGAGGAAAACTTACAACATAGTGTACATTCAAAGAGTATTGTATTTTGTTAAACAGCTAACCGTATATTATATTAGTAATTTGATTTGTGTGGTAAAGTGTTCAAAATCACAACTCACAAGTACCCAGAAAATAATCATTTAACCTGTTTTGATCTGCACAATCAATAGCAATGCATGGTGTGGTCCAATGGCAGAAGACTCGTTTTTTAGTTTATTACTCGGTTTAGAGCATTTTCACTCGGTTTGAGAACTTCTTTTGAGGTTTTCAACAATTTAATAGTAATATTTTAATATAATTTAGTTATCTAATTAAATTTTAATTAAAAAAATTAAACCAATAAAAATATGACAAAAGGCATTTGAGATTTTCATGAATATCTCAAATAAGAACCGATTCTCATGAATTCTCACTTTTCTCTCGTATTTGTTCTTTATTTTTAATATTTTAATGTCGAAATACTCTTTAAAAACATGTTAATCGAGATCCTCTTATACAAACATGAATTTCACAATGTACGATCATTATTTTAGATTTTTTTTAGTTATGAAAACGTTTTAAGTGACAGAAATATCCGATTTTCTATATGTTTCTCGTGGATTAGATTTGTTTCACTTTCACCCTCTGTTCTAAAAATCGCCCGCCTAGCCGCTTAGGCGGCCGTGTAATCGCTGATCGTTGTCAAGCCGTGGCGATTTTAGGTAATCGGTCAACCGATTTTTAGCCGTCTAACCCGTGGAATTTGAACAAAATAGCCGATTTAATATCAAAAACGCCTAATCCAAACCAAAAAAATATTGTCAAATTTGGCCTAATAATGACAAGCCCATGAAAGCTCATCTTCCCATCAGCAACTTCGCAACTTCGTAGGTAGATGGAGAATTTAGAAATTTTTTTCATTTTTTTCCTCCCGATAAATCTTAATTCTGATTATTCAACCGCAAATCGAGACAAATCAAACAGAA
This sequence comes from Alliaria petiolata, assembly GCA_020283515.1. Taxonomy (NCBI): domain Eukaryota; kingdom Viridiplantae; phylum Streptophyta; class Magnoliopsida; order Brassicales; family Brassicaceae; genus Alliaria; species Alliaria petiolata. Next base: position 34,528,445 of record JAHZTW010000002.1, on the reverse strand, counting down.
TCAAGTTCGTCAATCATCTGACATCTCTTTGTTCACGAATATGAGGTAAGAATCTCTCAATTTTTTCGTATTTGTAGTTTATAAGGAATCTCTATACAAAGTACAAACTATATATTTTCTTATATGTTATGAATTTTTAATTTTGAAGTGTTATGTATAAAAATGTTTGATAAAATATTAAATTGTAAAAACTATTAATCCCCGATTACTTCTCCATTATTCTTCGATTTATTTCCGATTTTAAAAAAAATTAATAGGCCCAGACCAAACGCTCGACTAACGCCTAGCGAATTTACAAAGATTTCACCCCATCATCTAATCTGGTTTAGAATTGTTAAATAAATAAATAAAGATATGATTGTTCAAAACAAATAAAATAAAAATAAATAAACATATGATCACCTCACGTGCTAACGAAGTGAGAAGACCCCAACATCACGTGCGGGAAGCCCATACCTTAGAGAATGGCGCGTGTAAACAACTTACGCATTATGTATTTATTTATTTTCCCACGCGCCCCCTTTCTTCTTCATTGACACGCACATTCGTTTCCAATTCTCTACGAATTGTTCAGGGGTCCGTTTTCACTTAGCGCATATAACCCTAACCCTAACTCTCTCGTACTTCAGAAAAAAACAATCGAAGAAGAAACGAGTCAAAGAGCGACACAATCGTAACCCGGGAGCTTGATTTCTCCCCCCGATTTCTATGGATTCACAACAGAGCGATCTCTTTGAAACGGCATCTCAGCCGGACGCGGTGGTCGACGCGTATACCTTTTTGGAATTCAATTCCCAAGGTGATTCGGAGTTTGATTACCCTGAGTTTCGATCACCTACGGCATGGCCGACTCCGTCTGATTCTATCTCCATCGTCGATCCTTCCGATCGCGGCGGAGGAGGAGCTGCCGCGGATCATCATTCCGAGGCTTCGTCACCTTCTTCCCTCTCTGCCGGTGCCGGGAATGGCGCCAAAGTGGGACGCGGTGGAGTTGGGGGAAGTGGTGGTGTTAGTAGTAGCAGCCAGGTTGATGCATTGGCCACGGGTGTGGGAAATTTGAACTTCGAGGAGGCTGGAGATGATGACGGTTTCGATTATGGTAAGAATGATTTCACGGAGCACGCGTGCAAGTATTGTGGTATCTCGAACCCAGCTTGCGTGGTTAGGTGTAATGTGGCGTCCTGTAGGAAGTGGTTCTGTAATTCAAGGGGAAACACCTCGGGCTCGCATATCGTGAACCACCTGGTTAGTAAACGTCCCTGTATCCAGTTTATCTCGTGGCTAAGGCTGCTATTAATATGTATCTGGTTTAGTTTGTTTGCTGCACCATTGTCATGCTATAGGATTACATTTTAACTTGATTACATTTTAACTCTTGGCTTGTGGGTAGTTGCATCCTTTAAGATTCTAATTGGATTTCCTTTTGTCGGTTAATTTTTTTCAAGGTTCGAGCAAAACACAAGGAAGTTTGTCTCCATAGAGACAGTCCGCTAGGGGAAACAATTCTCGAATGCTACAACTGTGGGTGTCGAAATGTCTTTCTTCTCGGTTTCATCTCGGCAAAGACAGACAGTGTTGTCGTCCTTCTCTGTAGAGATCCTTGTTTAAATGTAAATGCCCTGAAGGATTTGAATTGGGACCTAAGTCAGTGGTGTCCCTTGATTGACGATAGGTGTTTCCTTCCCTGGCTTGTTAAGGTTTGTTTCGATCCTTGCTTTTTTGTTTTTCCCTTAAAATGACGTGCTCATATTAGAGCTGTTATTAATGATTGTTTTGCAGGTCCCATCAGAGCAGGAACAGCTGAGGGCACGCCAAATTAGTGCACAGCAAATAAACAAGATAGAGGAATTATGGAAGACAAATCCGGATGCTACCCTTGAAGACCTAGAAAAACCTGGTGTAGACGATGAACCTCAGCCTGTTCAACCTAAGTATGAAGATGCATATCAGGTATACGTTTTCTCAGCCTTTTATGAAACAAAAATAAGTAGCTCTATGCTCAAGAGAAACAGATAATTCGTCATGCCAGTTTATTGGACGAGGTTACTGTTAGTATTATGCTTTTATACTTAACCTTTTTGGTGGTTCTTTTTTCTGCAGTATCAAAACGTCTTTGCACCTCTTATTAAGCTCGAAGCAGATTATGACAAGGTGTGTATTTAGTATTTGTAGGATTATTTTTCATGTCCATTGTATACTTGTTCTGATGGGGCTTATCATCTTGATTCTGCTGTAGATGATGAAAGAGTCTCAAAGCAAGGAAAACCTCACAGTTCGGTGGGATATTGGTCTTAACAAGAAGCGCGTTGCATACTTCGTCTTCCCAAAGGTGGTTGAAAATTAGTGGTTGCTATTAAGACTTGATTAGGGCATTGTCTGATCTAAATTTTTGACGCAGGAGGAAAATGAATTGCGATTGGTGCCGGGTGATGAACTACGTCTGCGCTATTCGGGAGATGCTGCTCATCCAGCTTGGCAATCAGTTGGACATGTGGTATGTCTCTTTCCTGCTTTTGATATGATTACATACGATCTATTCTGTTAGCAGGGTGGATCCTGTAAGTGAGAGCGTTTAGGTCCTTACCAATGTTTCTTTTGAATTTCTTCAGATCAAGCTAACTGCGCAAGAGGAAGTTGCTCTTGAACTCCGAGCTAATCAGGTGAGTTTAATTTAATTGTAAGCCTTGCTTTTGACATCGACTTTTGGAGATATGTTCAACCTTAATTACTCGTGTGTAGGGAGTTCCTATTGACGTGAACCATGGATTCTGTGTTGATTTTGTTTGGAAAAGTACAAGCTTTGATCGAATGCAGGGAGCAATGAAGAATTTTGCTGTAGATGAAACAAGTGTGAGTGGGTAAGTCAGTCAACTGAAAGCCTAGTTCCTTCTTGGTGTGTCCCTTTGTTACTGCACGCTGATTAACCACTGAATTACTACGTTTCTACTTTTTGAAGTTATATTTACCATCAGTTATTGGGACATGAAGTTGAGGCCCAGATGGTCCGAAACACACTTCCTCGACGCTTTGGGGTACCTGGTCTTCCAGAACTGAATGCATCTCAGGTAATTAATGGCTTTCAGCATATCAAATTCACGAAGTTTTTTTGCCGTAACTGCCTTTTTGGAACCTTCAGCATCGTTTTGATCCCATGTGCCTTGTTAACACAATGAGAAATTATTTTCTGAATCTGTATAACGGATTTCTAACAGGTTATATCGTATCCTTGAGCAGGTTAATGCGGTGAAGAGTGTCCTTCAGAAGCCTATCAGCTTGATCCAAGGTCCACCTGGCACAGGCAAAACTGTGACTTCTGCAGCAATTGTGTATCACATGGCAAAACAGGGCCAGGGACAGGTAAAGCTGGTTATTGATCTTTCAGGATGCTTTTTGTGAGTTGAGTACCAGAGATTTAAAATTATTGCCCGACAGGTTCTCGTTTGTGCCCCAAGTAATGTTGCTGTAGACCAACTGGCCGAAAAAATTAGTGCTACTGGTTTAAAGGTAAATATTTTGACCCCCAATGTCTAATTTTCTTTATTTGTTGTTCATTTTGGAAAGTTGCCAGCATCCAACTTTATTTAAAGAGGCTGAAAATATTCTTGTCAAATTATATAGCTTCCTTTTTTTAACTTTTTCCTACTCTGATGTCAGGTTGTTCGCCTTTGTGCAAAGTCAAGGGAAGCTGTAAGTTCTCCTGTAGAGCATTTGACCCTTCACTACCAGGTTAGTTCACATGGTGGCATACTTTAACTCCCTGATTCGTTCTGTTCCCTTCATCTTTCTCTCTTTGAAGATTATTCATATGAATGGTTGCTTGCAGGTACGGCATCTTGACACATCTGAGAAGAGCGAACTGCATAAGCTACAGCAGTTGAAAGATGAACAAGGTCCTACATTTTCAGCTTGTTATCTGTAGTTGACATTTTCCAATCTTCATTTACCTTTCTATTGCCAGTTTCTTGTAACCGATTTGTTTAAGTTTTGAAGTAAACATAACTTTTACATTATTTTTTGTTTTTATTGTCACTAGGTGAGCTGTCAAGCAGTGATGAAAAGAAATACAAAAATTTGAAAAGACAAACAGAACGCGAGATAACCCAGAGTGCTGATGTCATTTGCTGCACTTGTGTTGGTGCTGCGGATCTTCGGTTGTCAAATTTTCGATTTAGACAGGTTAAGATTAATTACTTAATTTTGAGCATCTCTAGTTCTGTGGAAGCTGATATACCCTTCCTCTCTGATAGGTACTTATTGATGAGTCTACTCAAGCAACAGAACCTGAGTGCCTTATTCCTTTGGTCCTCGGGGTAAAACAGGTATTAAGGTTCTCAACGATCTGACTTGTTACCGTCAATTATTATTGATTGCTTACAGAGTTTTTTGCACTAGGTTGTTCTTGTTGGTGATCATTGTCAGCTTGGCCCCGTCATTATGTGCAAGAAAGCAGCTCGTGCTGGCTTGGCACAGTCTCTCTTTGAACGCCTTGTGCTTCTTGGCATTAAACCAATTAGATTGCAGGTACTATTTTAGTGGCTTTACTTTAACATAGCAAATTTTACCATTTGAAATGGAATTTTGTTACTACGACTGGTGGCTGTCCACTAAATGCTGTCATATTCTTGATTTCAGGTTCAATATCGTATGCATCCAGCTTTGTCTGAGTTTCCATCCAATAGCTTCTATGAAGGAACACTACAAAATGGAGTCACAATTATTGAAAGGCAAACAACAGGGATTGATTTCCCGTGGCCTGTGCCCAACCGACCCATGTTTTTCTATGTCCAGGTATCAAACTTCGCATTGGTATTAAATATAGAATGTTTAAAAACATGGTGTAGCAGATCCCTGGTCCCCGCTGTCCAAAACACCCATTAAAACAATCTTGACCATTTAACTTGTCTTTCAATTTGCAGCTGGGGCAAGAGGAGATCAGTGCTAGTGGAACATCGTATCTAAATAGAACCGAGGCTGCTAATGTGGAGAAACTTGTGACCGCTTTCTTAAAGAGTGGAGTTATCCCCAGTCAGGTGAGTGTACTAGGATTGTTTACTGTGTCTAGTAAATTATTTTGGTATCTGTTGACGTTATCGAATTATGCTCCTTGTTACCAGATTGGAGTGATAACTCCGTACGAGGGACAGAGGGCATACATTGTTAATTACATGGCAAGAAATGGTTCTCTCCGACAACAACTTTACAAGGAAATTGAGGTAGTATTGTCAAAGTCGGTTTTAAAAAGGTTTATTTGATCCTGTCATTTAGTTAACAAGCTCTCGAATTTACAGGTTGCTAGTGTTGATTCTTTTCAAGGAAGAGAAAAAGATTACATCATATTGTCCTGCGTGAGAAGTAACGAGCATCAGGTTTGTGGGTGCTCTGTGGTACACTGCTTCTGGGAAACATTTTAGGATTTGACTCGTAACTGCTGGTTTTATGGTTTTCAGGGCATTGGATTCCTTAATGATCCACGGAGGCTCAATGTTGCACTTACACGTGCTCGTTATGGAATTGTTATTCTTGGAAACCCGAAGGTTCTTAGTAAACAGCCTCTGTGGAATGGCTTGCTGACACATTACAAGGTACACCTATTCTTTAAAGCAGAAATGAGGTCTTTTACTGTATCGTTATTATCACCTTCTGTTGCCACTAAGTTGGTACAATCATTCTTTTCGAGGCTTTGGGATGTAATCCTTTTGAGTCCAGGATTTGTTAAGTAATATGAATGATTGTATGATACTAACTTGAGCATTTTGTTTGTTTTCCTTATCATCGTCAGGAACACGAGTGCTTGGTTGAGGGACCTCTTAATAATTTAAAGCAGAGCATGGTACAATTTCAGAAACCAAGAAAGGTACCAAATGAACCACATTGCCTATCATCGTAAATTACCTTGATAAGCAATCTGAAAATTTATCCTCTTTCATACTTGTTTTTAGATTTACAATGATCGGAGACTGTTTTATGGTGGTGGGGCTGGCATTGTTGGAAATGATAATTTTGGTTCGGGTAATCCTAATGCTGACAGAAGAGGCAGCCGTGGAAGGGGTAAATGTCCAGTACCCTTTTTTTTGGGTATCTTCTGTGATTATATGCCTTTCTGGCCCACCTAATGTGGATCCCTCATGTTAAAACCTTTTCTTCTATTGATTCAGCTGGTGGTTCTTATATGCCTTCTGGCCCACCTAATGGTGCTAGACTACACCCAGCTGGCTACCCAATACCTAGGGTACCACTTTCACCCTTTCCTGGTGGTCCTCCTTCTCAGCCATATGCTATTCCAACTCGTGGACCTGTCGGTGCTGCTCCCCAACCTGGAAACCACGGTTTTGGTGCTGGTCGTGGAAGTTCAGTTGGGGGCCACCTTCCGCACCAACAAGGAACCCAGCATAATGTTGGAACTATTGGCCCTAATCTTAACTTTCCCCTTGATAGTCCAAATAGCCAGCCTTCACCTGGTGGTCCGTTATCACAACCTGGATATGTAAGTATTGTTCGCATCTCTTCTAATCTAGTTTCTGAAGCATTATAGCTCGATTATTTTGGTTTACTATAAAATCATGACACGATAGTTGCCTTTTCAGGGTAGCCATGCGTTCAGGGATTGATTTATGGGCGGCATATCTCAGGTTTTCTTCTGGTTTAATGTTACCCGGTGACACGGTCGCTATGTATTCTACTTTTTGTCTGGTGTTTAATCTCCCTTTTTGCTAATACCTCCAGGATTTCTTGGGTGATGATTTTAAGAGCCAGGGATCTCATGTTCCTTACAACATGGCCGACTTTTCTACACAGGTGTAGTTTCTCTTCTGCTTTAGTGATTATAAATGTCATACTTTTTATATAGGATAGTAGGATAAGCGTATTTTGGAAACTCGAAACCTCCTTCATTCATATAGGAGGTTGGGCAAAATCTTTAACTATGTGCTGCAAAGTTTCACCTAGTAATCACTAAGCTTTTGTTTTCTCTTCGTATATGTATATGATGAGTTCTGGGCCATATATCTATATAATTTGTTGGTAGGCCTCACAGGGAGGATATGCTGTTGATTATGCCACACAAGGAGCCCATGGAGCGTTTCCTGGAAACTTTATGAACCAGAATTCTCAAGGCGGTTATTCTCGTTTCAGCGGGGGTAATGATTTTATGTCTCAGGTATGTTTAACCGGGCCTTTCCTTTTAATACAGTTTGTTTATTCTTACACCTTCGTCTGAGCCTGCTACTGCGTATGCAGGAGTATATGGCACATGGAGCACAAGGTCTTTTCACCCAAGCTGGCTTTATCGACTCATCCCAGGATGATGGACAACAGAATCCTTTTGGTGTGAACAATCCTAATCTTCAGTCTCAGGTTTGTCTTTTTGGTGCGAACAATCCTAATTTTCAGTCTTAGGAAAACATTAACAATCAACGAAAACAAGGTTTTCTTAAGATGGTGAAGGTTGTGGGTTCATTTAAGAGAAAATACACACTGAACATTGACTCAAACTGAGACAAATAATCGAGGCCTTTACTAGTAGCGTTCACCATCTTTATCTCTGTACACATGTTTCTTCTGGTCAAAAGATGCTAACGGCTCTTGTTGCTCAGGGTCTCCCGAATTCACTCTACTCGCAGCCTTTTTCACACTACACGCAGCCACTAAACCTTTCAGGCCCACAGCAATCTCAACCTAACCAAGGCTCACAAAACCCAAAGCTTCCTTACAATGGCTAAGGTGACAAAGGCAAAAAGTTGAATGCAACGGGTTTATAAACCCTTTTTGCAAATTCAGCAGCTTGGTATCGTGCTATCACGGCTCCAAACAAACATCTGGTGGCTTCCGGGTGCTTGCAAGGTACGTGTGCCTTTCTGGCTCGCTTTAACGCAGGAACAGGTAATGATAATGAAGAGAAACAGGTACCTAAGTAACCTGGGGGAAAAGTCTTTGGTCCCGTAAATCCTCTGGGCTTATATGTTTGTTTTTGCCGTGTAATATCATAATCTCACTATTGTAGTCAGTTATCTTAAGCTACCCATGGTTAAATTTGGTGGTGATATTGATATGATTACTACAAAGCTCTTGTTTTATTTGGGTTTAATATCTCTTTAGTTTGAAGGCTTTTCAAAACAAAATCCCTCAAGTTTCAGTGCAGTTGAAGATTTATCTTTCCAGGATCGGTTTGTTTTGGCTTTATTAATTGTTGTTTGGTTTTAAAACGGGATGTCACCAGCATTCGTCTCTTTGCTAGGTTCCTTGTGACCTTGAGCACGTGTCATTACAATATGAGGCGGTGTTAAATGGATACTTTGTTGGGTCTCCATCCAATAGGCCCCAGGAAGCCCATAAATCTTACACGAAACGCGCTTTTTGTTTTTGGATTAACCTCAATCGGACAAGAAACTCTAGTATTTTGGCTATGTCATCTCGAAGTTTTAGCTTTATCTTTAAAATCAAATAGAAATTGAAAGGGACTTTCTCACGGACTGTAATTTTAAAAAATAATAAACTGAAATGCGAGATGCCGTGAACGTTATACCTGCTCGCTAGATTCAGGATCTAGCTGGGCCTTCAAAATCAAATCTTTAAATTTTCCCTAAATATTTCTCATATCCGTTGATATTGGCTTTTGATACGCCTCAAATTTCTTCTTTTTTCATTATTGGCAACATACCAAAAATAAAATAGAAAAGCTTTTTACTTTACCTTTTTCATACCTGTCCTATATTTTTGTAGATAAATTAATCGGAGCTATATGACACATTATGGGAATGTATTGAAATTGAAATTTGAGAGAATTTGGAATGATTTGAGTTTTAATGAAATTTTAGATGATTTTGAGTGAATTAGTAAATTTCTTATGATTTGTTTTTAAAGTCTATGAAATTCTACTTAAAACAATAAATTTTGGTTTTTTATATTTTTAACTAACAAACCCCACCAAAACCACTTAAAATCACTCAGAATCCTTTAAAATCTACTACTTAAAATATTTCCAATAACAGGGGATTTGATTTACTTTTTATAAATTCTTGATTGAATAACATAAGATTTGGTAAGACATTTAGAAATCATTAGTTCAATAACATGGAATTTTAAAAAAACCACCAAATCTTTTAAAATTCATAATCCAATACACCCTCTATGTGTTTTCCTGGGTATATAGGAGGAGTTTCATGTCAGAACTTTGACACGCGCCAATCGATTAAACCCGTCTCTAATAGTTTAAAGTAGAACAGATATATTTCTAATCAATCTTTAATTTGTTTTCCCTGATATTATCTTGACCGTCCCTAATATTTTAATTAACCTGGACAAAAAGAAAAAAAGCGTAACCGTTGAGCATCAATCACATTTGCTAATTTATCGAAAAACATAAAGGGCACTGTGACAAAATCCGTAACGCAAAATTATTATTTTTACCTATGAAGGAAAACAATAACTTTCCTTCTTAAAATTTTGTACTTTATGTAAACATAAATAATATACAAATTTGATATACATAATGATAATAATAATACACGAAATTACTTAGATAGGCATTTTCGATTATATAAAATGAATAAAGCGAGATTAAAAATATATATATTTATATATTTATTTTGACGCCGAGGACAGCTGTGTATTTGATTTAAGCGTAGCTTCAACTCCATAACAGTCTCTCTCTCTCTTTCTCAGACGCTGAAGAAAACAAAAGGAAAGCGAAGTAAAACAGAAAGAGACCATCGCTGACTCACTCCGGAAGATCCAAAGCTTCAAAGCAAAATCCGGATTTTCCTTCCCTTTACTCGATTTCTAATCAGGTTTAACCATTTTATCCACTCTCTTCTCTTCGCCGTTTTCGTTTTCTCTTTTATGTGATTACCGTCTCCTCACGCCGTGACTCAATTGTTTTTCCTCTTACTAGATTTCTGCAAACTTTCTCATGCTGTTTTTGATTTTTTCGCAGAAGGGGGAATCTGTTCAGATTTCGTATGCGACATCAATTCGCAGGGGAAATTTTCGAATTCGAGACAGTTTATGGAGATAGCTGTGAATTCAGATTAGCAGAAGCTTTAAGGGAATCGCGAGTTTTCCCTTAGATGTCGTCTAGTGTTATTTGGGTTCTCTCGGGTAGTGTGTGTGACTGACTGATTTTTTGCTTCCCTTGGTGATGCTCGAACTCGTGTTCTTGTGTGTCCTTTTGGCGTCCACGCCATGTCTTAGCTTATCACAGTATCGAGGCACTCAATTAAAGAGCCCCGTGAGATTGTTTTCAGTCGGAGATTCTGGGAATTCTAGTTCCCGGAGTTCCGTGACTTGTAAGGACCTGGATGGCGTTGGATCGTTGAACACCACTTGCACATTGAACTCAAACCTGCGTTTTGATTCTGATATATATGTATACGGAACTGGAAATCTCAACATACTTGCCCATGTCTTAGTTGAGTGCCCCGTCGAAGGATGTATGATCACTTTCAATGTCTCTGGAAATATTCACGTGGGTCAATCAGCGAAAATCGTTGCCGGGTCTGTGGTTTTCGCTGCTATCAATCTAACCATGGATAGCAATTCGTCTATCTACACGACAGCGTTGGCTGGACCACCACCTTCTCAGACCAGTGGAACACCGGTCGGTACCGACGGTTCAGGCGGAGGCCATGGTGGGAGAGGTGCTTCGTGTGTGAAGAGCAACATATCGACTTATTGGGGTGGCGATGTTTACGCCTGGTCATCTTTGCATGAGCCGTGGAGCTATGGGAGCGAGGGAGGCGTTAAGTTATCCACAAAGAAAATCAGAGGCGAAGGCGGAGGCCGTGTCAAACTGATAATGAAGGACTCAATACAGTTGAATGGATCTGTTTCCGCGGATGGTGGTGATAGTGGAGCGGAAGGGGGTGGAGGATCTGGAGGAAGCATCTGTATTCATGCGGTAAAGCTGTAAGTCTCAATCATTTACAAATTTTGTGGAAGAATGAATTATATCTTACTTATTCAGAGCTGCAACCTGACTGTAACAAATTTTGAAATACTTTGAAATTGATCTTATTGGATGGTAGCTTTGTTAATTTTGCTTCAGTTTCAATCTTCCTCACGTGTCATTTGGATATGTAGGAAGGGTTATGGTAGAATATCCGCATCAGGTGGGAGGGGATGGGGTGGAGGTGGTGGAGGAAGGATCTCCCTTGACTGTTATAGCATACAAGAAGATGTCGAAGTTCTTGTGCATGGTTTGTATTTCTTTTGCTACCTTTCAGCGCTCATGCAAGTGACATAGATCTTCTACAGGCTGTATTTATCGTCCGTGTGAATCTCATTAGTTGTGCTTTCAAGTAGTTTTAAACCCTTCTGAAATATTTTCCGGCTTCCCTATTATGGGCAAACTTTATGTCCTTTCTTGTTACTTGTGGTTTGAGCTCTCCATTTTAGGCTGTGTGTTGAATATTTTAGTAGTTCATCTATACTAAATTGTTTGGTTCTATTGTCATTTAACTGCAGGTGGTGCAAGTATCGGGTGCCCCAAAAATTCTGGAGCAGCTGGAACGTATTTTAATGCGCAATTAGTGAGTTTAAGGGTTGGAAATGATAACATGACTACAGAGACAGAAACTCCTTTGCTCGATTTTCCTACAAGGCCTCTGTGGTCAAACATCTATGTAGATAATCATGCAAAAGTTTTGGTTCCGCTGCTGTGGACCAGAATGCAGGTCAGTTAATTTCCTGAATGTTTTTTCTTTCCAATTAAGTCCTGAATCATCTTCTCTACCCTGATTCTTTTTATGATCCGCGTACACCTTTTTAATCCATGGTATTTATTAAAATATGATTGACTTTCTATATGATTTCTTTAACAGTTGACCTTTCAATTTTCAGTTCTTTCTTATTAGGCTTATTAAATACAAGCCCCTTGGTCTCTCTTTCTAGAAAAAGACTTTGTGTTGGCACTATCCCTAAATTTTTATTTTTTATTTTTCTGATTATGAAGGTCAGAGGTCAAATCAGTCTTTATCGGGGAAGCAGCATTGTCTTTGGGTTATCAAAATATCCAATTTCAGAATTTGAGCTTGTTGCAGAAGAGCTTTTAATGAGTAACTCTGTTATAAAGGCAGGTTATTGTTCCTAACCATCCATTAACATTCTTGTCTCTTTTACACTGTCTTGCTTTTTCTATATGTTTTGTTTTGTTAAGTTATTTTGTCCGTAAATGAAGGTTTATGGTGCATTACGACTTGTTACGAAGATGCTGCTCATGTTGAATTCTGTGATTAAAATTGATGGTGAAGGAAACCCTGCAGTGCCTTCCTCTGTCCTTGAAGTTCGAAACCTTGCAGTTCTTACGGTATACTTGTAAAGCTTATCATGTCTCTTTTTCTTCCGTTGGTTGGATTGGAAGACTGATTTTGACTTCTTATTGTTGTAGGAAAATTCCGTCATTACTTCCAATTCGAACTTGGGTGTATATGGTCAAGGAATGTTGACGCTCACCGGTCCTGGGGATGCAATTAAAGGCCAGAGACTTTCCTTATCTCAGTTTTACAACATAACCGTAAGAAATTATTGTTTTAACATGACTATATCATCCAACTTCTGTTGATTTGTTTATATCTATGTTATTATGAGATCATGTTTTTGTCTGTCTGTTACATACATTTACTTAGAAATAGTTATCGGTGGACTATGCAAAACTGTTTTTTTAAAGTTCCTCAATTTTGCAGGTTGGACCAGGTTCTATACTGCAAGCACCACTTGACGACAGTGAAAGCAAAAACGCGTGAGCATGACTTCCTATATGTTAACATTATTTTTTGTGAGGGTGATGATTAGTGCTAGACTTATAACTGAAACGCTTGTGCTAGACAATCTCTTTCTTTTTTACAGTGTTACTCATGCCCTTTGTGAGAGCAAGACATGCCCAGTAGACTTGATAAGTCCACCGGATGATTGCCATGTCAATTATACGCTATCCTTTTCTCTTCAGGTAAGTTAGATATAGAAGTATCTTAATGGTTCATAGTTAACTTTCTGGCACGGGTTAAATTTTGTGATGTATAGACTTTGTACTACTTACTATGTAGTCACAAAAGTAAAGAGTCTACTATTAATAAATTATAAGGCTGATCAAAACTTTTTGCTAATATACGCCAAACAATTGTGAGTTCCATTATCCTGCAACACTCCGGTTGTGCATAGTAACCCTTTCTGTTTTCGCCTCCTGGAGTACTTGACTGCTTCTTAATAATGATTTCAACTTTTGCCTCGCACTTTTGATCATTCTTCAACCTTTTATTTTTTTAGATATGTCGGGTTGAGGACCTTCTTGTGAGTGGACTTGTTAAAGGAAGCATAATTCAAATCCACAGGGCAAGAACTGTAGTAGTTACTGATGAAGGCTTGATCACTGCATCTGAATTTGGTACATAAACTATGAAAACTCAATCTTTAATTCCCTTTTCAGCAAATTCCTATAGCTGTTTGCCCTTTCACTGCAGCGGGATTCTCACTATGTTGTTGAAATTTTATTTATCTTTCTGCGTATGCAAGAAGATTAATGTGGTTTCTGATTCTCTGCATAAAATTCCTATGACAGGTTGCAGTGGTGGCCTGGGTAAGGGACTTTATTCAAATGGTGCTGGTAGTGGTGCTGGGCATGGAGGGTGAGGGGGATCAGGCATTTTCAATGGGAGAGTGTGCAATGGAGGTCATACCTACGGCGATCCGGATTTTCCCTGTGAGTTAGGGAGCGGAGCTGAAACTCCAGATAAATCATATGGGAACGTGATTGGTGGAGGGATGATTGGTCAGTACTATGTAGTTCACTTTTCTCCTTATTTAGCTGGCAGCCAATAATAGTACACTGTGAACTAGCTGTTTACTCATCTGACTCTTTCAAGTCACATATACAAATTCGTTTTCCACTTTTTCAGTAATTGGCTCCATCCACTTTCCTCTTCTGACACTTAATCTGCGTGGATCCCTAAGCTCTGATGGCCAAAGCCTTCGAGAGCCAATAGCGAATAGTAAAAGATCTTTGGTCGGTGGAGTTGGTGGAGGATCTGGTGGGACGATTCTTCTTTTCCTTCAGAGGCTTGAAATCTCAAAGAATTCATCTCTATCAGTTCGAGGGGGTCGGGGTGGCCCTCTTGGGGGTGGTGGGGGTGGAGGTGGGAGACTTCACTTTCACTGGGACATGTTACACACTGGTGACGAGTATTTTCCTGTTGCAACCGTCAAGGGGTCCATTAGTAATAGGTATGCACCATTATCCTGATTGCATGATTACATGCTTGCTACTTTGTGGGTCATTTGTAGTTACTCGGGTAAAGCCATGCATATATAAGTTGATTCTTAGTACTCTGCATCGCCATGGATATGAGAGGACAGTGAGATCTTACTGTTGATGCTTGAGACTCTGCCTGTACTCTTTTTTTTTTTTAATGCAAATGTTGGAACGTATCTTAGAACTCTGTGGGATCTGACAGAAAAGTTAATTACATGGAAAACGTATCTTTATGAAACTTGAACACAGACCTTGAATTGCTTGCTTTCTGATGTTTTCAGAGGAGGTGCAGGAGACAATGGTGGCCGTTTTGGGGAAGAGGGAACAATGACTGGAAAAAAGTGTCCAAAGGGACTCTATGGTACATTTTGCTTGGTAAGCCTAATGGTTTATTATGTTGTGCTTACATCTACACTGGCCATTTATGTCTTAGCTTTTCACCATTGTTACTTGTCCCTCATTCCAGCAACAAAATTTGTGTAACAAACCACGAAATTGGACTGGCGTAGTGTTCTTTTAGCATAATTGCAAATCGCTGCCTTGTTTGTTTGTTCCTGATACTTCTCGATATCTCTGGATTCATGTGTTGTTTCAGGAATGCCCCATTGGCACTTACAAGAATGTTGAAGGCTCTGACAAACGTCTTTGTACACCCTGCCCACCCGAGCATCTTCCAAATCGTGCAAAATTTGTATACGTGCGAGGTATTTTATCTTATAGTTCGCTTGTTCTTCCGTCCCCTGGTCTTGTGTTTCTTCTTAATTGGGATGTCTTCTGACGAAAGGAGCTTTGAATCTGCAGGAGGAGTTAGTGAACCTGTTTGTCCTTACAAATGTGTATCTGACAAGTACAGAATGCCAAACTGCTATACACCTCTGGAAGAGCTTGTTTATACATTTGGAGGGCCATTGCCCTTTGCTCTTCTTCTATCTTGCGTGGTGGTAGTTTTGGGTCTGTTGCTAAGCACATTAAGTATCAAATTGCTCAGACTAAGTTTCTATGGTGCCAGTTCCATCGAAAACCAGAGTGCTCATTGTTTACCCCATCTTCTCTCACTCTCTGAGGTATGGTGTTGCGGAAATTGTCTTGTCCCAAATCTTCCCTTTTTTTTTAAGACATAAGGATCCAGTACTTTTCAACCAAACTTTCTGGCCTATTATTTTGTCATTCTAGGTTCGAGGCGCAAAATCTGATGATACCCAAACCCATGCTTACCGTATGTACTTCATGGGTCCAAACACTTTCAGGGAACCATGGCATCTGCCCTACTCACCTCCTGATGCAATCATCGAGATAGTGTAAGGATATAACTTGACTGGCTCAAATTCTGTTGCGATTAGATGCCATTGAATGTTTGAATGAAGTGGTTGAACTAAAAGTTATTGGCATGAATACGAAAGCTAAAGTTACAAACTTACAATCTCTTTTGTGTTACTTATTTATAATAAGTATGTCTGTTCTCTTTACCATTTTCCTGAAGTAGTGACTTTGTATGTCACTAATCCAGAGTCGATTTTCTTCAATCCTACTCTTTGCTGACCAATGTGACGTTGACTTTTAGCTCATTTTATTCCAAGGCATGTCCACTTATTGTTCTGTACATTTCTGATTCGCAGGTACGAAGATGCTTTTAACAGATTTATTGATGAGATCAACTCTACAGCGGCATATGATTGGTGGGAAGGGTCTGTGCACAGCATTCTATTAGTTCTCGCATATCCTTGCGCCTGGTCTTGGAAACAATGGCGTCGCAGGAGAAAAATTCATCGCCTTCAGGAATATGTAAAATCTCAATATGACCACTCTTGCCTCCGCTCGTGCAGATCTAGAGCTCTCTACAAAGGCATGAAGGTTCGGGTTCTAATTATCTAATGTTATACTTGTTGCTTCACAGTCAGCTACCTTTTACTTTGTATTTTGACTGTCTGTGTCCAACTTCGAAACAGGTTGGAGCCACTCCGGATCTGATGGTTGCATACGTAGATTTCTTTCTTGGTGGTGACGAGAAGCGTGTAGATATGGTCTCTATTATACAGAAAAGATTCCCAATGTGCATACTTTTTGGTGGAGATGGAAGCTATATGTCACCCTATAGTCTTCATAGTGACACACTGTTAACAAATCTTCTTGGCCAGGTTAGCTTATCTCTCTCCGTGTTTTTTTTCCTTCCCAAATCTCCACTCTGAAAATATTCTAAAGGTCCCAAACCACTATTTCAGCACATCCCACCAAGTGTTTGGCACCGCTTTGTCGCCGGTTTAAATGCGCAGCTTAGGACTGTGAGGCATGGATCAATTCGTTCAGCATTACTTCCTGTCATTAGGTGGATAAACAGCCATGGAAATCCTCAACTCGAATTCCACGGAGTAAGAATTGAACTTGGATGGTTTCAAGCTACAGCTTCTGGATATTACCAACTTGGTATCTTGGTTTTTGTTGGCGATTTTCCTCTGAACTCTGTAAACCAATCGATTTCATTCAGCAGAAGTGACGACGAGTCCCCTCGGTGAGCCATGATAGATTGTGCTTCTCTTTGACCTAATCTGGTTATCGTCACTTGTCTGAGACTTGAGCCACTCAACCTGCTTAATCGTAACTCCATTTTATAGGAACAGCTCTGCACGTCCCAGCAAGTCCCTTATCGAGTTGCAACAAAACTTGATCCAACCAGGACATGGATTATCTCGGAAGAGAATCAATGGTGGAATCAATGGAGGCCTCATCAATGAGATTTCAATAGAATCTCTGCAGTACAGGAGGGACTTACTTTTTCCGTTCTCTCTCTTATTAAACAATACCCGACCCGTTGGTCGTCAGGTTACATATTCTCCACTCCTTAATAAACTATTCTCCTGATTCTTTTTTCTCATGTTGTGTTAACATAAGCAAAATCTTCACGCGGTATATGCAGGATACTCTTCTACGTTTGATCTCCATCCTTCTTCTTGCGGATCTTTCGGTTACGCTTCTTGCACTGCTCCAGTTCTATTGGCTTGCCCTTGCAGCCTTTCTCGCTATTCTCCTGATTCTCCCTCTCTCTCTGCTTTGCCCATTCCCGGCCGGTCTTAACGCTTTATTGAGTAAAGAAATGAGAAGAGCTTCACTTACTCGTATCTACGCCCTTTGGAACGCTACATCTCTAACCAACGTCGTAAGTTGATACAAATATTTCAAAAAAAAAGTGACCTCGTTTTCTCTCTATTGTCTCTTATTCCCCCAAGTATTTATGCAGATTGTGGCTTTCATTGGCGGTGTCATTCATTCTGGGTTTTTCTCTGACCAACTAAATAACAAGACAAACATCTGGAACGCCATAAGGTAATAAATATTGTTTTTATTTTGTTCTTGTTTATGGAACATATCAAACTTCTTTACTTGTTACTGTATACTCAGTACAAAATTTGTAATTACTTGATCTCAAAATTGGTTTATGTTTTTGGCAGAGACGATGATAAGTGGTGGGTGTTACCAACAATCCTCTTGTTGCTCAAGTCAATACAAGCTCGGTTCCTTGATTGGCACGTCGCAAATCTCGAAGTACCAGACTTTTCTCTTCTTTGCCCCGATCCAGATACTTTCTGGGCATATGAATCTGGAGCTTGACAAACAAAATCATTTTAAAGAAAGACAAGGCAAAAGGTATATCTTATTTTTCATGTAAATCTGGTAAAAAGTACAAGTTCTTCTCAGTGTTAGGTGTTATCTGGTTATATATTTGTGGAGTAAACTTAGGGTTTTGCCAGATCAAATGGTAGTTTTAGAAACCAGAGAGAGAGAGTGCGAGTTCTGTAATGCTTAAAGTTTTGCAATAACGTTAATTAAATTTTAGAACACAATGGAGACCAATTCTAAAACCTGACCGAATTTTAATTAAGTTATATTAATTTTATTTGTTTGATATCTGAAAAGTTCAAATCGAACCTTGATGTGAATAAAATCGAACAGATTTTGATTTTTTTTTTTTTCTTCCTTTTTTAACTATGTAACTGGAACGAACTCATAATCCATCTATGTTACATTCAGTTTCTTTTGGTAACTATTTTTCTGAACAGAACATTCAAAAACATTAAGTAAAACTGAGCCTTTATAAAAACATGGAACCTTTCTTAGTCGATCTATTTTACATTCAAAAATAATTTGGTTACCATTTTGCTAAAAGCCGAACAATTTGAAAGATGAAACAAAAACTGAACCTAAATCCAGATGCAACACAGCTGATCAATGATGGTTCAAGAAACCAAGACTGAAAACTTTGAAATTTCATATTTCTTCTATCACATGCTTTTCTATTTAATAATATTAAACAATTAATTGGGCCATAAGTGGGCTTAATTGTTTTAAAGACGAGGCCTTTTCCCAGTTTATGTAGGCCGCCCGAAACTAGAGTTAGAAAACTCGCTTCACGCGCCACCAAAGCGCGTGAACTTCAGAGTCCGAGAACACTTGAGCTACAGCATTTTTAAGAGTTCTCGGATTCTCTCTATCGACTCTCTCTCCCATCAGCGTCGTATCTCCCAATTTCCCCGAGACTCATCACCACCAAATCGCCGCCATGTTCAGACAAACTTCTCGCCTCCTCTCCCGATCTGTCGCCGCCGCATCCTCGAAATCGGCGACGGCTCGTGCCTTTTCAACGGAACTTCCATCGACGATCGATTCGACTTTCGTCGAGGCATGGAAGAAAGTCGCCCCGAACATGGACCCGCCGCAGACTCCTTCTTCCTTCATGAAACCTCGTCCTTCGACCGCCTCTACGATTCCGACGAAGCTCACCGTCAATTTTGTCCTCCCTTACGCATCTGAGCTTGCCGGAAAAGAGGTCGGTTTTTCATTTTCTTCGATCGTCGTTCCCATTTTGTTTTTGAGGGGCTTGATCTGTGATTTATACCTGGGTATGTGTCGTGTGGTTTACACCTGGATATTCTATTGTGTTTGGCTTTTGGTCTGTGATTTCATCTGCGGATTTGTGGAAAGTCTTGAACAGCATTTCGGATTTGTTCCCTACCAAAAAAAAATGACGCTGATAAATGATTCATGATAAGCTATGAAAAATGTGCTTAATTAGGTCTTAGGACCTTTGATTTTGGTTGGATCTGACGGCGCTATATATTAGGGTTTTTGATGGTGAAACCTGAGACTAGCAGAAGAGCCGATTTTTGCGGTAGAATTTTATTGATATTTCAGTTGCTAGCACTGAAAATTTCCGAATCAAAAGTCGCACCTGTTAGTGATTAAGAATAACCAAATCTCATTAGATACTCAGGTTAACCATGTGTTGTCTCTGAAAATGTTGCTTGTTAGATTCTTTTTTCTTTTCTGGATTGAGTTTCGTTCGTCACTGAGAAACTGAGACTAGTTGACACAAAATGGTATTGACAAATAATCTGTTTCATAATTCATATATAATCTATTATATATCTTGAAACCGTGAGATTCATCATGGCCAGTAATAATCCTACATGATACTGACAACCTAAGTGTTAAGTGCTGCCTGTTAATTTATGTGAATTGGTTGATAAATGTATATCTATTCTCTTCTACTGATTTATATAATGTGGTATACATGTAGACTGAATGTCGGTTATAACTTCTTAATTTTCATGGCCAGTAGCAATCTATTCGTTGTTATATCGTATAGTATTCAGGTTCTCATAGTTTACAGATGAATATCAGCACGCTGTAGATAGTGCATTCGTTGTGGTATCTCTTCATGTAGAATCTCTCGGAAACATTATATCGTCCCAGACTTACTTCATGATGCATCGAAAGCTAATATCACCATCTTCTTCTATTTATACAAACTCAAAACTAATCCCATAGTTCTCGACTGGTTTCTTTTCTTGTATTTTTATTCATAACTCGAAGCTTATTGGTTTCTCTTTGTTTGTCCACTTCAAGGTCGACATGGTCATCATCCCCGCGACGACAGGACAAATGGGAGTTCTGCCCGGACACGTTCCAACAATCGCTGAGCTGAAACCCGGTATCATGTCCGTTCACGAAGGCACTGACGTGAAGAAATACTTCGTGAGCAGTGGTTTCGCATTCCTCCACGCAAATTCCGTGGCTGACATAATTGCTGTTGAGGCCGTGCCGCTTGAGAACATTGACCCTAGCCAAGTCCAAAAGGGAATAGCTGAGTTCACGCAGAAACTTGCTTCTGCTACAACAGATCTCGAGAAAGCAGAGGCACAGATCGGTGTCGAAGTTCACAGTGCTATGAACGCAGCTCTCACGGGCTAAAAGAAGGTTCTTCCTCTCTTTTCCTCCTTTGTTTCTTCGAAAAACTAAATCATTTGGCTTTTCAAGTGATTTGTGAAGTCCCTTTTTACTACAAAGGATGGAATAAATTAGAAATTGATTTTTCCTTTTGTTTAATTGTGTTGTGACTTTGCTTGAATAAATGATTTTGTTGAAGAGCACACAACATACAAAAAGTTTCTTGTGTTCATATGTCTCTCTACTTGTTTGTGTTGAGAAAACTAAGTTTCGAATTTATTTTAATGTTTACATTTCCTAATATGCTATGTAAGACCTGTTTTTCCTTTCTTCTGTTATGCCACTTATATATATATATATGTGCGTTTCGCAAAAATTATTGCTACTTTCCGTAAGGGTAGAAAGTTTGAAATACTTGACCTGTTCGACAGATAATTTTTAAAATCTCAGAACTGGGCCGTTGAGCAAGTAACGATACTTAATCTTCGTTTTATTAAGTTGAACCTTTTCTTTTTGACAAAGGATTGTAATAGATGGTTTCACATCAAATCGCATCTGCTCTTACGACTGAAACGAAGATAGGAAGGACTGTCTAAAATTTCAAATTCTGGTTGCATTATTTTGTAAAAAAAAAAAAAAGGTTTTTTGAGATGAATACAAATTTTACATTTTCTTCAACAAAAAAAAAATGGTGGTTTCGTTAGCATAATTTATTGTCCTTATAACTCTTGTTTCTTATGCGAACACTGAAATTAAGAACAAACCAAAATAAAAGACCCAGAAGTAGCCTTGGGATTTTGATTCTATAGCTTCCACTAACTCTTCCATGGCCCGAACGTAATAAGCTTTCTTTAGCAAGAGCCTCGTCAAAGTCTTTAGCCCTTTAGTTGAAAAACGAATTTTTATTTAGATAAATATTTTCTAAAATAAATAACCGATCACGATGATATCGTTGACTTGGCTCCGCCTTTCGCTTTTAATAAACAACTATTACGGATGTTAACAAAGATAAAAAAAAATTAACGAGAGGAAAACAAACAATAACTTTTGCAAGTAACAGAGAGAGTTTGATCAGAATTTGAGTCATGAAGGCAGCTATTTTGTTTATCGTATCTTGTGTTTTTTTGTTTCTTGTTTTGAATTATGTTGAAGGTAACTCATAGATTTCCTTTTTAATTATTTATTCGATGATATTCAGGGAATATGGAAGGGAGATTATAAAAGTTTTAACTAAAATCAGAGTGAAAAAACTTACCATAAACTTTTAGTAATCCTTCCTAATATTTTAGTGACTCTTCCTAAGCTTTTCAACTTAAATTGTTTTCTATCTACAATATAACAATCATATGTGTTGTTGATATAAAACAATAGATGTGGAAGCTGCACCCGCGCCAACAAGGAAGTGTGACCTTCGAGTTAGAGGAATTTACAAAGGAAAATGCGGAAATGATGGGAACACGGTGTGCAAAGGCGACACCAATAAGGAACATAACGCCAACTATGCCATTTGTCAATGTTTTGACATGCCTTTTAACTTTTCGGTTGCACATAGGTGCACTTGCAGTCATGGACCTTGCTGATTTCTCCATAACCAAAATCTACTTACTATAATAATTAATAAATACTAAGAGAAAGGTGACTAGAGTGTTTTGGTGTTACATGCATTAAGAAAAAAGGCGTGTCAATTTAATAATTTGTAGTTTACATAAGTTTTTTTAAGATCAATATATATAAGATTGTGAGTTATTACTTAGAAAGTATAGTATGTGTGTGTATCAAAATTAAATTGCTTCTTTTTTTGGTACTCAGCTGTTCCAAATATCTTAAACTGTTTGTTATATGAGATCATAAAAAAATTAACGATATTTTATCATCTCTTGAGTATCAAACCCGTTACGCAATTCATCTGTTATAGCATTGTGTACATAAGGAATATTATGCATTTCTGCTAATTTATCAGCAACTTTTTATTTCCTTGTCATTCGCACTTGTTCAAACTTCCGAAGCCAACGTCGCACTTATCTTGTCCAATTATGAACCCAAAATCCACTTGTGTCCCATTGGACCCATTCACAAATCGACAATTTGATTGCAATCCCCTTCAAAAAATTCACTTTTGTGTTGATATTAGTAAAGCTTCTAAAACCGTTAAAACCTCCTGTGATCATCCCGAATAACCCAACCTGCTTTCCGATTTATGATTTATGTTTAGAAAACTTGCATCATAATGACATTTTGACCCATTCTTAAATATGTAATTGACTCACTCACCACCAGTTAGAACACCGAGGCTCAACGGTAATAGAACCGACCATGGCTATATGAATAGGTCAATGGGAATGAGCTTAAATCAATTTGTAATGTAGAGTTGTCACTGGGGTTTCATGTAGTAGAGTCTTTCTCATGTTTTGTAGATACTTCATGGATATTAATTAGATTAGGCAAAAAGCTACAACAGGATGAATAATTTTATGATTATGCCACTCATCAAAAACTCCACCTCTTTAGATTTAGTCACAACTCCATTGGAAGCCAAAGCTACAAGGAAGGTGGGATATACAGAGTCACTTCCTCTGGTGAAAATTATCTCAACCTTGTACTAAATTTATATCTTCAGATATGTTGCAAGAGAGGTCAATGTAGAGGCTCATAGCTTAGGTAAGCAAGCAAGACTCAAACTCTAGACAATATGTTATTCCGTGGATGTAACTTTATATGCTGTAATAATAATCCTCATTTAAGTAAATGAAACTTGTTGCCGACAAAAAAAAAGTATATATTTAACAAGCCGTATCTATCAAATTTGGTGAGAGGTGGTGAGTAAATTAAAATTAGATAATAAAAATTTGAAGCCCGTTACATACACAAACTTACAATAAGAGGAAAGAGGTGTGAGTGAGAGGGAAAGAAAGGAGAGATGCAAACACCAAACACACTGTTTGGTCTTAAAAGACAGAGAGAGCTTTGCTTTGGGACAGTCATGTCATAATTTAGAGTGCTTCCGCCATGGACAACCTCCTTCGAATGCATTCTCCAGGACGTCTTCCATTCTCTTTGCCAATATCACCTGCATGCACCATTCATTCACACCACAATTTAGATCAAGCAAACGCTAGAGTCGCGTTTATATAGTCAAGAAGATTGGAGTAACTTAACCTCCAGACTGGAAAGTACAGCGGCGGGTACTTCAACTAAGTCCTTGGAGTTCCTCTGCGGTAGAATCACTCTTTTGATACCATACCTATGTGCAGCCAGTATCTGTTCATCCAATTAACCCCAAATATGATGTTATCATTAATAATCTTCCATATACTTCAAGAAACCATGTTAAACCACCACATGTGCTATATATAGTAAGGAAGCAGCTTTACCTTATCTTTGATGCCACCAACAGGCAGGACGAGGCCTCTGAGTGTCATCTCTCCGGTCATGGCTGTGTCTGCTCTTACTCGTTTCTGACTGAAGAGCGAAACCAGAGCCGTCACCAGAGTCACTCCCGCTGAAGGTCCGTCTTTCGGCACTGCACCAGCAGGGAAGTGAATGTGAATGTCTCGTCCATCAAGAACATTCATGTCCCCTGCAAGTGCCAGCTTGAAATCCGACGCACGGGCTCTTACCTACAAAAAACATCAGATACATGATCAACTAAATACTTCTTCGAAAATGTTACAATCTGTAATGAGTGAGAGAGAGGTTTCAAGCCAAGATTTTTTTTACCCATGTGAGAGCTAACTGAGCAGATTCTTTGATAACATCTCCAAGTTGGCCCGTCAAATGCATTTCCCCCTTGCCCACCATAGACGTAGCCTCCACGAACTGGACCTCTCCACCAAAAGTAGTCCAAACGAGACCCACCGAAACGCCAGCTGACGCCACTCGATCAGCGGCTTCACTGTCATCAAACCTTGGAGGCTGCATTGCAACCACAAAACAGCATGCATGCGTTCAATTTCCACAAATGTCACTTTTGTTTGCGTCACAATATAAAACCACCTCCACAGGCTTCATTAAATATAGCCAATAATGATATTCCGCTATTACGAATATTTAAAAGTGAACAAAGGAGAGCTTTACCCCGAGGATTTTTTCAAGCATGGTCTCATCCACCACCAAAGCTGAGGGACTCTGGAAGGTACTTCCAATTTCATGATCATTTACGCCCATTGGAATAACTTCCATCTCCACTTCGCCTCCCTCAGCCATTCTACCATTAAGCAGAGGAGAGGCAAGTTTCTGCACATCTTTGCTCAATGGAAGAGTTTGTTCATGCTCTGCGACCATCACAGCAGCTGCACGAGCCAAAGCAGCCAAGTTTCTTTCTAGACTACGAACACCGGCTTCCCTTGTGTACCTCTGAATTATATTTTTGACCATTGCCTATGGCCAATACAAGAAGAAAAATAAATAAGAAACTGCATAAGCCTCCCCGCCCACTATCGGCAATACACCAAAATTTTCAAATAACAATGTACCTCTGGAATCTTGAGGAACTCAGAACTCAGTCCATGCTGGTCTAGAACTCGAGGAATCAGATGACGCATTGCTATCTTAAGCTTTTCCTCTTGTGTATAACCTGGCAACTCAATTAGCTCCATCCTGTCTAAAAGAGGAGGTGGAATAGGCTGAACCCTATTCGCAGTGGCAACAAACACCACCTTCGATAAGTCATATGGAACATTCAGATAGCTAATTTTCAGTTAAGGGTAACTGTTGGTTCCATAAAATTAACAGTGACACACTAAACCAAGCATATCTATTCAAATGTTTTTGCCTAAGAGTAGGTGATATTTTCAGTTTCAAGATTTAAAACTCAAGAAACTTTCCACAAGGCTAACAAAGTTTGGACGCTGAATCTAATAAATTTGTTGTAACAGGGAACATGATAGGATACTGATCATTGAAAGATTTGTTCTGCTCTGGATCCAAAACCTCCAGCAGTGCCGAAGCTGGATCACCCCGAACATCCGAGCCTGTTTTGTCAATCTCATCTAACAGCATAACTGGATTGCAAACACCAACCCTCTAAAATCAAAAATATAAAGTGAAACCCTTAGTGATAAAATATATAACAAATCATCCAACATGCCTGTAGTCAAACGGGACATTCACATATTAGAAGCATCTACACCGCAGTTTTGCAACTGCCCGTTCAGAAAAGCTAAGTGGCAATCATTTTTATGATCTGTAATACTTTATTTCACTTATAATTTTCAATTTGACATACAGCAATCAAACTTATCTGACACAGCTTAGTTCCTTTTTCAAAATAAATCCCCAAGTTTCTTTCAGAATTCTTCAGCATAAGTTAGGTTTGTCTTTAGAAAACAAAAACTCACCTTTAACCCGTCAATGAGGCGCCCTGGCATGCTTCCTATGTAAGTCCTCCTGTGTCCTCTAATATCAGCTTCGTCTTTCACACCACCCAAAGATAAACGAACAAATTTTCTACCCAAGGCAGCCGCAATAGATGATGCCAGAGATGTCTTGCCCACACCTGGTGGACCAACGAAGCACAAAACGGGGCCTCTCGCATCTGGTTTAAGCTGCAATGGATAAGTTTCAATCAAGATAAAATCAGGAAACTGAAGATGTGTCACGCTATAATAGAAAGAAAGACAAACAATCAACCTTTCGAACAGCCAGATATTCAATGATCCGCTGCTTGACCTTGGTTAAACCATAGTGATCACTGTCAAGACGTTCTTTTGCTGCTTTTAGATCCAACTCATGTTCTTCGCTTGCCTTCTCCCAGGGAAGATCAGCCAATAGCTCCAGGTAAACTCGTGAACTGTTATAACCAGGTTGCTGAGGTTGCATCTTTTTTAGTCTCCTGCATTAAGATATAAAAAAGGAAAATTACTACCAAGGAAATTATGTCTTCAAGTTGGTCCACAGTCATAAAACCATCAGAAACGTTCCTCTAGCACAGCATACCTCAATTCCCTTTGAGCATGCTTCCATATGTTTGATGGCATTCCCGCAGCTTGCATCTTTCTTTCGAGTGCAGCTACATCATCTTCATCATCATCGTTGTCACCAAGCTCCTCTTTAATAGCTCTCATCTGCAAAAAAAAAGTTTCATTGTCATACAGCATACCACTTAAGGAAAATAACATCTCAGCTTGACACCAATTGCCCAAAGAAACCAACCTGCTGGCGCAAGAGATACTCCTTCTGTGACTTTGACAATTGGCCCTCCACCTTTTGAGTGATCTTCTCTGCCACGCGAATTGACTGCCACAAGTAAACATCAACACATATTCATAATGGCGAGAGGAAAATACAGGACAGATACCATACTCTATGAATATCAACAGCTTACCTGCAAATGCCGATCAACTAGTTCAGTAGCCTTTGAAAGTCTAACTTTAAGGTCAACTGAATCCAGCATAGATAGTTGCTCTTCAAAACTCATTTCAAAGCTAGCAACAAATATGTCTGCTAGTTTATGAATGGGAACTGTCTCCAAAAGAACTTTTGTCCTTCCACCAGTTTTTTGTTTCTGAAAAAAGAATCAATCATGACTTACTAATTTAATTAAGAATCATCCAGATTTCATCAGATGAAGATTGAACAATCGTTCCCATGGACAGAACCAAACATTCCCCAAAGAAGAACCAAACATCCCCCAGAGAAGAACCAATTTCGTGAAAGCATATACCTATAACTTCAATGTTGTCAAGTTGCTAATTAATCTTGAAAACTCTAATGCTGAAGCAACAACGAAACTTGAGAAAGGAGGAACCAATAATAGTAAGTCATTTCAGCGTTGGTAAAGTTACCTGCTCAAGCACAGAAACCAGCTCCATAGCAGTGGTCTTAAACTGGCGTGACAGTGCTACAAAGTCTGGGTCTTGTTCCACTTGCTCCAACTCTGCAGATGGCCAGAAAGAGAACAAGCTAAAGACATCAATGGACTAGCACATGTAGCTAAATGCAATAGAAAGTTAAAAAGCTCATGACCAAACCTGAAATAATCTGGAAAAACTTATCATTACCAAACAAGAGCTGACTCAAAACCATTATCTTTAAGAATCTCTAACCTCAAACAATTCTCAAACGCAAAAAACATTTATGTACATGAAGCACAAGTAGAGCGAGATCAAAATCTTTCAAAAGAGGCAGGAAACTCATTCAGTAAAAAAATCTCAACTGCATAATTAAGAAGCAGAATATATAGGTCCTTAACATAATATATAAAACAAATGAATATAGGCAATTTGACACCAGTAGTTACCAAAAGCTAGAATAGAAATAGTATATCTTACCTGCCTTTGTCATCTCGAGCGATGTAATCCGCGCAACTGAATATGGCCCTCTTTTTCCAAGCTCCTGAACGTTAAACCTACTCAGACCTTCAAGGACAACCACATATGTAACTCTTCCACTTGGTTTCTCCACCCCTCTTGAAAGATGCAGAGCACGAGCTGCTACTCCCCTGAATATTATAAAACAACATCATGTCTCAGCATATCAGATCACACGTAAATCTTGAGGCACTTCATCGACTCTAGAATCACAGCATTCAATTTTTTTTACTAAATCACAATCTAATGGGTGCAACGATAAACCGAACCTGTTATGCCAGTGAACTTCCTGCTGATCTTTAGCATCAGATTTTTGAGCATCTGTTGTGCCAACTAGAAATTTCAAGCTTCTTTCTCCAGAATCACTTCCAGCACCTAGGCACAAGAAACTAAATCAACACAGACACTCATCATATCAATTTCATCTGGTTTTAGATCAACTTTTGCAGTACCTGGATTAATCATCGTCCCAATTGAAGAACCCTCGGCATCATCTCGAACAGGCAAAATGCCAATTAACCCTTTCTCTTCTTTCTGCCATAGCTCTTGCTCCACTAGTGTGACACTAAATTTGGGAAACAAGTTACCAAACCAACAAGGCCGATTGAAATAGGAAGATTACGATTGTACAGTAACTCTAATCCAAGTCGATTAGGGTTATCGATATGTTGTGTATATAAACCTGTAACCTATTTCGATCGATACCACCTGAAATTACCCCTAACTCATTACATTTTGGCACAATTCGATTGTTGAAACTGAGTCGAAGAAGTACAACCATTTAATTAAATCTAAAAACATTCATTCCAGAGGAAGAAGAAGATGATCAAATCATACGAGTCGTAAGAAAAGCTAATTTACCTGCTATGAGAAGTACAACGGATTCGAATAATGGCGCCAGGTAAGAGAACCTTGTTCCTGAATGGAAGAATCGCTAACCTACTCGGTAGCTCGACGGTTTCCGCCATTAACGTCTTCTTCGAGAAACCGGAGAAAGAAAGAAGAAGAAGAAGAAGAAATAAATTCTTGTGGGATCGATTTGATCGCCCTATCTAATAACACCGACGCTTTTCTTCGTCTGCATTTTTATGCATTTTCTGATTTTGATTATATTTTTTTACTAATATAAATTATGATGAAATTTATATTTAGGCCTTATACTGTATTTCAATTGAACATAACACCCCTTACTATTTCTATTTACTAAATAAACCATACATATTTTCCATGCAACTATAGAATTAGTTCTTACTTTAACATTGATAGTTTTTTTCGTTGATCTGAAAAAGTGGTTAAATCATTGTTAAAAAATACAATAAATAATTCGTCAAAAATATATTTTAAACAAAATTTATCGGTTTATATATTTTAATTAATTTTATGATTCAATCAAAGCCCAATATTATTAGATTATTGATTTTTAAATTATTGTCAAAATTTTATATAATTCATTTAATGATTTCTAATATTATAAATTCAATGTTATCTAATATCTAGTTTTTTATAAAAACTTTTCATTAGATTAAAACATAAAAAGTTTATACTTATTATATATCTAAAATTCAATATACAATATTGTCTTTACAATTTTAGCTAATTCATTAATTTTACGATTTGCTTTCTATTTCATACCTATAAATTTATAGAAATGTTTAAGAATAATTTCTATCAATTTAAATTTGAATGATAATACAACGAAAACATTAATACAAACAGTTTTGTTACTATTAATGATGTAGAACGATAAATCAAATAAGTCGCTCTTGTGTTCAATGATTTTATCATAATTAATTTTATTTTTTCATTGCTCTTTTTCATTTTATAGGTTTTTGCCGAAATTTTCATTACATAAGCGGAGGAAATTCGATTTGAAAAATGATGGATCAATTTGGTATTTTGTGGAAATACGGATACTGGTAGAAAATTCTCATGACGAATTCAGAGCCGTTGGATCTTTCGGATAAGATGGGAGGGACGTAACGAGTGGGCATCATCAGGTAGAGAAAAGATGAGCAGAGAGTTTGGGGGGCCCATGCTTGTTTAAAGCCACGTGTCAGATGTAGATAAGGTAAAAGCTGAGGCTTGAAAGTCTACGTGTTATATCCACAAGCATTCGCTACGATCCGTGCTCCGGATACATACGCGTCGGTCCAGGTATAATACAAAAATGTATACTTTTCTGTAAGAAAATCGTATATTATTTGTATTTTAGTTTTATACGTATGTACGGTTACTATTTATTTTTGTTTTTATTTATTCAAAAGAATGTAGATGACAGAGTACATCAAGGAAAATTATGGGAAAATTATAATAAAAATGCATGTTTTGCGACGCTAAATTTTTGTATAGATTTATATGATTTTCTTGGGCCTCCTTGTAGCAATGAAACTCCCGAAAAAACTTATTATCAACACTCTACTTACAAAGGCCCAGTTACATTTTCGGCCAGCGCGATGAAGAAATTATGTACGGCCCACGACAACTTAGAACGTATGTGCATACGATTTATTTCAAACAAAAAAACGAAAGTTTATATAATAAATCAACTAAAATAAAAAAAAATAACTTTTTTACAAGATAATTAAGGTTTTGAATAAAAAGCACACAGAATATTTCTACAAGAATTTGCAACACCACACTTTAAAACTTCTTTATTAGAAAGATATTAAGTGATCTTTACATATTCTACTTAATCAGAATGAGTCGACGACACCAAAGACGATCTGTTTCTAGTTACACAAGACATTTGAAACAAGATAGCCTTCAACACAGATTTGTGTTTCAACGATTAGAATCGACTATACTTCAAAACGAAAGCGACCAACGTTTTTTCTAAGTTTTTTTCGGTTGACTCTAACATCACATTTCCCTTATATACAAAAAAAAAATGAATATATCTTCTTCACAAAATTAAAAAAAAAAAACTACAATAAACGTTTAGATCAATTTCTTCAAAAAATATCTCACTTATCTTTTTATATTTAGCTTTAACATATTGTGTGCCACGTTAATATTAAACGATTAATTATGTGTATGTTTTCAGTATGTCGTTTCTTGTTCCAACAACTTATGCACTTTCATTATATTCTAAGTAAAATTTTGGTGGAATTCATGATTTTGAAAGGAAACAAAAAAAACGTTTAGAGACTTTCCTAATACACCAATTCGGTCTATAGAGGTTGGGTTACTTCGATCTTTCTTGTTTGATTCACCCATAGCTTTTCGTTAAAGCTTGTTGGATTTAAACTATTTTGACCATACCCTAAAATGTGGTTGG
This sequence comes from Alliaria petiolata, assembly GCA_020283515.1. NCBI lineage: Eukaryota > Viridiplantae > Streptophyta > Magnoliopsida > Brassicales > Brassicaceae > Alliaria > Alliaria petiolata. The sequence goes on along the minus strand of JAHZTW010000002.1, from coordinate 34,497,403 downwards.
TCCTTGGTCCCCCTCATAAAGGGTTACAAGAATTTAAAGAGAAGTAGAGGATGGATTGATGGTTGAGAGAATCTAACAATAACAACAACAAATAGTATTCTTATTTAATGGTTTTCCTTCTTTGCCTTATCAAACCCCATCTTCAAACTTCTCCTTTTATTTTTCCACCAATGTCACTTTTCTGTTTTGTTGAAGATTTGGTATTAGATCTTTCAAATCTTGCATGATACTTCTTCTTATATGGTACATAACAAAGTAGATATGTATTCTAGTGGTTATATTGGGTCTATGACACTATTGAGATAGATGATCAATATTTATTGGAAATTTATTATCTTAACATGTTTATCATGATTTATTTATATGCCAAACATTGGTAGTACAGCTTATGAGAATATCAAACTCTGATATAATTACTCATAATTGATAATTCGTACTTGTACTGCATAAACTTGTTTTTACATTAACATATATATATTCAAGAACCAAGACTCGTATACTTAGAATCTCAAAATGGATCAAAATATGGACATCAGATTAGATTGAATCCTATCTAAATCATAGGTGTGTAGTTCTGCTATAGTTTATGTTTTGGTACAATATACTTTGTTAAAATTTATATATATATTTATGAAAAATAACAAGAAGAAAAAAAAAAATTGGTATTGTCTTCCACCAACTGAAGGATTTTGTTTTTAAAGAAGAATGTGCCTTGTTTTTCTCACTTCTGACCTTCCTACAGGGAATCATAGGCTTCAATTAATATTCAAAAAAGTGGGTACAAAAAAATAGCATTATAAAATTTAATTGGCCTTAATTTTTTTTTTTTTTTTTTGCTAAAGGAAGTTAATTGGCCTCATTACTCCCACATTGAAGTTTATATTCGTGAATTCATTTAACAGAGAAACTAGATACGTACGTACATATACACATAAAGATGATCAAGATTTTCGGATCGACTTGATGATGATGAGTAAGAAACCATATACACTAAATATTTGCAAACGCAATTGGCTTGATCGGGATGATGATGAATATAAGAATCTATAGCCATCCATATATATATAATGAGACACAAGTTTAGGGAGAGTATTGATTAATTAGTTTGGTTTTTCTTGAAAGCTACAATTTGGCTAACTTCCAAACGCCTTCGATAAAATACAGTATATATAAGAAGAGATATAAGGAACAATCTAAACAAAGTGTGTACAAATCGCTAACTTGTTTTTTACAACAAAAGAAAATAGACCCTATTTTCTCATTGTTTCTATTCTCTATTAAAAGCGATTTTTTAAAAATATATTTTTTTTTTTTAGTTACCTGATTGAATACTATTCTTTTGTGTGTATTACTTAAAAGCAAAATGTGTATATTGTTTTGGCTAAGTGAACAAATTAAAGTTGGTTCTGTTGATATTATTTTCGTGTAAATGTCCCAAAGGAGATTTTATTGGCCATCGATTATTAATAAAGAGGCCAAACACTTACTTTACCATTAACATGTTATCACAGCTCACATGTCACCATTATGCATTAAATCGGACCGTTAAGTACAGTATAATTTGTTTCGTATTTTGTTAGGTTCTTACGTGAGGCCATGGCCCATGGCACAAGCCACGCCTTTTGGAGAAAGAGGAAACAAGCAGCCATGTTTCTCAATAATATATATAGACCATAAAAAATATATTAAAAAAAAACAAGATTACAAAATTGACTCTTCTTTTGTACTACTTTTCATATCTTCAACAAACAAAGATGGGCTCATGAAACTTAACCAGAAAATGATAGGCTCAGCATCCTAAGTTAACTTCATGGTATGGTGCTTTTGATAGACAACAAAAACAAAACAAATACTAATTAGATTAATTAATCCATAAGGAAATTTGACTTAGACCAAATCATGTATTGGCTCAAGAGATGCCATTCCCTTACATCAATGTTTTTGCCTACCTGTCTAGCTCTTGCCACCACATTTCTACTTCTACAACTTTTGTCTATATACATACATATATACTTTTGTCTATATACACACAAAATTATATACATACATATATATATATATATGTGTGTGTGTGTGTATGGTCCATTCTCATCTTATTATCTTATTTGTGAAATTAATTAGTTAGAATCTAATATTCTTACATCTACCATTCCTTCTCACTAAAATTTTAAATATACACGAAAAGAAAAGAAATTGAGTATATCGTCTTCGTTCCAAAGTAAATGCTATTTTAAAATGAGTGTGTTTTCTCAAAACACATTGTCTAATATTCTATCAAGAGAACTTTGCAATTGTGTTTTTATAAATTACAATTACAAGAGAACATATAGAGACATTTTAATATATGAAAAAAATATAACTGATCACTGTACAATAAAATAAAACGAAATCTGGCCATTACAATAAAATTAAATGATTATTTCATGTAAAAAAAAATTATTTTGATTTTCTGGATTGTAAGTTTGTAACCATGACCATATGATTAGAGTTAGACATATGTATTGTTTATATATATCCTTCGTTTTGAAGAAGACGGAAACGACTTTTTTAGTTGAGACTTGAGAATGTAAAACTGCATAGTGTGAAGCATTATTATTGTTACTCATGAGGAAACGTGAAGGTGGACAAAAAGGATAATTTTTAAAACCCTAATTAAAAAAAAATAATGATGTCCAATTGTGTATATTGCATCTAATCAAATCTACACCTTTGAATATTGACTCTTCTTCTTTCCACTTCTTTTTATTTCTTAATTTGTTTTTTAACAAAATAATTTCCATCTTTTTATTGTCAAATAATTCCCCCATTTTTCATCATGGCCAACACACAAATCCAACTATAGGCTAAAGTTATACCTATGTAGATGTGTATGTATAAGATAAACATTAAATGGAAAGTCTTCTAACCAACTAAAAACACCTATTACTATTAGCATACACATATATAACTTGTTGTTTTAAATTCACCAAATTACTCTCACTCTATTTATTCACTCAATGTTCTTGAAGATGCCTTGTCACATGCACCAACCAATAAAGATATATTATTAATTTTTCGATTTGGCATCACGTATTTGAGTTTCGCTTAAGCGTCCAGCTAATCTCAGATTTGAGCAAAGTTTTGGTAAAAAGTGTCTTGCAAGCCCACCACATATAAAACACTCGCGCCAAAATCCATATAACCAAGTGGTTCATGTGCTGATTTTTTTGTATAATTTCTGGTATATATATATAAATAATTTTGTTGTGTATATTGAAATTTTAAAAGAATATGAAGGAAATATGGAAAATGAGATTGTTGGGTGAGGAGTAAGAGAGATTGAAAAGTGAGGATAACATGTTTTAGGAAGAGAAGAATTGAATGTTCAAGAAGTTTTGCCCAAGAATTCACAATTTGGTGCTGTGGGCTCTTCTAAAGGGCAAAGAACAAAAGTGTGTTATGTCTCCATTGCTATTTTCATTACTATTAAATTTTTTAGTTTTATAACAATCACTACTATTACTCTGCTTTGATCAAATCAAGACAATAACAGTACAATGGTCATCGTTCAATGAGGCTATAATAGAAATTGATTTTGCTTTAATCATATTTTTTATTAGCGTTACAAATTTGATATGGCAGCTGTATATATTCAGAAATTTCGTTTGAACTTGAACCAAAATTCCTCCTATCATCGTATATATGTTTCTTCCTCGTCTAATGTTCAAAACTAATTATTTTTTTTGGATATTTATTAGGTTAAGCCAAGAGCTACAACCCACCTAATATCTATATAATTTATACTACATGGTCATAACTTGCAGATTATTTTGATAAAACCTGTTGATTATCTTTGTTTAGTTGTTACTTGTTAGATTTCTGCTCCATCATGAATTGATGATAATTTACTAAACCCAATAATATATATATATATATATACATGTGTGTCTTCGCGCGCAAATATATATCATGTCTTTATCATGGACAAAGTCAGTTACCTGCAATGCCATAATTCTTAAATTCTATCAGATGTAAAAGTAAATTTAATATGAACTGTATTTAGTAAAACAAAAAAATGAAATGCTGACAAAAAAAAATGAATAATACGATTATATGAACACTTTCTATTTTTTTCGAACAATTTCATAATTTTCTATTATACAGGATCTAAATAAATCTTAACATGGTAAATTTTGAAATAAATAATTTTAAGGAGACGGAAACAAAAATAGTGTTAAGAGTGTGTTACAAGAAGACGGGTATCATTTGATAGGCAGCAATGAGCAAACACGACATAGTAGAGTCTTCTCGAGAGAAAAAGCAAGAAAACACCAAAAGGAAGAAGAAAGCTTGAGAAGATAATTTCAAAATGTATATATTTTAAAATTATATTCTTCTTTTTTTCGTTTCAAAAAATAAAAAGATAATTTCAAAAGGTATATTTTAAAATTATTTAGTTTACTATAAACATTTGAATTATTTAGTTTATAAAGTAAAAATGTTGGTTTATGCTTGTATATGTGCTTTAACAACAACAACAACAACAAAAACTTGCATATGTGATGATTAAGGATGATGATTACTTTATTTTGAGAAGATTTTACACAAACAAAAACGAAAAAAAATAATATGCCGAAATTAAATTTCAATATTATGTACTACTATACTAAATATCTCATAAGTCACCGAATATGTCAACATTTATACAAAAAATAATAAAATATAAGCTAAATATATTTATATTTAATATAACATAAATATTTTAGCTAAAACATATAATTTTAGAGAAAAATACCTTCTACAAATTTCTATTATTTATGTTTACATTTACTGTTTTTTTTCCTATAGTTATAGGAAAAATATTAAAATTATTTACATTTTGTTATTTCTGTTTTACTGAAAAAACTAGAAATCAAGCTAAAAATGTGACTCGTGAATTTTAATTGTACATGTCTCTTTCCCAACTTAAATATATATTTAACATATATAAAGATTAAAATTTGATACTTTTTTTTTTAACCATAAAAATGATACTTTTTTTTTAACATTTGAAAAAATGATACTTGCGACTAGTTACCTTTCTTATTTTCATTAGTAACATATTTTATTTTTAAAAAACTGCTAATATTGACGAATCTATAGAAGTATAATAGATCTAAAAAATGAAATATCCGTTTCCATTAAAAAAAAAAGTAAATATAAAATCTAGATGCGATTCAAGTATTCAAACATTGGTTTTATAATAAATGAGAATCATGCTTACGATGTGCATATACAGACTTTAAAGCTTCCCCTTAAAAACTTCCATTCCTCCTCTTCTTCACCATTTATTTCTCCAATTTTTGTGATACTTCTTTAAAACACACAATAAAATTAAAATCCCGAAGCAAAAGTTTCAATCTTCACCATGTCCGATGCAACCGTAGATATATACATATCATTTGTGTGATTTATACATATTAAAGATTCTCACAAAGAAGCTTCCTTCTTCTTTTTTTTTTTTTTTTTATCTTCTCTTGTTCATGGCGGTTCAAGCTCATCACCATCCTTCCACTGTCTTCTTCCTCAACAGGTACTCTCTCTCTCCTATCTCTCTCTCTCTCTCTCTCTACACATATGTGTATGTATTCATATCTGTGATGTTTCGATTTTTCAGAAACGGACAAGAAGGGAATGATTTTCCGCCGGAGCTGCAAAAAACTCCGTATCCTTCCATCAACGCCGGTTTGTTTTTTTTTTAATTCCAACTCGATCGGTTGTCTTAAGAAATTAATCGGTTATTTCTCGAGAAATTAATCGGTTTTAACTTTTGGTCGGAAAAAAAACAGGGGTTGGTACAAGAAAGCGAGCCAGAGAAGTTTCGTCAGTGATTGATTTAGAAATCACGGCGGCTCCGATGAATCCTCCGCCGTCTACTCCGCCGCAATTTATCGCCTGTCGACAAACTCCTAATGTAGTATCCACCGGTCTTCGTTTGTCTCAGGGGCAATCGCAGAATCGAGAACAACGTTTTCCGATGATAACCGGAGACATCGCCGGAGAAATCATACGGCAAACGGATGAATTAGATAGATTTATTCAAACTCAGGTGACTATTTTTATTAAATAACATTCTAAATACCACGTAAGCAAGTTTTATATTTTTTTGGAATTTTGGAATTTTGATTATAGTTTTGGAAGACGAAACATAAAAATGTGATATTTTTTAGAAATGTTTTTCTCCTTCTCGATTTGAAATTATCGAGAAAAAAAAATTTACAAAAGACTTTTCATTTTTTCAAAGGGAGAGCAACTGAGGCGCATGTTAGCGGAAAACAGTGAGAGGCACTATCGTGAGCTTCTGAGAACGACGGAAGAATCAGTTAGGCGGAGATTAAGAGAGAAAGAAGCGGACATCGAGAAAGCCACGCGTCATCACGCGGAGCTTGAAGCACGTGCGGCGCAGATCGAGACGGAGTCACGTGCTTGGCAGGTGAGAGCGGCGGCGAGAGAAGCCGAAGCGGCGTCGTTACAAGCTCGATTGCAGCAAGCCTTCTCCCACGGCGGCGGAGTCTCGGCGGCAGAACCTAAATCTGGAAGCGTTGACGGTTTGGATGAAGCCGAAGACGCCGAATCTGCTTACGTTGATCCCGATTGATTCGAATTGATCGGACCGAGTTGTAGGATTTGCCGGCGACGATCGGCGACGGTGTTGGCTTTGCCGTGTCGTCATTTGGTTCTGTGTAAAGGATGCGACGGCTCTGTGCGAGTTTGTCCGCTCTGCCTTAGCTCGAAGAATTCAAGCGTTGAGGTTTTCTTTTCTTGATGGGCTTTTCTTTAATGGGCTTAACAGGTCCAGCGATGGCACTTTATAATTAAAAACGAAATATATATATATATATATATAATTAAATTTATCATTTACAAATATACAACAGTTGAGTTGAGTTTCTTCATCCTTGAAGCTCGATAAAAGCCGAGAGGTTGATGTACATACTACTATATTACATAGCCACATGCACTAGTCTTGTGTTTTCTTATAAATTCTTTTGTATTTTTAGCGGAACAACGTAATATAAACCGTGACATTTGAGATTAATATGATATATGACATTTTATTTTATATGTTTCTTTTTCGTCTATGACATTTTATTATATATCTAGCAATTTTTTATTTAATGATATAATTTCTAATGTGATAAATTTGTATTATTTTATATTTTAGAGTTTTTGTAGTGTTCCTATTCTAATCAGGATTAGGAATTGGAGGTTTTTTTATGGCTTTAGAGGTTTCAGAATTTTGTATATGTAAAACATTTGTTTATTATGCATAGTATATTTAAGTTTAAGGTTTTATTCAGTTGTTATTTTTTTAGATTTAATATATAGGTTTGAAAACAAAAAATCATTTAATTCTTTGTTGTGTGTGTATATATATATATCGGGATCTCAAAAAAAAAAAAATATCAAAGAATCACTGTCTGTTACCGTAAACTTTCGTTATGTAAATTTGTTTTACCAAATGAGAATTCATAAAGAAAACGAATAAAACTAAATAGATGTATATATGAATTGTATGAGAATAAATATGATTAAATTTTTCTTAGTAAAGCAGTATTTTCTGAATTCCTTTCTAGAAAACCACCGAGTATATAATATGCTACTTTAGTCTTTTTCATGAGATGTCCCGTAATTCAATAGGCAAGAAAAGGAATAATAATTGTAAGAAATCGTGATTCGTGACTACCACATAGTGCAATAGCCAGCCATATATACCAATAATAACTCTATACGCTCATTTCATGCCTTTTTCAAAATTCAAACTAATAAAAGTTTGAAAAGTATAATAACACTGTAGCAGCATATATATATCTCCATCTATTCACCGTTTATTTGAAAAATATAATACACGTTGCTTAGAAGAAAAAAATTCATAATTTTCCAAATTTTTTTATGTGTCGGCATTCATATTTTTCGTTTAACATATATATATATACCTAGTTATGCAATCGCAATTAGAAAACTAATTACTATACATGTGTAGAAGGGATATATACAAACTGGTAATAAAGAAACAAAAAAAATGCGTGATCCAAAATAAAATAATACTATAGACATAGACTTTAACGAACAAAAGTAGCTAGGTTTTGTTCACATTTGAAAATGGTAAAACAAAGGGGTCATTAAGTCGGTAAACATGAGACTGCCTTTGTCTTAAATCAAGGAAGGTGGAAGACCAACTCATAACTGCAGAAATAATTAAGATAAAACGATAATTATATAGTTCTTTTAACGTGTGTATGATATTTTTGTATCTACGTTTAGTTAATGATACGTTTTCTTTTTTGGTAAATTATTGTTTATGATATGACTTCGGTGATGTCTTTTATTTTTTGTTTTTTTTACTTTAGGAAGTTTCAGGTTCATATCTCTAGCTATAAGTTTGGAACCGATCTTTAATAACATTTGTGGTTGATCCATGAACATAAACCATCTATCCCGAGATATATTACTGCTCATGAAACTAGGTTTAACAGTACTAAAACTGTAAAACAGCACATCTTTAAATATTTAATTAAGCAAATTTACCGCGTTTGGATAAAATGAAGCCTTGCAACCATAATCATTTAAATAACTTATCCAATTTGAAATCATCTACAATCGACTGTTTGCACACATTAAACAAAATCTAAACGGATTCGTAAAATGCTTGCTAGCTAGCTGTGTCAATTTATTCGGATTTCTAGTAAAAGTTGGTTGGCATTTTTCGATGATCATATCACAAATGACGGAACATATCTTTATCATATTTTCAAACCTATAACTCGAATTTTTTTTTTTTTTTTTTTTGTCAATAATGACAGCATTGGAACATAATTGGCCCAAAACAAAAGACAAAAATTATTAAATATAAGCATAAAAAGAATGTTGTGATATGGAAACACTATAAATTAGAGGGTCCATGAGGATGTGATGATGCATCGCATAGACAGTGATGCAACGACATGAAGGAGAGCGGTTCGATCTAAAACTCGTAATTAAACTATTTAAAATTAATTGATTTAGAAGAAGAGAAAAAAAAAAAAAAAAAGAGAGAAAAAGAGAATTGATCCAACGCTTCGATATATTCCAAGTTTGGTGAGACAACTTTCTTTATGAGTTGCATCCACAGACTTTTAAAATTCACGTGACAATAATGCAAACGTACTATTTATGTGAAAACAAACAATATACAATATGACATGGCATCTGAATGCATTATTCGTTTATATCTTGGAGCAAAAAAACAAGTACATTAATTAATTAATGTATATATGATATGACCAACAACAAAATAATCAAAATTGAAGATAGACGCATGACTTATTCGTTCATATTTACGAACCTAACAGTAGCATGATAATTTATAGATGATTTGAACCAGTTGATAAGTTTGTTTTTGTTCTGTTTACGACAAATTGAGAATGAGATAATATGGGGGGCAAATATGATATTGCAATTGGAATTTTAAAAGTTGGGTAAAACGGTGATATATGCCGAAGTTGGTGCGGCCCAAATTGAAAGCTCAATCAGTTGCATCCGGTCACAGATATATGAACAAAATTAGTCCAGTTTCGTAGTTCATATCTCAGTCTCTTTTTGGGTTATATTTCTACTTTCTAGCCCAAATCTAAACAGCTTGCCATTAAAAAACAACAAAAACAAAAACAAGTTGACAAATTCACAAACAGAAAAACTGAAAAAAAACAAACTAAAGAGACTAACTAGACAAGAACGCATCTAATTTTGATTGGCAACACAATATGAAACGCTTGGAGGCAATGAGTTGAACCGCTTTTTTTGTTCAAAGTACAAATCGGATAGATGGATCGGAATAGCCGGCCCTGGGCTAAAGCTCATAAAGCTTGGGCTTTAGGCGCCAAAATGTGTGAGTTATTTTATGAACATCAAAATTTTGTGTATTCTTTTAATATAGGGCATAATTTTTGTGATGGGCTTTAGGCATATATAATGTACGGGCCGGCTCGAATAGATGGTTAAAAAACGATTATGAACCGCTTGTTATCAACATAACCAATTTTAACGAATATTTTTTTATTTGGAACCCTTACACGAACATGTGTTAGCCACGTGGTAGGTGATACGCCTTCTATACGACTGAGATACGTAACAAGTGGCGGAATGAGAAAAAAGAAGTTGTTTTTAATTCCAAACAACATAATGAAAAGAAATTGACGAAAGGCGTGCGACAGAATATTTCGTGGAATCGTACCCAAAAAAAAAAGAATATTTCGTGGAATTAAATATAGCACTACAAAAAAAAGTGAATACTGGAATTTGCATTAAACTATTTTGTCAAGGAGTGTTTCACAAAAAGTGTCATTGTGACACTTTTCACACAAATTAAGAAAACTAGTTAAAATTCTTTTATACCCCTAAACTATTCAGATAATTACAATTTTATTTTTTTATTTAATTTGGAAATATGTTTAAATCGAAAGCATGTACCACTTTAGCATCGACATCATGACTTTGAGTTTTCTTATTGAGTTAAAGTTCACCTTCTAAGGAAGTTTGTTTAGATCGAAATCATGAACAACCTTAACATCAACATCATGCATTTGTCTTTGATACTTCACCTTGACTTTTTCTTCAACCTGCAGATTTTGTGTAGATCTTTTAGCCATATTTGTGTTCATAACACACAAAAATGACCTTTGGATATGATTATATATATAACTCCAGCAATAAAAAAGTCAAATAATTTAATGAGTATTGAACGAAGAAGTTAAAAGTGATTGGGATTGGGAAAACACAAGTACCGTGTGTTTAAAAGTGACTTTTGGCATTTTTTCACAATTTTAGTTTTTAATATCTGATCATTTTAATCTAAAGTTAAAAGTGGAATATTTTGTCAAAACTTGTATTGAAATCCGAGAACGACACTCTTTGTGTAACAATAAAAAAGTGTCAAAACGACACTATTTGTGAAACGGAGGGAGTAGTATTTTTAAAAAAGGAAAACGATCTATTTCCCCCCGAGAACTATCGCATAGCATAAGTTTGAAAATTTTAATTCGGGGAAATCTGAATCTGTAACTTTTATTTCGGGGACAAATAAAACGGAATCATAGTTCGGGAAACATCTGATGTTATGCGATAGTTTTCGGGGGAAAATATCGTTTTCCCTTTTAAAAATAAATAAATTGAGAAAGAAGAGAGGTTTCGTTTTGGCATATGACACGCCGCAGACATTGGAAAGATATCGTTGCCGGTTTAAGCTATACGTGGCGGCTTCTGCTTCACGGTGTACCGTAGTTCACGAAGCATTGTATTTTTTTTTATACGTACTCATTCATGAACGAGTTTTCTGAATAAATGTTTTCTTGCATTATTGATCATCGATCGACTTTCTTTTATCATTTACAAACAAATGAATGGTCGAATACTCTCTGTTTCTCGTAGTGAAGTTTAACCTAAAAAAAGATTTACCAATCTGAACAAAATCTTCATACTAGACTTCATTGTTCACATTCCGTGATTTAGAGTTCGATTGGTTATTAACGGTAAAACTAGTCTTTGTTGTAATTTTGAATATGTGAGAAAATACTTAAATCATCTAAATATCGAATATCGTACTTGCTTCCCACTGCACTAATTGGTATAAATATGTGCAAATGTGTCCTATACTAATTAGGGTTACGTATGATCATAATTGGAATATATTACACTATTCCGTGATTGATGTCAGAGATTTGAAGACGTGGAGAGTGGATTTGAACTCATAATCCACAATTCATGAGTTGTGTGCATCTTGTTTTTAAGACGGTATAAAGAAAGAAAGGGCTAGATATGTTTGACAAAACCGTCAGAAAGTGGCTAATTAAAGACACTACTGAATCTGAGACAGTGAGTCTCATATAACTCACGCCAAATGTTATTATAGTTCATCTGCTGCATATCAAGAATAAAAGGTATATAAGGAGTTTTGAAAAAAAACTGCTATGATACCATGCAATGCTGATTAATCATTGATTCATCTATTTCTGTTTGCATTCCTTGGTTAAAATATATATACACAATTGTGTCTTACAATGTTTAAGGTTAATTACATATATATCGGTATATAACATGACTCATATTATTCGTTTTAAAAAAAAGCATTACTCATATTATATCACTAAAATCAAAACACATGATCACCAAAAAATGGTGGTAAGGGATGTGAGTTTTTGTTGTAGGGTCTAGCTGCATCATTTAAAACTTGATTGGTAAAAAAATAATGCTCTAAATTGTAATATGTTGTAAAGAGTAAAGAGTAAAGAGTCAAGAGTCAAGAGTAAAAGACTATAGGAAATTCTTACATCTCTGAGACTCTCACCAACCCTTAAAAATAGTTTTTCTTTTTCTTTTTGGTCAACCTGAAATTTGAATTTAAACCGTAATTTGACTAGTTTGGAATTCAATTTTCACTCAAAATATATAGACGGTTTATTTTTGAATCGGTCATACTCATACGAGAAATATCACAATTATTACAACCGCAAAAGTTGATAGCACGATAATGGTTTTTTTTTTTTTTGATATTATTCATCAGGTTTAAAGTTAAAACATGTCACAAATAAAACAAACAACTGCAAGTTGAAAGTATCTGATTGTAAACAAACAAAAATAAAGGTTGAAAATACCAAACCAGAAGAAATTGGTTTGTCCAAATATGCGTGGTATTTAGCTAAACTCCAAAGTCCAAACTCTTGTTTAAGAGTAAAAACGTCATGGTGGATCCCAAAGTTGTTAACTAGGTATATTGCTTTAGCCAACCTAATGTTTGGGAATCTTTATAATAGAGCAAGTTCGTTCTTAGATTTATTAGTTTTCCTCAAATAATATTTACTCGATAACAAAAAAAAAACAAACAAATAATATTTACTCAATTGACTAAATTATGAAGATCTCTTTGTTAGGTTTATATCTTGTTTATGATTACATACACTCAAGAATCAAGATATATATATACACCAATAATGGCCCATGGTGCGCCACAATGGTTGCAGCTTCTTTTATAAAACACATCATATGTAACGAACTCGACAAAGCAATTTATCAGTTTTAGTTATGATTTGTTATCATTATGAATAAAAAACCTAGAAACTAGATTTTTGCAGGGATTGTCTCATTATATACGTTGGTTATTATGATGACTGATTATGTGAAACTAAATCTACGATAAATTTTCCTCATTTAATAAAATTAAAAAACTTTCCTGATTTATATTATTTTTGGTTGAAAAATTTCAGATTATTAATTTCTTATTTCTTACATATTATTAATTTCAGATTGGCGAAAAAACTTCATGTTGGCGTCTTGGCGAAATTCTTACATATGAGACTGAACGGGCCCGATTCGGTGAGTGTGGGGACTGGAGAATCGGTTATTAATCGGACGGTCGAAAATTACTGACCGTCCGATTGTGGAAACAACCGATGATACAAGAATTATTGCGAAGCAGGCAATTCCTGATCGGTTAGCTCTTACGTGTCACAATTTGCCAAGCCTCGATCCACACGTGTACCTCTTTGAAAAATTCGAGAGATCCAATATCTGAGGACAACGCAGGTAAAAATGTCATTAATAGGAGTATTATTTTTCAGTTTTAAAAAATTGATTTGGTACGTGACTTACGTCGGTCTAACGATTTCTTATTTCTCTCCTATAGCAGCATATAGGTGTCTACAGACAAAAATTTGGTATCTAATTCTTGACAAATTGTTTGGTGATTATTTTCTTAATCTCAAGTAAAAAAGTAAAAACAGGAGTATGTGGTAAATAATGATATGGTCATAATAAATTAAAAACATATGTGCTAAATAAACATATAAATAATGATATGGTCATTTGTTCGTAAAAATCATAGATGAAAGATCCTAACTAAATGTGACACATAAACTAAAAAAAAATATCCGACCTTTTTTTCTCTCTCTTTCAAATCTTCGTCTTCTCCGTCGCCTCTTCTTCACTGTCTCCGATCTCCCTCTCCGGTGGGTGGTGCTCCTCACCGCCTCCGTGAGAGGATTTCCCTTTCTTTGTTCTTCCTTTAGGTTACCAATTCAGCATATTTTCTTTGATCCTCTGTTATAGATCTGGCTTCTTTTTGCAGATATGGAACTCTGGATTTTCTGAATTTGGTGTCTTGTGGGAGTGGTCTCTTCCTGATAGTAAGTGATAAAAAAAAAAAAAAAAATCCTAACTAAATATATCACGTATGCTAACATCATTTTTTTGCATGTTCGCCCTATGATGCATGCTTCTTCCTCTTCTCTGCATCTATTGGAGTAAGAAGTGTTTCTTGTCCTCCTTTGTTTCTGGTTCTCGATCCTAAGCTGGTCAGTTGAGCTTTGTTCTTGCTTGGTCTGAAGTTTTTGGTTGCGTTGGCCTTCTCTCTATCTAGTCTCCGTTTTCAGCTTGTTACTTCTAGATGTGGCATTGTGGGTTCTTCGGGTTATGGTACTTGTTGAGCCAGTTATTCTATTGGGGTGTTGTGGGTACAAGTTCCTCTTCCGTTGTTGGATCGAATGCTTTTCTCAGCTAGTTAGGTCTTCGGTTCTCTCATTGGTTTTGGTTTCTTCTATATCTTCCTCTAGCCGCCGTGGTAGCTTCAGTTTAGTAAGCTTGCTTCTTCTCCAATGAAGTAGCGGGATCGCTCTGCGTATGGAGTTGCGTTTTTCATATACTTAGAGCTATATCCTTATGTTTTACTCCCTTTCTTTAGAGAAAGTAGTTTTAGAAAAAAAAATTGTTTCAAAAAGAAAGAAATTTTCAAATTTTTTAGGTGTATTTATTGTCCATTTTTACTTAATTTATTTTTATAATATTTAATATTTAAAGAATAACTTAAGTAATAATTAATAAAAATAAAATAAAATAAAAAATTTGTAAATTTTTTTTGATATGCGTGAAAAACTCAAAAATAACCGTGAGAAAAAAGAACAGAAGGAGGAACAGAGGGAGTAGTTATTAGTTTTTTTGCGCTAATTTATAGGTATTGTGCTTGTGTTGTTCTTATGTATTTTCATCGTAGATTTAACTGTAATTTCAATTGAAAACCTTTTTGCCAAGTAAAAATACAAAAGTTGTTGCACATTTTATAATATTAATTAATACTAAAAAGAGGAGAAAAATTGATAAATGACAACCGAGTTTAGGGTTTCGAATGGTGATGGTGATCAAAAAATACATATCAAGCAGATAAAATACAGATCAAGCAGATCATGCAGAATAAATACAGATCAAACAAAAATGTAGAACAAATACAGATCAAAAAATAATAATATTATATTAAATAATATAAAAATATAAAATAATGCAAATCAAATAGTATAAAAATATGAAATGATGCAAATACAATAGTATAAAAATATATAATTATTATGATAAATACATTTTAAAATTTAAACATAATCTAAATTTTAAATTCGATTACAACATTCGAAAAAGTTAGAAATATAGAAATATAATATAATGCCATTTTTTGTTTTCTATGCAATCATCTCATTTACTTTTTTATTTATAAAATAATCTTTCAAATTTTAGATACTTTTACTTTTAGAGTTATAAATAATTATTTATATGATGATTTCTTTTTTTGATGATTATAAATATTAAAACACTTTAATATATAAAATTAAAATGCAAATAATATTATTTAATAGAAAATACAAAAACATAATACTAAATTTAAAATACATAAAAACTACTGAAATTAAAAATAATAGAAAATAAATTTAGCACAACAATGATTGGTTATTTAATCAACTTTGTTTTATCATTTTTATGTAGTGTAATGTGTTTTTAAAAATTAGATTAATGAAAATTTAAAAATATCTTAATTTATGAAAAATTTTAGAGAAATTAAATAATTGAGGCAATTTTTAAAATTTAAAGGAAATATGTATAATTAGTAATTAATAATAAAATAGAAAAAGTAAAAATATACTAAAAAAATATATATTTTATATACAATTTAAAATAAATCTCAAAAATATAATAAAAATAACGAAAATAACTTATTTTAGAGGGGGTTTGTTTGAAACTGAATAAAAAAGATAAGTAGTAAAGGGAAATATTTATAAGTAGTTACAAATAAAAATAAAATAAAAAATTATCCATTGGCCATCTGTTTCTCTTCCATACCTTTCTTCTAGCTTTCCTACAGATCAGTTTTTACCACTAAAAGACAAGAAAAATTTGATCTGTATGCAGATTTTTAATTTTTTATTATTTATATTTGGTTCTGTAAAAAAATAGATGATTAGCAAAAAATACAGATTGTATATTTATTGATCTATGTTTGTTCTGCATTAGATCTGTGTTTCCATTCAAAGCCTAGGACTAGGGGCAATGGATTCCCGTAAATGCCCGGCAAAGAGGAGTGGTTGATGAAAATAAACAAACCTCGTAGAAAAGGCGCTTTTTATATAAAAAAAACAATTTTATTACTAATACTCCTATATATTTATTGTAATAAGCAAACCTCGTAGAAAGAGTAGTATATATAATTCATTTTTTTTGGGATTAAATTCCTTCTTTATGTTGCTAAGGTAGATTCAAAAATCAAGAAGCAAACATTATTGGAAATGACATCACCATGTTGAATTGTTGACAGACTGATACTGAGTTATTTAAAAAGTTTTTATGATTCAAAATTTCAAATCAAAACATTTAAAAAAGAAAAAGACAACTGCAGAGAAAACATAAATTCCATAGTTATTAATTACACATAATTTTTTTACTATATATATATGGTTTGGCTGCATACTCAAATAGGCTGCATTCCAGCTGCATGCACAAATTATTATTACAAAAGTTTAATATACTTTTTTAGCCTTTTGTCAAAAATAAAATAAAACAAGAATGTAAAAGAGAAACCAGGAGATTCTAAATCTGAGTCCATCATACTAGGGTAACTTGTGAACGTATAATATAATTCTATTTAAAACACCTACAATAATCAATTATTATGATTTAAATCGTAATAAAAGAACTCCAACAATAGTTTTCCAATCCAAATACGAAACCTCTTGATCACGTAAAGATTTGAGAAATTTGATAGGTAAAATGTATAATTACACATGATTTTTTGTTTTATGTGGAATAGTGAATTAGTGAGAGCTGTTATATGGAATCAAACAAACAAATTCGAGGCGAAAAAAAGCAGGGAAGAGAGTAGATACGAACTTCAAGACATAAGTGGGCCCAGTCTCTATGGGCTGGGCGGTGGGTCCACGTCATGTAGGAAAGTGGGAAAGGGCCAGAGAGAAGAGAATAACCTAAAACGATTTTGTAAAAAGAGAAAAAGACTGACGTCACGGGAACATATATTTTTGGCAGCTTATTGATCAATTTTCAATATAACACTGGTAGTTCCAAAAAAGAAACTTACGAAATTAATTATATATGCAACCTCATAGGAACAAAAATGTAGTTTATTATAAAAAATTTGGAATTAGATACTGTATTTTTTTTGTTCTGTTTAAAGAATTAGATACTGTATTTGTAATTAGTTTAATAGTAGGTTCTAAAGACAAAACACAAACAAGTGGGTTTCGCTAACATCGGGAAGCCTTGCGCAAGTGTGCGACGTTAACTTGTTACGATATTTGCTTGCACGTATTCTTTAGCTCGTGTAAAGTGTATCACACTCCAAGGCCGTCTTATTTCCCCCCCATAAATAAATTATTATAGTTTTTGTTGTGTAGTCTACACAATTTGAACAGAGAAACTCTTTTTTTTTAGCAATTGTTAGTCTACCAATACTCATTTTTTATTCATTTATATGTAAATTATACCGCACGTTAAAAATCTAGGTTAACCACTTCGAACTTTATTTATCATCACAAGCTCTGTCCACAAAAATTTACTTGAGTGATATATAAATACACACACACACATATCACTTACTATTTCTTTATTTGTCATAAATTGAAATAAATGAGATTTTGCGGTGTAACGACAATTGGGACGGTGTTGATGACTCGGGCTGTTAATGATGGTGTGGACTTTAAGTTCGTTTGAAGAGGTTGTAACGTACCAACCATCCTTATATCACCATTTTAAGAAATGTGTATTTATAGAACACAAGCAAAATTTTGAAAATAATGAAATGACTTTTGCCTATTGGGTTGCTGGTGATGTGTGTATTTATCACAAAAAATTAAATTTACAAGCCAGGCATTTCGTCATTTTGCGAGCACGTTGACAAAATCAGACAATTTCCACCATATATGAATGGTTTATAATTTACCTTAACCTAATATTATTTTCTTTCTTAACCATATAGTGGTATTATATTCGACTCAGTATCATGTAATTTAATAAAAATAAAATCATTATTTTTTTCTGTTTAGGGGATCTGATTTTTGATACTCTAGTTCGTCGACCAAAAAAAAACCCAAACCTTTTTGTAATTTTTATCTGAAGAAAATTCAGAAAAAACGTAAATCATTCATTTTAATTCGAATTTTTTTTGCAATTATCTATCTTTTCAAATAGTTAACAAGTATAAGTAACGTCATTCATAAACTAAACACCGTTATATAGTATTTTCGATATTATCTTGTTGAAATTCAATAGATAAATGCGATACCGTATCACTCTCTTTATACATCTACCATACCATTCTTTACGAAATTTTAGAGAACAATTTCACTGATATTCATTATCATTCTCGATTCTACTATGCTACAAAATGTCCACACGCTATTCTTCCGCAATATAAGAGGTCCAAACTAATGTTTTCCTTACTATACATATACGGTATATATATGATATTACCAATCACACAACTAGTCACACTCACACCCATTTCTACATTAAAAACACCGACCTTACCGCACCACTACTATCTCTCTAGCTCACAAAAGCTCCTCAAAGTCTTCGCAAAAACGTCACACACCACGGAAATTCATAAAGGAGACAAAACGACAATTTTATCGAGATTTTAATAATCAAAAAAAGTAAAAGAACAAATACATTTACCATTTTGTCGAGAAATAAGAAGAAAGACACTAGTAGTACTGTAGTAGTAAAGTGGTGTCGTCGTTACGGTAACGCCTTAAAATAAATTTTAAAAATAAAATAAAAACCCCCACGCGCGTGGGGTCCACCTCTTCCCTCCGAATCCCCATGATTTTCTTTAACGTCGCCCCAAGTGCCTGTGGGACCCATGTTTTATGGAAACCGTGATGGTATTCACCTATTTGCTTTTACGCCCCCTAATATTTGTTTTAATTACAATATCGCCGCTATTTTTGTTCCTTCCTCTTGTTTTATCACCTTAAACTTTTTCCGGTACCTGAAAAGTTTAAACCTTTTTCCCCTTGTGCGGATGTGATCACTTGTTCAAACCCTTTTTTAGCTAAGAAATATGTACAGTTAAGATATTTATAGTATATAATATTAACTGTTTCATTAATTAGATAAAATAATTTTAATTTTGTTTATTAAGTAAACAGTCTGAAGTTGTAATGGGGGTAAAATTATAAATATATCACAAAATGGCTAAGGATTACAATTAAACTGCATATTATTTTCTTTATAATAGTGAGACAACAACTTGTATATGTCATTGTAGTGACATGTTATTTTATTTGATGAATATGAGTATTTAATAAAAAAATAACATAAGTGCAAATAAGAAAAACATTTAACCATACCGTGCGAACAATTAATTTAATTTATTGAGGATTTCATCCATCAAAGTTGTTCACCTCAAATATGTTATATAATTTCACTATATAGTAATTTACCCTGTAAATTTCCATGTATTATTATTTCTTTGAAAAAAGTTAAAGTTAAATAATAATAATATTGTCGGAGTAAAAAGAAAAAAATAACTAAAAGTAATAATTGAATTAAAAAGCAAATCTGGAAAAAAAAAGTATTTTACTTTTTTACGAAGCTCTCTCGAAAGTTCCTCTGAAACTGCGGGACGAATAAGTCACGTAAAAATTATTTTCTAACGCCTCAAATTATTCCTTGTGTGTCAATAAAGTATTTCTAGAAAATAACAAAAGTGGTTTTCGATTTCTTGTACTTTCAAAAAAAGCAAAGAAATGTTTTTTTGGTTACTACAAAGCCAATAGATTCCCTCTCTCAAAATTCGCCCCTTGTTTCTTGCTTTCTCTCTCTTAAACCCCCAAAACAAAAATATCTACCGCTATAAAATCCCACTCACGCTTACCTCACAATTTCTCCACCCCACACAAAAACCTCTCCCTCTCTCTCTCTCTCTCTCTCTCTCAACCACCAGAAAAAAAAATGGAGGTTTCAGCGAGAAAGCCTTATTTCATTGAAGAAGATGATCAATCGGCTTCTTCTCTATCGGAGATGGAAGCTGGGTTCTCTGGTAACAATATATCCTCACAAAACGGTGTCGTTCCAAGTCCTTTCTCTTACGCTAGAATGAACAACAGTCTGAGGAACACGAACTATTGTCACAACAACAACTATCCCCAGACTTATTATTACCATCAACACTCTGTTTCGTCTCCGAGATCTGCTGTTTCCGGAAGGTTCCATGATTTCAGATTCGATAATCAGGAGCCTCATTTCTTGGATTCGTGTTTCTTCTGTAAGAAACCACTTGGTGATAACAGAGACATCTATATGTACAGGTAATTTTTTAGATCTATACATCAGATCTGATCTCAAAGTTTCTCACTTTTCAATCGAAAATTATGAAAAACCCAGAATAAAGATTGATTTTTTTCTGAATACCCATATCTTCAATTTTTTTTAAAATTATATATATTAGCAGCCAATTAAACGATTACTTCAATTTGTTGATTAAACGATTCATGGGTCTGATTCAAAGTGTTGATTTTGTGGTTTTGCAGAGGAGACACACCTTTTTGCAGTGAAGAGTGTAGACAAGAACAGATCGAGAGAGATGAAGCGAAGGAGAAGAAGCAGAATCTTGAAAGATGGAAGATTTCCCTTCATTATTCACAGAGATCATATATGGCTTTATAGCCAGAGATGTTACACAAAAATAGGAGCGGTTCCTCATATCTTGGAACGTACAAACAATATTAACAAGAGTCCTAAAATAATGTAACAGAATATATTATTTGTCTATCACCCTCCCTCAGTCACAGCGGCGGAACGACGGTGAGACTGGAACAGAATTCAGAGTGCAGCGAGGAGGGAAGGCCTTTGGTAAAAATGTCAGCGTATTGAAGTGAAGTAGGCACGTGCAAAACCTTCACTTCTCCAATGGCAACCTTGTCACGAACGAAATGAATATCAAGTTCTATATGCTTGGTCCGCTGATGCTTTACAGGATTCGTTGAAAGGTATACTGAGCCAATGTTGTCGCAATACACCACCGAAGCACTTTTGATTGGGCGATGAAGTTCAAGTAGCAAATTACGTATCCACGTGAGTTCGGCCACCGTGTTTGCTACAGCCTTATATTCTGCCTCGGAGCTAGATCGTGAAGGTGTCGGTTGTCTTTTAGCGGACCAGGATATCAAGTTGGGACCAAGAAAAACACAGTATCCGGAAGTCGATCGGCGAGTGTCTGGGCATCCCGCCCAATCGGCATCAGAATACGCCGTGAGAGTATCTAGTTGTCCTCGGACCATCTGAATCCCATGTGTCAACGTGCCTTTGATGTAGCGAATGATGCGCTTAAGGGCTTGAAGATGAGGGACTCGTGGCTTCTGCATATATAAACAGACTTGATGAACGGCGTATGAGATATCGGGGCGAGTGAGTGTTAGATATTGCAGTGCTCCCGCCAATTGTCTGTAAAACGTTGGATTTTCAAGGAGCTCTCCGTCTTCGATCGATAGCTTAGACTTCAGATCCACGGGAGTGGCGAGAGGCTTGCAATCTGTCATACCTGCTCGTTTAATAATATCCTCTGCATATAGGGTCTGTGACAAGAAGAGTCCCTTGGTATTGAAATCTGCCTTGATCCCCAAGAAATGATGAAGTTTCCCCAAGTCTGTCATTGGAAAGGCAGTTTTTAGCTTGTCGATGATTCGCTGGACCAACCCGTGGGAAGAAGCGGTGAGCAGGATATCGTCGACATAGAGGAGGAGGTATGCGAAGTCTCTGTTTTTCCTGAAAATAAAAAGAGAAGAGTCTGCTCGACTTTGTGTAAAACCCATTAGTTTCAGAAATGAAGAGAACTTCGTGTTCCAAGCCCGCGGGGCTTGCTTTAGTCCGTAAATTGCTTTGTTGAGCTTGCAAACATAACCCGGATTCATCTTATCCACAAAGCCTGGCGGTTGATGCATATACACCGTCTCTTCAAGATCGCCTTGGAGGAACGCGTTTTTGACATCAAGTTGATGAATAGGCCAATTCAAAGCGACTCCGATGTTAAGAACTGTTCGTATCGTTGCCGGTTTGACAACCGGGCTGAACGTCTCTGTAAAGTCAACACCTTCTTCCTGTGATTTTCCATTAGCCACCAGCCTTGCTTTATGTCTAGACAAAACACCATTAGCATCATATTTATGTTTAAAGAGCCACATTGATCGAACGATATTAACATTAGGAGGCCTAGGTACTAAGCTCCAAGTCTTAGTCTTAATCATAGCACCATGTTCATCCGTCATTGCAGGATTCCAGTTTGGATCGGATAGAGCATGGAGATGACTTTTAGGGAGCGGCGATTTTGTCTTGGCAAGAAGGGAAAAAATTTGTTTTGGCTTAGAGATACCTGACCTAGATCGGGTTTGTATAGAGTATGGGGCTCTAAACATTGGATCGGGCCTATGGGTTTGGGCTCTAGAAGGAACATGTGGGAGAGCTGTGTTTCGAAAGGGGGCTTGAAGGATCGATTGAAACAGAGGTGACGGATCGTCGGTGACATCAAGGAAGTGATAAGTGTTTGTGGGTAGAGAAGAGACAGCACCGGGAAACTTTTCTTCATCAAAGTGCACATGGCGAGAGATGATGATTTTGTTGGTTTTTAAGTCCAAGCAACGATATCCGCGATGTTGGGAAGGATACCCAAGAAAGAGGCACGGGGTTGATCTAGGAAAAAGCTTTGGGAGGTTTGAGTGGTTTAGGTTTGGGAAGCACAAACACCCGAAGACACGTAAGTGTTCATAGGTAGGTTTTTGGTGAAAAAGAAGTGTATGTGGAATTTGATTTTGAATGGCCTTGGATGGAGTAATGTTTAGGACATGCACAGCAGCATGAAGAGCCTCAACCCAAAAAGATTGTGGGAGGCGAGCCTGAAACAAGAGTGTTCGAACCGCATTGTTGATGGTTCGAATCATTCTCTCGGATCGACCGTTCTGCTGTGACGTATGTGGGCAAGAAAATCGGAAAGAGATGCCCTTTGAAGCACAATATTTGTGAAATTCAGTGTTGTTGTACTCACCACCATTATCACATTGCACATTCTTGATCTTTTCTGAAAAATGTGTTTCAACGTAAGCCGAAAAGTGTAGAAACTTGGATAGAACCTCACTCTTACGTCGAAGTGGATAAACCCATAAATAGTGTGTAAACTGATCAAGAAATAGAACATAGTATCGAATTCCACTTAAGCTTAGAACAGGCGATGTCCACAAATCCGAATGTATAACCTCAAATGGTTTTGAAACCGTTGATAGCGAAGGAACAAAAGGCAATTTTATTGATTTCCCAAGAAAGCAAGGTTCACAAGATGAAAGGCTTCCCTTATTACATAAACCCGGATTGGAACGAATAATGGAATTGAGAGAAAAAGCATTGGAATGTCCTAATCTTTTGTGCCAAAGATCAGGCGTAGAAGCTAACAAAGCAGAAGAGGTGGCTGGCACTTTATTAAAGGAAGACGGAAGGGAGTACAAGTCGCCAGAGCTATCACATCGGAGAAGGGCTTTCCGTGTTTGAAGGTCCTTCACAGTAAAACCAAATGGGTCAAAATCCACTGAGCACCAATTATCTCTAGTGAATTTACGAACGGAAATGAGATTCTTAACAATATCCGGAGTTACGAGAACATTGTTAAGCGAAAGTGGTTTGGTGTTTGTTTTAACAGAAGTGGAACCTATGGTTGTGACAGGAATGGAAGAACCGTTTCCTACAATGACAGTCTCAGAGGTGCTATGTTTAAGAGTAGATTGAAGCATACCTGCAGAAGTGGCTAGATGTGATGATGCCCCCGAATCCATGTACCAATCCGAGCCTGGTGGAGCTGTAACCGAGTCTGAAGTATATGCTTGCATCGGGTTGAACTCCACCAAATTAGCCTGTTGCGGTGGGGCCGGTGGTGTTGGAGAAGCCTGCGGCCAACCTTTGTATGGCTGCATCCAGTAAGGAGGCGGTGGTGGTGGCCAATATGGCGACGCACCCCAGGGAGTGCGGGGTGAGAAAGTGCCGCGACCCCTGTTGAATCCACGACCGCCACGACGATTTCCTCTCTGATTTCCGTTGTTGCGGCCTCTGTTCGAACCATTGCGACTCTGCTGCGTCGAGGACGCAGTGAGGGCTGTAGAAGACGAAGACGACTCGGCATTAGAAGGTGTGGCACGTGGCGATTTCTTAAGCCTCTTCTCCTCCCATTCAAGCATCGTTTTGGCAGTATCAAACGATGGGAATGGATCCTTGTGTTTGATAACATTGATTATGTTATCAAATTTCTCGTTAAGTCCATTGATGATGTACATAACGAGAGTGCGATCTGTGATCGGAGAGCCGACGTTGGAAAGGAGAGCAGCCGTTGATTTCATTTTCTGGCAATAATCAGCGACCCCTAGATCACCGATCTCCAATGTGCGCAATTCGTTATCAAGTTGAATTGCGCGTGCCTCCTTGTTGTTTCGAAACTGATTTTCAACTCGTAACCATAGATCACGAGCGGTTCCTCCAGCTTGGAAGGAATGTTGAAACAGCTGCAGAGTCATGGTTCCATAAAGCCAAAGCTTGACCACGTTATCTCGTTTCATCCAGGCATCATCGTTTGCGTTGGCAGGTTGTGATGTGCCGTCGAGATGGCCGGAAACTTCATAGGCCATACAGTGCATGAGAAGAAGCTCACGCCAAGCATCGTAATTATGCTCGTTTTCATCAAGAAGGATCGGGATCTGGTTCTTGATGTTTGTGACGCCGAAACAGCGCTCGTTTGGAGCATTTGCAGCAGCCATTAATGGCGATTGAAGGAAAGAAGAAGAAAGAGAAAAAATAGAGATAGAAAAGAGATAAAGGAAGAATCAGAACCGTAGAAGCTCTGATACCATGAAAGATGGAAGATTTCCCTTGATTATTCACAGAGATCATATATGGCTTTATAGCCAGAGATGTTACACAAAAATAGGAGCGGTTCCTCATATCTTGGAACGTACAAACAATATTAACAAGAGTCCTAAAATAATGTAACAGAATATATTATTTGTCTATCAAATCTGTCTTATTCTGTGAAATCGGCGATGAGGAGAAAAGAACAACAAAGCTCTTCTTCTTCTCCAACCAGATCTCGTGATTATGCTTTTCGCAATGGAACTATCGCTGCTGCCTGAAATCCGAATCTGATTATGAGTTTGGGAGTTATAATAATATAATTAGGTTAAAAGGGGGAAAAAATAAAAGAATCAAAAGAAGTGAGATTGTCTCTTAATGCTTCGAAGCTTTCTTTTGATCTTTTTTTAATCTGAAGATCATTTTACTCTTTAGCTTGAAGTTTCAGGGGAAGTAGAAAGCTAAAGATCCTTTTAACTTCTTCCATGGTTTTTTTGTTTTCCCCTTTTTTTTTTTTTTTTAATGACCTCTAAAGTTTTGGGAGTATGGGAAGAGAAATTGTAAATGCCTGTGTGAATTAACGACCATGGCATGCTTGAGTAAATTTTCTTGTTTCTTATGGGCAAGGAAAAAAAAAATACATATGTAATACTATAATATTACATGTTCAACAAAAAAAATACATATGTAATACTATAATTATAGGAGAAATCTATGAGAATTTTGCGTAAGCTTATTTATTTTATGTGTTTGGCAAACCTAAGCTTTGTGATTTGATATAAGATTGAGTAATAGTATACTATCGAATTGTTTCTTTATGCGGTAAGTCTGGTGACTTGCGAAAAGTGGGAAAATAAAGGCGTAGTACACATATCTGTTTTTTCTTCAAATGCTTTTTGGTAGTACAATTTCCTTTTTCATCACGAAAATGTTAGTACAATATTTTCCAAAATAGATATTTTTGATTTGAGCAGGAAAATTCTTTTTAATTGAATTAATTTATAAAACGAATAAATTAAGATTTCTCTGTTTATAAATACAGTATACGTTTTGTATTCCTGTTTGAAGTTAAAACGAGTTATATAAAAATGCTCTAGCCCGTAAAACTTAAATACTATGAGTATAAATACTATTCCCTCTGTTTCTTAAAGAAAATATTTTTAGGATTTTTACACATATTAAGAAAACTCATTAAAACTTGATAATAAATATATGATTTCTGTGATTAACAATTTCCAATAAATTTAAACCAATAACAATTTAATAAATTCAATTACTTTTATTGAAATTTACAATTTATCATTATTAACTCATAAAAAATGCATAGAAAACCTAAACTATCTATTTGAAACAACAATTTTTTCTAAAAAATCTTTCTTTAAAAAACAGAAAGAGTATTTCGGTAATCACAACATAACATGATAAAACTCCAAACACCATCATTGCATGAAAGTAGCGACTCTACAATTATCATGGAAACAAAAGTTAGATGAGACGTAGAACTTGTAATAGATAATTCGCATATATGATTACATGATACATCCGATCAATATTTCTTTCAAAGTTTTGTAAGTATTGTTGTTGTTTTTTTTTCAAAGATTAAGAAGCTAATAAGTTGCTCGTTTTGCTGTCATATCTACGAATGACGATGCTGGAAAAATATAGAATTTCGAATTTGAAAGATAACCATATATTTCAGCGATGAAATTATATTTGTCTTGTTGTTGTTGGGTACAACAAACTATAGCGACGAAAATTATATGGTTCGATTTTTTCAGCATTTAAATGTTTTTGTCGTCAATCACCAAAATATTTCTTTCTTTTTTTGTCAACGAAATATTTTTCATTAATAAACACACAATAATCCACCAAATTTTTTTTCCTACTAATCCCACAATAAACCAACAAAATCGCATAAACCATAAGACTTATTTATTTATATATATTAAGCCTGCAAAAAAAAAAAAAATCTTATAAACTCAGCAGAATCATGCTCTAACACTACTAACTCCTCTACTACTTCGCTTCACAGGTTCTGCAACTTGTCTCCTCCTTCCCTGACTGCTTTCCTTAGTCGCAGACATCGAACAATCTCCATTATCGGATTCTTCTATAATCTTCTTCAATCTTTCCACTACAATTCCCATCTCGGGTCGCTCCTTATCGTTCTTTTTCAAACAGAGATCAGCAAGTTTAGCCAGACTCCTAGCTCCAGCAGCTGGATAATTGTTGCGTAGCCGAGGGTCAACGATCATGCTGAAGCGTTGACTATCAGCAGGATACTCTTTGACCCAATCCAATAGCCTCTGTTCAGCGGCTGGCTTGTTCCTCTCAATGGTTCGGCGTCCGGTTATGATCTCGTAGAGCACAACACCGAAGCTATACACATCGCTCTTTAACCGGAGATGGCCTGTTTGCACGTATTCAGGAGCTGCATAGCCTTGTGTTCCAACTCTCTATACAGAGAACGAAGAAGAAGATCAAGAAGAAGAAATGTCAAACTTTGTAGGAGATTCATTTTACCCAAAACTACGAGTGATACATACATATTTATCAAGTTGAACAAACCAGAATGTTTAAACCAGAATATCCAAACCAAAACCAAAACCAAACCAGGAACCCGATACTCGTACCAAATAAATAAAACCAGACCGATTTTTAGCATAATCAAACTGAACCGAATAAGGAGAAATTCATGATTTGAATTCTACATATATGTTCAAAATGATATAATTATGTTAAAATGACATAGTACAAATAAAGATTCTTTATTTATATTCTAAATTTAATCTTCCAATCCAAAACTAAGCTGATTCCAAACCAAAAACCAAGCCGAACTGATTTTTGTTCTAAATCAAATCAAAAAGACTTCAATTTGGTTATTAGTACTCAAAACCAAGAAACCGGAAAAAAGAACCGAAATAACCGAATGGAACCAAACTGAAATAACCAAATGCAGACCACTAAAGCAACAGCATAATTAACCCAGAGAATAATTCAATACTTACTGCGGTTGTGACATGAGTGTTGTCTCCCTGAGGTCCTTCTCTGGCTAGCCCAAAGTCCGATAATTTCGGACAGAGTTCATCATCCAAGAGCACATTAGAAGATTTGAAGTCTCTGTATATCACCTGCCAACAAACAAACCAGAAAGTATCATCCACTGAATCATCTAAACTCAAAAAAAACTAAACAGTGTAAGGTTCACAAAATGTCTCATTCCTAATCTACTGATCATAACTCTATGCCAACATTTACGTGACTAATGTTTTTAGATTGTATCTGTCCTAAAATGGCAAGAACAATTAAAAGGGCTTGTCTAAAACCTGATTTCCTGTAACGGATTTTGTTTCAGTTTCAGTTTTTTTTTACCTTAACTTCATGTAAATAAGCCAATCCTTCAGCTGCACCAAGCATGATCTCGAGCCTTTGTTTCCAAGGCAATGTGCGTGATCCACGGGTGAAAAGATGGTCCTCTAAACTTCGATTCGACATGAACTCATAAACCAAAAGCCTCTCAATCCCGGTTTCGCCGTCTTCCGAGCAATAACCTAAGAGCTTCACAACGTTCTGGTGATTCACTACCCCTAGAAACTGAACCTCTGCTAGCCATTGCTTGTGACCCTAATACACCCTCAAAACACACAGAAGAAAAAAGATCAACAAAAGATACAGACTTTTACATTTTATTTAAAAGTGACAATTCGAGGAATCTCTAAGCTTCTATTACAAGATTTGTAAGCTATCATATCACAGTTTTGAAAATTCTTCAAGTTTACATTAAAACAAGGTACAAGATTCGAATTTGCTTCATAGTTGAGTCCATTCATTTTGCTCAAAGCTTATATCTAAGCTTCAATCTCAAGAAAAATTAAGATTTGCACAAATTCTCTTCCATTTTACATTAAATAAGCGACAGAGTTTGAAAATGCATCCATTGAATTACCTATGCTTCTATTTCACGTTTCTAAGCCTTTATTTCACGATCCTGATATATCTTCAGTTTAACTTTAAAACAAGTGACAAAGCTCGAATTTAACGATTCCAAGCTTTTGTTTCGATGGATATTTTCTTCAATTTTACATCAAAGCAAGTGGTAAAGTTCGGATTAGCTTCACAATTGAATACTTTAAAGAATGTCTAAGCTTCCCTTTCTTGCTTAATCGTCTCTTAATGATTATATTAGCTAAAAAAACAGAGAGAAGGCATTGAGCAGAGTGATTAAAATTTGAAAATTACCTGTAATCCTTGTCGATTGAGTTTCTTAATGGCGACGACAAGTGGAGGAGAATCAGAATCTCCAGTGATGAGAATTTTTCCTCTATAAACACTACCGAAGCCACCTTCGCCGATCTTAAGCTTTCTGCTAAACCCACAAGTGGCTTCGCCGAGTTCTTCGTAAGTGAAAACCCTAAGATTCTGTGCTCTCTCTGTATACAAATCTCTGATACTTCGTGGAGAAGGCAAAGATCTCGGCGTCTGGAGGTTAAACGAAGACGTTTCACTCCGATTCGTCGTCAATTCTGGAGCTGAATTTCGTAATTTCTTTCCTTTTCTTTTGGTCTTTTTGTTGTTGTTGCTGTCTTTTTGTTGATTTTTGGATTTGGGTTTCTTTGATTTGAACAAGAACAGACAATTCATGATGTCTTAAGCAGAGAGGAAAATGGTAAAAAGATTGGAACTTTTGTTTAAAGGAAAATTCAACAAGTGGAATTTTGATGGAAAACACAAAGGGCAAATAAACAATACTTTTGATCTGATCAGTTAAGTAAAACACAAAAATGTACTAAAAAGCTTTCCTTTTTTTTTTTGGTTCCTCTACAAGTTCTAATGAAAGACCTAAAAAAAATGAGAAGACAGATTATATGAAGAAATGAAATCTGAAGAGAGAAAAAAATAATGGGGTCTTGTTTGGGATAGAATGAGTATGAACACAGATCTATTTAACTACCTCAGGAGAAAGAGAT
The DNA here is from genome assembly GCA_020283515.1 of Alliaria petiolata. Taxonomy (NCBI): domain Eukaryota; kingdom Viridiplantae; phylum Streptophyta; class Magnoliopsida; order Brassicales; family Brassicaceae; genus Alliaria; species Alliaria petiolata. The sequence continues at coordinate 34,467,236 of JAHZTW010000002.1, read as the reverse complement.
TTTCCTGGAAAATTAAGGAGAGAGAGAGAGAGAGAGACAACAAAATTTAAAAGCGAGAGAGATAAGAGTTAACAAGACTATTATGTGTCTCTCTCTCCTAGTCTTCGTCGAGAAAACCAGAGAAAATTTGAAGATGGGAAAGAGACCAAAACTGTTACGCTGTTCCTTATTAAAAAAAAAAAAAGATAAGGAAGAAGAAAAGAAGAAATCGCGTACGTACGGGAAACAGACGTAGAAAAGTATATGTGTGAAACAAAGAGAGACAAGAAAAAGAAGAGAGATTGATGATCAATGGACAAGACAAGACTTTTGTCATATAATTTCCAGACTCTGTATTAATTGTAGGGACTGATATTGTAATTAGTAGGAGTGAAGAAAAAAAGTAAAGTAATTATTATTATTATTATTTTTTTTTTAACATCAAAGTAAAGTAATTATAAACTAAAAAAATGGTAAGTAAATGGTTGAGAATTTGAGATTTTTTTTATACCTTTTTTGTGTTTTGTTTTTACTTTGGAAAATTAATACCGTGGGAGTTTTAATACTTTGATCCATAATCTTCCGTAATATTCCGTTCCAAAATATGTTTGAATTTGAAGCACAATAAATTGTATTACCATTACACACCATCACTTCTTTGGTAAAAAAAAAAAATGTTTTGATTTTTGGATGTATTATTATTTTTGGATTTGTAGAATTGGACTTCTTTGGATGTATTATTATTATTTTTTTCTTCAAGATTTCCAACAATTCTACAAGTCCAACAATAATCGATAAAACATAAATAGATAAAATTATTTCACAAAAAAAAAACATAAATAAATAAACAATTTCTTCAATCCAATCGTTTCATGCTTTTCTTCGATACACACATCGTACAATGCTATAAATACACTGCATTGTACGATGTGTGTATCGATTTGGTAGTGCACATCGACAAATATCGCAACCTAACTTTGATTACTTGAAATGAAAATTCAACTACTCGTCAGTAATCTGTTTTAGCATTTTCTTCTGCTTTTTTTTTGTTTGTTTGTTGCTATAGATCTCTTCTGCTTTTTTAATATATACGGGATATCTAAATCCTACAGTTTGATAATGTTGAAAATCTTTGACTATAATAAGTCCACAAGTCTACTCGTCTAAAGCTCCAAAAGAAAATTATTAAAACCGTGTAATAATAGTCAAAACTTGCATTTATATTGGATTGAGTCATTTTCGTCTATACGATATAAATAAATTATTGATTAACTAGAAAGTAAGTCAATAATTCAGATGGTTAGCCACACAACAGCAGAATTTTAATGTTTCCCTAATACTCTGTCTCTAACACACCAACCTTTTTTCTCTCCGTTGTCTACACTACACATCATCTCTTGTGTATTTAATTATTTAAATGAAACTTAAGAGAAATATCCATTAAAGCCCGGCTTATAATTTTGTACTAGCGATGCGTTTGCTTTTATTGTTCTAGTTATAAAATATTGATGGCCGAACCACACGTTTCCACTTCCCAGTAGCACTCACTCATATTTGTGTTTTCTTTTAAATTAAAAAGATGGTCATGGTAATTCAGTGCGATAACCCTATAAAAAAAAGTCACCGCATAGGAATAATCACAATCTGCAAATTCACCAATGAAAATATATATGTGTATACGAATCATGTCTCTAATTGTTCACCAAACCAATCAACCCGGAAAGTAGGTAGTTTGCTCCTGCAGATACTTGATGAAATGATTCGCTCCTTCGACCATTCTAACTCTCCAACGTTTTAGTTAGAATGTACCAATGTGACATGGACAGAGCCGGCTTTACGAGAGGAACAGTGGTGGAGGATTAGTCGAAATGTGGTATGAGACCCAATCTGCTATTTGGTGAAATCAGAAGATGAACATCATCGGTTCAGGTTTATGAGATATGATGATTAAACTCTATAATATCATGACATTGGGAAGAAACGTAGCAAAATGTAAAAGATTACAAAACGTAGGAAAAATACAGGTTCGAGTTTAACAAACGCATCAGAAGATTTTTCGATCTTTTTTCCTTCTTCTAACCATGCTTTTTGCTTGCTTCTAATCTGTATGTACCTGATGACAAATAGAGGAGGCATGACTGCTTCTTCGCCTTTCGTGATTACAACGCTTTTTGTTTCTCTTCTAAAATCCGAAGCCATGAACTTGATTCTTGGGTTTTGTCTTGAAACCTTCTTCACGGCTTGTGTAATTTGAACCCGAATACTCTTGGAACATAGTTTTGTGTTGCCTTTGGTGGCTTGAGATGCCCATAAGTCATCAAGAACAGATGCGGAAATGTTGTCCCAAAGTAAGCTCCATCGATGTCTGTTCATTGTTTTAAGGAAAACCTAACAAAGACCAACAGCTGCAAGATCTATAGCAAACTCGGAAAGATGACTGCTTTATGCATAGAAACAAACATCAGACTCATAACTTGCATTATAGATATGTGTATCAGCAAGAAGTGAAAGCGTGGGACAAAAAAACAAAAGGATACTGCCTTGATATTTAGATCGTGGGTAATAAATGTCTTCGCATTTAGGGCAATATATCTTCACAGTGCTTGATCGAGGTAAATCCGATTGACCAACAGGAAGACAGGGTTGTCCACAGCAATAAACTCTTGGGCATCTTCCAAAGTCATAGTTTTTGTATTTGTCCAACTACAAATAAATGATCAAGGATAGAATCAACAGATGAATCTTCTATAGGATGTTCAAAAATATGCAAACGAGTACAAAGATTTGTGTTTTTACCATAGCAGCCAATCCTTTGCTTGTCAAAATGTAACGAGCGTGAATAAGTCCATAGAGCATCTCAGCTGCTGACTCGATCAATTCATTCTGTTCCTCTGTAAACATCTCTCCTGTTACCGACCCAATCCAAATCAAACATTCCAGAGACATAATCGTAAAGCGAGCCCTATTGGTTTCATTGTTATATACCTAAATACTGTCTAATCTAACGTCAATGCTGCAGATTCTTTGGATGAAAAGAAAAGTATTTAACTTACCATGAGAAGACTCGACATCCAAAATCAAATCAAGAGCGTACTCGTAGTAAGGAACTAGACCGTTCAGTCCACACAAGTTGAAGTCATCTTGGATGTAATCATCATCAACTTCACAGAAGAACTCGTTTCCCCTTAGATTGCAGAACCAAGATATCCACGAGGTGTCCTCCTCTCCATCAGAGCCACTGACATCTGATTCTTCACTGTCTGTGTCTGATTCATCTATGACCAATCAAAGCCAAAGCAGAAGCACACAAAAAAAAACAGTTTCATCAGTTACAGTTTCTCATATAAGACGAATTTCAGAGACCAATAAAAATGGTTTGCTTAATACAGCTCATGAACAGAAGTGAAAACACATCCAATATATCTCTGCATTGATTCACCAAGAAGAAATATCAAATTGATTCCTAAATCCGGAGACACTATTAGGTAATTCTAGGTTAAGTAACGGAAAAACCCAAATGCCAAATGAGATTTCAATAGCAGAAAAAAAAATACGAAATATAAAGCAAAAACGAAACTCACCGTCGGAAACATTGTTCTTAGAGAGAGAAGCGGAACGCGAATCTCTATTGTCATGCGACTGCTTCCCCGTCAAGACGGAGTGTGCCGCCGCCGTAGCGGTGCCTTTTCCCTTGCCGTTAACTGAACGAGACGTCGACGGAGAAGGCCGTTCAAGAGCTTCGTTGATCCGTTTACGATCCACAACCTCCGGTCTCGAACCCACCGTTCCTCTCTCTCTATACATGATTCTAAAAACCCCTAACGGATCTCTATCTCCCTAAACTTTATCAGTTTTCCGATACAGCTATTGCACACACCTTCACCGGCGATTCATGCCGGTGAGATCGAGAACCGACGGCCGTACCTGGTTAAAATCGAGCTCTAGGGTTTTGAAATGGAAGCTTTTTCTTTTGTCGAATCTCTTGTTTCTCGCTTATTTCTATTTCGCAAGTAGTCTGTTTCGTACAGAGAGAATTTTTATTTATTTTTTATTTTTTCACCGTCAGAATTGTTTTAGAATTTTGGTTTTGTTGCGGAAACAAAATATTACAAACAAAAAAAAGGAGGGGTAAAATGGGAAATAGAGGAATAAAGTTATAGGTTCTCGGAGACGAGGGGGGAAAGTGGAGCGGTGAATCGGCATCCACTGACAGAAAGTGGAGAGATGGGTTTGAAGTCGAACCACCAACTTCTGGTTCGACACGTGGCGGTTTAGTACGCAACGACCGCTCGTAAACCTCTATATGGAACACAACTATGATTTTGGTTTCATTACAAAAACATCGTATGGACTTATGATTTTGATTGCATTATAAAAAGACTAGGTAATTACCCGGCTGCGGGATATTTTTTAATATGAGAAATTAATTTTTATAGTGCAAATAAATATTTATGTTGACAAAAAATGAATATTATCTATCATAAGTTTTGTATGTATATGTTTTTTAACTATGGCGTGTGTATTTCAAAAATAGAGATATATTAACGCAAAAAATGTTTGTGATTTATCATAATTGTGGTTTGATAGTCTATCGAGAATGACTTCTTGATGGATGAACAAACAACTTCTTTCTAAAATTCATGAGTTTAATGATATACACCCCCTAAAATTCATAAGTAATTAAATTTTGGTTACTCTGATACATATGGTAGTTTGAACACCCTATAAACGAAATCTTTGGTTTCTGGTATTGATATCTATATATATACTCTTTATATATATCTAAAATTCGTGTTCCCAAACTCCACATTATTAGTTTTGAGAAAAGAAAGGTCACTAAAATTATCATTAAAGTTGGTTAAAATCTTATAGTAACTGAATATACACATGTACGTATCTCTGCAAGTCTTTCAAACTCAAATTATAATTTTTATTGGAAAATCTTTAGTGCTTGCTAAATCAAACTCTCTTTCTTCACATTTTGATTGAACACTTCTCACTGATATCTTTCCATGGTCCATAGAACTGATGGCATACAATTGAATAATCTAATCAATCATGATAATTGCAAAACAATGACAAAATAAATAGAACTCAGTGGACCAAGATAGATTTTCTTCCTGGGTGTATTAGCCATGGATACTAATAATCTTTATCCGCCTTTCTTAGCTGATCGGTTGTAAATGAGAGAATTTACTTGGATTATTGTAAGGTGGGAAATAAAAAGAAGTGTATTGTACATGTATCCGATTAGGGCACGTGGTCTTTGGCCTCGAGCCACAACAGTCTTTGAGAGAACCTCTTCAAGTTATTCACAACGACCTCTATGGTGATCGATCCACACACATAATCTTATTCCTTCTCTTTTCTCTTCTCCCAGTCCCATCAAAGACTCCTTCATTGTCTCCTTCTTCTTTTCCTCTTCTCTTACTTTTTCTCCAAGCTTCTTTATTTTCTCCTCTTTCTTCTCCATCTCTTTCTTTATCTTCTCCTTCTCGTGATTCCTCTCTATAACCCAATTCGTTGCAGTCCACAGTATTTTCGAAGCCTCCATTACCGTTTTCTCATACATCCCCTGTTTCTCCCTGAGTTTCCCCGACATTGATTGAAACCCATCAGGTGTTCTGTTCACTTTCTCTGCTATCTCTTTTATCATACCTGGATAAGTCTCGTGTGCCAATGTGAGAATTTTCTTAAGCAATGCTTGCTCCTCTAAGTGCTTAGCTTCTTCTCTCCTAAAATCTCCTTCTTACTCCGTCCGTTAGTACATGTTCTGTCTGGTTCCATAAACGTAGCCTAACCTCGATGTTACTGATCTTCTCCATGAGAGTTTCTATCTCGTCTCCTTTGATTTCCAGCTCCTTATGTAAACTCTCCATCGTCTCTTCATGACTTGCGATTGCAGAATCTCTGGATGTTACTTACTTCTCTCCTCCAATAATATATGGGTTTCTTTGTGATCCTTTGTTAGATTATTGAGTGTTTCCTCATGCTCTTTGAACAGTTCGTTGATCTGTTTGTGTTCCTCTCCCATCGTATTATAAGCAACTTCTTTCTCTATCAATGCTCTTTTGACATCGATGATCTGATTCCACAATTCTGATTTCTCGTGGTTCTCTCTATCAAGCTCTGCTTCAGTTTCGCTCTTTTTTACCTGTATAGAATCAAGCTCCTGCTGCAGATTGTTAATCTGTTCTGTAAAGGCTATTGTTTCTGTAGACGCTTGGTTGATCTTGTAAAACTGCATCCTCGAAAACAAAGTAAACACCTAAAAAAATATGTACCATTTCCATTCACTTAAGGATTTCTTGAAAACGACAAGCAAATTCAAAGAAAACTCAACAAATCAAGAATATACTGAACTACATTACTAACCGGACAATAACAATAATGATCCACCGTATTCGTTTCATTTTCTAATCAAAACAAAGGAGCGAATGTGTTACTTTCCAGACAAGTGAGCGAATCCCAGCATCAGGTGGACCTTAGGAAGCAATTTTCCTTAATTTCTTCAAGTCTATCACTTTCTTGGATAACTAAAAAATATCGAGATGAAGTAAATCACAAAGAACAATCAATCAAAATGCACACAAAGCATGAGTTTATATATAAGCACTAACCTCAGCGACTACCGGCGTCTTTCTAGAAACATCTTCAGTTGCTGGAGTTTCGGTTCCAGGTCCATCTTTATTGCTCCCATTCTGCAAATCGTTAATCTAAAGGAGGAGGAACTGGAAGAGGCGAAGCTGGTGCGGTGAAAATCTCAGAGGGAGAGGGAAAGAGGCGAAGGTTATACGATCAGAGGAGAATGCGCGACGGTAATGGCGGCGGGAGAATGCCGAAGAGGGCGTCGTCGAGTAGCTATCTTCATCGATGACGATTGAACCCTAGCGATTGAATCCATGGCGGATGACGACGACTCTGAAACCCGCATCACCATGGGGCAGTCACCAACTAAAACGTTCTTCTAAGGCCCAACCAAATTAAATGCTTATACCCATAAAAAAATGTGACATGTAAAAACGAAATGTTTCTACTGGTAGTTCAATTTTTTTCATTTATTGACATGTCAACGCCAGAACAGTTTAAAAAGCTGATGTGTCAGCTTGTGGGAGAGACATTCCAAAATTATAGTGTTGATTGGATTATTTAAGGGTAAGCAGAAAGGAAAAAGGCTAAATTAATCCAGTAATATAATGATGGCACAAGAAACACGATAAACTTGAAAAGTGTTTAATCATGTTAACATTCTATTCAACCATTGTTGTTCACGTTCTTGCGTTGTAAGAAAAACCTAAGATTTTGAAAAGTACACTATTTTACAATTATATAGCCAAATTATCATCCCAACAGTTACTATTCTTCCCTTCCACTATTTTATCTAACCATCATTTTGTAGTATACAATTTCATGGGAAATCTCATATAAATTAACACTGACTATATATATATATACAGTCGAACCAAATAGAAACTGAATCCAGACTTTTCGACCGACGAACAAAAACCACCAAGACTATTAATCATTTGATTACACTAACCAATTCCAAAATATTAACATGAGATCGTGTTGTTGGTGTTTGGTCTTGTAATGACATTTCCTACGAAATATGAAATCACTCTCTTTATCATAACCTTCATGGTATCGCTATCTCCTATATGAGCAATTTCCGTATGGAGAGAGAGAGAGAGAGATATCATATCTTACATAGACCAGGAAGCGTATCTGACTGTGTCCATTAGTCTTCACCAAAGTACTTTTCTTCAGCGTCAAGGCCAATTTCTCGAAGCCAATGATCATCAAGATTCTCGTCATTGTCTATCTTTGTGTAATCCAAATGCTGATGATCTTCTCCCGACAAGAACTTCTGATGCATGATTGATGTGAACTGATCCATCATATCTTGCATCTCCTCTGGCGGTAAGACTGTTGCCTTACCGTTCTGTTCTCTATTATTCGATGTTCCGCTGCTATCTGTGAATCTAGTAGCCTGAAAACAATCGAGAACGTAAAATGAAAAAGAGGGTTTTTCACCACAATTAAGTAAACAAATCTAAAACGAGAGATTCATGATCTTAAAACCAACATACACAGCAAAAAAGAAAGTTACCTCTTCAAGGCTTGAGCTAGCTTCTGTCGGCTTTTTTGCTTCTTCGTCGTCTTCTGATTCCACTTCTTCTTCTTCTGATTCCTCTTCTTCTTCTTCTTCTTCTTCTTCATCTTCTGATTCCTCCATCTTCTCATTACCACCAATCCATTCACTCTCTGCAACACCTAACCTCTGCTGCTCCTCTCTAATTCGAGAAACCAACGTAGCCTCCTCTGCCCGTCTCATCAATGTCTCTGACCAACGCTCTCCAGGCCTAGCCATGTTCCTACCCATCAAATCCTGAAATTTCCCGACATACTCGTGGTGTAGATACGGCTCTCTATCTCTCATAGCATCCTCAGAGAAATACTGTCCTTCTGATACAAGCTTGTTCAAGTAAGCAAGTCTCCTATTCCTCACAGCTGCAGACCTCGATTTCAGCTCTTCTGAGGTCGGACTTATCTTCTTCCGCAGGTTTTTCAAGTGCCAATCAACCTCGTAGTCATCTTTCAAAGCATCAAACTCGAGCAATTCATCTACACTCAGATGCGACCCATAACGCTCTGAAATCAAAGCAAAAACAAACTAAGTCTCAGTTCCGAGATCAAAAACTGCGACAGGCATTACAAACTCAATACTTAGATAAATAAGAAGCCAATACCAAATAGCCAAATAGGTATAAGAATCGGTAATTCCCCAGAATTCTAAAGCATCAAACTCAAGCAATTCATCTACACTCAACTGAGATCCGCTCTGAATCAAAGCAAATAACTAAGTTTGAGTTTCGAAATCAAAACTGCGATAGGGTTTTTTTCAGTCTAAAATCGCATCTGAGTCATCGAAATCAATACTAAGATGACTAAGAAGGCAGATTCATAAAATTTAGCACCGATATGAAGAAATCCGTATTACAATAGAGAATTTGACCAGGATTATGGAAAATTACCAAGGAAAACGGCGGGATCACGACGGAGGAGGTCGAGGAGGATGGATTTACGTTGGTCGGAAGATGCAGCGTTTGATTGGATGGCGCGTGGGAAGTAGAGGTCGTCGAGAGAGGAAAGCCTCGCCGCAATTTCTTCCGCCGCCGCGTCTTTCATTGCTCTTCCCTCCATCTTCTTCTCTCCCGTTGCTTCTTCTCCTCTCGGCCAGAATCTGCTGTAAACCTGTAAATCTTCGCGCTCACGTGCTGGTATCGTGAGAAGACTTTTGGCGGTGTTAATTTGGTACCTAAATAAATAAGGCCCGTTGGGCTTTCTCGCTTGAATTTTTCACAAATTTTATATTTCGATGGTTATCGTATCGGTAGGTGAATGATTCGGAGGCCGATTGGTAAATAGACTGTGGAGGTTGTAAAGACTTTAATCAGTTTTAAAGTTTTAAAAGTCTAGTTTTTTTCCAATCAGACTTTACCCATCCTACAATCATAAAAGTCTTTTTAAAAATCTCACAGCCAAAATAACTGATTTTACTTTTATTTTCGTTTGTTTTCTTCAAAGCTAATAAAAATGACTTTTATTTTTTTTTAAAGTCACAGTCATTATTTAAAAGTCAAATTTTTAACAGCCAATTTTAATTTTTTAAAGTCACAGTCACAGCTTCAACCAATCATCCCCTCGGTTAAACTTTTCTTTTTATAGATGTTAAAGAAATTGAGTAAATATTTTTTTTTGTAAACTGTAATCCAGTTTTCGTCAAGTCTCATTTATGTAAAAAAAAGTCTCATCTAATTTTGGTTTACTTCGGTTTAGTAGAAAATATGTTACCCCACGAGGGACAGATACAATCATACAAACCCAAGTACTGAGACCTCATAAAAGAGCTTTTCATTGAGGATTGAAGCATTTGTTTTTTTGGTTCTTTCAGCCACAGTTATTTTTTTTCCACCCTTAAAGATCTTATTACACGAAGTCACGAACATAAATTATATAGAAGATCAAATCTTGAATCAGAAATGAGATTTTGTATTAGTTTTTTTGTAGAACTACAACTTGATATTAAAACCTGTTAAGAAAAATAACCAAGAGAAGAGGGATCCATTTCATTGAAATTGAACCCTAGAAAGTCTACATAACACTGTTGCAATCGGTCTTGTTCTTGGTCCAACCTACAACTTGGTCTCTATATAAACCAACTTGTTTCTTCACGTCGCAATCTCATCCACTTCCGAGTTAAAGACAAAACTCGGAAAAGTCGTCGTTATGTCCCTGCGGTTGATATTAAGTCCTCAAACTTATAGCTCGGCACCAAAATTAATCAAAGTAAATACTAGTTCATAGTAAAGGAAACATACCTCAGATATGGAAGAGTCATGATTTTAAGCAAAGATGGGTTTTTGATCACGAAATCGCTCCATTCTGTCTTACCAATCTTTCCATCCCGATCCACATCTGCGTCCTCAAATGTCTGTTCACGAAAAGAAAAGGAGCCGAGTTTTATAAAAGAGTCTTTGCTTTCGTAGAAGTAGAAGTTGTGATAAACAAGAAACCTGATCGAGTATCACTTCTATGGTATCATCAGCTAGTTTCATTTCGGATTCGCAGAGAAGGGCAATCAACATTTGCTTCACCTGCCAATATTACATTCATGATTATGATTTCCCGGAAGGGTTTATTCAGTAAATGATGCATAATCAAGAACACTCTTTCATGATCAACATCACGTTGAAACATTAAATGAATTCCAAGTCGAAATATCTCAGAAATGTATACCTCTTGGCGCTCAATGAAGCCCGTGCATTCCATGTCGTATAGCCTAAACGTGACTGATATTTAAAGTCATACCAATGTGAATAAAAATCATGGGAAGGCTTTAGAGAAACGACGATAGATATAAACCCCTTTAAGGTCAACTTACAGTCTGTTTTCTCCTCTAGAGAAGCATTAGGGTGGAATACATTGAGTGATCTCACGAAGTCTCCAAAATCAATTAGGCCTTTTCGTTTGACATCAAACAAATCAAATATCTGCAAAAGAGGGCATTACCATTAAGTACGTATATACACCCAAAGTCTTAAGATACTACAAAGTTATATAGGTCTGAGAAACTTATGATATACCCTATTGGCAAACAAATTTTCCTTCTTTCTGTTCTTGAACAAAGCAAGTTGAAACTCTTCCTGCATTACAAGTTGGTCGAGAAATAAGTAACAATATCCAAAAGTGGGCCATGAAAACTTCAATTTTCAAAACCAAACCAATAGAAAAAGAAGTAAAACTCAAGTCAACTGTCAATAAAAAGACTTGGTGAGCAATAAGGAGCCCACAGATCAGCATGGAGATTCAATGATTACTGAATAATAAATTGGCGAAAGTCAACAAAGTTGACAAATATTATCGAAAATGGATAATAGTGCATTGAATAATATGTCACTGTACATCAAGCTTTCAAGATCCTGCTATGAGGTGTATACGAATTAAAGGCTATCAATTATCAGTACCTTGTTTATCAAGCCATCATCAACAACCGAGCTGCTTATGCTCTTGAATAACTCGAACAATGCTTCAACTTCACTCACACTAACTGGAAAAACAAAGAAATAACAAGCCAAAGGTGCAAGATTAAACATACAGATCAAGTCAATTTGAAGAAGAAAAAAATGTATGTGGAAATAAAGAAAAGAAAAGAGAGCCTTCTTGAAAATTCTCTAATCAAGATTCAATTCGAATAGAGGAAAACTAGACTGATGATCCATGAAACTATTGTAATAGGAATATCAAGTTATGTGACGACTCAAGTAACAACAAGCAACCTCGAAATGGAAGATAGAATTCAACTTTTAACGAAGTTGCAGGAAAAGACTATGAATAAAAGACCATTTTCAGATTTCCGGAGTCAATGAATGGCCAAAACAGAAAAAATGAGTAACATAGAATTCTCACATATCAGCAGACAACGATAATAAATTAAAAAAGGATCTCTAAGATCATGCTTTTGGAGATTTTTAAGCTAAGAAGAATAAACGTGTAGTGCAAGTTAACTTACAAGCTGTCTCGGAGGCAAGCTTCACAGGGTTTTCGTGTCCTGGAAATTCTCTCGCAGCCGTTGAATGAAAACAGCCCATTTACAGACGAGAAGTAAAACGAGAAGAAGAAGAAGCTTATTCGATTAATAGAATCGCTAATTCAACGATTTCTGAGATTGTAAAGCTTGATTGCTGATATTATTGCCCATCATCATAAGCATCTTTAGAATCTACACATATTCAAGGAAACACAGAACCCCAAAAAAAAAATTAGATTAAAAAAAACGAACACGATAATTGATCAAGTATAAACCCTAGAAGAGAAAAAAAAGTAGCAGCGATGCGAGAACAGATATATAGACTTACTCGAATTTCGTGAAATGAGTTTAACCAGATTGACACAATTTTGAAATTAATCGAAAAATCAAACAGGTAATGTAGGCGTGGCTGGAGAATATCCGAACCCAGAAATTAAACGGTAAGATCGAGAAAAACAAACCCTAAAGAGATCGAATTTAGTACTTACCACCGAGAGAACGGCTCGCCGGCTCGGTGAGAGAGGAAGGGATTTTGGAGAACGAGAGAGAGACGACGAAGATCTGTGACGATGGCAGATGAATGATCGGACGGCTGAGATTAACTGCGCATATTACAGACTTTGCTGGGCTTTTTGTTTGTTCAGAGGGGCCGATTGAGAGAAATTATGAGAGTTTATAAGATGAAATTTGCACGTGTGAACGCTTCAGCGCTTGCCAAACACCAACCTTGTATTTCCTACTCACTTTTTTTTTTTTCAACCAAACCCATTTTTGTTTAATTTTTACAGTGTGGAGAAAATAACCATAATTACTGTTTAGTGTTGAAGACATTTTACTTTGAAACTTGTAAACTGTTTAAAAAAAATATTAAATCTCATTATGTTTTGTTTTACAAGTTTCTTAATATTTGGTAATGATTTTGATTTTTGGTTTAACCAAAATTTTTGGAGTTGGTACCTAGCTACCTAGATGGGAGACAAGAACAAACATAAATAGTCCATTCCTAAACAAAATTTGAAAAAAAATCTTAGCTTTGAAGATGAATCAATGATCAAAAGAGTTATCTTTTTTGTAATCGTTAAATTCACTAAGTTACTTTATAGTTTCGAAGTCTTTTTAAATACATTTGATAAAATTAGAGCGATACAGAAAATTAGCATAGCCCCTCTAACAAGAATAACATATACATATAAAAAAATATAGTTCAAATATTTTTCTTTTAACAAAAAAAAAAACTTATAGCTGTGAAGAAAGACCGTAAATTTATAATTGTAGTAGATTCAAGATTCTTCGGACTGAACAGAATACAACGACTGATATTTTATTTGTATAGCTAATAAAATTTTCAATTTGGTTATTTCGTTTTCATAATCAGTACTGATGTCCCATAGTATTCAAGATCTCTATGAAGCAGGGCGACTTGCCGTATATATATATTCAAGATTCATGGGTCATATACCTTTTGGGATAAACGAAGAATTAGATATTCTCGGTCACAATATATTGGTCTAAATCACGTACGTACGCCATACGAAAATCCAATAATATTATAAAGTAACTACATAATAGCGGCCTAAATAAGAAAATGGATTAGCATTATCCATATTCATAAGACATGATCAGATCACGCATCTTATTTAAATTTGAAACTGGGATCCTCCTGTATCTAATAAAATGTTATAGTCTACGTGGGATGGAGCATTTTTAACGGACCAACAGAAAGCGCCTAACTATGTTCAATCCGGTTCGGTTTTGGTCAATATTTTGAGGACCGAATAAACGATTTGTAGTTGGTTTGACCGGTTTAACCTGATTACGAATTTATTGAAAAAATCTACTGTAACAAATTTTACTTCTTTTCTTACTTCCTTCTTATTCATGGTCGAATCAGCCTTAACCAAGTTGTGATGTTGTCCTTGTAAAAATTCTAATCAGTTTGTTTTCCATTCAAGCTTTCTTAGAGCTCAAGTAAACTCGCTGACCTTAAATAAATTATAAACCAAAGCATCTTGTTTTGACCAAACTTTTTTTAAAGTCACTTAGAGCAACCCCAATAGAGACACCATTGGTAAAGGTTTTATTGATTAAATATTAATATTTTGGATACTTTATAGATATAAGACACTTTGTAATATTTTGTTGTTTTTGAGCATAAAATGGAGACACTTTTGATGGGTGTCTTAAAAACCAAAAAAAAAAAAGAAATTTAAATTTTTTTAAGTAAACAAAATACATTTTCAAAAATATAATACATGGAAACATATAACTTGGGCTGAAATATCTGTTATATTCAATTCGATGCGTTATTTAATTCGATTCGATTTAAAAAATCAGAATATCCGTAATAGTATAGAGCAAAGCAAATACTAAAAATCAATATCCGTTGAAAACAGAGCAAATCACAAATACTAAAATTTTAAAAGACGGATATCTGATCCGCTCCGATATATGTATATATACACAAGTATATAAAAAATTACATATATATTATATAATTATTATATGTATATATAAGTTTTTGTGAATGTTTATTTATTACATTAGTTATTTTAATACTGAATTTTAACAAATTAAAAAAAAAAACTTATTTTTTATATGAATTTTTTTCATTTATAAGTTAAATTTTTAAATTTTTAAATTTTTTTATAATTATTTTAATTCTTTACTTGATAGTTTAGATTAAAAAATATATTTTTCATATAAATGTAAGCATTGTCAGTATTTTTGTACTAAAAAAAACCAAACTGAATTTAGATCCAATCAAAGCGTGCCACGTAGAGGTTCTTAACTCAGAAAAAGATTTTAATTTAGATCCGGGTCTAAATTTTAAAAAACCAACAAGTATTTATTTAATTTGTTTTATTATTAAGACAATAAATTTAGATCCTTGGGTGTTACCATTGGGGTTGGTCTTAGGTAGCATAATGATACGTTAAACTGTACGGGTATCATTTGATAACTGGAATAGTTGATTTGCCATGGTTAAACTTCGTCGCACAGATGTTTAGTAAAAAAAACACAAAACAATTTTCTTTCTGAATTTTCTTAGAAAAATATATATGAAACTTAAAAGTTCCCACTTGTAGTTGTTGGGTCTAATCAGAATTCAGAGCAGGAGAGCACGTTAGGACACTGATTTCTCACGTTTGGTCAGCTTGAGTTACTCAGCAAACTGACCATTTTCATCACGTTCTGCCAAGATTCCCACTTTAGTAATTGAGGGAAGTTTGAAAAATAAAGACTAAAGACTTATAATAAAAGTTTGAGATAAAAACCAGAATCAATTCAAAATGATGGAAGAAACTTTATGTTTTCTCTAAGAAATTTATTCATCCGATCAAAATTCTTAAACTAATGGGTTTTCTGCAAATAAACCCTCGAGAGTGTTTTTTTTTGCAACTCTACCCTCCACTCTCGGAAAATGCAGGTCAACCTATTCACCTCTTAGTCAACCCGCAATATGACCTTCGGTCGTAACGGACGTTATATCAGTGACGGTAGTCAAAACGCTGCGTTTTTGGAATGGTTGAATATCAAAAATCATGTTGTTTCTAAACAGGTCGTGTCGTTTTCCCCCTAATATAAACGAGTATCGTCGCTCATTTGGAGGAAAAATAAAAATTAGGGTTCTCGTGCTTGAAGCTTGTCGATCGACGAAATTGAAACTTGTTAGTGTTTCATCTCCTTCTGAGGTTAGTAAATTACTTATCTTGGAATCATTTGAATTCGATTTCTGTGGTTAGCGATTAGTTTGGTAATAATTAGTTCTTGTTAGTAATTTGGAGGAAAATTTAAAATTAGGGTTCTCGAGCTTAGTTTGCTGCTGAAGGTGATTGTCGACGAAATTGAAACTTGTTAGTGTTTCAACTCCTTCTGATGTTAGTAAATTACTTATCTTGGCGAGTTTCGAATTCGATTTCTGTGGTTAGCGATTAGTTTGGTAGTAATTAGTTCTTGTTATTAATTTGGAGGAAAATTTAAAATTAGGGTTCTGGAGCTTAGTCTGCTGCCGACGTTCAATGTCGACGAAATTGAACCTTGAGTAAATTACATATGTTGGCGAGTTTCAATTTCGATTTCTGTGTTTAGCGATTAGTTTGTTACTAATTAGTTCTTGTTAGTAACTTGTTATTAATATGATTGATAGAGATTGTGTTGTTGGTTGGTTTCTTGCAATTGTAGAATAGAGATGGCGATTCACAGCTACACGCAGCCTTCAACTAGCGTTTCAAGTGGAAGTGGTGAGATAAGAAACGCTGCAAGTGTAGAAATAAAAATAAAAGAGTATGGACTTCTGAAGGAATGTTATTGTGGAGCTCGAGCTGTAATTGACACTTGTCATTCCGAGATTGATCCGGGAAGGAGATTCTACACTTGNTGGATAGATCTCTCAAATTAAGTTATTTTTCTTGTATGCTGAGGATTCATATCTCTTCTGATTAGAATTTGTGTTTTTGATAAATAAGCCAAGAGTACGAACTGATATATAATATGTAGAATCGTAAAAATGATTATGTGATTATATATGTTTAGTCAAAATTTTGCAAAATTTTAAGCGTTCTTCAGGATTGCACTTTCCATGACAGTACCGATCAAAATCAAAATAAAATACTGTCTCACATGTACACACTCAGAAAACTCAAAGCTTCAACATTTGTCTCTCTTTTTTTTTTTAATCATTTCCATTTATTTTTTCCTGAAAATGTCGTTTTCGCTCACAAAATTTTTTTAACTCTCTATATTTTTTTTTTTTTTTTTTTAAAAAATTAAAGACTTTGGATGTTGCTATATAAATCAACGATGCTTAGTAATTCAGTAAGGAATAAACGTAGTAAAGAGCAATGACACTAGAAGCTTTATCATCAACCGGTCTCTTAAACTTTCTGCTCTCCGAGACTCTTTCACCAACACCATTCAAGTCTCTCGTCGATCTCGAGCAATCGCCGGGAAATGACATCATCATATCCAAGAACACAATTCCGGCGATATTTCACCAAGAACTGTCGCCGCGGCAGCCACCACCGGCTAGCAGAGGGAAGAAGCGCAGGAGGAGGAAGCCTAGGGTTTGCAAAAACGAAGAAGAAGCTGAGAATCAACGAATGACTCACATCGCCGTTGAAAGAAATCGAAGAAGACAGATGAATCAACATCTCTCTGTCTTAAGATCTCTCATGCCTCAACCTTTTGCTCAAAAGGTTCATTTTTTATGGAAATTACTTTTAGAAAAGATTATAATTTTTTTTTTGGTTTAATTTTTTTTAAAATTCCTTTATTTTTTTTATTTTTTTTTTTTTTTTTTTTTTTTTTTTTTATTTTTTTTTTTTTAATTGTTTTTATTTTTTTTTTTTGTTTTTCTTTTTTTTTTAAATTTTTTTTAAATTTTTTTTATTTTTTTTTTTGTTTTTTTTTTTTTTTTTTTTTGTTAAATTAATACTCGGTTTCAATTTTTTGGACCATTTCTTTATAAAAAAAATGTTTTAATTATCATTTTGGGGTTTTATATATTCACTTATATGTTCACTATTTTTTGTGGGTTGTTTTATGAAAGGGTGATCAAGCTTCAATAGTTGGTGGAGCCATAGATTTCATCAAAGAACTTGAACATGAGTTTCTATCTCTTGAAGCTCAAAAGATAGTTAAACTAAACCAGACTGTTACTTCTTCAACAAGTCAAGACTCTAACGGCGAACCGGAGAATCCTCATCAACCATCTTCAATATCACTATCACAGTTCTTTCTTCACTCCTACGAACCGAGTCAGGAGAATAGAAATGGCTCAACAAGCTCGGTGAAAACCGCTACGGAAGATCTCGAAGTGACCCTAATCGAAACTCATGCCAACATCAGAATCTTGTCGAGAAGAAGAGGTTTCCGGTGGACCTCGGTGGGCACCACCGGACCACCGCAACTTTCGAAGCTTGTGGCTGCTCTACAATCACTCTCCCTATCCGTGCTTCACCTCAGTGTCACAACATTGGACAATGTTGCTGTTTACTCCATCAGCACTAAGGTATTAATCAGAACCCTACCATCTAAACCGGATCAAACAAGATTAGTTCAATACAATTTAAGGGTTATATCGATAGATATGTTACAACATTGGACTTTTATGCTGTTTACTAGCTATACCAGCACTAGGGTAATAGATAGAACTCTTAACATCATCATGTAAACTCTAAGCCGGAAGCTAAACCGGACTAAACAAGATTTTTTCAAATACTATTTGAGGGTATTTTGAGAATGTATATGTTACGAATTTAGAGCTAGACGGTAGATTATGTACGGTCCAAGGGACAGGGCATAGAAAAGGAATGTCTATGAACTCTTATCTAGATTTGGTCCATCATTTATTACCATACTTGACGGAGTCACTTTTTAAAAAAAAATTTTTTCTATTTTTTTTAAATTTGTTTTATTTTTTTTATTTTTATTTTTTTTTTTTTATTTTTTTTTTTTTTTTTTTTTTTATTTTTTTTTTCTTTGGTTTTTATTTTTTTTTTTTTTTTTTTTTTTTTTATTGGATTTTGAAAGGTGGAAGAGAGTTGCCAGCTAAGTTCAGTAGATGACATTGCAGGAGCAGTTCATCACATGCTAAGTATCATTGAAGAGGANTCAGAAAGTATAAGCAGGGTTATACATGATCGGGACGAGAAGTTTAGCGCCAAAAGTGGGAGGGAGGAATGTTTTAAAATTATTGGATTTCCTCTATATTTTAGCTTCTTTACGTTTTGGCCCTTGTACTTGTTGTTTTTATGTGTACTACTATTACCATGACATATGCTGTAAGTCTGTAACTGGAAGATTTGTGGTATCTTTGGTTTGGTTCGCTAATTTTTTGCATTTGTATAGTTCTGGTTGTACAAGGAACTATGAAAACACACTTCTTTTTTGTTAAGAAAATTTCCGAACATTATAAATATTAAAATTTAATCTCACCCTCTATTTATAGTGGTTAAAACTAAACATAAAATTTACTCAAGCTATTAAATCAAACTAATTGTATAAAAAAATGTGACCTTTTAAGTTTATTTTTTTTTTTTGGTGCCCTAAGTTATAAATCTCACGGCCCATATAACTTTTGTCATTTTAAGGCTAAAATTTTGCAACTCAAATTTGATCCAATATGCCAAAAATTCAAACCCACAACGAAGGGATCAAACCATATAAAACCGGTTAACAACCTTATCATCATCTTCTTGGCCTTACTTATTATAATCTGCCGCGTGTTTCACCATGTTAACTATTTTATATTTTTTGTTCATTATCAGATCGAGACAGGCCACAATAACTAAGAGGTGACATTTTATTATTATATCTAAATTAATTAATAATTGTTGCAACAGCTGTTGTCATAGGTGATATCTGTCATCAATTTTTTCTTTTAAATATGATGCAATAAGATGTAAATTACAATTTAGATTTCTTGTATCTTGAGTTTGACTTTTATCGTCTGAGATGGATACAACTCTTGTTTCAATTTTAACATTAGTTTTTTTCCTTAAATTTATAAACTTCCACCACAAATAGGAGGAGGAATGTGAGAGAGAGCATAACAACAAATCGACCAAAACCAAAGCTGCAAAGAAATGGATCCTAAAGAACATCCAAACCCAATATGTCGTCTCTCTCATCCGGCTTGCCCTCACACCCTCTCTTCTCGAGCCTCTAAAGAATCCCCTAAATCTGTTTGTTTTGTGTGTTGCAGAGAAATATTGAAGTTCGGAGATGATTTGTTTTATTACTGCACCTGCGTCACTTGTGATGTGGAGTTCCACATGAATTGTTACACGCGACCAAAGAAGCTAATACACCCGTATCATCTCCAACACCCTCTCCATCTCATCAAGAGTAAGAATGAAGCTGAAACTGATAAATGCACTTGGTGTGGATCAAACCCCACTCGGTTTTACTATCGTTGTTCCATTTGTAGCTTTTGTTTGGATTTTAAATGCTCCTCTAACTTCCCTTTGCTCACTATCACAAGCCCTAAAAGCCATCACCATCCTCTCTCTCTTTTTCCCCGGCCCTTGTTAGTTCCATGTGATGCTTGTGGGTCAATCAATCAATCTGATCCAAGCTATGCTTGTTTTCAATGCAATTACATGGTCCATGAGTCTTGTATCAACTTACCACGAGTCATTAAACTCACGCGTCATCATCATCGCCTTTCTCATACTCCTTACCTCTCCCCTGCAATTTGGTCATGCCGGGTTTGCCACAAGAATGTTGACAACAAGTATGGTCAGTATTCTTGCAACCATGAATCCTGTTCTTATGCAGCACACTCGAAATGTGCCACTCATGAGGAAGTGTGGGACGGGAGAGAGCTCGAATGGGAGCCAGAAGAGCCAGACAATAGCGAAAACGCCGCGCCGTTCAAGAAGATAGGTGTTGGTTTGATAGAACATTTCTGTCACGAACATCATCTAAGACTCGAGAAGTACAAAGATCTTGGAGACGATGATGAAGACAAGAAATGTCACGCGTGTGTTCTTCCTATCGACTCGCGTGACTTCTACAATTGCATACAATGTAATTTTTCTCTCCACGAGGTATGTGCCAATCTTCCTCGAGAACTAGATCATGCTTTGCATAAACACCAGCTTGTCCTAGACACGTCTCCTCAAAAAGACTACGATGACATGAGTTGTTCAGTTTGTCTTCAAAGGTTCAGTGGTTTCAGGTACACGTGCACAGACAAGGTTTGCTTGCTTAGCCGTTTAGATCAAGTATATCAAGTACATGTTGGCTGCATTTCACTCCCTGATTTTTTCACCCATAAAAGTCATGAACACCCCTTATGTTTCCCCATAGTAGGACTACGCTACAAAAAGAAGATCGTGTGCAAGGTTTGCAAGAAACAATGCTTGCGATCTCATCTACAGTGTACTACATGCGAATTCAATTTGTGTTATCGATGCGCTACGTTTCCTAATGAGTTACGCTACAAACACGATGAGCATCCTCTCTCCCTTTGCTACGGAGAAGAAACCTCGGATGGCAACAAGTATTGGTGTGACATTTGTGAGAAAGAGTTAGATTCAACAAAATGGTTCTACACATGCAACAAATGTTGTGTCACTATCCATCTCGATTGCATTTTCGGTTCTTCCATTTATATTAAGCCCGGTTTCACATTCCGTTACCAAATTTTCAAGGTCAAAGGTCTTCGTAACAACAGTAACACTCGGCCTATTTGTGATGGATGTGAGCAGCGTTGCCCGGCTCGTGTGTACTACGAAGTCTGCTGGTACAAGTATAAGCTCGTCTCTTGTTCTTTAGAGTGTCTAGAACAGAGGATTAGTGATTGTGTAGGACAGACGACTCATTAATGAAAGTTGTCTCTGTAACATGATGAAGTCTTTTGCGCATACTTTTATATTATACTATATATTTCCTCTGTCCCATTATTTTAAGAAATTATTTTTTAAAACATAGCATTATTAATTAATAATTAATTGAAAACATAATTCACCCGATCATAAAAAGATATAGAATTAAAAAAGTTAAAAGTACAAAATAACATTAAAATCTTATAACATGAAACAAACAAAATTTCCTTAAACATTTTATATTATGGGAGAGAGGGAGTGTTTTTTATCAGTATTACCAGATTACTGGAATAATATTTTGTATCTCTCAGACTTTGGTTTGGATTTGCGTCACTTTGCATTTGTCTAATGAGAATATTATGCTCCTAGCCTCCTAGGCACTTTCAAAAACTCTTATTACAGATTATAAAGAAACTTAACAAATTATAACAAGATTATCCAGCTATAGAGAAATTTAACGTATTAACAATTGTTTATTTGATAAGATCATAACTAGAGTAAACCGACAATGACTTGGTCAAAGATTAAATGAGAAAATATGGCATCGTGTGTTTCCAACGTTAATGGGATTGTATCCCCACTTCTTCATGTTCGTAGTGACTACAGTACTACGAAACACATGATGCCATATTCTCATTTAATCTTTGACCAAATCGTTATCGGTTTACTCTGGTTATGATCTTATCAAATAGTTACATTTAAAATCAACTTTCATCAAATGCAGTTACATTTAAGATCAAGTTTCACTAAATGCAGTCTAAATATATGAAAGTTGGATCATGAAATGCAATGCACCTGAATCGTGCGATGACTGCATTTGATGAAACTTGATCTTAAATGTAACTGCATTTGATGAAACTTGATCTTAAATGTAACTATTTGCATTCGCTTTTCGGTGAGTGTCCATGATAGTTGCAACCCAAATTGATCCAACATGCCAAAATTTCAAACCCACAAGTCCACAAGGACCACAAGGAAGAGATCAAACCATATAAAACCGGTTAACAACCTTATCATCATCTTCTTGCCATATTATATAATCTGCGACGTGTTTCACGATGTAACTTTTTATATGCATTTTATTCTTTCTTAGACCGCAGACTGGCTACAATAACTAAGTTAATTAATTGTTGCAAGCTGATATCTGTCATCAACTTTTTTTTAAAAAAAAATGATGCAATACAGAAGATGTAAATTGCAATTTTGAAATATTTTTTTTTAATTTTTGTTTAATAGTGGTCAAGTTCAAAAGATAACTTAATTATTCCGCACAGGCTTTTTTTTCCTTTTCTTAACTTGTTGTATTCACACCTTTTTAAATCTAAACTACATCACGGATTGTAAAATTGGGTGATTTTTTAGTGTTACCCGTCAAAGTCATATTTTACTTGTCAATAATTTAGATTTCTTGTATCTGGAGTTTGACTTTGATCGTCTGAGTATTCATTGCACAGTACAACCACACAGAGAGCTTGACGATAATTTATAATAACAAGTAGTGAAGATGGATACGACTCTTGTTTTAATTTTAACATTAGTTTTTTTTCCTTATATGTATAAACTTCCACAACAAATAGGAGGAATGAGAGAGAGAGCATAACAACAAATCGACCAAAACCAAAGCTGCAAAGAAATGGATCCTAAAGAACATCCAAACCCTATATGTCGTCTCTCTCACCCGGCTTACCCTCACACCCTCTCTCCTCGAGCCTCTACAGAAACCCCTAAATCTGTTTGTTTTGTGTGTTGCAGAGAAATGTTCGTGTGGGGAGATGATTTGTATTACTCCTGCACCACCTGTGATGTGGAGTTCCACAGAGATTGTTACACAGAACCAAAGAAGCTAATACACCCTTATCATCTCCAACACCCTCTCGATCTCATCGATGGTAAGAACGAAGCTGAAACTGATCATAAATGCACTTGGTGTGGATCGAACCCAACTCGGTATTACTATCGTTGTTCCATTTGTAGCTTTTGTTTGGATGTTTCTTGCTCCTATAACTTCCCTTTGCTCACTATCACAAGCCCTAAAAGCCATCACCATCCTCTCTCTCTTTTTCCCCGGCCCTTGTTAGTTCCATGTGATGCTTGTGGGTCAATCAATCAATCTGATCCAAGCTATGCTTGTTTTCAATGCAATTACATGGTCCATGAGTCTTGTATCAACTTACCACGAGTCATTAAACTCACGCGTCATCATCATCGCCTTTCTCATACTCCTTACCTCTCCCCTGCAATTTGGTCATGCCGGGTTTGCCACAAGAAAGTTGACAACAAGTATGGTCAGTATTCTTGCAATCAAGAAACTTGTTCTTATGTAGCACACTCGAAATGTGCGACTCATAAAGAAGTGTGGGACGGGAGAGAACTCGAATGGGAGCCAGAGGAGCCAGACAATAGCGAAAACGCCGCGCCCTTCAAGAAGATAGGTGTTGGTTTGATAGAACATTTCTGTCACGAACATCATCTAAGACTCGAGAAGTACAAAGATCTTGGAGATTATGATGAAGACAAGCAATGTCAGGCTTGTGTTCTTCCTATCGACTCGCGTGACTTCTACAATTGCATACAATGTGATTTCTCTCTCCACGAGGTTTGTGCCAATCTTCCTCGAGAACTGGATCATGCTTTGCATAAACACAAGCTTGTCCTAGACACGTCTCCTCAAAACAACTATGACGACATGAGTTGTTCAGTTTGTCATCAAAGGTTCAGTGGTTTCAGGTACAAGTGCAAAGACAAGAATTGCTTGATTAGTGATATATATCGAATACACGTTGGATGCATTTCACTCCCTGATTATTTCACACATAAAAGCCATGAACATCCCTTATGTTTCCCCATCTTAGAACTCCGCTACAAAGAGAAGATCATATGCAAGGTTTGCAAGAAACATTGTTTGCTATCTCATCTACAGTGTAGTACTACATGCGAATTCGATTTGTGTTATCGTTGCGCTACGTTTCCTAACGAGGTACGCTACAAACACGATGACCATCCTCTCTCCCTTTGCTACGGAGAAGAAACCTCGGATGGCAACAAGTGTTGGTGTGACATATGTGAGAAAGAATTAGATTCAACAAAATGGTGGTTCTACACATGCAACAAATGTTGTGTCACTATCCACCTCGATTGCATTTTCGGTTCTTCCATTTATATGAAGCCTGGTTTCACATTCGATTACATTAGTTTCAAAGTGAAAGTTCTTCGCAACAATAGTAGCACTCGGCCTATTTGTGATGGATGTGAACAGCGTTGCCCGGCTCATGTGTGCTACGAAGTCCACTGGTACAAGTATAAGCTCGTCTCTTGTTCTTTAGAGTGTCTAGAACAGAGGATTAATGGTTGTCTAGGACAGATTCGTAAACGAAAGTCGTCTTTGTAACATGATCAAGTCTTTTGCGCAGACTTGGATTCCCTTGTACCTTTTTTTCCCCTGTATTACCAGATTTGCATAACTTCGCATTTGTCTAATAAACATTTCAAAAAACATATATATGTTATTGTTTTATAATCTATCAAAACCAAATTTACATCCAAGGACTTAGTCAAAACCAACTACTTCAAAGCCCTCAGTATTTTATCTTATTCCCACTTTTAACCCCCTAAAAACCCACCATAGTAACCCACTCACTGTCTAGCCTCATTTGCATCACATTAAAAATATACACGAAGATATCATATATATACACTTACTAGTTATTTGACTACTTAATAGCACAAACCTAAGGCCTTTCTTTGGTGTAGGAGAAAGTTAAAAACCTTTTTTTTTGTGCCTTGTATTGAGCTATATACCCTTGTATATGATAAGGAACCTTGAAATGTAACACAGACTGCTTCTTCTTCTTCTTTGCGATCTAATCTCATTGCATTGGAGATCGGTAAGGGATTCCCTTTCTTCGTCTTTTTCGCAGAGAAGTAGAAGTAGGAAGTTGAGGTGTTGATGGGCTTAGACTCTGGGGATTTGAAATGTTATCCTCTACCCCTGAACTGTTGCTTGAACTCTCTGGTTCCATTGGTGTATGCTTCATTCTCTTCTCAAAGC
>JAHZTW010000002.1:34183189-34437150 GCA_020283515.1 Alliaria petiolata | reverse complement strand
GAGGCCTCTCATTCAAAAACACAACCTTTGCGCTGTTGATCACGTACGTCTGAATGCTGGAGATATCTAAATACTTCTGAATCTCATTGACCCTTATCACATCATGATACGATGATCTCCTTATCTGCAAATCAAGAACAGTTACGTTTTTAAGATCAGATTTCGCCAAATGCAGCCTAAAATATGAGAAAGCTGGATAACGAAATGCAACGCACCTGAATCGTGCGATGATCCTTGTGGTGAGCGAGACAGAGAGAGCAAAGCGAGTTATTGGTGCAGTCTAAGCAATACATATTGCATTCGCTTTTCGGTGAGTGTCCATGAAAGTTGCATTGAACAAAGAAGTGTTCTTTCAGTAAAGGTTTCAGCCATGGAGGCCACCGGTTATCTTCTCCCTCCAGTCCACCAGCTCCCTGCAAAACACCATTAACAACAACATTGATCATTAGCCATTATCCCAAAGAACTACAAAAAGAGTCAGCTTTTATCTACCAGAAACACCATTGACTTGTACATATCAAAAAACAGTTAGCTTGTATCTACCAGAAACACCATTGACTTCTCTACATAATCATATCAAAAGTCTTCTCCTTTATAGAAGACTCTTGACTGGTTCTAGTCTCAAGTTTTGACTTTTCTACTGATAATGGTTTTTCGAATTTCATATAACATTTTTAAATCTTGCAATCAAGGATAAAAAGGAATCCCCAAATTCGTTTAGCACAATATGATTCTGTCAATTTTTTAATTAAAAAAAAAACAAAAGCAATTCGAACGGCGATAAGTACGGAATCGAATACTAAGCCGTGAATCTAGTTCAAAGAAAATCGAATTAATTAAACCCAGAAACATATTATAGATTATTCTTCTTCTTCTTCTCTATTTTCCCTAATTTAAAACCCTAATCTACCAACCACATTATCGAAAGTCGAAAGCTTTGAGTTTGGTTCATCGTCACACGGAAATTAAAGTATTTAGGCAATCAATAATGATGAAAGATTGAAACAACATTGTTCAGATTCTTCCATGAAAATCGAAAGTCATTGTTCTTTATACACAAAACCGAGTATTTTTCAATAGAACCCCGAATTTGAACATCTGAAACAAAAAAATTAGGGAAAGACATACACAAAACTTTTCCTGTTTCCAGTACAAAATTTAATTCAATCCAGAAAAACCCAAATCTTATCGATAATGACTCATTAGAGCTCGAAGAACATTGCGAGTAGATAGACATTGCAAAAACAATGAGTCAACAATGGAAAACAGAACCAACAATGTAATCATCTAGAAAAGGGGGTTTTATTAGAAATACCATGATTCTTCTGTTCTTAGGCTTGATTTCTCGATTTGGGTTCTCGTGATCTTCAATCGCCATTTACGGAATGCAGTAATGCCAGTAAAAGACCAGACTTTTCTGAGTCAGCCCCAAAACTTTTTTTGCGGAAATAGGAAAAAAGGGTTTTAGAGAGAGAAAGAGAGAAAGGGGTTTAAGAAAGCGAGAGAGTAGAGAGAGATGGGTTTCTTGCAGAGAGGGTTTAGAGAGAAGAAGAAGCGAAAAGCAAAGCGAAAGAGTCGTTCTTATCCTACCAATGTCGACAAAACCGAACCTAAAACCCGAGCGTAAGACTGCGTTGGATTTCGAACCGAACCTAATTCCGAACCTAAAGTCCGAGCCTAAGATGCGTTGGGTTCAAGGAACCCACCTTGGCCTTTCCTTGGAATTTTCTATTTGATTATTCCTTTTCGTATTTTAAAAATATCTTTCTGTCCTTCTTTGGTCTTATCTCTCCCAATTATATACACTGTTTTCCTCCAAAAATATTAATAAATCTCGTCAAATTTTATTCCTTTTTTGGGTTTCTCCAAAAATATATAAACTGTTACATAGTCATCACATTTATTGGTTGTTAGAGTTTGATAACTATTTCAAAGTTATCATATTTTTTTGTAATTTTTTTTTTTTTGAAAAGTTGATTTAGTGTATTATTCCCTTAGTTGATGAAGTTGTTGCTCCATTATTGCAATTTGACATCTCATATCTCTCTCCTTAACTCCCATTGCATGCATCTTTGTTTCTTCATCAGGTGCTTTCTCTATTTTATATATCATAACACAAATATCACGAAGATAATTAATGGTAATATGGTATACCAATTGGTTCACGTTGGTCATATATGCATTTTTATCTTAATTACTCTTTAATCCAATATCTCACTATAATAAAATCACTTAAACAGTAACCTACCCGCTCACACAATGTGACAGTGATGCAAAGCCATCTTTTTAAAAGTAAATTGCTATTACATCATGAATCATTTATGTTTTTATACATGAAAAATGCTTTTGGTTCAAAAAAAAAAAATACATGAAAAATGCTTCTTTTAATTTTTAATTATATGCTTACTCGTACCGTACGTATGGGTTGGAAAGAGGGTGAATTTCACTTTATGATTAAATTATTATTTCTTGATATANTTTAAAAAATCAGGAGGAGATTAATGCACAAATCTAGGTTTAAAGATGAGTGATTACACAATGCCCTTTTGTGTTTTAGTGTTTGTGTTTGGTTGATGTTTCAATTTAATTAATTAATTAGGAAAATTAGATTGCAAAGTCAATACTAACTATTCCAACATGCATCACCTGAAAGGGAAGTTCGATTTAAACTAATACCGTCCTTGATGGAATATTTTTCTTTTGTATACTGGAATAATTTTGTAGGTGGACAATTTAACCGACATGAACCAAAACAAACCAAACTAAGAAATGGAATTATATTATGTCTATCCTAACCAAAAAGAAACAATATTGAAAATCGAATTTAAGTCACAGACTCACAGCCGAACGAATAAAGGAAAGAATTCTAAAATTTTCAAATGACTGATTCATTTTATACAAAAAAAAATGAACAAGAACAAAAATCAAATTGAACCGAACTAGAAAATTTTAGTTTTAAGTTAATTATATATTATAAGCTGCTTTTAAAAACCATCATAGATGTTCAATTTGGATAAACCAAAATTATATGATCCAAACAGTCATAAATGTTAAATTCGGATAAACCAAACTTATATGATCCAAACCAAAAAGTTTGATTTGAAATTGAAGCAATTATTATTTGGTTAAATTAATTTTAACATTTAATATATATAAAAAATAAAATAGAACCGAACCTAAATCCAATATGAAAATTAATTTTCGTTAAAATTGTAAGAAAGTTTTTAACACGAATTACTGATCTACTGTAAAATCTCTTTTACTTTGGTCACTAATTTTTCTAAACGAAAAAAAAAAACAAAAATTGAACTATATCTCAACAAAATCTAGAGTGGCTAATATGTTTTCTGACTAGATACATTCAGGTTCTTTATTAGTTAGCTGATGGATAATTAAATATCAAATTGCGTAGTTAATTTATCCCCCATGAAGCATGCACACTTATAAACATTTATGTGTGAAACACAGTATCACCCCATTAACTACGTCTTTAGTTTTTTTTTTTTTTTTGACCAATACGTCTTTAGGTTTAAAGGGCCATAAGAACTTATTATGTCGACATATGCAACATAAGTAAATGAAAACAAGATGATACGATGATATAATACTAAAGCAAACATATTATACCCGTCATTATAATAACAGCCTATGTTCATTTAATCATTTGTTAATTGTCATGCATTTGATAGACAATGTTATTGATATATCCAGGAGACTATGAACTGAAATTTAGAGTAAACCTCAGAATTTGTAGAAAACCCAAAATAATTTTGTCATTTGACGTTTATACATCATAGTAGCTCTGCAAATTTCGGGATGGGTACCCGGTTCCCATTCGTATCCATTTCGAATTTCCTGTTCCGTTCCCGTTCCCGTTCAAAAAAATTCCCGTTCGGGACTATTTATATTTTTCAAACGGGTACGGAAAGGATACGGGAAGGAAACGGGAATACCCGAACTTCCCGAACTTCCCGAATTTTCTCGAATTTTTTCAAATTTTTCCGAAATTTTTTGAATTTTTCCAAAATTTCCCGATTTTTTCTGAAATTTCCCGATTTTTCCCGAAATTTCTCGAAATTTCCCGAATTTTTCCCGAATTATCCAAAATAATTACCCGTTTGGGAAAAAATTTTACGTAAGAGAATTTCCCGATCCCGTCCCGTTCCCGTCTTGTTTTTATGAATTTTCTTTTGAGAATTGTTATTCAATTCCCAAATTTCCCGTTTCCGTCCCGCATCCGTAAATTCCCGTCCCGTTTCCCGAAATTTTCAGGGCTACATCATAGTAATAAAACAAAAAGAACTTGAATATTAATTTAATTATATCCATAAGACGAACTTATAAACACTGAATTACCAATTTACTATATATTAGTTTGATGATATGCGTGTGTAGGGGAGAACTATGTTTTTAAGTTTTTGCCTTTCGTCAAATGATTATTAGATATTTGCTTGATAACTAGATATTTCATGTTAGATTAGAACCAACAAAAAAAACTAGATATTTCATATTCTTATAAGCAGATTTTTGTGTATCCTGTGTAGTAGGCCTGGGAATTATAACCGAACCGAATTGGCCGAACCGAACCGAACCGAATTTTTCGGTTCTCGGTTCTAGTTCGGTTCTAGTTCGGTTCTGTTCGGTTTTACTTTGAAAATTAGTTCGGTTTTCGGTTTGTTCGGTTCGGTTCTGGGAACCGAACGGTTAACCGAATTTTTTTTTTTTTTTTTTTTTTTTTTTTTTTAACCAAACCATACCAAACTATACCGAATTATACCGAACCGAAGAACCGAATTACCCGAAAATACCCGAAATATCCGAATTTACCCGATTTTACCCGAATTTAACCGATTTTAACCGAATTTAAACCAAAATTAAAAAAGTTCGGTTAGTTTCGGTTTTTAAAATTAATAACCGAACTACCCGAGAACCGAACTAACCGAACCGAATTATGTTTCGGTTAGTTTCGGCCAACTTTTCTAAAACCGAACTATCCGAAAAACCGAACTACCCGATCCGAACTACCCGAAATAACCGAACTCGCAGGCCTACTGTGTAGCTAACAAAACAAATATCATCGAAAAATTGACTGGCTCTTGAGAAAAATTCTGGATACCGTACATAGAATATAAAAAATAAATATTTGAAATAAAGTGAAGCAATGTGACACGGCACGCCATATCTGACCCAGGAATATCCATCCTTTCCCACTGGTAGTCCCATACAATATTGTATTGTTCTCTCTTCTTTAATACATATTTTTTAGTTATGGGACCGTTCGGAATTATCGGTTTCGCTAAATTGTGATTCAGTAAGATACAGTGTACCTAACAATGGACCTACAAAGAGTAACATAATTACTGTAAAATAGTAAACCAAATCAAATTAATGAAGATATTTTTTCCAGATATGGTGAAACTATATATGTTTTGTTATGAATGTGAAGTGTTAATGTGGAGATTAATTACTGGTTTATCAGAGAAACCAACCGACCGGTTAAGAAAACCGGCATTGGTCGTTGCGATCTGCAGCTTTCGATGCGTTGACCGTTTACTTTACTACTATTCGATTCTCATTTCTGAAGTCTTCTGTACGGATATTACATCCTTTTTCACGGCATTTTCTGTGGACAAATATTTTTTTGTTTTTTAAATGTACGAACAAGCGTGTGAAATTGGTAGGCGTTTTTAATGCGTCTAAAGCGGTCCAAATTCACCTAAAGCTTGTATTGTCATCATTCTAAAATAGTGTTTGAACGCAACTTTTCTTTGGTGCCGCTATGAGCCTATGAACGCTTTTTTTGTTTAACGTCGAACGCATTTTAATAGTGCCACGTTATAAACTTTTAAAAGTTTAGATTAGTTAACCAAATATTTCATCAGATGTTTATATCAAATTAAGTAATTAAAACACATGTACTGATGATGATGAACAGGTTAACTTACCAATTTTTTTTTTCACTCAATGCATGTTGGAATATGGACGGAACATATCATCGGCATTGTTCACGTGGCAACTTTTATTTTTGTTTCCTCCGTAGCTCAATTTTGTCCATGATCCATATCCTCTAAATTTGTATACAATGTGGTTTTATATTTTCTCTTCACATTCAAAATCATTTGTCAAAACGCTAGGAAAACTTATAGTAATTCACACATTTTTGAAACGAAATTTTATTGAAATTTGTAAATGTTGCAAACATGTGGCCGAAATATACTTATTTCTACATCTTACTCTAGTTACAAGAAGTAATTTTGTTATATAAAAAAGAAATATCAGCTTATTTATGTACAAATACAATTGTACAAAGGAAGGCTAGTTGTGATTTTTTCAGATGTAAATCTTAATAACACTACTATGTTAAAATTTGTTATTCCTTTATATATTTTTCTAAAACAAATTATGTATAATCCAGATAGAGATACTGGATTTGCTTGAGAACAAACAGAATATATTGCACGTAGTGCTTGTTTAACAGAAAACAACACACGATTTGTGATAAAAGGAAAAATGGTCTTAACATTTACACCCAAAAAGGAAACAAATGGTGCTACTGTTAAACACACAGTCAATAAAATCAACTTTTCTTTAGCAAATTTTTTTTTTGTTGCAAATAATAGTATATAAGTTATCTGAACACACACGACTTTCACTGTGTGTGTAGATAATCTAATTGGTGTCCCCCCAAATAAAATGAAAAGTTTTTTTTTTTTTTTTTAGTTTTAATTTTAAATGAATGAATATGTTTTGGCCTTTTATTTTGTTACACATGTTTTCCCTGATTCTTGAAAATGTTGATAGACGATTTAACAAGCTGATTTTGTACCATTTACATGCATGTTTTGGAACCAAACGGTTAACGGGTTAGAATGGTAACCCAAAAACTTTACCATAAAGCTCTTAATAAGTTTTACCGTTTTAATAATTATCAATTACAAAAGCTGTATAGAAAGCGTTACCAACAGTATTACACTCTGCTTTATTGTACAGTTTTTGCTTACAGCTCTTTTTTTACAGTTTTCAACTATTTTATAAGCATTTATCACTACAGTTTACCGCTAAAAAATTTTGGTTACCAATCAGACCCGTTAGTATTTTAATCGACGTTTAAATGGATTTGAACTGGATTAATGTGTCACAATATCCTTTAATTAAAGCAACTAGTTTCACTGATCCAATCATTACTAATCTGAATAACCTTTCCTTCATTTTTGGCATCTCGTCTCTGTTTATTTTTTTGTTAACACTGTTTTATACTACCTTTTTCTAATTTGTCTTTTAGTTAGCATTATAAAATATCTGTTCGACAAACCAATATAATTCTTTTATTCAATATATTAAAACAAAACGAAAAAAGGTTAGTGCCAAAAAATGCAAAAAAACACTCGTGGCTTCATCACTGGCGCAGAGCATATATAAGTGTAAGAAATAAAACGAGAAGACTGATTGTTGGCAACCAAAAAACAAATATTATTTAAAATGAACCCCACGCGCACTTAATGATACATCTATGCGCGTAATGTTACACGCGCCAACATTTCTGGACAAATAGTCTAATGATTTTTTTGACCCACATTCTTTTGTAATCCGTTTTTGAAGCGCATGGGCCTGAAAGCCCATTATAGTTTATTAAAAGCCCATAATTAGATAAGTTTTTTATTTCTGAGTCAGACACCGAGTTTTATCCCGAGTCTCAGAAACTAAGAAACTCGCCGCCGGGAAACCATGGGAGGAGGAGGAGCACGCAAGAACCTCATTTTCGTGTACGGTACGCTGAAAAGAAACCATCCAAACCATTTCCTCTTGGAAGATCTGATCTCGAAAGACGACGCCGTTTACATCGGTCAACGCACGACCCGGTTACAGTACCCGCTCGTCACGGGTCTCTACGGGATCCCTTACTTGATCAACCAATCCGGGTCGGGTCAACGGATCCGAGGCGAGCTTTATTCGGTTTCAAAACGCGGGCTTGCGCGGCTTGACGAATTGGAAGGGATCGAAGTCGAGCACTACGAGAGATTGAAGATCGAGGTTGTTGAGGAAAAATCAGACGGCGTCGTTTTAGTGGAAGCTTATTTTGCTCATTGTAGATTCGGTGAGAGGTTGTGGGAGAAGAAAGGAAAGCGTGGAATGCGTGAGTTCGGTGAAAACGACGGCGTTTTGTATGTTAGGCCTAAGGATAGGCCAAGGTTTAGCTCTGTTCTTGATGAAATCGAAGCTTTTGTGTCTTCGACTAGTACCGATTTGAAAGACTAATATTGATTCAATAAATCAGTGGTAATTACGATCTCTTTGTTAAAGGTTCTCAAAATTGGATCTTTGTTGCTATATTTGGACTAAAGATCTCTGTACTAGTGTTAATGATCGAGATTGTTTTCGATGATTGTGATTATGGTTTAGCTATGTTCTTGATGAAAACTGAAGCTTTTTGTTTGTTCTAGTGCCTGTTAAAGACTAAATCAGTGGTAATTACAATCTGTTTTGTAAGGTCTTATCACAATTGAGTATAGCTCAAAAATTCGATCCTTGCTGCTAATTTTGGAGAAAAGACCTCGATAGTGTAATTATCGATTGTTTAGATGATTATGGTTTGGGATTTAACAGTGATTGTGCTTCTTGCTTATCTTCTGGTCATTCTTTAAATTTTTAGTGAACATTTTGAAAATTCAGTTTGAGAGGTTTTATTTCAGGAGGAACAATCGTCAAGATGTTACAGAACTCCGAGGAACCATTTAGAGTAGTGTTCTAAAGAAAGTAACCAACTATATTTTCTGTTTTATTTACCAAAATTACCATAAAAATTTAAAATTTTCAAGAATACAGTTTGATGACTGGTGCTGCAGTGCAGCCTGCAGCAAACTATATGTCATTAATCAATCTATTACAATCATTTTTTTTTTTAAACCATATTTCACAGCTTTGTGATAATAATTTGGCTACTCGATTATTCGACTATACTGATGTTCTATCATTCATTTACCATACCAGTTAACTCCTATGTATTATAAAATACAGCTGGAGGAGTGGACCGTGGTGGTAGGAGAAGTAGGCAATGACATTCGTTTGCGGCTTTATAATGCCTAACCTATATACGCACTTAATTTGTTTTGTTTCTCTCCTCTTTTTTTTTTTTGTCGTTTCAAGTATTTCTCAATGATGTGTGATTGTGAGTCATGTGTGAGAGAAACCGAAAATCAAAGTAGTGGACTTTTTGATGTTGTATGTTGTTGTCAGACTATGTGATCTCCATTGTCAGTAAGGGACCGACCAAACGCTTTTTTCTTAGTGCAAATCTCCAAAAAAAAACTCTCAAGTACAAAACGGCTATATGTTCCGAATCCCCAATAAAGATTCGGCTTAAGTACCGCGAGAATCAGAATTGCGATAACTAAAAGATCACTATAGAGATGTTGTGGTGGACTAAGATCCCTCTAGAGTTAATGTAACATGTCAATGACATAAGTGTCATGTTTGATATACTAACTTAGTCCATATTGTTGTGTTGGATAGTTGATAAAAACCGTGATGTTTTGTCTTTTGAACTGTTCTCATTGTCCGAAATCTGAACTTCTCTTATAGATTGAACCTGCACACAGAGATACTTGATGACTCAAAGAAGCACTTTTCTAATGATCATCAACTCTATAGAACATTGTGTGGGATTGATGATTCGTTTGAGAAAACTAATTAAGCGATTAAAGCTTTTTTTTTTAGGACGCGTGGAGGTAAGTGAAAGAAGAAGAGCACTATGGTACTAGTACTGGTCCTACTACTTCTTCTTCACGCTATACTTCAACAACGACGGTGTCTGCTTTTTTCCATGTGATCTCCCACTTTGTGTTTGCGTATGAAACTGTACATATACCCATTTATATGTATATGTTTGTACGTACGTATCATCATTACCTTCCTCTCTCTCAATGGAACAAATCTGTATTCTGCTGGAACCAATTATGGGTAAATTGGGTGCTTATACTTTTGACAATGCCAAAAGCTTGAGCTCTTCATTTGTCAATGTTCTTGCACACTTTTTCTCCAAAAAACTTATTTGTTAAATTTATAGGCAACTTTAACCTCCATGAGCACAGTCAAATGAACCAAAAGTTGTGTTTAGTCTAGGTGATATTATCGTATATATGTGGTTGGATAAAATGATAGATTCTTACGGAACATATGAGGTTATTTGATCAATGATTTTAAACTCAATTTTCTATATTTATGATTTTCAAAATTTGAATTTTGATAGTGTTTATAAGAATTCACGTTCCTGGATTCTAAATTTTTGTATTTTACATTGAATTTTCTGTCTCTTTTAATTATAATTAACTTATGAAATTCATTTCAAATGGTTTAATAAACAAAGATTTTTAAAATATTTTAGTTTTGAATAACACCATATGTTAGTGAAGTATATAACTTAGCATTTTTAAAATCTCTAAAACATAATGTTACAAATATAACAGATCTAATAACACAAAATTTTAATGGACAATTGATAAACTATTGAATATTAAATTTCTTTGATAATTTTGCAACATATTAAATTGCGATGATTTGGCACAAACATTTTTTTGTGGTGATTCGTGTCAAAATTGTCAGAAATGGTTTTGCGATAATTCGTGATAATGTGCCACAACTGTTTTGTACAAACAATCTTTTGGGGTGATTCGTGTCAAATTTGCTAGAAATGATTTTGCGATAATTCGTGATAATGTGCCACAATTGTTTTGCAGTAATTAGTGGCAAATATGTCAAGATTATTTTCTGGATAACTCGTACCTAATTTATCATAGTATATAATCATGGTATTTTGTGGTAAACGTGTCAAATATTACTACAAAATTCTGTTTGTAACGATTTTATAGCCACAAATTAATTTCGTTACAATTCATTGTAAATGCCCATATATATTACCATGAATTTTAAGTGTTTGTCACAAATTATCAATAATTTTATTTTTACAAGAAATGAGAACAATTAAAACTAAAATATTTTTTTGAAGGAAACAACAATAATATGAGAACATTCAAAATATTTACAATATTATATACTGTTAGAATTTCACTTCAAAAGTTTGAAAGAATCAACAATAATATATACGATACATGAGCTAATCATTTATTGACAATTAGTTTTAAACGCGAAGTATATGAAACATAGCATGATATCAAAGTCTTTTTTTTTACTTAACTATGGTGACTCATAAAAAATATTACTAGTTTTAAAATGAAATTTAGTTCTAGATACGTTCCATCATTTTGAAGGGGCGTGTTAGGATTACATTTCGAAAATTTGAATGAACTAACACTAATACATGAGCCAATCTATTTATTGCCAACTAGTTTTGAGTTGAAAACCATGATAAACCCAAATTTAACATGTACACTTACTAATAGTTTTTGAATATATTTTATTTCATTGTATGGGTATCGCTACGACATAATAGGTATAGAAGTGGTCATTGGCTGGACAGCACCAAAGACTCAAAATCTTGATAGGTATTCTTAGTGGCAATGCTAAGACGCGTTAATAAGTGTTTTTATTGTTAGTAGTCTCTTACCAAAATCTTTTTTTTTTTTCTTTTTTCTATTCATATGTGTTTTGGTACCAAAGTTTCGTGCATTAAAATAATCATGATTTGATTTCAACTTTCTAGAAGTGAACTCTCATGGGAAAATAACTAGGTTCTTAACAAATGCGTTTATTGGAGTGATAATTCTACGCATTCTTCTATATGTGAATGTATTTACGTCCGTGATGTCGAAAAAGAAGAATGTATTTACGTAATCAAAATAGTTTGAAATATAGGTATATAGACTTGGTAGAAACTAATTAAAAGTATGAAGAAGTAAGAGCTTAGCTTAGTGCAAGATAGATATAAGTCTTAGCAGAAACTAAAATTATGAAGAAAATATAAATTGGTTTGAAGATTTGGTGAGGAATGGAGGATATGTGAAAAGGAATACTAAACACTGCAAGTCACGTCCACGATATTGTGACTTGTTAACCCCTAGCCCCTAATTGTAAATATAACTAATATAGTCTTCTCGGATTAAATCGCCAAAATTAGTATTTCCATTCTTTATATATATATATACTAGACTATTTGTTTAGAATATCTATCAAACTATTTGATTCAAGGTTTGGGTTCAGTAGCTTACTTCAATGCATGTTTATTGAAAACTTTGTTGTCATAATTAAAGTATATTGTTCATCTTCATAGTTAATCAAGCAGATCGATATATATACATATATCTATAATCTATGTTAAATGTGAAATATTTATGTAATCGAAGAATTTAGTTATTTAACAACGCAAGACAAAAGGTTTAGGGGAAAAGTAATGAGTATGGACAAAAGTTTTAGGTGAAAGTACAAGAATATAGAAAAGAGGTTTCTTTTGGAATAAAAGGGTTGGTAAAAACCTTAGTTAGAAGTATGGAGGATAGAAGTCAAAATGAAATACTCAACACTAAACTTCACGATAATGTGAAATTGTTAATGATATCCTAACTACTTTTATATCCATTTTAACAATGTATATCAACGAGACTCTATTTTCATATATTCATAGTGCCAAAAAACCAAACTAATTGTTGAAGATTTATAAAATGGTTATTAAAAGTACTCTTAAACGTATGCCAAAAGCGTCTTGATCAAGGTGGTGTTCGGATGTGTATTCGTACATGATCCGTAATAGAAGTAACCCGATTCATACAAACCCTAATCGCATCCATTTTCTTACAACCATGCATGAAAATTTATAGCCTACGCCCATAATCTCATAATCTCTTCGGATCATATAAATTAGTTTCCTCCCCGTCGTCAACTTATAAGAATTTTGATTAGATTAGAGAATTGAATGAAGAAATTGAAAAAAAAAAAAAAAAAAAATTGAAACCAAAATTAGGAGTAAATGGTAGGGACAGTAAATCTACACTTTTCCCGTCAAAAGCATGTGCTTCAACCACTCTTTTTTTACAGTGGACGCCGCTTAAGATGCCAAACCCCAATCACTATAAATACCTCATTGAGCCTCTCCATTTTAGTTCATCAAATTCAAGTCTCACTACTACCAAACACACAATGGTTTCTCTCAAAGCTCTCTCAACTGTCTTTTTTCTTATACTCGGCGTTGGCATTTGCTACGCCACTAGCCGGAATCTCTTAACCTACGGCGGCAAAGTCCCGGCTGGTCACGGTGGTGGCGGTGGAGGAGTACATGGTGGTGGTGAAGGTTATGGAGGAGTGAGTGGTGGTGGAAGTGGAGAAGGAGCTGGTGGTGGATATGGAGGTGCTGAAGGTTATGCTGGTGGTGCTGGTGGTGGTCACGGTGGTGGCGGTGGTGGAGCTTCTTCTTCCGGTGGATATGCTACCGGAGGAGGAGAAGGAGCTGGTGGCGGTTACGGTGGAGCAACTGGTGGATATGGTGGTCATGCTGGTGGTGGTGGTGGTCACGGTGGAGGCGGTGGTGGAGCTGCTTCTTCCGGTGGATATGCTAGTGGAGGAGGAGAAGGAGGTGGTGGCGGTTACGGTGGAGCAGCTGGTGGATATGGTGGTCATGCTGGTGGTGGTGGTGGTGGTGGTCATGGTGGAGGCGGTGGTGGAGCTGCTTCTTCCGGTGGATATGCTAGTGGAGGAGGAGAAGGAGGAGGCGGTGGTTACGGTGGAGCAGCTGGTGGGTATGGTGGTCATGCTGGTGGCGGCGGTGGAGGTAGTGGTAGTGGTGGTGGAAGTGCTTATGGCGGTGAAGGAGATCATGCTAGTGGTTATGGAAGCGGAGCTGGTGAAGGTGGCGGCGCGGGTGGAGGTGAGTACGGAGGAGGAGCTGGAGGAGGAGGTGGCCATGGAGGTGGTGGAGGATCAGCAGGTGGAGGGTCTCATGGTGGTAGTGCTTACGGAGGCGGTGAAGGAGGAGGAGCTGGAGGTGGGTCAGGAGCCGGAGGGTATGGAGCCGGAGGGTATGGAGGCGGTGGCGGTGGAGGAAGTGGAGGAGGAGGAGCTTACGGTGGCGGAGGAGCACATGGAGGTGGTTATGGAAGTGGTGGTGGTGGTGAAGGTGGTGGTTATGGTGGTGCAGAAGGAGGATATGGCAGTGGTGGTGGGGGAGGTTCAGGTGGAGGCGGTGGCGGTGGTGAACATGGAGGTGCTTACGGTGGTGGTGGTGGTACAGGCGGTGGACACGGTGGTGGAGGCTATGCCCCATGAAGAAACCAACTTAAGATCAACCAAAAAAAGGCTGAAAAATAAAGATGATTTGTGGAGGGGTATACAAATTAAGATGCCTATTTGAATCATTTTGCATCCGTTACTGAAGTTTGTATTTCATAATAATTGAATATTTATTATTGTCTTATTGTTATATATCGTTAAAAAGCATTAATCCATAGAGCAATGTTATATATATAAACCTTGGATTTTTCCGTTGGAGCTTCAAAACAAAATTTGATCAGAGTGATATACAAAAGAAAACCCCAAACACAAAAAAAAAAAAAAAAAAACTATTCATTTTCTCTAACTATCTCTTCAAAAGCAATAATAAGTGTTTTTTTTTACCCAAATTTCATTACATAGCCGGTTCAGAGAGATTCCTGTGAAGATTCGATCTTCGGAGGTTAGAGAGTTTCTTTTTCTTGATCGAAGGACCACCCAAAGCTGCAGCGAGCATCCGATTGCGAGGTGTAACCCTCCTATTGAGATATGAAAGAGCATAACCTTTGTCCTTAGGATCTGCAGCAGAAGCACCAACAATGCTTCGAAACGGTTTTGTTCCACGAGTTTCTTCTTCTCTGTCCTTCTTTTGCAAATGATCACGTTGAATCTTAAAGGTTCCTGTTACAGAATCGCACACACTCGACTCAGGATCGTTCAATGTATCTATCTCCTATGATCCTATCCTACTTAAGTACTTAGTATCTCTTCCACATGTTTACTATAACTGAGATTAAAGATATCAAAAACACTTAGTAGAGTATAGTACCGGGTCGTTTAGGAAAGGAATTTGGCTTTTGAATCTTGAGCTTAGGCCGATAAACGTCAGCAAAGATAGCTCTCTCATCAGCTGTACATAGAATCACACAATACAACAAGAACAAAAGCCTTAATATCAGTTTTTATCTATTTCAGTCTTCAATCATCGATTCTTCATGTAACCACTGACTCGAGGATTAACAATGGAGAATACTTGTTCTGAATCTATCGGAATCTCCTATATTTCTTAGTATTCTCCACATGTAAGAAGTCAAACCCACATGGTAAAAGATAGTACCTTTTCGTTTTGGAGGCGAGGCTTGCTCTTGAATCTTGACCACAGGCACAGAAGCGTCGTCGACATCATCGATGGTAGCTCTGTCCCCAGCTGGATACACATTAGGTTCCTCTTGGTGAGGGGTCTCAGCAAATGGTTTCTCAAATCCATAACCTTTAGGTGACTCGAAATCATCAAACCCGAAAGAGTCATTATCGCTGCTAGACTCAGCTGAATGAAACACATCTTCTTGTGGCTCCTCACAACGGAAATCAGAGTAATTCCCACCGGGGATCGATACACCCACCGAGCCATCACAGGCTTTGTTGGAATTACCGACGTTCCGGTAACTGTGATCGGATGCACACTCCTCTCTGCAGCTAGTCTCAAGCACTGACTTTGGCGAGAAATTTAACGGAGTAGCTTCAAATAATGCCTTCAGCTCTTCGAAAGCACTAGAAAACCAAGGAGTTCCTTCTCTTACGTAAAACAACAGATACGCATGCTTAGATAGAACAAATTCTTCGCTGATTTTCCTGACCTGCCAAGGAAAAATTGCAATTATTGAAACCATTCAGAGAAGTCTACAAAAACTAAACCACACAAATCAAACGAAACCATCGATTATATCATATATTACCTTAGCGTCATCAAAATGATGCCATGTCTCAGGAGCTGATCTCACATACGATGAGTAATGACCAAAAGACACTCCACTCCCAAGATGTTCCACCATTGCATAAAGTTTGTATTTTGTGGAAACCTGTAAAACAAGAACAGAATTGGACGTTAAAGACAAGAAAATCTTCAGATTTACTTAGCAAAAAATGTCTGTAGAATTTCACTTACTTCAGGATTTTCGTTACTGCTCATGTAAGGGAGCAAATCCAACTCCAAAGGGAACTCGACGTGCTTGAAGATCTTCTCCATAAAAAGTCCTTCGTTCTTAAATCTCTTTAGATGGAAAGTAGCAACCTGCGGTAACTTATCGAGCTTAAGCTGCTTCTCCTTCGAGACTTTCTCTTTACAGTCATCACACGTTAACTGGTCCTCTAGTTTCTCGACTCGTGTAAAGGACTCTAGCGCACTATTAAGGTTATCCACATCTTCGATTTCGAGACTCCATCCAAGGGAAGGCTCAAATGTCTCGGAAAAGGAATCGCAGTTGCAACAATGTAGCTGGAAAAGGACGGTTTATAAAACATATTTCCAAGAATCATCATATAAACTGCTTCAAATCAAAACTAGATTTAATAATATCCGTAAATGAATCAGCTTTTCTTACCTTACTCACAAGACGCCCACCAAAGACATGGTCAACAATGTTGATATCTTGAGAAGAGTCAGAGCCAGGCTTATTCCTACGATCCAAGCAGCA
Organism: Alliaria petiolata; assembly: GCA_020283515.1. Lineage (NCBI taxonomy): Eukaryota > Viridiplantae > Streptophyta > Magnoliopsida > Brassicales > Brassicaceae > Alliaria > Alliaria petiolata. The sequence continues at coordinate 34,420,525 of JAHZTW010000002.1, read as the reverse complement.
TCTCTCTAACTTATCCAAAAACGACTGTAGAAACTCATGCGCATCTTCTTGGTTGTTGATTTGAAAGTCAGGCGAGAAATCTACAGTGGTTTAAGGATTAAAAAAAAACCATTCATATAAAGAAAATCTCAAAACACATAAAGCTATGCAAACGAAACCAAAATGTTTGAGAAAGCATACAGTTTATGTTATCACGAAACCGATCGATCCTTAGATCATATCCAGAAGACCTCAGAGCAAATTCGATATGATCCCGGAGAGACTGCAGAACACAGAACTCTTCATTTCCACCTGAAAAAAATGAAAATCCAAAAGGAGCTATAAGATTAAGACTTTAAATAAACAAGGCACCGTCTAAAACAAGAGTTTTAAGCAAATTACTCTTACAGTTGCAAGGGTTTTGGTGTTTGTACGAGCGAAGGCTGTCGATAAGAGGCACAGTGTGAGTGAAGCACTGTAACACTGAAGCAATGAAACAAGTGTTGCCTGAGTTATCCAATCCAGCGCCCTGAAGAAAATCGTTTTTAAACAATCAAATGATGAAATCTAAAAATGATACCAAAAAACGAAAAATAGATTTAGGATGAAGAAGGAGAACATACAACGCCGGTGGGTTCATTCTTCAGAGACGACCATGAGAATAATTCTACAGGCTTTGCGGATTCGATCTTCATATCATCGTCGCTTTGGTAGTTGAAATCCGCTATGTATCTCCTCGGTGGGAGATTGTACGAGTCTACGTTGCCGTCGATGGAGTACGGAGTGCTCGCGATTTGGAGGATTTTGTTGTCGTCAGTCGAAATCTGAGATAGTGGCATGATTTGGGAAACTCTGAATTCGCTTTCCTCATTATCGGCTGAAGGAGGCGTAACTAGGGTTTTATCCGACGGAGAGGAAGATTCGTCTGGGTTTTGAATCTGGGTCGAGGATTTCTCCGGAGGAGGAGGTTGATTCTGAATCTGGCGAATCGGTGAGGAAATAGCGAGCGAGTGAACAACGAGGGCTCGAATCGGCGCGGTAGGTGAAGACTCGTCTAGGGCTTTGACTGGGTTTTCGAATTTAGGCGACGGCGGTGGAAATGAGTCGCTCGGATCGGGAAATTCCGCCATTTGCAACGTATCCGGCAACGAACCGAGATCAGTATTTCTGAAGAAAGAGAGCAGAGAGGAGAAGGAGAAGAAGCTAGGGTTTAGTTTCGAGAGGAGGAGTCGTCTACCTCTCGTAGATCGATCCGTAAGTAATGGTAGGAGAAAATTTCGAATTTGGCTCCAAAAGTTTGTGAAAATTTCGAAATTCAAGAGCAGGATTCCGAAAAGGGGTACGATTTTGGAAAAGAGCGGATCGATTTGGAGGGAAGCTGGAATTGAGTCCCATGAAGGGTTTGAAAATGGAGGGAAAATCATGCCGCCATTATTTTTAGGGCTTTTTTACTTTATTTTTAACATCGATTAATAAACGTTGGATTTGTTTACTTCTACTGTTTCTACACATATATATTGGTGAGGTTAAGTCAACTCAACGATGGTGGTTCGCATTGGACTCTGAGACTCTTTGACCAATATTAATTTTTTTCTTTTTGACAAAAAAAAGTAGATGCAGAAGGAAAGGAAATTCGTTTATTGTAGCTTAATTGATTAATTTATTGACCTTTTAATATTGCTTGATTTCTTTTATCTTTATCCAATCAATTTATGCCACAACTTATAATGTTTTCTTCTACTTTTCTGTAAAATCATTTTTTTTTAACTCTTACAAATTAACTTTATTTAATAGTAATACATAGATATATACTAAACAGAAAATCCCCATAATCAGCTTTTTATATTTATAAAAGATGGCACTATATCTATATCTAGAGTGTTGCTTTACTATTTAAAAATTTATGGCCTAACAAACGGTGATAATCTTTCCAAAGACCGTTGATGCATGTTTATATGTTATAGAAGTTCCCTCTCTATCAAATTCTCCTTTTGATGTAGGCAATACATTAGCTTAATTATGGAAACCTTAATATTTTCGTCATATGACAAAACAAGCAATTTTCCCAAAATTTAATTTACGTTTCCTTTTTAGTTATTTTTGCTTTAGGCTTGTTATATATATAAATACGGAACCAAACCAGAAACCTTACGTAGGGTAATTAAATTTGACGAACATCCCCTTTCCAAAAATGTCGACGTCTGGTCGTGGAGATGAATTTCGTTGCAGACTTTTCGGTTTTACATTCGCAGTTTTCATTCTCCTAAAGGTCTTGACTTCTCAGCCCTGTCACATCGAGCTCTTCGTCGACTCCGTCTCGGTGTCCGCCGTAGGCTGGAATGTCTCCATGGTGGCGAGGAGCAGCCGCCACCTCACGGGCTGCGATATCTCCATCACCCCACTCAACTTCCGTCTCCTACTCGGCGACAAGGTCATTGCGGAGTCAGTAGCGACGGATGCTTTCCGGAACCTCCCTCACCGATTTGACGACGACGATGACGGACAAGCTAGACGACAGCGGCGGCGACGTCGTGTATTGGGACGCCAGGATCGAACTTCTCGCCCGCGTGTGGAAGAGCGGTAGTAAACGCAATAATGGGTTCTTGTCGGTGACTTGTGACAATTTGCCGGTGAGGTTTTGGTCGGATCGGGAGGGCAATAGGAAGGGGTTGTTGCTTTGGAACAACAGACGCTGCGACTCCTCTTTCCGCCCAGAGTTGGATCAGTCACACCTTAGGGTTAAGGATTATTTATTATATACATATTAGTAAGGATTTTTATCGATGATTTTGTTATCTTTTTTTAATTTTTTTTTTTTAAAATCTTTTAACATCATGATTGGTTAAAAGTTGAAATTGCCAAACAACAAAAAACTTTTATATCCGACTATGTGTTGTCAAACCAAAAGGCAAGTGGGCCGATTGGTAAGGACTGTGACTGTAGGCTGTGACTGTAAACTTTTAGCTGTAGAGATTTTGGCTTTTAAAACTGTGACTGTTACTTTATTTTTTTTTAAAGTCTGATTGTTAACCAAAGCTGTAGAAGCTGTGACTTATTTAATTATTAGCATAAAGAATTAATACAAAGTCTATAAAACTTATTTAAAACGAAATACAAAAACTCATAAATAAAATATGGTTTGGCTATCAATAATAAAAAAAAATGTACATGAGTTAATATAACATATTAAACATATAAAATTGGAAAAGAAAATTATACATTACCTTACGAGAGGAAGATGATGTTGCCATCTGTGTAAAGACAAAATGTTTCAATTAATAAAATATAATACAAACAAAAATAATAACTAGAAATAAAAACTATCCAAAGCATGATGAGAAACATATGTAAGTTATTGTACCTTTTGGATTTGCAAGTTTTAAGAAAATTCACTTTCGATCTCAATGTATTTATAATGTTTAGTGATCTTCTTAAAATAGTATTTGGTTATTTTTTTCTTTTAATTTTGAATTTTTTTTTTGACTAAGAATTTGGAACTAATAACTTTGTCTTACTAGATTTTGGGGATAAAATTATTATTATTAAACAATCAGTTTGACCAAATACTATTTATTTGTGTTAGTTAATTAAAAAATAATATAAAAAATCTAAAAACACCGAAATATGATAAGGAAAAAGAGAGAAAAGTGTGAAAAGTGGATAAAAGATGGCTGTAGGAAAAACCAAAAAAGCAAGAAGAAAAAAACAAAAATGGCTTTTAAGGCTGTTAAATATTTTAAAGCCTTAAAAGTGTGATTGGTTATTTTTTTACTGTAAAGACTGTGAAAAATCTTACAGCCTTAACAGGCAAACGCCAATCACCCCCAAGATCTGTTTGCCTATCACCCCCAAGATCTTTTGTATGTTTTCTCACAGCATTCTATCCTGGAGATCACTGAATATACCAGAGGCCAATGTACCTAGCTTTTTCGTCGTTTCTTCCGCTATGTTCGCAAGAGATGACATATCTTGCTGCGCCTGTGGTTGGAAAAAAAACAAAATCAAATCAAGAAAATAGTTAAAAAGCTGAAGAATTTTTATTCTTACTAATAATTTGTTTACCTGGAAAGAAATTCGGTTGATGAGATCGCTCGCAGTGATATCGATGTTGGAATCATCATGTCCGTGTCCAAAAAGATCAGAACTTGAAATAGCTGCTGAGCCCTGTTAGTTTTCCAATCTCATTAGGTATGAACACAATGAGATCACTTGAGAAAACTTTATATAGAGTTTGATTGGTTTGGGACATATTATATACCGAGAACTTCTCAAGTGTAGCTTTTGATTCCAGATCCGCATCTCTGTTCTGATTCCCGAAAAACTGAGCAGAGGAAATGGATTTCGCGTTTGAAAACTTCTTTCTTGCTTCTTCTGTTTCTTCAACCTAAGTAAGAAAACAGTTAGTAAATTGTGAAATCTCACTCTCTCTTCTGTTCGAAAATGCAACATTCTTTACTTGAACTTTGGATGATCTCGAGCTTGATTTCTTGGGGAAACCACTGTCCATTCCAAATTCATCAAAGAAATTCGATGACTTTGGTGGAGCGACATGGCTAAGCACCCGTGCGCCACTTTGCTCACCAGACTGCTCCTCGTCGAAGTACTCAAACCGAGAGGCATATGATGATCCAGCTGATGATGTGTTGCTAGTCGAAGAAGCAGCAGGAATCACCGGTACAGGTTCTTCGGGCTTCTGCTCATAGAAGTTTTCTTTTGGCTGCATAACAGTAGAGACTAATCTAATCAAAAACCAAGAGAAGAGAGCCACACGCATCAATTCTTAAAAAAAAAAAAAAAAAAAAAAAACTGAATCTTTTCGACTTTACCTTAGTAGTAAGCTTACGAGCACCAAGACCACCAGTCTTCCCTGTCTTTCTCGGAACAAGAGGTTTCTTAAACGTACTAGCCACAACTTTCTGAGAAGCTTTTGGTGAAGAAGAGACATCGATTGCTTCTTGCTTAACCCGAAAACTCTCTTTTGTTGGAGGCTCAGAAGAAAACCCGTTGTTAGATGATTCCGCTGGCTGAGAAGCAGCAACAGAGGATGACGACGGTAAACCAGTTTCTTCCGCGATGGCTTTAGCTACTTCCTTGGCAAGAACCTGTCTATATAAATCAGCAGCTCTTGATGTGTACCTAGCCTCGATTTTGCCACCGTCGTTCCATCCATGTTGCTTGAAAAACACCTGAGCTCGGTTGTTCCCACCAAACATCATTGTTCTTAGCTGCTCAGGACTCCACGAGTCTAAGTTCGTCGACCTGCACAGAACAAAGAAAACTCAGAGCTAATAACCAGAGATTTTGCATCGATCTGATCTCAAGAAAACAATGAACAAAGGTCCACAGAATTAGAACACCATGCTTATCGAGGTTATGATCTTATAATCAACCAAAAGATTAAAGATCTACAGCAAAGTCAAAATGCTATAAATAGGATGATGGTGAAAGGGAAAACAAAGTCAACGTCGTCTTGCATAAGTTGGATAATCACAGCTTAAACCGAATACATTCGATACTTAACTTCTTCAATACATTCGATATTTAACTTCTTCCCTTATCGGGACCATGATCTTATAATCAACCAAAAGATCTACAAGCAAAGTCAAAATGCTATAAATAGGATGATAGTCAAAGGGAAAACAAAGTCAACGTCGTCCTGCATAAGTTGGATCATCACAGCTTAAACACTAGCCAGAAGTAAAAATTTGCTTACAGTTTCTGAAGCTAGAAATTAAGCTTAGAGAATTCAATTAAACGCTGAATTTTTTTTCTAAAATTTGTGTTCCTCAGAATGTTCAGATTACCTCACGAAGCTAATATGAACACCGAGACTTCGATGAACAGCTGAGCAATCGATGCAGAGAAAGACACCGTAAGTAACCGAAGCCCATGTTGGATTCTTCGCGCTACAATCGAAGCACACCTACAACAAAATCGGAAACTAGGTCGAATTAGCTCCAGATCTGATCGAAATCACACGCAACTCAAATTGAAAAATCTTCAATCAATACTAAAAAAACTCGGAAAAAAAATCATACGAAGAAAATGGAGAAACCTAACCTTGTTCTCGGATTTTGCTTTTAGTTTTCTGAAAACAACATTCTTATCGGCGTGATTCTCAGTCGCCATCTTTGATTGCAAAACTAAAGGAGCTATAGAGATTTACAGATGAAAAGATACCCAAAGTCTGGGAAATCTAGAAAATTAGTGACGGATGGATCAAACTCTTCAAAGCAGAGAAATCTAGAAAAGGTATTAATTATTTATTTACGTTTATGATTTGTCTATAACACTTAAATCTTAAGGGCCTAACATTAATTTAGCGGATCAATATTAAACTCAAATGGACTTCTCTAGCCCAATAGTAGATAAGCCCATTTTTGAATTATTCTTTACTTTAGTATCTTATTATATAAAAGTGGCCTAGCAAAAAAACACAAGTGAAAAAGTTGTTCGTAAGTTGTGTATAACATACAGTATATGGTTTTTTTTCAGACATCTTTTCAAATATAACCGTAATTGTTTTTAGTTTGTTAAGAAATGTAATTGTTCAGTGACATGTTTATGTCTTGCAAAGCTGGCCAAAACCTAAAGGAATACAAATAATTTATTATGTTATATGAGTTATGACTATAGTCATATGGTGTTAGTTTATGATTAGTGGGTCTAAAGTTCGTTGAAGTTACATCATCCACGAGAAACACGTGAAGTGGAGCATTTTAGCCATCGTGATTAACCAATTAATATTGTGTTTTATATTTTGTCCTTTTCACTGTATACTTTTCTTCTTTTTTCTTCGTGGATATCATATTTTTATTAATGGTTGTCAATATCATGTGTTGTAATTTTTTGTCAATATCATGTGTAACTTTTTTAAATGATACATCTTGGTTGGTCATGAAAGTTTTAGCAAAACAGTAAAATGATATCTACTATATGACAAAATCATCAAGATTTTTTAATAAAAAAAAATGTCAGTATTCTTAAACCAAAAAAAAAGAAATGTCAGTATTCGTGAGAAAATCATGAAAGGCAGACAGGACTAGGGCCTAGTCAGGACCCAAACAATTAAAGTGGGCTACACAAGATAGTTCCATTACGATTTTTTTTTTTTTTTTTAAATCCAAATATATAACTTCAATCGAGAGATGTATCATTTTCATCAATTAATCAATTTTTTATAATACGACAAAAAAAACAATTCAGACCACAAAATTAGAGAAATGGTATAATATTTTTGTCGCGTTTAAAGAGATCAACCATGACTAAAAAAAATCAGAGTATACAAATCTTAAATCTCAAATCAAACATCGTTGGTGAATTATCTATGACATTATTATTTCAGTTTATTTTCTAATAACTGCAGACAATTTTTTTTGGATCACAATTTTTTTAATAACTTCTTTTTCGACGGAAAAAAATAGCAAAATAAATAATTTTGTGACATTTTTCTTTCATCACAAACGTCTTTTACTGTTTGGAGGACAAAACAGTGGTCCAAGCTAAAGTTTATATATAAACAATGTTGGACCATAAATATCGATATGTAATATTTACGATTTCATAACTGTTAACCAAACATTTTATTACGTTATAATTTTGTTTTTTTGTCATAAATAGTAGTTGCAACTCTCAAATTATGAGCTTTTTCTTATATATCAAAACCAATTATTTACATATAAAAAAAGAAAAAAAATTGCTGAATAACCATAAAACAAACTAAGATCTACAAACTAACCAAAATTCTCTGTATCTCTTCCTAACAATTTGGTTACTTTATAAATTTTTTTTTTATTAACCAAATGACCCTAAAAACAATTATTTGCATTTTTAAAAAATATATTAAAACAATATAGTATAGACTACAGAATCCGCTCCAAACAATCACTAAACGCCATTTGCTTAGCTTTTCCTCTTTTGAGTTTCCTCCAACACGTCACCTCTCTCTCTCTCTTCAGACCGGAAAAGTCTTCAACTTTCTCCGGATATATTCCTCTTCTCTCCACCGGATGCTCACATGAACGACTTCTTCCTCAACCAGTCAACAGCCACCGACGATAACGCGTCGGCGGCGATGGATGCTTTCATCGGAACAAATCACTCAACGCTCTGGCCTCAACCACCTCTTCCTCCTCCTCCTCCACTATCTCAATTCAACGAAGACACTCTCCAACAACGTCTCCAAGCTCTGATCGAATCCGCAGGAGAAGGCTGGACTTACGCGATCTTCTGGCAGATCTCACACGATTTCGATTCTTCCACCGGAGACAACTCAGTGATTCTCGGATGGGGAGATGGGTTCTACAAAGGGGAAGAAGATAAAGAGAAGAAGAAGAAGAGCTCGAACTCGAATTCGGCGGAGCAAGAGCATCGGAAAAGAGTAATCCGCGAGCTTAACTCGCTAATCTCCGGCGGAATCGGAGTTTCCGATGAGTCGAACGACGATGAAGTCACCGATACTGAGTGGTTCTTCTTGGTCTCGATGACACAGAGCTTCTTGAACGGCGTCGGGCTTCCCGGAGAGTCGTACTTGAACTCCCGTGTGATTTGGCTATCCGGGCCGGGTGCTTTAATCGGGTCGGGCTGTGAACGAGCGGGTCAAGGTCAGATTTACGGGTTACAGACGATGGTGTGTATCGCGGCGGAGAACGGCGTCGTTGAGCTTGGTTCGTCGGAGGTGTTAAACCATAGCTCAGATCTGATGGATAAAGTCAATAGTCTGTTCAATTCCAACAACGGTAATGGTGGAGAAGCTTGTTCTTGGGGGTTTAATCTGAATCCGGATCAAGGAGAGAACGACCCGGCTTTTTGGATCAGCGAACCGACCACCACCGGAATCGAATCGGGTCAGGTAACTCCGGCGATAAACAACAACAGTAACTCCAATTCAAATTCCAAATCCGATTCTCATCAAATTTCCAAGCTCGAGAAGAACGAGAGCTCGATTGTAAACCCTAGAAAACAACAAAATCCACAAAACCCGACGCTTGCAGAGCGAGATTTGAATTTCTCGAGTTCTGGGTTGAATCAAAACGGGAACTTTCAAGACGGGTCGTCGCGGATGATGAAATCGAATGAAACGCTGAGTTTTATGGCGGAGGAGAGCAACAAGAGGAGTTCTCCGGTTTCGAAAGGGAGTAACAACGACGAAGGGATGCTTTCTTTCAGCACCGTGGTTCGATCCGGTGCGAAATCCGTCGATTCTGATCATTCTGATCTCGAAGCGTCGGTTGTTAAGGAAGCTATTGTTGTTGAGCCGGAGAAGAAACCGAGGAAACGGGGAAGAAAACCGGCGAACGGAAGAGAGGAGCCGTTGAACCATGTAGAAGCAGAGAGGCAGAGAAGAGAGAAGCTAAACCAGAGATTCTACTCTCTGAGAGCTGTGGTTCCCAACGTTTCGAAAATGGACAAGGCTTCTCTTCTTGGAGACGCAATTTCGTATATCAACGAGCTGAAATCGAAGCTGCAACAAGCGGAATCCGATAAAGAAGAGATTCAGAAGCAGCTAGACGGGATGGGCAAGGAAGGGAACGGGAAAGGCGGCGGCGGCGGCGGGTCGAGGGCGAAAGAAGGAAAATGCTCGAATCAAGATTCGGCTAGCTCTATAGAAATGGAGATCGATGTGAAGATCATAGGTTGGGATGTGATGATACGTGTACAATGCAGCAAGAAGAATCATCCCGGTGCTAGATTCATGGAAGCGCTCAAGGAATTGGATTTGGAAGTGAATCACGCTAGTTTGTCCGTGGTGAATGATCTGATGATCCAACAAGCTACTGTGAAGATGGGAAGCCAGTTTTTCAATCATGATCAGCTCAAGCTTGCTTTGATGTCGAAAGTCGGAGAAGACAATTGAACAAAGCCGACATCTTTTAAGAGAGATGATGAAAACTAATGTCTCTCATCTTTTCGCAAGTAGATCTCTTTGTAAATTAGTAAGTACGCATTTTGTATCGCCAGCTTCATGGTGTTGTTGTTCATTAGGAGAACTTTGTTTAGTTCTTAGTTTAGTGTTTTTCGTAAGCCTTTTAAGTGAGATCGAAGTTGGAGAGACCAGAGAGAGTTAGTAAAATAAGAAATCTTTGGTTGTACTTGTATATATATGTATGGAGTCAGATCAAAGTGAGATCAAATCTATTGAAGTTTTTTGGTTCTATGAATGAAATTACTCGATTAGAAACCACTTTTCACCAAGTATGCAAAACTTCTGGGTTTGTTTGTATACCATAAAGGTTCTAAATATATGAAATTGTAAATGTAACAAAACAAAAGGCAAAGGGATATATAAGTGGTCTGAAATGAGTTTTGGAGTGGGATGGTGCTCTTATCTTTTTTGAGGGGATATGAGGAAACTGTTTAGAGTGCCAAAAATGTGGAAACATGTGTCATGTGTTTGTATTGTTGTATATGTTTTTTTATACACATCACAACAATATAAAACAAAGATTTAAAGCAGGTAGTTAAAAGTTCAAAGTTATGGGTAATGAACATTTTAGTGTCTATCTTATGTTTGTGTGTTTGAGCTTATCTCAATGTTTAGACTTAAGAGAGCCGTGTGATCTCCATCTATGACTCCTGTGTATATTAGTAAAGATTGATTTATATGGGAAAATCAAGACTTAAGAACAAAATTTAGACCGGATTTGTATTTTAGTGGTTTGTATGTTGACACCATGCCCTAAACTCATACTATCCAAAGTAATCTCAATTTTTTTTAAAATTAAATGCAAAATATCAAGGCATTTTATTGATTTTTCCATAAACATTAAGAGCAAGTCATACAAATTTGTCTTTAATTAACCCACACCCCAAAGGCAGAAGAAACTTTCTCATTTTTTTATCAGTTGTTAATTAACGTGTGAGACGATATACATTACCTACCTACTTACACAACGTACGTTCGAAAACTCGAATTTACAAATATACATTTTTCGCCAAAATTAGACTAGTTTTTGTTAGTCTTTGCTAAAATAAAATTACTAACCAAATAAAACAAAACTCTCTCTTTCTTTTTCCTCATCTCTCTTTCTTCTTCTTGATCTCTCTGTCTCGTTATCGATCTCCATTGTCATAAGGAGATCGCAAAAAGCCATGAGCCTAAATTGTCTATCATGTCAAGCTCTTCCACGAACAGATTCCAACAAAGAGATTGATATCTCCGGTCCCGGACCACCAACGGTCGAGATTAACCATGTTCTAGGTAAAACATATTGTGCGGATAATGTTGGTGGGAGAAATTGGTCAGGAAATTTGAGCCCTAGGATATATGAGAAGATTGGACGGCCAGGATCGTCCTTAGCACAGAAAATGAAGAAGGTGAAAAAAGTTCATCACATTAGGCTAAGTGGTCCTGTTGGTTCTAGCCCTAGCAATGGACCGACCCGAGCCGAACAACCAAGGCTTGTGAGGAGCAGTGGAATGAGAAGGAACTGGAGTTTTGAGAATTTGAGAGATCAAGGATTGATAGAAGAGAAGAGGAGTTTTAACATATGATTTATCATGATTCTGAGATTTTATATAAATTTTAAGATGAAATATATATATCATCATCGTTTGGAAGAGAAATAAAGCTGGTTACATATAGTTTCGAATCCAGATTCGTGATTATATAAATCGTGATAGAATATGTAAGATGTATAATAACATTATAAAAACAGTGTTTTTATTTGTTATTTGTCACATTTGTTCTCTTTGAATATTGTATTTTTTATGTCTTTTTGTGTCTTTGAATGAACATCTATTATTTTATATGATTAATGATTTCTTGTCATGTAGTTTAATGATTTGTGTTAGAACTATCAATGTGTCACTATCCGAATTCAAATATTTTATCACATATTGTTGATAATAAAAAATCGAATTTGTTTTGACTTTTTTTTTCATATACACGAGAGAGATCATCTATTGGTGGTATAGAGTTTATCATTTGTAATTATCAATCAACAAACCAACAAAATGAAACCAAAGAAAACAACAACGACGCTTATCTCTAATTCTCTATGACTCGGCTTAAAAGTCAAGAAATTGGGCCTAAATTTCGCACTCTGTACTTTCGGAAAAAATAATGGGAGATTTGACAAGGGAGATTTTGTTGTTAACCGTCTAGAATCGATGATTATGGCGTCGTATCATAATTAGTTAGGAATTAAATTCGATGATTTACGTAGATGAATTGTTGAGAACAAAACAAAAAAATCTTTTTGACAAATTTACTGTCAGTATTTCCGACCGTGTTTAGTACTAAATTATATATCGAAAAAAAAAAATATATATATATCGTTTTTTCTCTCCCGAAACAAATATTGCATTCCATCCAAAATAAGAACCGCCTTTGAATTTTGATTCTCCGATCAGCAGGCGGAGGCTTTCTTAGCTCCAATATGAGTCGGTTTCTTTCACGTTCTTCCTCCACTTCGTCGGTAAGTGACTCGTTTTGGTTGTTGTGTGGTTGGTGTTGCTTCGTTGCTGTTTTCTCTTGTCCGTGGAAACTCCCTTTCGGATGGGCTATTCTGTGGTGTTCCTGTTGGGAGTCGTTCTCCTAACTGTTTTTGGTGTGCTACTTTCTGCCGTTGGTGTCTTCTTGCTTGCTTTTCATTGCAGCTCCTTCCAGAGTTTCTTGCTGCATTAACCGGCTTGGGGTGAGAGTTGTGGTTTCTTCGAAGTGGTTTCTTCCCGTCAAGTTTGGAGTTTCTTGTTCCTGAGGTTTTCGCAGAGGTTTGGGTGCCAGGAGTGTTCTCATAGCTTTGCATGTCGCATGTAGTTCGTGTAAAGGTGCCGTGACAAAGGTTAAATGAGAATAGGTGATTTCTGTTGGTTTCCTTTTGGCTCTAATTCCTCGTTAGTTTGATCCTTCCACTTCTAAGTTGCTTGGTTGGTTTTAAAGTCTTAAACTCTTTGTCTTCCGTCGGATTTGTATTTTTCTCCGTATTAGTCTTCGTATTTTGCTTTGGATTAAGTTTGTATTATGTTTTGTATCATGCTCAGTATCATACACGGTTGTGGTTTTAATAAAATTTCCGATGATAAAAACAAAAAATTGAAAAATATTAACATTAAACAGTTATCAAATTTTTTTTTCCATCCAGAATTATATTAAACAAGAAAGTTCAAACGTTACAAAGATTCGAAAGCCCAAAAAAGGGAAAACAAAACCGGCGGAACAAAGAGATATCCCCGGAAATAAAGCCGGCGGAAAACATAATTTCCCTGAAGACAAAGCCCTATGAAAGGGAAACGAAAGACCATAGAAATACTAAAACCGCTAAAGATACAAAGATACTACAATAACCAAAACTCACCCACGAACTTTCCAAAGAAATCATGAGATGCTGGAGAAGAACCCAAGAAAAAGAGGCTCGAGGAGAAACAAAACCGAAGCTTTTCCACACCCGACCTCAAAGGAACAACACCAGCAGAAACGAGCGCAGGATCGAAAAGAGAACAGAGATAAGAACCACTCCAAACCCGGCAAACCAAAGAGACGAAGCAAAGAGAAGACAAGGGCACAAGGCAAAAACCTTGAAACGACAATAGGAAAAACATCAAAGAGAAACACCAACTTTTACACGCGGACACTCGCAAACCAACTTCAGCCATCTACATACATAAAATCGGTTACCTCCTCGCAAGAGAAGAACTCACGAACGAGATCACCAGCTTCGGTTATCAAATTGTTTATTGAATCTTTTTTTTTTACTAAATTTTGTTTATTAAATCTTGGTATCAAGTATGATTAAATATATAAACAACTTTGGTTTCCCACCGTGTTTAATACTAAATCTTGGTATCAAGTACGATTTCTTCTTTTGTTTTCTTTGTACCTGATTACCTATCCTCCATGAGGATCATACAGCTTCATATTAATGAAATTTTGCAGACGTATATAAACAACTTTGGTAATATCATTAACATTCGTCCTCAACTTGTTGTTTATATAGTTAATAATCCACTTGTTGGTTGTTGGATAACTATAAGAAACTAGTTTTAGATTTGGATTAAAAAAGTAATTTTTAAAAGAAATATATGGTGGGATGAGAGCAAGATAGTCAAAAAAGTCATACTTTTCTCTTGTTTTAATCTTTAAAGCCTCTTGTTTTGTTCTTCTTCTCTTCTTCTTCTTCTTCTACTATTCCAATCTTCATTTTTTTCCGGTCAATATCAGGAAACGCGTCAGTTCTCTCTTTCTCGTTAAACCCTTTTATTTCGCTTGTTTTAGAGAATTTCTTTGTTCAAATTACTTTCCAAAAACTGTAATTACCTAAAAGATACAAGGCTTTGTGGTTTCTCTTCTACTGTCTTACCAACAATTTTTTTGTTGCTCGGTTATTATTATTTATTTATTTTTGGTTTCAGGGTTAATAATGGATGATCAGAGAAATCGTGTTAATGATCATCATAATAATGATCATCATCACCAGCATCATCTAGGTGTGAATAAGATGGGAAAAAACATCCGTAAAGATCCATCAACCCAGCAAAATCAACAACAAAATCCTCAAGCTTTGGTTTATAACATCGACAAAACCGATTTCAGATCCATTGTTCAACAGTTAACCGGACTCGGTTCAACTTCTTCAGTCAATCCTCCGCAGTCAACAAACCCAAACCCACCAAAACCTCCAAATTCAAGATTGGTTAAAGTTAGACCGGCTCCTCTGACTCAAGTCAACCGCCCTCCACCTCCACCTCCGGTTCAATCGGATCCAATGGCCTCTGAACCAGTTCTGCCTGTTAACCAATTTTCGGTTAACCCGGCCGAATCACCAATCTCGGCTTATATGCGTTACCTAATCGAATCAAGCCCTGTTGGAAACCGACCTCCGCTACAAAACCAAAATCCGGTTCAACCATCAACCGGTTTATTTCCTTCACATCAAACCGGTCCTAGTCCAATGTCATTCCAGTCGCCAGCTTCACAATTTGCTTTGTCGCCGCCGCCGAGATCCCCATTTCCGTTGTTATCACCCAATTTCGCGTTTTCGCCGCGATTTTTAGGCGGTGGTGAACCGCTACCTCCGCCGTCACCGGGCTTTTTCTTCCCGTTGCTCAGTCCATTGTGGAGGAATTAATAGCTTAATAGTAGTGTATTAATAATCTTTTAGTTAATGGATAAAACGTTGCAACTTGTAAGCACAAGCGCAATGTAACGTATTATAATAGGAAGAAAATTTTCTCATTTCTATATATATATTGGAAAACATCTATATATTGCTGGTTTTTAAAATTAGTTTGATTTTATTATTAGCTCGTAAGATATACGACTCTCGATCTATATCAAAATGACAAGATACAATGTATGTCTTTAGTTATGTTAGTAATCTACTATCAAATTTTTCTATCGTGAAATAATAATTTCAAAAAAATTGACAAAAGGTAGCTTCAAATCACGATTATGTCATCTCAACATATAAATAGATTTAAAACATTTCTCGATTTGAACGTGTCATTTTTGCACATAAATCATGTTAATCTTCTCTGTATCGTTTTTTAAGGTGACAAAAGATAATAACGGTGAAAGTGCGACAAAATGTAAATAAATAGATTTAAGAAAAGGTTAAAAAAAAACATATAAATAGATTTTTCCTTTTTTCACACTTTCACCGGTTTCGTTTACATTATAGACATTTGAACTAGACACTTTCCAAATGAATGCACACTTTGGTAACTTTTGCTAAATGAAAAACCGTAACTGCCCTTTGTATAAATCTATTCATCACTTTTTTTCTTTAACTCTTTGCATATTTACTCGCTTATATTGTGGCTCGGTCATTTCCTGATTGACGGTGTTCAGTAAAAAACATAATTCCACCGATAATGTAATGAAAAGGGAAAATTAACTCTATAACCATAAAAAAAACAAAAACCTACAAACTAACCAAAAATTTCCCTTTTCTCTCTCTATCTTTCCCTATCTCTCTCTAACCAATTGGTTAGTTTGTTAATTTTTGATTTTGTTATGGTTATTTAACAAAATGACCCAAATATAAAATGCAATGTTGTTTTTCACGAACAAATCCAATAACAACAAAATGTAAAATGCAATTTTGGTTGCCACTGGAGGAGGAAGAGCCGCCGCCGCCACTGCCGCCAATGTTATGGGTGGGGAAGATCTCCTGTCACGTCTCTGGATTGGTTCTACAAACTATGTATACGTAATAGACATCAAATGTATACTTTATATATGTATACATACTTTGTAGACGTAATAGACATATTTTTTGTCCTATACAATTACGTGCATATATATTTGAACTCAAATTATGCCACAAAGTGAAAATATTACTAACATGCAAATACGCGGTCAATAGAACAACCAATCTGTTTATGATAATAAAATAGTAATTACTATGAATAAAGTGTTTTTATTTTTCAGATGACAACGTAACAAAAACAAAATGATAGATACGAGAATCGTCAACAATCTATCAGGTTATATATAGTTGACCGTTGTTTGTTATTTTAGTAACTGACAAAATAATCTAATTGATTTTACAAAACGTCTAGAAAGCTTGATGACAAGCGACCAGACTATTCAAATCTAACCATACAACCTTTTTTACACGACTAAAACATTTTATATTATCATTTTTATTAGCAACATCTACTTACTATATCGAACTTAAACCCAGATAATGATACACCAATGACGTTAATACAAATTACTAGTAGTAAATTATATGTCTTGATCAACAGCATTTATCTTTTTTTTTGGGTCTAAATGTTAAACAACAGCATTTATCTTGTAGTCATCAGACTCATCACTCATCGTCATATAATATTGATTAGTTTTTGCTATATACGTATGTAACGGTTGGAATATATATTAAGAGTACCTAAGTTAAACAGATTACAAAACAGTACAAAAAACTACCTCAGAAAGATTGTAAATTGAAAGGTTAAAAAAAACAAAAAGATTGTAAATTGAGACGATAAAAGAGAAAAAAAAAAAAAAAACTTAGGCAATGAATGATAGAAGGATTTTCAAACTATAGGTACCCCAGTCTCATAATTAAACAATAGAAGTTTGATGTTTAATCATTAAAGTCGTGGTGCTACAAAATCCTATCTTCTAATTGGTTCACCATCATTAAAGTCTGGACCCCTTTGATTAACCAAGTTGGCAACTTGCAGTACCCACTAGATTTGTCCCTTTCCCTAATGGAATAATACGAGAAGCATCCTCAGATTAGATTCTCCCACTTTTGCGTCGAGTTACTACTTACTACATAGTAGTAGTACATTTTACGTTGATAAAAGTTTACGCCCTTAAATTTTAAATAAAATAAAATAATCTCATAATTAAGGTTTAAATAAAATATAAAGTGACTCCAACTTTGTACTTAATACTCCCTCCGTTTGACAAAGAGTGTCATTTTAAGGTTTTGTTTTTGTTTCACAAAGAGTGTCACTTTATATTTTCAATGCAATTTTTAAAACAAAAATCCAGTTTTGACCTTGTAATATTGATGTATTAATTAGAAAGAGAAATGAATTTAGTGTATTAATAAGGGGTAGAATAAGATTTTTATCAGTTTTCTTAATATGTGTAAAAAAGAGTAGAATGACACTCTTTGTAAAACAGAGGAAGTATTAGTTATCAGTTTTTTTTTTTTTTTGGTTCAACAATATTAGTTATCAGTTAATGGGCTTATTTGTATTATTTCCCTTCTCCTTCAATGTCCCAACTCTTCTCAGAAAATTGAGCGCAAATAAAAAACATTTTTTTCAACTATGAAAATTCAAAAAACGATAAAAAGAAAAACCAGAATTATTAAATTCAGAAATTTAATGTAGATGCAGATCATTTTTATGATTATTGTGCAGCAAAAATCATCCACAGCTACATTAAATCACGATGCCAATAAATTGTAAGACAAGTTGGAAAAATATATTAACGAATTGCCAAATGATTTTGCCATTTTAGGGATTACAAATATTAATTTCAAATAACATTTCAGCTTCTATTTGTTGATAAAAAATTTCACTTCACCTGAGAGTTGCTCCCGTCGCCGGAATCACGATTCATAGCTTCAGTGATCGACGCTAATTTCTGCAGATTCAGTTTGATCACAGTATCGGCGAACAAACGCGTATCCTCCTCCGTGTTTCCTTCCGGCACATCGACGGCGTACGATTCAAGAACAACGGTCCAGATCCGTCCATCCCTCTCGAATCTATGAACCGTCGTCACCGATTTGTAATTCCTCAGCCTGTGTTCACCTCCGGTGATGCTAAACCCAGTCACTCTCCGATCCTCGTCCAGGAGATCGAGCCTCTCCCTCGACGTGTTCGCCGGAAGCCCACTGATCACGGTCACGTCGCGCGTGCATCCCACCCGCATCTCGAACCCTTCTGCGACGGAGCAGTTTTTGATGAAGTGTTTGTAAATCTGGGGCCGGTCGAAGCGCCTCACGACGGACCAGACTGTTTCCGGCGAGGATTGGATGCGTTGAGCGAGGAGGGAAGAGCAGCGACCAGGACCGAGTTGGTAGGTGTGGAACTCGGCGATTGAGTCGGATAGCTCGGCGAACTCGTCTTGAGTCAACTCGGAAGGAATCATTTGGTGATGGAGAGTGGAGATTGTTTGAGTTTCTTCTTCTCCTCTGATTGGCTCTGGATCCACCATTGATGTTGAATTTAAATCCGCTTCCGATTTGAGGTCGAATCAAAGAGAAGAAGTTGAATTTGAAACTTGAAGAAAGGGTAGTAAAACTATAAATCATCGAGAAGGAAAAGGGGTAGATATAAAATTTAATACAGTTGTGTTTTTTTAAGAAACATTAACATTAATGGGTTACCACATGAATGTCATCAGACATTAGCCACTGAATATAGTTGTACCTTTTTTATTTGAATATTATATTTTTCAAAAAAATCCTTGAAAAATTAACCAACTAATAATACTCCTAGTATAGTCGTATTCATTAGCCTGAAGAATATGAAATAGTAGGAAAACAATACTATAAAAAAAGGAAAAAATTAGGGGCGTTGAAAATTTGATTGTGTATGCTCATATATAGAATCATTACATATTCGAATGCAATTAAAGGTATTATTAAAGGTTAGTAGTATAGTAGCCTTTGTTCGTGAAGCTATTAGAAACCTACAACCCTATTGGAAATTTGATTGTATGCTCATATATAGAATCATTACATATTCGAATGCAATTTAGAGAACCTTTATTTTTATTTTTCAGAAGAATTTTCATTAGTGGTTAAATGCGAGATAGAAGTCTCCTATATATTGAAAAAAACAAAAGTCTCCTATATATTCCACTAATAACTTTTATTACCTTGATTTCTTTTTGTATTATTTTTTTATACAATAAGTTTTATGGTAGATATTTTCTTTTACATTTATAGAAAAAATACGTTTTTTTTTCAAAGACTGTCAAAAAAAACATTTTGATAGATCCGCTCTGTAGTCCAACACGAACCGGCATTTCCAACATCATTGAGACCAAGACCTCCGTTCTAGACCAAGGCTTCCGTTCTAAAAAAAACATATACCCTTCTCGTCCCAAATTTATGTCTTGTTTCTATTCGGTTTAAACAATTATCCATTTAAAATATTTAATTTATTGTAACAACTAAAAAATCATATAGAAAATAAGATCAAGTATCCGAGTTATCCATTTATGTATTTAAATTTTAAAATTATCAGAAATTTTTGAAATAATCTAAAATATCTCAAATATTTATCCCAAAATTAATTATTACCCAAATTAGTAAGAATTTTGTTTTTTTGTCAAAAATTAGTAAGAGTTTAAGATACTAACTTTAGTTATTTCAACTTCATGACCCTCCCGTTACTTATATTTTCTCCCATATTTTATTAAAAATAAATATAGATAATGTTTCTAATATCCGATTTATTTGTTTTCGATTGTTACCGCCCTAGTCATAATAGAAAAGAGAAATGTTTAAACCAAAAAAAAGAAACAAACGAAGTTAAACATTTTTTTACAAAACTAAGCTACATAATTGGTACGTAAGAAGTAGAATCGAAAGAGATACGGTAGGTACAAGTTATAACATAAGATCCATCACCGATCCATAGGCCAGCTGTTTTCTTGGCGTCTTGCAGACGTTTAATTTAAACGTCTACACATACACTAAATCACTTATATTTATTTCGATGATTATCATAAATTTGTTACTTTGCTATAGTTACTCTGATCGATCCCATAATCCATATCGTCTTTTTGTTTTTGTTTTTTTAATCTTCGATTCCATATCGTTTACTTTTAGTCTTTTACAGTTTATGTATTTCCTTTTTTTTCCCATCAGAAAGTGTGAATAAATCAACATTTTTAAATTGTAAGGATATTCGAAGAAGTAGCTAGAAAATTACGACATCGTCTTCTCTTAATTTATTGCGAGTTGACTTATATCGTCTAACACCATATTATACACATTTTTTTTTCTTTCTTATGAGTGATAGTTTTTTTTATTATCTATAGAACAATATCCATAATTTTTTTTTTTTTTGAAAAAATAAAATCCATAATTCTTCCAAATCCGAAATTATATCATATAATATTAGTTTTGTTTTAATCATCACTCGATCATATGATCTTTCAACTTTGACTAAAATACTTTTTCAGTCGATTTAACGACACTTGCAAAATCGTATTATTTTTTATCTATTCCATTTTCTACAATCTCCAAAAATCTTGAAATCATACGATAATAATTGACATTTATAAAATTGTTAAAGTTCGAACTTAGTATAGAAATACAGAATGCAGAACTACGTTATGACCAATCATTATACCAACAACGATTCCTCTATATATATTTCAAAATTGATATTTCTGCAAATTGTATTACGCTAAATGTATTTTCCTGTATTTAACAATTTTGATGAGAAGGAGAACATATTCTGGTAGACAATGAAATGGAGCTAACTCAAACTGTCATGATTAAATTACTTGATAACATTTTACTTTTTCTAAAGTTAAAGTTAGAAAATTATTAATATATTTATCAATATATTGCTATATATTCTAAATAGATATAATAAAAGTATCATCAAAAAGTCCATTTTATCGAATAATATTGATTCTGATCACATGAAACATTTCATTTGTCGTATGAAACATTACATTCACATGAAATTTCATTTGTCGTATGAAAATCTTAAACGAAACCATACCTGAAAAAGTCTGGTCTCCAAGGCCGCGATTCTATCTAGTAACGATCCTTTGAAATAAGCTTCTCTAACCGCCGTGCCTCTATCGATTAATCCGCGTGTGGTAGATGCGTTTTCGTCTTTCCATTTCGGAAGGTTTTGCTGTCTTTCTAGATTCTTTATCTACATTCATCAACACAACAAGAAACACAAAACAAATATTTAGCTAGAAAGAATATGGTCGGAAAGCAAATTCATCATCATCACATTGTATATTTCAAATAAAAATTCAAAGGTAAGAAACACAATTTACAACGAAATCCAAGTGATCAAGCCTAGAGAGCATAGGCAAAGATGAGAGTGAATGTCTTTGTNAAAATTATTAATATATTTATCAATATATTGCTATATATTCTAAATAGATATAATAAAAGTATCATCAAAAAGTCCATTTTATCGAATAATATTGATTCTGATCACATGAAACATTTCATTTGTCGTATGAAACATTACATTCACATGAAATTTCATTTGTCGTATGAAAATCTTAAACGAAACCATACCTGAAAAAGTCTGGTCTCCAAGGCCGCGATTCTATCTAGTAACGATCCTTTGAAATAAGCTTCTCTAACCGCCGTGCCTCTATCGATTAATCCGCGTGTGGTAGATGCGTTTTCGTCTTTCCATTTCGGAAGGTTTTGCTGTCTTTCTAGATTCTTTATCTACATTCATCAACACAACAAGAAACACAAAACAAATATTTAGCTAGAAAGAATATGGTCGGAAAGCAAATTCATCATCATCACATTGTATATTTCAAATAAAAATTCAAAGGTAAGAAACACAATTTACAACGAAATCCAAGTGATCAAGCCTAGAGAGCATAGGCAAAGATGAGAGCGAATGTCTTTGTTGCTCCATCGTCTCCATCAGACTTTGTTATTTTTTTTCTTTTCCTAACAATGGTATTAGTTTTTGGTATTTATAGTGAGAAAAAGTTATATATAAATAATTAAAAAAAAATGTAAGAAGAAAAAGGAAAAAGTGGTTATGAGTTCCCTCCTTTTTTTCCTGTTAACACTCTACCTGTGCAGCACTAGTCATACGCTAGTTAGTTATCCGCCACGTTACATATTTCCTATGGGCCTAAGTCTTTTAATGGCCCAGCCCGTGATAAAATTAGACCGTATTGAGCAAGACTGGCTCGTATTAGTTGAGTTTTTTTCGGAACGAATACCTTACCGAGTGGACATGGAAAAGAAAACAAAACATGGTCATTAATTAAATTAGAAAAGAATGATTTGTGATTCTGTGAATATATCGTTTTTACAAAACAAAATTAGGGAAAAATTAGGGAAAACATATAACTTTTAGAAGTTAGAAATTAAGATTTATGGGTTTTATACCTTAAAGTTAGTTTTAGGATTTACGGTTTAGCATTTGGAGTTTTTTTTTTTTTTTTTTTTTTGGTCAAGGCATTTGGAGTTTAAAATTTACTAATTTGCTGGATTAAAAAGTTATATTATTTCCTTAATTGTAATGTAAAACTTTAGACTATTTTCATAATTCTCTTTTTAATCAAGGTGGGCATAGTGAATGAAGAAATATTGAGTAGTGGAGGATTTCACCTTTTTCGGGATTTGGTTTGGTTTAGTTAATTCAGTTTCAGTAAAACAACTTTAGCCGAAATTATTTCGGTTTGGTTCAGTTTAATTCATTCTTAGTTCGATACGGTTATTTCGGTTTAATAGAATTCGAACCGGAAACAATTTAATTCGGTTTAACAGAAACTTTGCTGAAAATTTTAAAGAATCATTGGAAAAAAAAACTGAAAGGATTAATCAATGGAACATCCACAAATGGAACCACCAGTTAAGAAACCAAACCAAACCGGTTTAACCCAAGCTTGACCTTGTCATCTCATAGGCCAAGAAGCAAGCAGCATTAGCAGGAACACTCCTAGCCATGGCTGGACCAAACCCTTTATACAAACCTTTAACTCCTTCAGATTTCAGAATCTTCCGAAAAGCATCCATCGAACCCGAGTACTTAGGGTTCTTATAATCGTCAACTTGAAGAACACTCTTCACCACATCGGTCGGGTACACAATCCCCCAGAAGGATGCACCAGCGATTCCACCAGCCATGATCAATGATCCTTGTCCTAAGCTTGAAGTGTCTGAACCACCGGCTAAGAACCGCTTGAAAGCCTCGTATACTCCAAACATTGTTGCGTTTCCCGGGACTTCACGGGCCAATGTCGGGAATAATCCTTTGAACAGACCTCGTGCTCCGCCTTCTGATCGTAGAACATGACGTGCTACGTCCATCGGTCCACCGTATTTCACCGCTGCAACCACTGAGCTTGTGGTCGAGGTTCCCGCTAATGCACCTTGTGCTTGCAACCTGATAGTAAAACAAGAACGAACACATAGAGAGATACAACTTTTAGCTCTGTTTCACTTGCCTTCTCAGTGAAATTACAATCGAACTTTGCAAGAAGTTTCTTCTCTACATTTCATCAAACTTTCACCGAAAGAAACTTTCACCGATCAGAGCCAATATAACATTTTACATCAAGCTAAAAACCATATCGAAAAGACTTGGCAAAACTTCAAAAGAACCTGACCTGCATTTGATCAGCTCGGTGGGGCAAGCAAGGAACGAGACAGCGAAGCCAGCGCCTGCGCCGCACACAAACTGTTGGCTAATGGTCAAGGGAACTCCGGGTTCAGACCTAAGCAGCCCTTCCATCTGACCTCTCACGGTGAAGAGAACCGCGTTGAAGGCAGCAACGGTTGCAAGAGGAGCTCCCATACCTTTGTACAAACCTTTAGGTCCTTCAGCAGCAACGGTCTGTTTAACCGCATCGATTGCACCGGTGTACCTTGGTGGTTGGCCCGGTGTTGGAGCCGGTTGGCTCTGAAGTTTGACCTTGATTGTGTCAAATGGATGACCTACGATTAGCTGAGCCGCTCCTCCAACTGTCCCTGAAGCTAAATCCTTCGCCGCATCCGCCATCTCCAAGAAACAAAAAAAAATGAACAGAGTTTCTCAGACTCAACCAAAATCAAAAATTTTTGTTAATGAAGAAGAATCCCTGAGATTAACTTGTGACCTAAACCACTTAAATCAGCCAAATTTCTCAGAATCGACGATAATTAAAACTTTTGTTAATGAAGAATCTTAATTCAAACCAAATTTCTCAGAATCAACCAAAATCATAACTTGCGTTAACGAAGAATCTTTCAAGATTGAGTTTTGAGCTAACCAGCTCAACCAGATTTCTCAGAAGCAACCAAAATCAAAACTTGTAGTAAATGAAGATTGAGTTTGGTGTAATCAGAGAACGTAACCCATTTTGGGATTATAAGAGATATCTCATAAAGTTAGATTTTTGTTTACCGAGAAAGTTGGAAACTTGTGATCCCCACAACTCTAATGCAATCGAATCATTCCCAAATCGGAGGATTCAGTACAAACTCAGATTCTAAAAAAAAAGATATTATATTGTTGTGCCTCAGAAAATTGGATTTTCTCTGAGAAAGTTCGATGCAATCCAAATACAATGAGTGAAATCAGAAGGACCCATCAAAAAACTCAAATCGAAAATGATTAGATTTTTGCTTACCAGGGATTGATTAGAGAAAAGGTACGTGTATATCGAATGGATCTCAGAAAGCTTCTCCAATAGTTAAAAAAAAAAAAAAACAAATCCAGATGCGAATTCACGGGATAGAACCAGAGACACAAACAAGTGATCGGATAAAATCCAATAAGAAAAAAAGACTTTTCAAGTGGACATAAAAGTTTTAATAACTCAAACTGCTCTCTACGCCACCACAAAGGATGGAGCTTTGCAGAGACAGAAGTTTTTATTTTTATTTTTTCTATTTAAATTTCATTTTTTTGTTCAGTGGTTGGTGAAAAGTGAAGATGAGGTTTTGTCTTTCGAATCTCTCAATAAACATAGTCAAATTGGCTGGCTGGTCAGAAGTTCGATCAAGAGGTAGGTACGTCTTTAGTTAAGTCAGCCATATCGGATCAGATTATTTTGAGATTTTTTTCTTTTTTTCTTTTCATAACTGGAGTAAAAATCCCGGTCAAAATATAGAAGTTTTACTGATCTTTGATGACTGTAAAAAAATTGGTTTACTGATATTTTTCTAGTTCAATCATTTTGGGTTTTGAAACGGGTCCGAAGGGAACCGGAGTTTACTTCGGTTAGGTTTGATTTTCTTGGCTCGGTTTAGTTTGGGTTTAATTAGGTTTTGGATTCGCATATAATATTGCTAAAGTTTGAATGTGCATTTCCACAAATCCAAAACTACAACATGTGATGTTACATGCGGGTTTTTAGGTGGAAGAAGAGCGACATGCATGTAACGGTTAAACCGAACATAATCTGATGAAGACTTTGTCCAAGGTCAAACAATTTATACCAATGTACATAATAGAACAAACAAAAAAACGAAGCAGAGGAAGGATTCAAATAAAGTCAAAGAGAAAGGAAAATAAAATGAAATCGTACGTGTATGTCTTGGAATCAAAATCAAACGATATGGATGTTGATTTTTCGTTGTTCTGACACCATGATAATTAAGTTTGGCTCAAGCTTTAAGACTAAAATCTCGTGTTTTAAACTTTGTGACAAGAGGTCTCTATTTATAATACATGGGTTGACCCTATAATAATAGTTATAAAGAGATAAGGATTTACAACTAAGAGAGATAAGTCTACACGACAAATCTAAACTAGGATTTATCCAATCTGGTGACGATGGACCACGACTAACTACATTCTTTTTTTTTTTTTTGTTAAAGGATTTTCAACTAACTACATTCTTTAAAGTGTGATGATTTCATTTTTCACTTCTTATACATACAACCTTAAATAATGTCAGAGATATACATTATAAGATAATGTTTCATATGAAAATCTATCAAGTTCATTATATATTTTTAACGTTTTTCAAAGGGAATCAAACCACAAATAATTAAGAATGTTTCGTACAATGTAAATTGCTCAGGTTTTGTTTAAGTTCATCCAAAAATCTTTATCGGAATTCTATTTTATACCAATAACGTTGTCAATTTTATAACTTACAACTAAAGAGGTGATGATCTAGTGGTAATACAAGGAGGTTGGTTCATTCGTGTTATGGATTCATATTTTTTTTGAAACGAAAATGTATTTTTTAAATCATAATATTTAAAAGACTAACTCCAAATATTGGAAGAGATTATGGGTCGAAAGTTCAAAACTCCCACGATTTATTTTTTAAAAAACAAAACTTTATAACTTACAAGTTGTTAGAAAGTATAAAAGCCAATTTGCTTCGGTTTGTAGGCGTGAGCGTGATATATGGTGGTGGATATGAGTGAAATAATAATTGTATAGTTTTAAAAGGTGTTTTGAAAACAAAAGATTTAAATGTAGTTATGACATATGGATGTGCACCACGTGGTCCTGGTACATATGAATGAATTGATAATTTGTAAAGATCAAAATAGGGTGTTATGGTGATTTATGGATCGAAGGATCGAAGACCCGAAACTTTCTTAGAAAAAATGAACTTATTACTTTTTCAAAAAATTTATTTTAACATATTAGGAACAAGAAAGTTTTTATTTTTTAAACTATTAAGTTTTATTAAAAAAAACTGTTAAGTTTTATTTAGAAAAAATGAACTTTTTGAATATGCAGTTGACAAAAATATACTGAATCCAAATTTTTTGAATGAGATAAATCAAAATTTAATAAAAATAATATTTTTTGTCCATATTTAAAATTAAGAACTCAATTATAAATTATATTACGAGAAAATTTGCCAAAATTTAAAAATTATGTAAAAGTTAAAATTAGTATCTTATTATATAAAACTTGTTAATTATTTTGATAAAAGGAAATCCCACTTAAGGTTTGCATGAAAGAAATCTGGAAGATACTCTTAATTGGACGTCAAAAAAGAAGAAGATAATCTAACTTTAGACACAGTTCTTCAATTTAAAGTGTATAAAAAATTAGAAAGTTCAAATTTAGACAAACTAATTAAATATAACTTGCAAATCTAGGGAATACATAATACATTTCTCACACACGCACACATAATTATTAACCGCTGAATATAGAGAAGAGAAAGAGTAAGGAAATGGGTTCTCCTTGGTTGTTGATATTTTCTCTTTTGCTTCTTTGCCTCCATGGGAGCCTGGGAGGTCACATCAATCTATTAAGGTATATCACAATTTTGTGAGTATTCACTCTTATATAAACAAACTCAATTAATTAATAAACATAATAAAATGTTTTAAATTTCTCATATTTGCAGCCCCAAGAACCTGAATTTGAATGCGTTGTTATCTACAAACAACCTTCACAACAGCATCGTCGACTCAAAAATCACCAAATCCAAGTATATCTATATACATATGTCTACATCCTTGG
This sequence comes from Alliaria petiolata, assembly GCA_020283515.1. Taxonomy (NCBI): domain Eukaryota; kingdom Viridiplantae; phylum Streptophyta; class Magnoliopsida; order Brassicales; family Brassicaceae; genus Alliaria; species Alliaria petiolata. The sequence continues at coordinate 34,392,970 of JAHZTW010000002.1, read as the reverse complement.
CCATGCTATCGAAAGACGCATCATCAGAAAATTATCTAACGATATGAAGCGGTTGCAGAATTTAATGTACCAAAAGAAGGATGTCCTGGAGGACAAGTACCAATCCATAAACCAAGAAAGTCCAATTACACCAAAAAACGTGTTCACTTTAATGCCTATGGAAGTATGGAACTACTGGTCAACATGTGAAGTAACTTCAACTTTATACATTTAACTACTATATAAATATGATCCAAATAATTTGATTTGTATATTTATAATAATGCCGTATATATAGGCTGCGTTAATTGAGAAAACAGAAGCCAACTCATGGCGTGCGGCATCAGCATGGATTGGTGTTTACTAACCTCAAGTGTTTAAGGACCAAATCAGCATGGCTTTGATTTGGCTCGAATCAGCATGTTTTAAGGGTCGAACGCAACTCCATCCGGTTTGGTTGGGCTGTAAGAATTTAATTGATAATACTTCGATCAAAGATAAACAGACAAATATTCCACTTTTACAGCCGTCTTATGCAATTTGTGCATTCGAACAAAATTTCAATTCGAAATTACGTTTTTTTTTTTTTGTTCAACATTTCCATTTCATTAATAAAACGGTTCGGTTACAACACGAAAAGGGAATTAAACATCCTCTTTGAAACTTACAATAAAGCGTAAAAACAATAAAACATAGAGCATATTCATCTTCAAAGAAGATTGACAGCAGATTTGAACCAAAGATCAAATGCGTCGAAAAAGCTTTCACGGCCGAGCCGGATTGGATAGCCTTAGTCACGTTGCAAAGTGACGTTGAAAACCAACTCCTCCTTCCAGATATCGTTGAAACGAATCCGGTTGCTCCTTCCGATCCCGTACAGACCGCTACGCAATGAGACAGATCGGTGAAAAAGTTGTAAAGATTTCCCGAAAAATATTCCGAGGGTGAACCGCCTCTCATGGCGACACAGAGTAGGAAAAATAGCATGTAACCGAGCTTCTTAAATAAAAACACCGTAGAGAGTGGGCTCGTTACAGAGAAATCATGGGCAAGGCCCAGAAAAGTACACTCCTTTAGAAGGGAGGAAAGTTGCAGGGTTTTTTTCTTTAATCCATGAGGTATAGATACTCTTTTTTCCTTGGAACCACAGAAAACCATAATCATAGATGAGCAATGCCCAACATATAAGAACTCTTGATCGATACACGCTCAATCTTTAGAATTATCAGATTTGAAATAGGGGCCAAAATAGCAGATCTGAGATACACCAGCCCGATTGCTGCTGCTGGGAAATAACATGGTTTTTTTGGAACCATAGAAAACCAACCAATCAGATGGACCCTGCCCAACAAGGAGAAGACCACGATACAACCAGGCCCATTTTGCATCTTTGTCCAAGGAAGAAGATGGACCGAAGAAGGCCGGAGGTACGACGCCATTGTCGGAGAGAAAACCATGTCCCGCAAAACCGAACTCATGTTCGGCGGCTTGGCGGAGGAAAGAAAAGGGTAACGCGCCGGCAAAGAATCTTCCGGTAGAGGAAGAGCGATTCATGAAAAGAGCAACGGCGAGCGGAGCAGAGGATGAGGCCGAAAGCTGAGGCCGAGGTGGTAGACCCAGGGGAAGCTGAGATCCACGGTCGTCAGGGGGGTCCAGAGGATCCGGTGGGTCTGGAGGATTCACGGGGGACGACAATGGTGTTGCCGGAGAGGGGTGAGAGGGATCCGCCTTCACTGGATTTGGAGAAACCGAGGGTGAGAAGCTTTCACGGTGGCAAATCGAAAACAACGGAGCCATGGGAGGCGAGAGAGGTCGAGTTCGGGAAGATTCACCCCGTGAAAGAGCAGATTTGAAAGAGAGAACCTCGCCGGAAAAGTGAACGGCGGAGAGAGAGACAGCTTCCGCCAGGAGGGAAGCTGCTTCAGGGGAGCAAGACGCTAGGGGCGGCCGGAGGAAAGAGGTGACGACCGGAGGTTCATTCTGGTGAAGAGGGAAAACCTTGCGCGGCTGCCTCTGAAGTTCGTGTCTATTCAAAATTACGTTTACATGTACAAAATTTTGAATATGTATATATTAGGGTCCTTAATTTTGCAAAACGACTTTTGACACATCAAAATATTTTTAATAAGAAATTTGTACACCTAACCTGCAATTACCTTCATATTGTTTGATTTATATTAATACATAGAGCATCTGTTTTGCACAGTTTTGGTATAGCTCTTAAGTAAAAAAAGAAAATAAAAAATAAAAAAATAATAATGTGGCAAATCTCATTTTGTAGAATCGATTCTTAGACCATCTCCATCGGGGTCTTTAAGGAGGATTTCTTAAGATTAAAAAAATAAAAAATAATAAAAAAAGATGAGAGAGAAGGAGAGACGTGCCTTATTGGAGAACTTTGAAATTTTTCTAAGCCCTTGATTCTTTCTTATTGGTTCATTGAACTTATATTTAAAGTTTAATTAAATTATTAAATTATATTAATAAAATATAGTTAAGATACCCTTTTTAAAGACTTAATCTATGGAGATGCTCTTAGTAAAGAATTTTTAAAACCGGTTCTTAAACTGTTCAATAATAAAGTATATTTAAGAACTCTACATGAGATTCTGCAATAATAATGCTCTAAGGTACCGGTACTTAAATGGCGTGTTACTAAAAATATGTTAATCTCAAATTCTAGGTGGATCCTGTATTCTAAGGCGATGATCGTACAAGATTTATACTACATATTGGAGTGTGAGTAACAATATCACTATTTCTCATCTATTCCGAATATATCTATATAGTTTCTCTTCTCTAACCGTGAATGTTTTGCAGCCGGACAACTTGGACAGCGGATGCTTTAGTATAGAATGTGAAGGTTTTGTTCAAATCGACTCGAGAATCTTTCTTGGTTCTCCTTTTTTGAACATCTCTGTGGTGGGAGGCCAACAATATAATGCCTTTCTTGCAATCAATCGGGTATAAAATTACATATTTGGGTTAAACCGAAATCAAAATTATATAAAACCAATGATGTAGTTTCAATTTATAGTTAGTGTTATTCCTAAACCTGATAAACCTGGTCCAAAATTTGGATTAAAGCATACTTGTTACATGCATTATTTTGTAAAGCATGTGACACCAGATTATCAAAATGTAGACATAAGTTCTAACAAAGTCGCCGAGGATACGGACGCGGGTAAATGTAGCGATGTGAATTATCTTGAAAATTTTGGGTCTCATCGGCAAACTTTCACCTTCGGTGGACCAGGTGGTTTATGTGATGTGTGATCTTTGTTTTGGGGGCATTTTATCTTGTTATAATTTTATCTCTATTATTTAATAAACTTGTATTTTGAATTCCTAATTTCCAAGTCAATCTCTAAATCTATATTTTCATTTAAATTGGTAGTGCATAACCAAAGCAAGACATATCTTATATGCTTACATGTGTTAATTACCATCTCATTATGAATTAAACGTACTAAAACTTAGATGATAAAACTAAATTGGCCGATATCACATATCAATAATAGAGACCTAAAGCTTGGTATATAGAAAACCGATTTAAAAAAAAACCATAATTTTTTAGTTGTTACGGTTTATCCGAGTTGTATTATGGTAATAAATTTCATCATCTACAACTTTTTAAGAATGGGAGTGATTTCACACTACAAATCATAGTGAAGATAGGTTTAGACAGATGTATAAACAATTGATAGATTGATTTTAAATATGTTTTTTTCCAGAAAAGAAGAGAACATGTTATATAAAAATATTAAAAATAATATATTAAGCGGCATCCAAATGGATGATTTATGTGTGTCAAGAAATTTTTGAACATCGGCTGATTCTATAAAAAGAGAAACAGTCACTAAAATGGCATAATGTATTATGTTTTTTTGTCAAGAAAAAATTGCATAGTGTTATTAATATAGCGGGGACCAAAATAGACAATGTAATAGTGTGGACCAAAATTACAACGGTCCCAAATAGGGGAAAATAAATGATAATCTTTCCTTTTTAGTGGAAGTCAGATTCATTCCTAAAGTGGCTGATTCATGCTAGATGATAAAATTCTTTTTAAAATGTACAATTAGCTCTTGTTATGAGCTTTAAACAAACAAAATTCAAACTTAGTCAAGCGTGCTGACAACTTTTTTGTTTTGTTTTTGCCTAATGTAGAGAAACTAGGATTTAGATTTAAAAAAACAAACAAACTTAGTCATTAACAATGAAGAAATAAGCAATACTTCTGAAAATTTGTGTTTTCAACATTTGTGTTTTTTTATAAGTGTCCTATAATTTTAACCGAAAAATGTGATATACACTGTTATCTTAATTGAACACTCATAGATACAATTTTTTAACTAATGGATAAACTATGGTAATATGATAAATAAGGAATCAAACTTTCCAACACAATTAAAAAAAATAAGTTACATCTTAAAGAAACAATGCTGAAGTTTTATTTCAACATATAACTTAAAGATGTTATATAGCAAAATATCTACGTATAAATGAAGAAAATATATATATATATATAAAGATTGGAAAAGAGAATGTTGTGGTCGTCATTGGTGATGATCGGTGAAATGCTCATCCACACCTTCTCCTAGTTTACTTATCTCCCTTCAATTATTGGCCAATTTTAAAATAAAAATTAAAAGTGTTTAGAAAAAGAAAATCAACGCAATAGGCGGTATAGTTGTCTATTTATTTCTGTCGCGGCCATAGATTCAAGATCATACGATTGTTTAACTTAATAAATAAACAGATTGTTAAGCAAAAAATAAATTAATTAATAGACAGACTTGTACTTTGTCAATGGGACGAATATGAGGTGTACATGGATGGAACTTACGATTGCCTTCTTCCATGAATAAGTTTGATAAATTAATTATTTGAATTAAACGTAAGAAGCTTTGTTTGTTTTCACTTTCTAAGTGGAGAAGCAGTGGAGTAACTGGAGTTTTTTTTTTTTTTGTAATAGCAAGATTATATATCTAGGTTTCTACGTGTCAAGAAAAATAAATTGTTAGAAAACACTTTCATATTAAGAAGAATGATCAAAAGCTCGAAACAGAGAAATTGGAAACTACTTTTGTGTTTAATAGAGAGTTTTCTAAGAATATGATCTTACGATTTCAAAAGTTAGGTTTTTCTCTCCGTCATAGATTTTATTTTACAAAAAAAAAAATGTGTTATATGATGCAGTTCCCCTAACAAAAATTATTAAAAATTGTTTGATCCGATTCCGTTATCCGGTAAATATGGGATTAGTCCCATTGCTCTCTATGAGTATTTACCTCGTATTTGAGGTCTGTTGTTTACCCTTAATGGGGTTTATTAGTTATTTTTGTATGATGTATCCTCTGGTGAATTAATTCTCTGATCGAATACAACAAGTTGGTTGATGAAAAACAGGCCAAGTTTTATACTAATACAGTGTCAGTGTTTAATGGGCCAAGTTGTTCAGAAAAAAAGGTAAGTGTTCTAGTGGATTGCGACTTTTCAATGTAAGATATATAAATTCGGCATCTTAACTATTCAGTTTCTTAGATTTCAGGACTGACGCTGGATGCAATTCCAGTTTGATTTTAGTTTGAATTTTATTAAAGAAAACTTAAGTTGTATGAACTTAAAATCCATATTTGACCAAAAATAAACAAATAATGACTTGTTTAATCTTAATTTACTATCTACGTACATCCATTTTTGATGTATATATATGATGAACTTCAGATTTTTTTTTTTTTTAATTAATTGTGAAAATTTTAATCCTTTACCCATAATCTCTTCCAAATATATTTGAATTAGTGATTCTGACTACACTTAAAATGCAGTATATACCAAGATCCACTTGATTCTATTATACATACAAAAAATGGTTTTTTGTACTTTGCGATATTAAAAAAATGAAAACAAACGGCTTATAAACAAATTTTGGTTCGATTTGGATTAAACTGTTTTGGTTTGGATTTTTTATTCACCCCCTATACTATAAATACAAATTAAACCCATATAACTTCAGGTTATTCCGTCCGATTTGATTCTATTACTCACAAAAATGGTTTCGGATTTTGCAATGATAGAAAAACGAAAACAAAACTTTTGGTTGATAAATAAATTTCGGTTTGGGTTTTTTACTCACCCCTACTTAAAAGTTTGTATAAATACAAAACGCATGACTTATAATTTTCCCATGCAACACTGTTTTCAAATATTCTTTTTCGGCTTGATAATCTCTTTAAACATCAAACACCGTTTACGTTACCGGCGGCAACGATGAATCTCTTGAATTCCGACGACGACTTATCCATGATCGAAGCTCTCTTGAGCTCCTCCTCCTCCGATTCGTGGCCATTAGCTCCGGCGAATCTCAGCCTAGAGACTACCCTCCAAAAACGGTTATACGCTGTGTTAAATGTAACCCACAAAGCCTGGACTTACGCCATTTTCTGGCAACCGTTGTTCAACGACTCTTCCGGCGGATTGATGCTACGATGGGGCGACGGAGTTTACAGAGGCGGCGAAGAATGTAAGACTCGCCGAGTACTAAGACGACGGCGGAGAAGGTGCACCGGAGTAAGGTGTTCCGGGAACTTAGCTCGATAGTCTCCGGCAATGATTTGCCGGTGATGGACGGCGACGATGACGTGGAACTGACGGATACGGAGTGGTTTTATTTGGTTTCGATGACGTGTAGCTTTGGTAGCGGATCCGGGTTAGCGGGTAAGGCGTTTGCTACGTATAACCCAGATTGGATAACCGGGTCGGATCAGGTAATCGGGTCGGGTTGTAATCGGGCTAAACAAGGAGGGGATATTGGGTTGCAAACCATGGTTTGTATTCCTTCCGATTACGGAGTGCTGGAACTTGGATCCACGGAGCAGATTCGACAAAATTCGGACCTGTTTAATAAGATACCGTTTTTTTTTTTTTGATTTCGAAGGATCCAGAGATTTTTCCGGAGCCCCGAATCCGAGCCTAGTTTCTCCAGAGATCCAGAATAGTTTTAATTTCTCGACGACGGAGACATCCATATTGGCGAGAGCTCGTTACGGCGAAATATGGGGCTTCAGCGACGATGCTAAACGGAGGTCAGAAAATTCGAACCCTAATTCTTATTCCGGTCTGATGCATAATGAAGAAGGCAATATCTCAGTCGGTGGCGTATTCGAGGATTCAAATCACTCTAACATCGATGCCAAATTGGTGCCGGAAAACAAACAGCAGAAGAAACGCGGGAGAAGACAGGGACACGGTAGAGAAGTGAAGAATAACAGAGGAAAGAGAACTGAATAGCTTTCTGAATATGAATATTAACAGTAGCGATTACATGATTATATACAAAGCTAATCGTATCTACTTTCCTAATAACTATACATTGACGATACATAGGAAAGTGAATAAATGTATTGCGTGATGACCAAAACTGACGGGATACGATCTTGGTGATATCGTATCCTGATACCCTCCCTCAAGCTGGAGTATGGAGATCAAGAATACCCAGCTTGATTCGAAAGTCTTCAAAGCATTGTCGACCGAGCGGTTTGGTGAATATGTCGGCCAATTGCTGAGTTGTAGAAACATGATGTGTTGCGATTGTCCCATTCTGTATCTGTTCACGGACTGAATGACAGTCTATCTCCACATGCTTTGTTCGCTCGTGAAACACCGGATTGGTGCTAATATAAATTGCAGATTTGCTGTCGCAATACATCCCCATTGGCTGATCATGTGCGACACCGAGCGATTGAAGCACACTCTTTATAGACACAAGTTCATCCTTGAGAAAGGACATGGCTCTATATTCGGCTTCAGCTGATGATTTACTAACAGTTCGCTGCTTCTTAGTCTTCCAGGAAACCGGAGATTGGCCTAGTTGAACAAAATAACCAGTTACAGACCGTCGCGTAATCGGACAACTTGCCCAATCCGCATCGCACCAACCAGAAACCTGAAATGTGTTATCTGAGTCCAATAGAATTCCTTGACCCGGTGACCCTTTCAAATATCGTACAACTCGTAATGCTGAGTGCCAGTGATCCTCTCGAGGTTTCTGCATGAATTGAGCCAAAACATGAACACTAAACGCCAAATCAGGTCTTGTAGCACTTAGGTAGATAAATCTTCCAACCAGGCGTCGATAAGGAGCTGGATCGGCCAAGTGATCAGAAGTGGATAGTGCAAGCTGATGATGTTGCTCTAACGGAAATGAGGCTGGCTTTGATCCCAACATACCCGTTTCAGATATAATATCCAGCGTATATTTCCTTTGACTCAAATAGAAACCACTGTTGTTTCGGGAGACCTCAATTCCCAGAAAGTATTTCAAAGGCCCCAAGTCTTTCATTTTGAAACAAGAGAAGAGATATTCTTTAAATCCCTTCAAAGCTGCATCAGAGTTCCCCGTTAGAATCATGTCGTCGACGTAGATGAGGAGGTTGATCTTCACGCCATTTTTGTCAAACGTGAACAAGGAGTAATCAGCTAATGATTGAACAAATCCATAAGCTCGAAGAGCCTTTGTGAGTTTCTCAAACCAGCAGCGAGGTGCCTGCTTTAAACCGTACAACGACTTTTTCAATCTGCAGACTTTGCGTTCATCTTTAGCATAGAATCCAGGTGGTGGTTTCATATAGACCTCTTCCTCCAGATCACCATGTAAGAAGGCATTATGTACATCCAGTTGTGACACCGGCCAATTATTTCCAGCAGCAACTTTGAGAAATAAACGAACGGTACCCATTCGAGCGACAGGTGCGAATGTATCGCCATAATCCTCTCCTTCAATTTGCCTGTTACCAAGAGCGACGAGCCGAGCTTTATATCGTTCTATCGTGCCGTCGGAATGGTACTTGATTTTGTATACCCATTTACTGCCAATTGCTCTCTTACCAGGTGGTAAATCAACTAAATCCCAAGTGCCATTGGCTTCCAGTGCATCGACTTCGGTATTCATGGCCGTCTTCCATTGTGTGAGCTGAATAGCCATTTTGAACGATCTCGGTTCAATATTCTCTGTAATAGCAACCTGATATGCCTGATGTGTCTGAGAGAAGCGACCACAACTAACGTAGTTGCTAATCGGATAGAGAGATTGAGGTCCAGCCGTTGGAACTAGACGCTTACTCTGTGCTGTGTTAATCACAAAATTATGTAGAGTTACCGGAGCCGTTTTCTTACGTTGGCCACGACCCAGAAGCTCTGGTTCAGGAACCGGCACCGGCGATGTAGGCGGCGTCGGTGATTCTGTTGGCGATGATGGTGATGAGTCAGGAGTAATCGGTGAAGGAGAGGTGACGGCTGGAGACGATGATTGATCGTGGTTACTTGAGAAAGGACTCAGTGGATCTGTTTCTGTAGCTGGGCTCAGTAATGGGCCATTAGAGAGAATTGGAGAAGGCCCAACAACTTCCTCCATAATCAGATTTGGACAAATTGGGGCCCATAGTTCATCGGATTCTGAATAATCAGAAGCATGACTTGATACAGCGGACTTGACGAAGGGAAATTCAGCTTCGGAGAAGACAACATCTCGTGAAACGAAAAACTCTTCTTTCTCTAAATCAAATAGACGCCATCCCTTTTTGCCATAGGGGTACCCAAGGAACACACACTTGCGGCTTCGAGATTGAAATTTGTCCCCTTTGTGAGATTGGTTATGCGCATAGCACAAGCTACCAAAGATCCGTAGATGATCATACTGTGGAGCCTTCTTGTGAAGAATCTCGTATGGTGTGAGGCCATTAATTGCAGAACTGGGCGTTCGGTTGATTAAGTAGCCTGCCGTTAAGATGCACTCTCCCCAAAACTCAATTGGAATGTTTGCTTGAAACATCAAAGCACGAGCGACATTTAGAATGTGCCGATGCTTTCTTTCAGCTTTGCCGTTCTGTTGTGGTGTTCCGACGCACGAGGTTTCGTGATGAATGCCTCGTTCATGGAAGTATTTCGTCAAAGTCATAAACTCTGTTCCATTGTCGCTTCGGAGACGTTGAACTTTGGACTGAAATTGCGTATCAGCCATAGCAATGAAATTTCTGAGATGAGTCGGTGCTTCCGTTTTTTCAGTAAGTAAATATAGCCAAACACTTCTAGAGAAGTCATCAACAATCGTAAGAAAGTATTTTGCGCCACTGTGGGTAGATGTGCGATAGGGACCCCATAAATCAGAATGTATCAACTCAAATACTTGTGTTGTTTTATTAAGACTTGTTGGAAATGGAGATCTTGTTTGCTTGGCGCGGAAACAAACATCACACGCCTTATTGGAATTTTCAGAAATAACGGAAACAGAGACATTCTTTAAAGAACCAACTACTTGAGCAGAAGGATGACCGAGCCTTTGATGCCATAGTTCATAAGCTTTGTCATCCCGAGTCGTAACAGCAGCAACAGACTCCGTTCTGCGGAAGCGGAAGGTTCCTGATTCGCGTTTACCCGCTCCAATCACCGTCCTCGAAACGCGGTCCTGAACCACAAGAAACTGATCAGCTAACTGTACCACACAATTATTCTCGTCCATCAATTGTCCAACAGCAATCAGATCTGACTGCAACTCTTCCACGAAGAAAACTGATTTCAGAACCAGATTAGGTCCCAAGACAACCGTGCCTTCCACAGTCGAAATTCTTTCTCTCCCATCAGCCAAAATTACCAAAACAGGATGCATCTCTCGAATATCAGTGAGGATATGAGAGTTTCCTGTCAAATGGTGTGAAGCACCCGTATCCAGTATCCAAGAAGGGGAAGAGTACGTACCGGAGAGTTTTTCATTGTTGGAGGTGCTGGCGCCAGCATTCAGAAGGGTAACCAACGCACGCCATTGAGCTTCGCTGAGGCCATTAACGCCATCACGGTCTTTATCGGTCAGAACATAGTTTGCTTGTTCATGAGTCGGGAGTTGCGGAACATGAACAGCATTGGCGTAGTTGACGTTGCGTCCGCGACCACCAATAGCAGAAGTAGATGCTCCGCCACGGCCTCGGCTTTGCATCGTACGTGTTTTGGGACGATCTCCCCACCATTCCGGATAACCAATGACAGCAAAACAACTGTCCGAAGGATGTCCCGATCGGTTACAGTGCTTGCACAAGGTTGTCTTGTCAGATTCATCGGAACGTGGAAGATGCGTACGCGTTCGGGATTGAGCCGCATAAGCAGTAACGTCCGATGTTTCTTCAACAGTGCGAACCGTCGTCTTCAGATCTTCTTCTTGTCGAACCACATTGTACACTTCCTCCAAAGGTTGGATTGGTGTACGAGAAACCAAAGTGGATCGGACAGTCCGATAGTTTTCATCAAGTCCAAACAGAAACTCGTGAACCTTCTCTGCTTCACGATCCTGCTCATGAAGAGTGCCCAAATCACACTCACATTTACCACATTTGCAGACACGTAATGGCCTGTACTGAGCCATATTGTCCCAAATGCGGTTTAGCTTCCCGTAGTAAGCTTCAATGGCAAGGCCACGCTGCTTGCAGCATGCTAATTCCGCCTTGAGCTGTTGAATCCGAGGCCCGTTTGTCACAGAAAACCTCTTCTTCAGATGATCCCACAGATCCTTAGCAACATCACGGTGTGAGATGCTAGAACGGAGAGCGGGATCAATGGTCATTTTGATCCATGAAACAAGCAACGCTTGAATCGTCCACCAGTCTTCCAAATCAGCAGATCCATCAGCCGGGCGAGGGATAGATCCATCAAGGAACCCATACTTCTTGCGAGAAGAGAGAGCAGTTTTCAAACCGCAGGCCCACTCATCATAATTCGATCCTTTGAGCAATGGATGCGAGATCACGGCTCCAGGATTATCAGCAGCGGTCAAGTCGTACGGAGAAATCGTTCTCCTCATCTCCATCGTAGTTGAGGTCGTGTCGGTGTTGGCCATTTTTGTAGAGGGAAAAAAAATTCAAGAGATTGCAGAAAGATTGTCGAAAGTAAAGAAAGAATTTTCAGAGCTCTGATACCATGAAGAATAACAGAGGAAGAGAACTGAATAGCTTTCTGAATATGAATATTGACAGTAGCGATTACATGATTATATACAAAGCTAATCGTATCTACTTTCCTAAGATGAGAATGATCTCAATAACTATACATTGACGATACATAGGAAAGTGAATAAATGTATTGCGTGATGACCAAAACTGACGGGATACGATCTTGGTGATATCGTATCCTGATAAGAAGAGCCGATGAAACATGTGGAAGCGGAGCGGATGAGGCGCGAGAAGCTAAACCAGCGATTCAATGCGTTACGAGCTGTTGTGCCAAACGTATCGAAGGTGGACAAGACGTCGTTGCTTGAAGACGCGGTTACTTACATCAACGAGCTGAAATCGAACGCGGAAAACGTCGAATCGGAGAAAAACGCGATTCTGATCCAGCTCAACGAGTTCAAGGAGGAGATCGCAGGACGGAGAAACGCGAGTTCTAGCGTTTGTTGCGGCGAGGTAAACGCATCGGAGATTGAGATGAAGATCGATGTGAAGATTCTGGGTTGTGATGCGATGGTTAGATTGGAAGCGAGCAAGACAAATCATCATGGAGCGAGATTGATGAATGTTTTTAAAGATTTGGAGGTAGAACTGAATCATGCGAGCATTTCGGTGCATAACGATCTCATGGTACTACAAGCAACACTGAAGATGGGATTGAGAATTTACAAGCAAGAACAGCTCCGAGACTTGTTGCTAACGAAAATTAGTTAGAGGGTTGTTTTGCAATATTTTGAGAAGTTTATGGGGTCAAATTGTAATTATTAATTAATCACTTGTGCTTTTCCTCATAATCTCCCAAGTGTTGGATTAGATTTTGTCCACGTCTTCCCTTTGATAAATAATATGGATATGTCCACGTGGTAGCCGGATAAAAATATTATTCTAGGCCCACAGGTGGGCCACCAAATGATTTTTTTTTCCGTCTATAATATTATATATATTTACAAATTATAAAAACAATAAAAAAGATAATTCTATAATTATCATATCCAAAAATTAGTTTAAATGTGGAGGATTGCCACATATCATATATATACTGTCCATAAATCTTCTAATAGACAGGTCACCAACCCTTTTTCTTTTACCAGTTTCTAATTATATTCCAGAGGGGAAAAAATATATTCTGGTCGAAAGTTGGAAAAAAATAATTTTATTCCTTCCATTTCTAAAATATCAGTTGAAGCCACCTGGTAGTGTTTTCGAATATCGTCGAGTTGGGAAATAGAGATAACCAAGAAACTAAGACAAAAAGTAAAGACAACAATTTTTTTTAAAAAAATTACAATTTATAATGGTGGTCCTAAACATGGTTTATTGAAGTGTGTCACAGTCACAGACCATGCCTAGAACAATTGAAAGGGGAACTTGTGACAGTCACATAGTTAGTGGCCAAATATCTTTCACATTTTCGTTAGCTTTAATTATTTTCTACTTGTTAGCGTAAGTGAATATAGAGCAAACAAAATAAAAAGAATAACACTTGGAATGATATTTGATATCCATCGCGATGTTTCGTTAAGAAACTAAAAATTAATTTTCTTATAACGGTTATAGCTCTGTCTAATCGTTAAAAAACAATTAGTATTTTTATTTTTTAGTTTCTAAAAGAAACATATCACCTCCATGATTGAATATAAACTAAAGGAGTGTTGGCATAGCAGTTTTCTAATAGGGTTGTTTTTTTGTTGTCCGGATTCAAACTTATTTTAAAATAGAAAATTATTATTTAAATCGAAATATTTAAAAATTGATTCCAAATATTAAAAAAGATTATGAAGCGAAGGTTCTAAACTCTCATAGTCTTCAAAAAATAAGATAAAAAAGACAAAGTTATAAACGATTGTATAATCATTAAAATCTGTAAAAATACAATAAAAATGGTCTAAAAAACTAAATGTAACATTTTTAACATCGTTTTTATGATTAATAATTAATTAATTATTAAAACAACATACTTTGTATTGCCGCGGTGCAAAAGTTACTACCCATGTTCGAAATATGCTCTTGGCAGCCGTTTAGTTGCTCACTTTGCGCTCGACGGTGAGGAGCCGCGACGATTTCATGTTATTCGATCAAAAACAAATTTGTAGAATACTTTGTTTGTTTTTAGGTTTTAAGTTCAAAAACTTATGTTTCTTTATAAATATATCTCATCTTATGGTGAAAACACACGAAAATAGCTAACAAAAACCTGCAAAAATGTGTGTTGGCGCGGAGATTAAGGTTGCAGAGATCGACACATTAGCCATGTTCGTTTCTTTAACGCAGCGGCATGGGAGAGCGTCAAAAATTAACAAACAACAAAGAAAAAGTATAACGTTGTGTTACTGTATAACTGACGCCGATGACTGCCGCTAATGGTCTGGAAATCATTTTTATTGCCGCCCGAAAATTTCAGCGGCTATTGCACCTTTGTTTTGTGTCGCCGGCGGCATAGGTTAACACCTCCAAACTCTTTATTTTAACAGATTGCTGACGTGTCCTTTGTTTTTTTTTTGACGCTCTCCCATGCCGCTGCGTTAAAGAAACGAACAGAGCTATTGAAGAAATAGATGAAGATATATTTGTCTTAAAAGCAAAACTGCAAATTATAAAGGCCAAACATGGGTTTAATGGCCTACAACTCAGACCGCTAGACTAACTTATACTTATTATTACCATCCACATATTAAATATATATACGTGTACAATGATAAAAACACAAAAAATTATTTCCTGATTTGTTTTTGATTTTTGAAAAAATTATTAGATTCGCACGGAGCGCTCGACTAACGCCTATTTCCGAACCTCGGTTTCTTTCGAAGCGGATACATCTCATTAGATTTAGTCAAGTAAGGGACCGAAAACTTAAAACGGATCTCAAAGCCCAACCTTCAGAAGAGTTCGTTGTGAAAATAATTAAATAATAATGGAACCCAAAAATGTATCGGCCCACTTGTGTTGTATTTTCATGGCCCAATACATTTACGGGTTGGTTCGGACATTTTAACCCGACCCGAGAGGTAAACTATGGCGCTCTGCCCCCTCTCTGGTAAAAGTCCCAAACTTTTTAGGGTTTCAATCTCTCCCTCTTGTATCTCTCTCTTCCTCTTTCTCTTTGAAATCGAACGAGAATGGGGAAGAAGAAAACGAAGGAGACGAAGGCTGAAGAATCTCAAAACGATGAATCTCAGGCTCAACCAGGGATCTTCACCACTCTCTTCTCCGGCGATGTGGCTGAAGGCGAAAGCTCTGGGTTTTCGAGTCTTTTCTCCGATGATAACCCTTTCCGGCGAAAGCAACCTGAGCCCAAACCAGAGGAAATCGAAGAGAACCCGAATTCTTCTAGTCCCGAAGGCAAAGGGAATAAACGGAATGTCGATAACGACGAAGAAGAAACAGTTCCGCTCGTGAAGGCGAAGAAATCTAAAAAGGGGAAAAAGCTGAAATCTCCGGTTTCAGATTCCGACGCCGAGGGTGTTGACAAAGAGACGAATTCGGATGTTGTAGAAAGTGGGTTGGAATCAAAGAGGAAGAAGAGGAAGAGAGATGAGATTGAGAACGATTACGAGACGAAGAAGTACGGAAGCGTAGAGATGAAGGAGAAGAAGGTTGGTGAGAAGAGGAAGAAAGCTGATGAAGTGGCGGATACGATGGTTTCAAAGGAAGGATTCGATGATGAGAGTAAGCTTCTTAGAACTGTTTTCGTTGGGAACTTGCCGTTGAAGGTAAAGAAGAAGCTGATCTTGAAGGAATTTAGTAAATTCGGTGAGGTTGAATCCGTGAGGATACGTTCTGTGCCCATTGTCGATGTAAGTTCAGATTTCGTACCTATAAATTAGGTTGCATTTATGTCCAATTAGGTTGAGCGATATCTGATTAGCTAAATTTGGTTGATTAGTCGAAGAGGACGAGGAAAGGAGCCATCATGTTGAAGCAAATCAATGAGAAAGCTTCAAGGTCTGTTCTTGAAAACCCTTTATACTAATTCTATTGTGAGATTTTGATTTTGAAGTTTCGGTGAAGAAAAGCCTAATGTTATTCCTTTTGAAAGCGCAGTGTTCATGCTTATGTTGTGTTCGAAACTGAGCAATCTGCTGAAGCTTCTCTGGCACATAACATGTCTCTGGTAATATAACCTGTCTTGCCTATTTTCTCTGTGGTGTAGTGTAGTCTAAGGAGTAATGTGTAGATTGATTTATGTTTTCAATGTATTGCGATTACATTTCAGATTGATGGGAATCATATCCGCGTTGATCGAGCATGCCCGCCTCGTAAGAAACTGAAAGGTCAGGATGCTCACTTGTATGATTCAAAGAGGACAGTCTTTATGGGTAACCTCCCTTTCGATGTGAAGGTTAGTAGTAGTAATCTCAGGGGTCTCTTGTTCGATTGCGATTATCATCGATCAATAATTTCAGAGTCTTGGTTTTGTTTTGTTGATATCTAACGCAGGATGAGGAGGTGTATCAATTGTTTACTGGCAAGAGTAATCTGGAGAACAATGTAGAAGCTGTTCGTGTTATTAGAGATGCTCACTTGAACATTGGAAAAGGAATAGCTTACGTCTTGTTTAAAACACGGGTATGTCAAAAAAAAACACTGATTTTTTTTTTTTTTAAAGTTTTGAGGTATAACTAATTAGATCTGACGAACCCTTTTATTCGTGAACTTAAAGGAAGCTGCAAATCTCGTAATCAAGAAAGGATACTTGAAGCTTAGAGACAGAGAATTACGTATTTCTCGAGTCAAAGCTGATGCAACACCATCAAAGAGAAAGAGCAGTCCTTCTGAAGCTTACTCGCCAGCACAGAAAAGGCAACAGAAGGACAAAGTGGTCACACCAGTTGCGACGGGGAAGGCTAATCTTTCATATCAAGGTGTACGAGCTTCTAAATCCGGTGATGATAAGAAGAAACCTTATCAGAAAAGCCCTGCTCATTCTAAGATGATGAGACCTAGAAGTAGCAGCAGCAATGAAGGCAACAAATCTGGTAGTAGTAGTAACAATAGTGCTCTGAAGCAGCGAAGCACGAAGCGGCCAGCTGTTGCCGCAAGAAAAGCGAAAGCAAACGCAAAAGGTTCGAAAGAGAGCGGCGGTAAGCGATTTGCAGGGACTAAGCGTAAACAGGAAAGCCGAACTCCTGAGAGTTTCTCTAAGAAGAAGAAACCAAAGCGGTTTTAGGCGGTTTCTTTCAACCATAGTGTGAACCTCTTTCTTCTCCCTTAGCTTTGATACTTGTCTGCTTTTTATATCGTCTCTATGTTCAAACAATGATATAAACTCACTGTAATGTTGCAACAGTTGTGTTTTACTTGCGAGTTTAAAGGAAAGCTGTTTTGATGATTATTTAACATATTTTATTTACTTACAGAATATGCAGAGTTTCTGTGCTTACACTTGACTTCTTAAGGATATAATCTATAAATAAAGAATCTAATAAAGTAAAATGACTGTTTCAACTTTTGTCTGAAAAATGGATTTTACATTTGGTTTGAAATTGTAATGATAATGATAGTTGCTATGGTTTAGCCAGACGAAGCACCGTTTGTTGTAGAGTTAGAGACGACAAGAGCTTAAAGCCCTCTAACCGATCTGGAGGCTTTGCTTTACGATTTAAAACTTCAGAGCATCTTGACGAAACCGAAGGTCTTTTAGGCCTTTAGGCCTTTACGACTCAATAACTAATTATGGCAATGGTTAAAAATAATCATGTTCACTATCAATTGCTAATGTTCCGTGATTGGAGGAGGACGTTATAAGTGATTTAAATTTTGGAAAAAAACTTAATTAACGCCTAAATTCTGAATATTTGTTTTCAGAATTCAAACGAAATCGACAATATACTCTGATTGATTGGTATGTTTACTGTCAATCACCGAAAACCTCTCAAACGTTTTTTTTTTCCTTCTATAAGACTTTTGACCGCCAAAAAATGATACAAGTTCGGCGCATCCAAAAAATTCAAATAATAGACAAAAATTCAAAATTATAAATTTACGGCAAAACTACAGAACATAAGACAAAAATGATTTTAACTACTGTCCGCAAGTCACACGAAATGAAGAAAATTCTAATCTAAACTTTTCATTTGTAAGAAAAAATGACTAAAAGAATAAATATGTACACAAACCACATCAATCCGTCGATTCCAAATCGTATAGAATCTTAATCAATTAGATAAACATATATACAAGGAGAAATCTCAAACAAAGTGGAACCAAATCGAGAAAAAAAACCATACCAATTTCTTTCAAAACTAATGATTGTTTTGACTAAAATCGAATCCAAATCAAAAATATAATCCATATTAAGCCGATAACTATAAAACTTTGTTTCATTCTAGTTTACTTTTTTTGATCAAAAATTCAAAAATAAACTAAGAAACAGAAACATTAAAATCTAAATCAAAAAAAAAAAAACATACACAAACTATATTTTTTTTTTGGATCAAACACACAAACTATATATATAGCATATTTATATATGCAAATGAGTTACCATTTGCTTTTGGTCATGCTTGGCTCCTTGTACGCCACCGGCGGCCAATTTTTCAATCAAAATTGGTATCCACTCGTGGCATACAGGGAGCCAGGCATAACAGTAAATCAATATATAGTTGTATATGAAACCTCTAAGCATGAACGTTGGACGACATCTTTATACGTTGATCTTGGCTTGAATCGAATCAGAATATTTGTTTATTACTGTTGGGAAGATAAAAATGAAAGTAGAGAGAGAGAGAGATTTGAGATTTTTGGTTCAAGAGGAATTTGTGGTGTACAAATATATAAAGGAGAAAGAAAGAAGAGAGCTAATTATGCTATTGCCAAATTATAAAATTCAAAAGTATATGAACAAAGTTAGGTTTCGATTTTTTTTTTGTTTTTTTTTTTTTGCTTAATTTAATGTGATGATAGATGAATAAAATAGTGAAAGAGGAGGACCCATTTACTCACTTTCCTTAAAGGCTTCTCTTTTCCCACAATTTGTTTTTAATGAGAATTAAATCATGCGAAGAATATTGTTTTTAAGAACAAAGATAATGGATATTGTAGTGAGAAATTTATTCCCAATTCAAATTTTAAAATATTTTAAATTTGCTTAACCTCCAGTATGTTTTAAGATAAAAACAAAATATGGATTCTTCTTGTTCAAGGTCATAAAGATTACACAGCGTGCAAACCTGCTAGGTTACTTTTGATTAATTAGATAGTTTTATAGGAGAATTTTATAAAGATTTTCACATTATATAAAGGAAAATTTAGAAAAGGAAAGAGTGAAAGGGGGGCCAGCGATCAATCATCTTCATCAGCACAATGGACCTACGTTTTTCATTCCAATCCAAAACTTTAGCGTTGGACAATTCAGAATGATACCCCATTAGCTAGGTCTTTGATCGAGAAAGCGTTTGTACTAATGTTTACAAGTTCAAATAATGTGTTTTTCTTCAAAGGTTATATTTTTTTTTTGTATTTACCAGAAGTTTTTGGGAAATTGTAAATTCAAACGTGAAAAGCAAATATAAGAAAAAACTTTCGTTTACATTTTGCTTTTAACCATGTAATTCGTATCGTATATATATGCCATTAATTGAAAATATGATCTATTTTTAGATGATTACTAACACACAATTGCAACACACAGAGAAGAAATTTGTTTTAGTCGTTGACTCGTTGTAGACACACTACGAATACATTTACGACCACCAAAGTTTTAAGTTTTTTTTTTTTTTGGGAACAAATTAAATCCAAAGTTTCAAGTTGTTCCAAACAAAGTTCTTGCAAATGCCTACATAGCCAATGGTGAACCATATCGCTGTTACGTTACAAGAAAAAAAAAGAAGAAGAGAATAACATATTAGCGAGAATAACTTCGAAAAAAAAAAAAAAAATCCTCGTGTAATTTTACGTCTTCAAATTCTTTCATTCTTTGTAAGCATTGAAAATACGTCAAAGTTAATGAATGAATGGAGAGTTTAAGATAATAAAAAGAAAAATAATCATATTTATATATATGTTATATAACGAAGAGAATTCACTTTCTGAGTCTCTAAAGCATAAATTCGATTCTTCTTTTGTAAAATTAGATTTCTATGTCTTTTGGTTTTAAATTTTCATAGGTTATGTGGGCTCTTTCGGTTTAGCTTTTTCACAATAAAGACGCTTTTTCATTCCTTTTTTTATTTGTTTTTTTAAAATTTAGTTCTTCCTCTGACCCAAATATGGCCAACTCATCTGAGTTGTTTTTGTTTTTTGTTTTTTTTTTTTAAGATTAAAATTGTCGTCGACAACAGAGGCGAGAGATAGTTTGGACTCAAATGGACTGGGCCAGCCCATTTACAAACCAACCAAACTGGGCCGAGATGGGCTGATTTTATCTGCAACTCATCCAATTGAATCTCCGGCGAGTAAACGGACGTTTACCCTCACCGGAGTAGGCAGAAACAATGGTCTGTCTAGAGCTCGAAGAAGAGTTATGAACCAAATGGAATCGAGAGTGAACTAATCTCTTTCTCTCTCTCTCTCTCCCACTCTCCCTCGCATTTTGAAAATCAATCGATGGGTAGCAATCGCCGGAGATCGGTAATAGCCGTGATTTTCATCTGCTGCGCGATTTCTTGCTTGAATCCTATCTCAACTGGCCAGGTTAGATAATCTCCGTATCGATTCGATTCAAATGATTTTGAGAGAAACTGGATCAGATGAGATCGAATTCGATACAATTGAATCTTCCATTCGTGTTGCGAGCTCTCTCTCGGATACGATTTAGGGTTTTATGATCTACGAGATCCTCGACGAAACTGTTTCTAAAAACTCTTGGGAATGATTGAAATTTTTTACAGGTTGGAACAAATTACGGAGAATCCGATGGAATCTTCGATTCCGATCAAATTCCTTCGTTCTGTATCTCCGATCAATACATTATGCAGTCTTATTTCACTGCGCGCACTTGCTTAAACGACTCAGAGTTTCGAGACTTCCTGCTTCTTCAAGAATGTTCTGATAAGATTCCTTCTAAAGATCCAAACATTGTTCCTGCTGTATCATTGCTACAACACAGAGAGATAACAGGTGAAGGTTCGCATCGTCATCTACGTACATCCATCAAGCTTCTTCTTCTTCACTCACAGTCTCAGCAGCTGCACGAGCTCGTGATTGTTGAACGTTTGCCTTTGGGAGTTTTTGCTGATCCTTTTGAGCTTCAGAATCTTCAGCAACGCAGAGGTTAAGATTAAGAAGAAAGAAAAGATGAATGCTTTTAGCTTTTTTTTTCTCTCTTTTTGATCTGATGGAGTCTTTTCATTCTCTTGCAGCTTTCAGAGACGTATCTGTGTTTGGAGACACGAATCTCGAGCTGCCTTCGTTCAGATCAAACAGGTCTGTCGTTGAGATTCACGTCGAAATAGGTTCTAGAGATTATGAAGATGAAAACGGTGAAATCAAGATTAAGCTTCCCTTGCATGCTCGGTATCAGGTACATTATTATCACTCGATCTCAGATTGAACATTGACAACTTTGTATATCTTGTTTTGATCGATGTCGATAAAGATTGTTTCTCTGCTTTATCTCCACAGCCTCTTGAAGATAGTGGATACTCAAGAGTGGAGTTTGGAGAGCCAGACTTGTTCCTGTGCTCGAGCCATGTACCAAACCGGCAACATGAACAGAGAAGATGTATCATTTTATCGATTGGTGGATCGAAGACTGAAACCAGATCTGTTGTTTGGGAAGTCCCTGCCGGAATCAGGAATCATACAGAGTATGTTTCCGTTTTAACATTCGTCGCTGCGGTTTTATCCGCGTTTTCGATCCTTGTGGCATCTGTCTTGAGCGTAAAGGTTGAGTCTTGTAATAACCCAAAGCAGTCCTGAATCAGCTTTTGGACTTCTTCGTGATAGTCATCGGCCTTAGAGTTATGTAAAGTACAGAATTCTAATTTTTGATAAATCAAATCAAAGACCAACTGTTTTTGTTTCCTCTCGAATCTCAATACACATTTGGGGAATTTTAAACCAATCTCTTGTATGATAAGTCCTGTTTATCAAACCGGGAAATTTAGGAGAAACACAAGCAACAGACTTCACTCATCTCCAACAAAAAGTTTGCGCAACAAAAGAACCACACACGCACTCTACTACATTAACCAATAATTTGACCCTCACACCAAACCAATACAAAACCAACTTCCAAGTGTTGCCTGCAAATTGCGTTATATACCAAGTAGTTCCACTCATTGGCTGCTTTAAGATCGACGAACACACTCAACTTTAAGATCGATGCACACACTCAAAAGACTTGTTCTTGCTTTACGAAATCAAGCTGCTATTACTATAATCACGATCAGGAGTACAATGCCAAATATCACCAAGAGCAAGCATGCCTGCGTGTAAACAAGACCAAGACATTAGAGTGTAGCCTAAACCAATCCCTAAGGTTCCTAAAAACCATTCATTCACTGTTGTCTGAAAAGTTTCTGAGTGTTTTTACCAGAGATGAGTTTGATCTTTGTGTTTTTGCGGCTTGTGCGAGCTGAGATTTTCCTTGAGAAGTTGCAGCTCGGGAGTTGTCAATGTGAGTACCGATATCATCTGCGAGAAAAAGAAAGCGAGTTCAGTAACTGTAGATTTGAAGACATGTTCTGATTGAGTTTTATTTACAGATTTCTTTTACCTATCATGACTCCTTGATCGTTAACCAGAACCGCAAGATCTTTGAATATTTCGTTAACCTCGCCAATTTGACTATGGATTTCTTGTATCCCTTGCTCTCTTTCTTCGATCACAGCCTCGTTGAATGCAATCTCGTTGTCTAACAACACAAGCTCCTGTCTGCAACAACCAAACACGAGGAAGATAAGTTGCATCACAAAACGAATAGAGATGTGTAGAAGATTTTTCTTTTCTGTAACACCAACCTTTTTGACTCCATAACTTGTGCCCGCTGTTCCGGGATCTTATCTACCTCACTCGCGGTATAGCTATACATCGAGCCAAGACAAATAAGAAACATGATTTATCAAAAACCAGACTAACAATCCACGAAGTGAAGCTTTTTGCTTTAGATCATCACATTTGTAATTCCAAATACTTATTCAAAATTTGAGCTTCTTATTACATGAAAGTTTCATGATGAAACCACCAAGAACAATGACAATTCAAAAAGTGATACTTTTGCTTCTAAATCACCACACTTGTAATTCCCATTGAGCTTAATACAAATGAAACCATAAGAACAATCGTTACCTAGAAGGAAGTGCGGATTGAGGCACGAAAGGAGTATACGCTGTTTCTCTCTCAGCTGCTGTTTGTTGAGCTTTCTGAAACTCTTTCAACACAGCTTGAAAGTCCTTTGCAAGCTTAGCATCTGCAATCTTCTTACTTGGCTACACAAAACAAACAATCAAGAACTATCATCATCATCATCAAACTCTAGAAAGAAAAAAACAAACAGTTTAAAAAGATTCACATAAAACCAAACAAGAAGAAAGGTTTCACTTTACTTACATTCACACCACTTTGATGATCAGATTCACTAGCTTCTTTGAGTTTAGCAGAAGTGTCCTTCACAAGCTGTCCAATATGCAATCGCGTCTTGTGCCTACGCAATCAACAATTTTCAATTCGAATAAAATCGAAAATCCCACAAATCAATTAGAATCGGTTTTTGACAGATATACGATTTTAAAAACGAGATTAAAGGTTTTCGATTTCTCAACATACAGCTTCTCCCGGAGCTCCGGCGTGTCTTTGGGAGTGCCGAGTGTGTTAACGAGCCGCTGAAATGTAGAAACTCCGGTATTGATCTGGAATATTCCGGAAGCGACGGCTTGCGTCGAATCTTGCCGACCACCATTGATCTTCCTCGATCTTCCTTTTCCAGCTTCTAAATCTTGAAAACTCATCTTCCTTCTCTCTCAATCTCGTAACAAAAGAAAAAAAAACCCCAAAAGAAATTTATTGAGAAGTACCACCGAAGATTGAAGAAATAATCACTCGGAGTATGATCTACGACAAGGAGGAGAAATTAGTTATCGGACTTTTCCCGATTTGCTGAGAAAAGGAAAATTACGGTCAAGGCGTGAATCGTGGAGACAGAGAGACAGAAATTGAAAAGCGTTTTTTAAAATCAGTAACTGATTTACAGAGAAGAAAAGCAAGAGAGGATGTTTTCTTTCCTTTTTGATCCTTTTATTTCCATATATTTAAGCATCTCTACTCGTTTGTAATTTATTTTATTTTTGTCACTGTAATTTATTTAGTAAATGGTAAATGGTAGTAATTATATTATATTTATTCAAATAAGTAGTAATTTTTTTTTTTTTTTGAAAACGAGTTTAAAGAAGTAGCAATTATTCAAAGAAGTAATTTTTATACCCTTATTTTTTTTTAATTTCATAAAATCCACAATTGGTAATTACTTAATATTATCAATTTAATTTCCATGTTATAGTATTTAATTATTTATAGTTTGGTAATTATTTGTAAATTCAAGGGCAAAATGTTAAATAATGAGGATGTTAAGTACCCTATTAGCATTTTCGCGCAAGTTTTTCAATGATGAGGTTACTGTTTTGTTTGAATGCAGAAAAGGTTTCGACATGTGGCGGACATATATTGGTGGATAAAGTGATTATGCCACGTCTTTTTTTTTGGCTCACTGATTATGCCACGTCTTTGTATTAAAAACATACAAAATTTATGTTATCATCAGATTAATTAGAAATCTTCCCCGACAAAGAAATAGCTCTAAGCACGACCTTTTTTTTTTTTCCTTCACACGTGTGAAGTCGCCGGCGAGAGAAAACCCCCGACGGTTACACGTGCCATATTTGTATTTAAATTGAATCCGCATTTTTGTTTTCAGTTCCTCACATCAAATCCACGACTAAAGAGTTTTCCTAATTTGTTTTTGTTTTTCCGTTTCAAATTCGTTCCGGTGAAAGAGATAATCTTCCGTTAAATCAGAGTTTAAGCGGGTTTTCGCAATGTCGGTGAGTTTTACATATCAAAAATTTTCGTTCTCGTCTCGAATTTGTATGATTTTTGATCGCCTGATGCGAACAGATGTGTTGAAAACTTGAAATTGGGCGTTGAGAAGCGCTAATTTTAGGATTGGGTTTTACTTTTTTTAATCTATGGAGTTACTTCTTTGAAAATGTGATTAGTATCTATGAAATTAGTTATTCTTTGGAGTTAATTCTTGGAAACAGCTTCTTTATTCGTAACTCTTTCATTCATACTTTTAGAATAAGCAAAGCAAAGATGAATCATAATCTGATAATAATGGTTATAACATTTTGCTCTTCTGGTTTCAATTTTGAGATGAGATTTTTTTTTTTTGAATGGAAATATTAAATTACCAAAAGCCGTTTTTACAATGAATGCATCGTTTGTTTGAAAATGGTCTTAAATAGCGAACTACTTTATAATCAGAAAATTAAATCACCGGAAGGAGATGAGAATTGCTTCTGTCTTGTTTGAAAAAGATTTAATTTTTTTTCTGTTGCAGATGGTAACTGTCAAAGTTAGCAATGTTTCTCTAGGAGCAACGGAACAAGAACTCAAAGAGTTCTTCGCTTTTTCCGGCGATATTGTTTACCTCGAGACACAACAAAGGTCGGTTTTTTTTTCTTTTCCGATTTACAGTTTCATTCTAATTGATTGTTTTGCAGATTTCTAAATCTCTTTGGGTTTGGTTTCTGCAGTGAGAATGAAGATTCTAAATTAGCTTATGTCACATTCAAAGATTTACAAGGAGCTGAAACCGCAATTCTCCTCACTGTAAAGTTCACTCTTTTTTTTTTGTCCCTCTCAATCTTTAATTCAATGATTAAATTTGGCACTTTTGTTTACTGTCGATTTTGATTTCAGGGAGCAACGATTGTTAATTCATCGGTCACGGTCACAATGTCACCGGATTATCAATTACCTCCTGATGTTTTAGCTTCCATTGTAAGCTCCTTAAAAGTCCATTTTCTTAAACCTCAAAAACTCTCTTAATTTGTGATTTCATTTTCTGCTTTAAGGAATCGAAAGAGAGCAACGAATCATCATCTCCATCTCGAGAAGATGTATCGGTATTTAGAAAAGCCGAAGATGTCGTAAGCAGCATGATCTCAAAAGGGTTTATTCTAGGGAAAGACGCGATAGCTAAAGCCAAAAGCCTTGATGAGAAGCATCAGCTAACATCGACAGCTTCAGCTAAAGTCACGTCCTTCGACAAGAGAATCGGATTCACGGAGAGGATCAACACCGGGACAACGGTCGTTAGCGAGAAGGTGAAAGAAGTTGATCACAAGTTTCAAGTCACGGAGAAAACCAAATCCGCGATCGCTGCAGCTGAGCAGTCGGTGAGCAATGCCGGTTCGACCATAATGAAAAACCGGTATGTTTTAACCGGAACCACGTGGGTTACTGGTGCGTTTAACAAAGTGAGTAAAGCTGCAGAAGAAGTTGGACATAAGGCTAAAGATATAGTTGGTTTGGTTGAGGAAGAAGGAGAGAAGAAGAAAGTGGTTGTTGATCAAGAAGAAGCTAGTGTTCATTTGTCTGAATCACTAAAAGCTGTAGACAAAACAGAACAAGATTCAAAACTGTCTGAATCGCAACCGCAACCGCTTCTACCGCAACTGCCAAAACAGCAGGACTCTACTCCAATTGTTGTTTCAGGACGACCTTGAGATACATAATAAGAATCTTTCTCCCAATTTTTTTTTTTGGAACATAGAAGCTGACTTTTTAGGACACAGCTTATTTGTTCCAAAAACATTGGATTGAAAATCTTTTTCTGTTGTTGTTGTTTGCCTTGTTTCTTCTTTGCTTCTCCCTTCCAAAACGATGGTGAGAATGCACGAATTTTAAACTTTTTTTTTTTTGTTTCTTATTATCGTTTATATGATTACAATTATTTTGAAATGAATTGAGCCAATATATAAAAGAGGGTAAAATTAAAATTATGTTCTTGTTTGAAATATCCATAAAATACTATATTTCGATGGGTACTTTGCATAATGGCAAGAATGACGATTCAACTTGATTTGATCAACTATATATATATTAAACAATTAACTTGTTCATTTCGATAGAGTGTACTTAAGCATTATGCCTCAGAGTTCTCAGACGAGCGAGGATTTCTTAAGGGTCCTCCAACGATATGCCTTAACTATATGACTTGATGATGAAACGCAGACGAAAGAAGAAGTAAATGAAAGGTTAAATAAGAGTAAGGCGATTACATAACTGCAGGTATTCGAGTGGCTCGGTGGTGTAGCGAGCATGTGGCAGTGAGCTACCCACCGACGACGGTTCGAATGTGGCAGTAAAACCCCTCTCTCGTAATGAGAGAGTGCTGTGATCCTCTCTCGAAATGAGAGTGTGTACCCACCATTAACACCTTCCCCACCCAAATGAGGTATTCTTAAATACCTTTCTCCCCCCTTTTTTCGGGTTATTACTTATACAACACAGTCAAAGATAAGTTACAATGTCGGCAAAGATCAGTATTTAAATCTTCTTATCGAATCACACTTTTCAAAATTATTTGCATGGCTAACTTTTTAAATCATGTGTTAGTTCAAGGCTTATGAAGTTTTTTGGAAGGTTATAGACGACAAGCTTACGTCAAAGATAACCCGAGAAGGAAAAAGGAAAGATGTAGAGCTGATAAGTCAAACGTAAACGTTTTCTATGAGGCTGAATAACAAACAAAAAAAACTTTAATTTAAAATCTAACCAAATGCTTAGAAAAAAATATATTATAATTTGTTTGTTTGGTTATACACCAAATTCTCTCTATCGATTATACATATGATATCAATTACATGTGTCAAAAAAAAAAAAGGTTTACCGTTACATTTGACTCAATGAACGTCAAAGCAAAAGAGTCTCATTAGCCATATAAATTTCTTTTATTAATTAATGAGATTTTATTTCTCATATTTACTTTCGCCTCCTCTGAAATATGGTAATACAAATAACAAATATCTAATTAGGATTTACCATTCTGTCTCACATAAAACTTATAGAACTTTTATTTATTTTACCACTTATCAGTTAAAGTATATTAAACAGATTTATAAAGTGAAGAAGTGAGTGATATAATGTTAGGTATAAAAAAGTAAAAATGTTATTAAAGAAAGAAAAAAAATCTAATACTGACTAAAGATATATGAAACATTTTAAATATTTTTTTTGAAATGTCAATACTTTTTTTATGAAACGGAATTGATATATATAATATTTAAAATGTCAATACTTTTTTTATGAAACGGAATTGATATATATTTTTGGTTTTGGCAAACAAATAATGCAACAACTGTGTGACACTGTGAGACAGTAGAACAATGCAGTGTACAGCACGCACGCGGTTAACGCGTGGTGAATAATGGTTTGACTTAAAATTAAAAAGTTTTGACTTGTGGAGGGGTCGCTAGTTTCGAGGATAAACGTACGGAGTCCCAATAATATGAGTGCACGTGGGAAGACGGAGCAGTTAAACGGAAAGACTTTTAGACGAGCGTTTCTTTTACATCCGTTACATTCCGTCAATTATCGCCGTTTAAAATAAAAAGTCTGCCGTTTACCCTTCTCGTCCGGTAAGTATTTAATGAGAAATTTACTCCTCTATTTATTGCAAAGGGCAAGAAACTCAGAGAGAAAAAAAAAAAAAAAAAAAGCTTAGAGAGAGTGTGTGAGAAAACTCCAAAATCTCTAGAGACTAGAGAGAAAGAATCATTCTTGGCTTTTTTTTTCTTTTCTTTCATTTTCCCTGAAGCTAAAGAAGGTAAAGAAAGTGAGAGAAAACGAGAGAAAGTGAAAGAAAATCTCTATTTTTTGTAGAAAAACCAAAAAAAAAAGTCAAAAGAAAAATCCGGATTATATAGTTTGTGTTGTGTGTTCTTGGATGCATGTTTTTTCTTCTTCTCTTTTTAAATATTTTTTCCCAGTTCAATCCAAAAATATAGATTACATTACACAATCCTTATTTCCTCATGAATGTTCAGATAGTGTCTTGATTGTTTTTCATTAGTTGGACCTGTCTTTTAATTAAAAAAAAAAAATTAGAAAAGATTTCACTAGCAATAAATGTTTTTTTTTTATCAGTTACGTTTTTGTGTATTTAATTTTAAATATTTTCTGAAACTGTGAAACGATCTAGCTGTCGTCTCTGGTAATTAATCTCATCTTTCATGCTTTTCTTTCTCTTGGTTTTGCATCTGAGATTAATTCTAAGATTTCATGAAATATTTCTGCATTTCCATGCACTGAGTCTCCCTTTTGGATATTCACTTCTACCAGATTTCAAAGAAAAAACCCTAACTGAGATCTTTCTAATCATTAGGGTATTTTTTTTTTTTTTTTTTTTTTTTTTTTGCAAGTGATGTTGACGATAGGAGAAGGAAGTGTGATGACTTCAGACAACAGATTTGCTTCGCCTCCGCCGCCTTCTTCTTCTACGGCATTAACAATCCAAAACCCTAATTTTAATTTCATCCCTTTCAACTCATTTTCCTCCATTATCCCGGTTTGTTCCTTACTTCCTTGTTAAAACTTTTCACATTTATCTCAAATCTATGTATCTCTTTCTTTTTTTTGGTTCTTTGTAAGGTATTTTTTTTTTAATAATGAGTTTTTATTAGAAGGAGGAGCATGGGATGATGAGTATGATGATGATGATGGGAGATGGAACAGTGGAGGAAATGATGGAAAACGGGTCGGTGGGTGGGTCATTCGGGTCGGGTAGTGAGCAAGCAGAAGATCCAAAGTCCGGGAACGAATTTGATGTTAATGAACTTCAAGACGATGAACAACCTCCTCCTGCTAAGAAGAAACGTTACCACAGACATACTAATCGTCAGATCCAAGAAATGGAAGCGTAAGTTTTGCCACTTTATTTTCTTCATTTTATCCACTCGGTGTGTCTAATCTAGTTTTTTTTTTTTTTTTTTTTTTAACATATGAACCAAATCAAGGTTGAAAGTTGAAACTAGCTCTGCTAGGTTTTCTTAGTTTTGTATATTTTCGGTTTTGAATCTAAGTTGAAACTAGTTATGATAAGGTTTGGAGTAGATTTGATTTTACTCTCATCGGTTTAAAATCGGTGTTTTGTAACCGGGAATGATCCAAATATTTTTGGTGAATTTCTTGTTTTTAAAAAGTACTGATTTTCGAAAGTAAGGTTCCCTTTTTTTTTTTTCCTTTTTGGTTTAGGCCAAAAAAACGAAAACCAACTTAATCAAAATAAGATAGTTTTGATTTTCTTAGATCGGTTTTTGGTTCCATTTTACCGAACTGAATACACCTGGTATGTTTTGTATATATCGATTTACTTTTTTTTTTTTTTTTGAACTTGATTTTTATATCGATTTACTTTTGATTTAAATAGTGATTTCAATTAAATATTTGTAGATTGTTTAAAGAAAACCCTCATCCAGACGACAAACAAAGAAAGAGATTGAGTCAGGATCTTGGTCTCAAGCCTCGGCAAGTCAAGTTTTGGTTCCAAAATAGGCGTACCCAAATGAAGGTACTACTACAATTCATTTTTTTTTCATTTACATGTAATCATTTTCTCATTCTATATACTTCGTAACATTTATTATATAATATAACCTTAGAAGGGTTCATCTTAAATTAAAGCATGAAAGTTTCAACATTCGAACTATATATATAATAATGAAGAATATTATGAAAGTATATACATGTGTAGAAGTAGAAATATAATACTTAACAATTTAATAAATTGTGATATATACATGTTCATATTAATGAAAAAATGATTAATAGTTATTTAATGTTATGAATCAATATGTAGGCACAACAAGACAGAGCAGAAAATGTGATGTTAAGGGCAGAGAACGATAATCTTAAGTCGGAGAATTCTCATCTTCAGGAGGAGCTCCGGTGCCTCTCGTGTCCTTCTTGCGGCGGCCCCACCGTCCTTGGCGACATTCCTTTCAACGATCTCCACATTGAGAACTGTCGCCTCCGTGAAGAGGTATTGTTTAAACCATTTGATCTATTGTATTTGATTGCTTCTAAAACAATTTCTGCATGTGTGTTTGCGTTTATATGATAAAAGGGAAAAAAAAAAACAATCGATTCCATTATCTACAAATCCAATAGCTACTCTAATATATTTTGGTTGTGTTTGTCATGTTTAACACATTGATTGTCTATATTCAACAGCTTGATCGTCTATGCTCCATTGCTTCAAGATACGCTGGACGTCCGATGCAGTCCATGCCATTATCTCAGCCGTTGATCAATCCTCCTCAGGAGTTTCCACATCATCAACCTTCATTGGAGCTAGACATGAGCATATACGCTGGAAACTTTCCAGAACATCCTTGTTCAGACATGATGTTGCTTCCTCCACAAGGCACTGCCTGTTTCTTCCCAGATCAAACCAACAACAACAACAGCAACATGTTACTTGCTCACGAAGAAAAAGTTATCGCTATGGAATTCGCTGTCTCTTGCGTCCAAGAACTTACTAAAATGTGTAACACAGAAGAGCCTTTGTGGACTAAGAAGAAATCCGACAAGATCGGCGGCGAGATTTTGTGTCTGAACGAGGAAGAGTACTTGAGGTTGTTCCCATGGCCAATAGAGAATCATAACAACAACAACAACAACAAAGGACATTTTCGTAGAGAAGCATCCAAGGCAAACACAGTCGTCATCATGAACAGCATAACGCTAGTTGACGCGTTTCTAAACGCTGTAAGTAGTAAAACTTTTCACAAAACGCCTTTTACATTAATCATTCATTTCCCGATTAATTTTGCATGTTTGAATCGTAGGATAAGTGGTCGGAGATGTTCTGCTCAATTGTGGCTAGGGCGAAAACGCTTCAGATCATCTCTTCTGGAGTTTCTGGAGCTAGTGGCTCTCTCCTTCTGGTAATTTTTAGTAATTCGAATTTGGAACGAGCAGAAACAAAACGGAACAACTAATTTCTAATGGAATCTATGGTTTGTTATGTTTTACTAGATGTATGCAGAGTTACAAGTGCTATCTCCATTGGTTCCAACTCGAGAAGCTTACTTTCTACGGTATGTGGAGCAAAACTCGGAAAACGGAAACTGGGCAATCGTCGATTTCCCGATCGACAGCTTCCACGACCAAATCCAGCCGTTGAGTACTAATACTCCTCATGAGTACAAGAGAAAACCTTCAGGCTGCATCATTCAAGACATGCCTAATGGATACTCACAGGTCAAGTGGGTCGAGCACGTGGAAGTAGACGAGAGGCACGTGCACGACACCTTCGCTGAGTATGTGAGAAGCGGTATGGCTTTTGGAGCCAACCGTTGGCTCGACGTGTTGGAGAGGCAATGCGAGAGGATGGCTAGTCTTATGGCTAGAAACATAACCGATCTTGGAGGCTAGTAAATCTTAAAACCATATCCCTAAATTCTAAAAACCCTAAACCGTAAAATCGCTAAGTCTCTTGTCTTTCTTTTTAAACAGTGATTCGATCTGCAGAAGGGAGGAGGAACATGATGAGGCTATCACAGAGGATGGTGAGAACGTTCTGTGCGAATATAAGCACTTCGTACGGACAATCTTGGACCGCTCTGTCTGAGACAACGAAGGACACAGTGAGAATCACGACGAGGAAGATGTGTGAGCCTGGTCAGCCTACTGGAGTTGTTCTTGCTGCTGTCTCAACCACTTGGCTTCCATTTTCTCACCTTAAGGTCTTCGATCTTCTCCGTGATCAACATCACCACTCTCTGGTAAACCAAACCCAGACTATTCTCTCTGTTTCTTGATGCAATACCTGAGATAATATCACACACTCCAAAACACTAATCCAGATACATTCAATCAACTTGAATCCCATAGTCTTGATGAAGGATTAAACAATTGAATCGATTTTGTTTTTTCTCTCTGAAGATGGAGGTTTTGTTCAATGGGAATTCACCTCACGAAGTTGCTCATATCGCCAATGGTTCACATCCTGGAAACTGCATCTCTCTTCTTCGAATCAATGTTAGTTCAAAGGAATCAAATTTTGAAATTTTCTTACTCAATTTTGGGATTCGCAGAAATTCGAATTTTGATTTGTGTTTCACTTACAGGTAGCGAGCAATTCATGGCATAACGTAGAGCTGATGCTTCAAGAGAGCTGCATCGATAACTCCGGCAGCTTAATCGTCTACTCCTCCGTCGACGTCGACTCAATCCAGCACGCGATGAACGGCGAGGATCCTTCCGGTATTCCTCTTTTGCCCATCGGATTCTCCGTCGTCCCCGTCAATCCACCGGATCGTGTCGAGGGTGTTTCCGTCAATTCGATTTCTCCGCCGTCGTGCCTTCTCACCGTCGGGATTCAGGTCTTGGCGAGCAACGTCCCAACCGCGAAACCTAATCTCTCCAGCGTCACGACCATCAACAACCACCTTTGCTCCATCGTCCATCAGATCACTTCCGTCCTTGGCAGCACCATTTCGCCGGCGATCGAATCTGCCGCCGCCGTGTCCAAGCAAGAGGTCATCTAGTGACCGAATTACCCCTGAACCTCCTTGCCTTTTGAATTTCAGAGTAGTCCCGAGTCAGGGATACAATGGTAAATTCGGTCTTATAAGAGGGGGGGGGTTCTACTTCTGAGGTGATTCGGTTATGGCTTGGAGGATATTTTGGTAAATAACGTAGCATCTAATGGATAAGCCTTTTAGGTAATTATCGGTTCATGGTAAGGGTAAAATGGGAAATTAAGTTTATGTTTTTGGCTGTTTTTGTTTTGGGAGGGTCAAAATAGTATTTAAGAATTGAAGACGGAGGAAGTCAAGAGCGCACCAGGTAGGTATGTCTGAACCGGATTATCGGTCTAACCGGTTTTTCGGATAAACAGAAAAGCGTAGCTGGTTCGGGTATTGACTTTCTACTTGGTTTGGCTCCTTTGAAATATTTTGGCTTATTTGCAATTTAATATGCTACCATCTTTTTTGGCTTTTCGTATTTAATGCTTTGGTCTTTTTGATGATTTTATATAATATCGAAATGGGACTATTTATAATACCACTTTTAGTCAAGCATAATTTTTGTTGTGGGATTGAAATATTTATTGGTTGAGTCTCATTCAATAACAAAAACCATGCTCATTATTTAGAATTAGCGTATTTTACATTGTTAATATCTGGCGACAGTGACAGAGTATACCATGATTAAGTCCGTGATAATAAAGATTCAACTAGACCAACATTCCATGTTCGATTTTATTTCATGTACTTCAGTACTTGGTCAAATTTATTTTCCATGGTATGATTTTATAATGCACACAAAATCTAGAAATTATAAGAATCTATTAATCAAAAATAATAAAGAATATATATGCGATTATTATATTTGAAAGAAAACTATTCATTGATAGAAAAAAACATAATTGGAAAAGAAAATAAGAAAATATAAAGAAAAGACAGAAAACAGCTTTTTATTAATAAATTATATAAAAATTACAACAATTCATAAGGATGGATTCAAACGAGAAAATGCAGAACAAGGAAGTCTGATCACACAGTAAAAGGAGTCAAATGATAAATAACAAAATGGGATCTCTAGGCACATTGGAAACCAGATGGAACTTGCTTGCCACAAAAGTTTAGGATAAGGCTCAACGAAATGGGAATATTTAGCTTAATTCCGAGGATATCAGCCTTTAGGGCGGTGCAAAGACAGACGGCGGCCTCGAGATCAACTAGACCGTTGATAAGGCTGCAACATTGGGAGGTTGGTAGAGGAAGCTTCACCAAATCCAAGACACTAGCACATACCTTGAGTTTTAAAGCGTTTTTACAAGTGGGTTCGCGGTAAGGAGACCACGATGAGGGCTTCTTGGACGGTGGTGGTGGGCAAGGAACGGAAGTGGAGCTGACCAAAGTGAAGAAGATGACATTGAAGATGAGGAGAAGAGCAATCTTAGAATATGCCATTGATAGAGAAATAGAGATTTTAAAAGATTTTCTCTTGTAAAATTATAAGAAAATTCCTCGAAACTATTTCTTTATCAAGCTTGTGATGAGTTGTGTGAAGAACAAGGAGAGAGCGTTACGGTTTTTATAGGCGAAGACTGGCTCTGAATGGTAATACCCAATAAATGCAGAACACATGCAGAATATTAATAAATGAAGATAGATGTAGGATATTAATAAAGCACATCTATCTATATTTATTTACCATTCATAATAATAGTAAAATATTAAATAATTTGCATTCAGAATTAAAGTTTTGTTAAATTGTTGATGTGCACAGAAAGAAAGAAAGAAAAGTGGTTCAATCATGTGGCTTTGATATATTATTATTTTTCATAATTGCTTATAAATAGTCATTAGTTTCATAACTCTTTTCATTCACTTCCATTTAATAAAAAAAAACTATAAATCCTCTCAAGTTTAAAAATATGGTTTAAATTCGCTTTTTTGTGTAATATTTTTTTTTGCGAATATTTTTTTTTTAGTCATATATTTAATATATGTATTGTATTTATTATCTTCTATGAATATCAATAAACATAATAGTGTTTCTATCTAAAAAAATATATATACATTTATTTTACATATTCATAATTTTATATAATTTTTTTTGTAATAATTAGTTATGCATGTTGATTTTTTACCTTATTTATAATATATAGCTTCATTAAAGAAACATATGTAATATTTAGATCAATAAAGAAACATATATATGTTATAGTTTATTTTATTTTACTTTTGATAATAATTAACATATAAATAAATAATTAATACTTGTTTACAAAAATATATTCATATAAATTAGTATAAAGAATTCATGCATGTTATTTGATATTTGATATTTTAATTGCAAATAATTAGACTAATAAATTATAATAATTATATTGTTTGCTATATATATAATTTTGTATTTTTTTATTTTTAAATATTTAATTTGTATAATTTTCATCTTTTCACCGTTCAATCAAATATGACGACCCGCAGTGTTTTGAAAACCGGACCGAGCCGGCGGTTGAACCGGATTCGACGACGAACCGGATGTGACCGGATTGAGTTTTTATAAAATCTAAAAGTTTTAGACCGGATAAAAAACCATTAAAAATCGCCAAACCTCCATAAACTGGGTGAACCAAACAAACCAGTTGACCCCGATTCAATAAATATTTTCTATATTTTACATTTATTTTCTTTAAATTTTTACTTTTAACTAATTAAATATGTTTCTACCATAAATAATTAAATTAAAAAAAAATAAGTTTTGTTTGAAACTTACATAAATAGATATATTATATAAAATTATTAGGTTTTGATTTAATCTTCTTAATTTTGAGAATTCTTGTTATTTTTAATAATATATTTGATAAAGTTTATAAAATAATAATTCAAAAGCCTATTTTCTTTTTATATTGTTTAGTTGTTAATAATAAATATTACTTTATTATTATTTCGATAGTTATGATATATTAGATTACAAATTATTCCAAAAGTTTGGGTTTAGTTTAATTTTGTTCCCAATACTATTAAATTTATAATATATACTTTTAAATTTATATATTTAAAAATTAATAAACACAAATTTTGTGAAACATGTTCAACCCGATCGGACCAAGTTGAACCATAGCAGAACACCATCATTCATACGTTTTCGGTAACTAACGGGCTTAACCACTAGGCCAACTCATCGTTAGTATTTGTATAATTTTGCCACTAAGCCAACTCATCGTTGGTATTTGTAAAAATTTCATAAAAAAATTGGACTACTTTAATTAGTAACTAGTATATATGCTTTTAGAAATACATTTTAATGAATTAAATAATTTTTGTATATAGATATTTCTTTTTACATCTCTATATTAGATGTTGTATTTTTGTTTTAAAAAAAAATATCTAACGATTTTTTGTTCTCTATAATTCTAAATTTTAATCCGTTTATAACACGGTAAACACTATTGACAAAAAAAAAACACAGTAAACACTATCACTAGCCGTTAAACTACAAGTTCTGGTCCGTATTTTTTCTCCTTAAATATAAAACATGTTAGAGATAATTTTCTTACAAATCTTTTGTTTGTTTTTTCAGTTGCATAAGTTGTTCTTTCTTTTTTCTTTTATAAATAAAAACCGACATTTAGTCATGTTATGTATCCAGTATATTTGAGCCCAAGAAAAAAAAAAATGTATCACTAGCCGTTACACGACAAGTTCTGGTCCATATATATTATTTCTCCTTAAATATAAAAACATGTTAGAGATAATTTTCTTACAAATCTTTTGTTTCTTTTGTCAATTGCATAAGTTGTTCTTTTTTTCTTTTTTTCTTTCATAAATATAAAACGATATTTAGTCGCCGTTGTTCAAATCTTTTCTTTTTTTCTTACAAACATGTTATGTATTCAATATACTTGAGCCCAAGAAAAAAAAAATGTATCCAGTATATCCAGTGTAGGCCTGCTGAATTTAGTAGAGAGACTGGGTCTATTAGGCCCAATATCTGCAATCACGTTTGTTGTTTTAAATTTGGGCTCTCTCTCTCAAATGCCTTATACTACATATAGAACATGAAAGTAAAGTTGTGTAAAACCTATCACGCTATAAATCAGGATTGAGAGACGAAACGAACAAAGATTAAATTTTTATTTTCTTTTTCTTGACCCCTAACTTTGTGGAATTGAAAAGGTTTGGTTTGTCTTTAGCCTAACAAGTAGAGATATGTGGCCTTCGAAGTGTCATTGGTCAATTTCTGGCCTTTCATGGTAGAAATTATCGTAATTTTTTTTTGTGTGTGCACAATCATCATAATTTTCTTATAACAGTTTCTCATATGATATAAAGACACGATATGAACATTTTGTCTGTTGATTTTAAGACCATAGATTAGAAATTTGTAATAATGAATTTGCTTTTGCTAGAATTTGGTGTGAGTTCAGTGTTTCTGATCATTACCAACCTAATAAGAATTTGAATTTAGTTCTATGTATGGAAAGAAGAAAAAAAATTATATGTATATATTATAAATGCTAGCTAGTTCCGTTTATAAAAAAGCTGGAGGTTGAAGGTTGAAAATTCCAAAATTTTGGATTAATAACAATCACACATATACAAGATGACTTATCAGTGTTTTATACAATATATATATATATATATATTGTCAAACATGATCATAGGAACAAAAAAATCTTTTTTTTGACAAAAAAAAATCATGTAATTTTGTTATACAAAATGGTATATTAAATGAAAGTATGAAACCAAAATTTATTAAATAGATTTGTCCGTTTGTGTGTTTCATGTCATTAGATATGTTAATATTCTGATAACTAAAAATTACCTTAAAACATACCGTAGGAGGCCCTAGCGCATGTTTGCCTTTAATTTTAAGAATCTACGGGAATTTAGATTTTTAAGACTCTAAAGACTTTAAACACATTTAACAATTCTCACAGTTTATATTTCACCAATCAAATTTTTGTGATTTTATTTATCTGTACAACCTTAAAAGTCACATTTTCAGTTATTTTCGGGGGTGATTGACATAGAGACTGTGAGGACTTTAAGGTATTTTACAGCCTTCACAGTTAAAAAATAACCAATCACACTTTTCTGACTTTAAAATATCTAACAGCCTTAAAAGTCATTTTTAAAATTTCCTTCTTGTTTTTTTTGTTTTTCTTTACAGCCACTTTTTATCTACTTTTCTCACTTTTCTCTCTCCTCCCTTCTCATATTTCGATGCTTTTAGATTTTGTTATTATTATTTTTTAATTAACTAACACAAATCAATGGTACTTGGTCAAACTGGTTTTTATAATTATAATAATTTTATCCCAAAATCTAGTAAGACAAAGTCATTAGTTAATAATTTTAACCATATATATTCTTCTATCGTATTAAGTGTATTCTTTTTTTTAATAATTATTGAAATTTTTTCTTTTATTTGTATATTTTTTGGATTGTTGATCACCAAACTGTATTTTATTTATGAATTTTTGTTTTTCGTTTTAAATAAGTTTAGACTTTGTATTAATTCTTTATGTTAATAATTAATTTTTTTTTATAAAATAATTTTACTCATAAAAATTTAAATACATATGATGGTATATTTAAAATTTACCATTATAATTTATGTCACCTCCATAAATATATCACCACATATATTTAAATTTAATTTAGTTTTATCTTTAAAATAAAAAATATCTAACAATCTTACTATCTAACAGTCTAAAAAGCTTTTACAGCTTTTGTTAACAATCAAACTTCATTTTTTCTTCTTTGTTTTCATTCTCTCTCTTCACATAAACTTTTTTCTTTTTGTTCTTTTTTAAATCTTACTATTTTTCTTTTCCCCCAAAAAAATCAAAACTTTATATTTGACACTATATTAATTTTATCACAATCAAATTTTACCTTACTAACAATTAATTTTTTTTCTCATTCTTTTAAGATCAATTTTTATAATATTTTATATCATAAAAAATTATTAGACTAAAAATTTGAAAATTTAACTAAAAAAATTTAATAGAAAAAACATAAATAATTTGTTTAAAATTTATATTTTTCATAAAAAACAAATTTG
This sequence comes from Alliaria petiolata, assembly GCA_020283515.1. Lineage (NCBI taxonomy): Eukaryota > Viridiplantae > Streptophyta > Magnoliopsida > Brassicales > Brassicaceae > Alliaria > Alliaria petiolata. The sequence continues at coordinate 34,353,464 of JAHZTW010000002.1, read as the reverse complement.
ATCCTAAAAAGTTATAATATTTAAAAATAATAGTCACAGTTTATACAGTTTTTTCTACCAATCAGACTTTTAAAAATATATAAAGTAACAGTCACAGTTTTTACAGCCGAATTCTCTACAGCAAAAGCCTACCGTCACAGTTTACAGTCACGGTCCTTACCAATCAGATCCTACATCTATTAGTGAATTTGTTGGTTGGGATAAAAATGTTAATATCTTGACGAAAAAAAATAACATTAAACTTCGTTAGTTTGGTCAGAAATTATATAGTTTTAGTTATGAATTAATAATATATGATGAGAATAAGGTATGTGGTGCGGCCGTCATCAACACAGTACTGTTTTGATTCGTGTGTGGAAAGTGACCTCTCATTTTGTGTATTTGTTCAATATATTCACCATTTATTTGTTATATTATTAAATTAATAATATTTTAGATTTCACATTCTTTTGTTGGTTATAAATAATGTGAAAACGCGGGAAAAGTGACGGCAGTTAAACATTATTATTAACAATATTTTTTTGTAACTGGATATTTATTAACATTATTCGACGTCGGCTGTTCTTTTTTAACATCAAAACGTTTTTTTTTGTTTTGTTTGAAAGAACATCAAAACGTAAAGCATAAGAATAGAATCTACTTGATTGTTTCTATCTAACTACAATATACGAATTCTTAAATAGTTAGATTCAATTTTTTTTAAAGTATGTTTTATAATTTGACCCCCCCAAAAAAAGGTATGTTTTATAAGATGATAGAATCCTACGTCAAAACCCATACAATTTGCTTTTTTTTTTAAATTCCAACAGTTGAATCCATGCTATTTTTCGAAAGATGCAATGATATAAACATTTGTTTTCTATCGGTTCATTTCAGATGTGCTATAAAATACTCTAATTAGACAACATACTGTACGTGCTAATTTTAAATCTGGAAAACAAATTATGGTGGTAAAAATGCTAGAAGACTGATTTTTAAACAACGTGATGAAAATAATTGAATAGTAACTTGTAAGCATCAACGTAATTAATTTTGGTCAAACAAATGTTTTTAGGAGAAAAGTCGGTCAACTAAAATTATGAAAAGATACATTTGGTCATTGTCTCTTTAAATTTTGAAAGCAACAGACAAAAATGCGGAAAGATACGAACACTTGTAATTAATTACCATGTTTTGTTTTTTTAGAAAGAAGATTTTTTTGTTTAACCCGTTTCTGTCAGAGGTGAAGGGTGGTGATTCGTCAATGATCGTTTAGAAAGAAGTTATAATTTATAGAGTTTTGACCCATAATTTGTTTTTGAGTCGGAGTTTATGGCATATATGCAATTTCAATGCCGTCATTATTTCATTTGTTTACAAGTTACAACAATATCTTATACTATAATTTTTTTATTTCTCAATTAGTGTATACGTTTAAAAAAATACAATCAAGCTTATCAAAATCATTTTGGTAATTTAATTTTGAATTAGAGTTCAAAGCAAGTAATATTGGATTAGTTGTCAATATTTCACTTCTTCAGATACACACCTGTGTATCCAATTAAGAAAATTTGTCTGTTTCTCGATTAGTGTTTACAGAAAATATAGCATTTTAAAATTATTTTATTTAAATTACCTAAAAATAAATTCTTAAAGTGAATAAATTCCTGTAATTTACAAAATATTGTGGATTAATGGGTCAAGACAATAATAACTTTTTTTTTTTGAACATTGACAATAATAATTAATTCAAATCACTTAAAAAATTTGTACCAATTTTATATTATATATATCATATGTTGCAAAGACAATTTCTTTTTTAATTGGAGAAATCATTCGGGTTTTTTTTGCTAATAAAAATTTATTTAAATCATTTTAACTGTATCAAGGATATATATATTATCGTTTATAGCTCACTCACGCTCACACATAACACCAGCACCAGAATAACATAATGCATGTAGATGATGATATAAGAGTAACACTAATACAAGTCATTAGAGATTAGACTAAAAAGTCCGAACGACGGGAAATATACTTTTGTACTTTGTAGTCTACTAGTCTTGTAGGTGTTTTTTTATTGTATCTTTCTTTCTTTTATATCAAAGAATATTACAATCAAATAAAATATTGGTCCTTATTAAAAAATAATATTTAATAATATATATATATATATATATACTTCTGATGACTTGGTCGTTATATATCCATTAACAAGAAAAAAAAACACTTGGTCGTTGCTTGCTCCAGTTGTGTACATCAGCTCTTAGAAATACAATAATTACATTTCTTCTTGCTAAAAAAAAAATATTACATTTCTTTTTTTTGTTAAATACAATAATTACATTTCAAACTCACGTAAGTTCCATACTTGCATGTAACTGTTTTCTTGTCTTATAAATTATATAATCAGCATGTAAACGCTAACATGCTGTTAACTGAATAATTCTTACTTGAAATCATTAGTTTCACCTTCGTTAATTGCATATAAACACGACACATGGATATACTGATAATTAAACAAAACTATATGATATAGTTTACGGTCCATCTATTGGTCCCATTTAAAAAATAAAAAAATCTATTGGTCCCATTGACTAATCTACAACTTATTTTGATTCTTATTATTTACGTACATGTCACGATCCATATTACAAAGATTCCAAAAACACAAATATTTAATTCTTATAAATAATATTATCTAAAATGCCACTTCCTAACTGAATAATGCATATTTAATAATTATGATATTGCTTCCTAACTGGATAATGACATATATATATTTTGTTGGACATATATATATATATACACATATACTTTTCTCCCCATATAATGGCATATATATACATTTTCTTAATAATTGTTTCAAGCATTTGACAGGGAAAAAAGGTATATGTATATCAGTATATATACCACAAGCTTAATAAAACAAAAATAGTAGGTGACTTATTCCACAGTGGATTGGTAATACAACATGAAATTTAACATAGGTTAGTCCAAAGTTAACCATAAATTAATCGATTGTGACATATGCCGGATTTAAATATAATATTATGACGTATATATATTAAAATATTATGAAATGCATACATGTGATATTTTAAAACCAAAGTGCGATAATTAACAAAGACTTAGAAGAGGAGAATGGCATACAAATTTCAAGATTAAAAAAAAATTACAAATAAAACCATAAAACAAAATCAGAAAAAATGATTTATACTTTATACTAATATGGAAATATCTGGTAGAAAATAAAGTACAAAATAGGATTTCATATACAACGTAAAAAGAAAGTGATGAACCAACGGACAAAAAAATATTAAGAAATTGAATGATATAATAACAAGGGAAGAAGATCAAATAATAACAATATTAAATAACAATATAATAATAATAACAATATTAAGTAAAAGATTGAAAGAATAACAAATAAAAGAAGAGGAAAAAAATTCCTTTAGAGAAAAAAAAGAAGAGGAGGAAAGGCAAAATTAAAATTCGAAGTTTTTGTCATTCAAATAGGAATTTGAATTTCTAAGTTTCCAAAATGGCGTTGAACTCACAAAGAAAAGAAAAAGCAAACTCACAACAAGTGTATATTTTTCTGGTGGGTCTAGTCGAGAGCTAATTAAAAGTCCTAATAAAAATAAATAAGACCGAGCAGAGCCGGTCAAAGTGGTTCTAGAGTATCTAAACCGGAATTAATCAAAACAGATTTGAAAACGGTTCAACCGGTTTATGAAGCCGAGCCACATTGGTACAGCTTTCGTTTTCGCTGACTTCACAAAACTAATCATTATACCCCACCTAACTCATCCCAGTTATTTAAAACCAAAAAAAAAAAACTAAACAAAGCGAAATTAACAATGGACCAATGGGTTTCGGTTGGGATATTAGCTTTAACCGGGAACCTGAAAATCCGGTGACTTCACCATCCCACAGTAACCAAGAAAAACAATTGTCTTCCCAATGCACCTGCCACGTGTATAGACAGTACAGAAGTGTCACCACGTTTCGACTTTCTGCTCTTTAAATGACTTTAATACCCTCCGTAATGACATCAATTTACTGTTGAGGGAAACGCGTTATAAATAAACCGCCGTTTTAAGGGGGTTGGCAGCGTTTGGTTGAACGACCTAACAACCACCACTTTCCTTCACACTTATAGTTTCCCTTTATTTTTTTTGTTGGGAATCTATTTTCTTTCTTTATTAGTCATTTGGTTTTTAAAATAATATAAAGCTGATTGGTACTGTTACATGTCGATGAGATTATTAGTTTATTACTGTGATTAATAACTGTGGAAGTAAAATAAAAGAGACAGAATAAATACAAAATAAACTAAAACGGATGAAAAAAAAAACGCATAATAACTGAAACAATAATAAAATTTCAACCATGGTTCTAAATAGTTATCATAAAGGAAAGAAATCAAATATATGAATGAATAAGAAAAATATAGAAATAAATTTATCCCACTCGTTCTTTTGCTTAATTGTAGATTAATATTTTTGTTTTGAAATTAGTCTCTTTTGGTAGATTGAAGAAATATTTTATTCCTTATATTCAACGTCAATAGTTAAATTTTAACAAAATGTAAATGAATGCTTCAGTGCACTATATTTTATATTCTTAACTATAACACAAATTTCACTCTATGATTTCAACATCCTGCATGATTTCTATTTTATAAAATAATTGTTCGTAATTACCAAACCAATTTCTATAATTAAATATTTTCTCACATAAAATCAACTCTTTTTTTTTGCACTTTCAGCTTAACATGTAATTTTGGATGGACTCAATTGTTCTATCAAGATGCAACAATTTGCGGCCGACTAAACGTTTGAAAACGTGATTTAAATAAAAAAGTTAACTAAATGCCAAGAAAAAGGTGTCTTCAGCATAAGTGCTCCAAAATGAGTTAATACCGCGTTAGTGGAACCTCGAGATATTTTTTAATACTACATTATATGAAGCTTCTCAATCTCATTTAGCAGTATCTGCATTACTCTTTTCAAGAGAGTGTTTGTTTAACCCTTTATCGTTTGTACTTTGTACTTACCTCTAAGTGAATTTGTAATTCCTTTCTCGTACCTCTCTTGTTGGATTTTTTCTCTTAAATAATATACTAAAAAAAAAAAGCAATTCCAACCGCTACAACTGAAGCAAACGTTTTTTCAAAAGAAAAACAATTTAAGCAAACGTTTAAGAGCGTTCAGTAAACTACCTAATACAACATATGGGTTGAGAAGAATTTGGGAACCTTCCGGTCCACCTGTTTTTATTGAATTTTAATTAGGAACGGCTTTTGTTTTTAAAATTACGGTGGCCACTAAAGAATACACGTTTGGAGTATAAAACTATAAATTATACTTTCCTAACAATTTTTTCCGGTTTTCCAAGTTTCTTCCTCTCTCGCTCCTCTTTTTTAGCATCTACGGTTTCTCTCTCCTCTACGCCGGAAAACCCATTTTCTCCGGCCGTTAACCGTTTCCCCGTTCGGCGAATAGATTCCGTTTCCCGTCGAGAGCAGCTTGTATTCTTCCTCTGTTGGATAGTGTATGGGTTGATTTTTGATGCTTGTTTGACTCGGCTACGCGGCGATTCGGATCTCCGCGTTTGACTCGGTCCTTGGCTCGTTACGCGGCGTTTTCGTAGAATGTGGTTCGCCTTGTTTGCATGCCAGGCTTTGTATTGAATTCGCTGGTCGAGATCGTGATCTAGGGTTTCGTCTCTGTTTTTTTTTTTTGGTTCTTTGCTTGTTGCGGTTGGTTTTCAATCCGTCGAGGGAACACGGAGGCTTACGGTGACAGATTACGGAATGCTATGGTGAGATGATTTCCCCTCTCTAATTTCCTAGTTTCTAAATCAATTTTCTCCGTCGTTGAATTGTTCTATCCATCTGTTTGCTTGAACTTCTCGTGAATTTCGCTGTTAGCGATTTTGCTAGATCAGATCTCATACATTGCTCGAATTTTATCGAGGTTCCGCTGTTTTTTTTCTCTTGAATTGGTTCTTCTTTCTTATTCTCTGCTTCGTGATTTCATCATCAATGGATAATCTCCCACGCGTTTCTTTCTATTTATATCCCACGTGTGAACTTGCGATTTGAGCCTCTGTCTTCTAGTTGAAATTGCGACGAATCTCTATTTAGGTCAAACAATTGTGCGTTGTAGAGGAAGTTGTCGATGGTCTATGACTCGCGTTCTTCGAGGGTGTTGAAATTAGAAATGGTCACATTCTTTGACTTTGTAGGGTATTGGTCAAAGAGATAAGGCGGTATGTGGAAGTGAAGATGGTTCTACGCCTTTTAAACTTCTTGGTGTTGACTGTTTCCATTTTCCGTGTTCACTTTTTATGCTTCTTGGCTTTTGTGGAGTTAAATATTTTGTATCTAAAATGGGTTAAGTGTGAATGGTGGACCTATTGTACATCCATGACTCCTAGTATATCTATATGTAGCATGTTGAACTTTTTGATGTTCATTTTGAAGAATTCTAGCTGACACTCGGTTTTGCCAGGCGGAAAGGAGGATCTGCTTGTCGAAAGAAGCTAAAGATGGGTTAGAATATCTGAAACGTAAAAGGCTTCAGAAAATGAGATCAGACTCTGTTAATGAAACAGTAGGCTACAGCACGATGGCCAGAAGTGGAGGTGATGCTTTGAGACCATCTTCAGCGTCATGTGGAATGAGATTACGGGTAACTGCTAGTGACACAGTATCTAAAGTGAATGGTGCTACTGCTAAGGGTTGCTTATCGAAGGAAAAAGTGGAGAAGCTTGAGACAGATGATCTTAAATGGACCGAGAGGCTTCCAGAATGTCCTGTCTACAGACCAACAAAGGATGAGTTTGAGGATCCTTTGACTTATTTGCAGAAGATCTTTCCAGAAGCTTCAAAATATGGTAAAATTGACATCGGAAGCTAAAATCTCAATATGCAAGGATTAGTGCTGTAGGAGTTTTACTCGTGCTCATTAATTTATTGGCTGCATATATTAGCTGCAGCCATTGATTGCTGTTGTGTTGGAGTATTAGTTAATGATTGCATTAAATGGAAGGAAAAGGTGCTGTAGGAATTGTAGTGGACTTATATCCCTTCATCGCTGTTTAACTGTAATCAATCTCATTATGTTTTTTTTTTCTTTTCCAGTCTCTTATTCGTCCTCTGTTTTTTGCAGGTATTTGCAAGATCGTATCTCCTATGACAGCAACAGTTCCTGCAGGCGCTGTATTGATGAAAGAGAAAACAAACTTTAAGTTCACTACCAGAATACAACCCCTTCGACTTGCTGAGTGGGATTCTGACGATAAAGTTACATTCTTCATGAGTGGGAGGTTTGTATTCAACCCTGAATCATTTAGCTCTACATCTCCACTTTATAGTTTGTATTTGATTATTTGTAAACTACTCAGGACCTATACATTTCGGGATTATGAGAAAATGGCGAACAAAGTATTTGCACGTAGATATTGCAGTGGTGGCTCTTTGCCCGACTCATTCTTGGAGAAAGAATTCTGGAAGGAAATTGCATGTGGCAAGACTGAAACTGTTGAGTATGCATGTGATGTAGATGGAAGCGCATTTTCATCTGCACCAGGTGACCCGCTAGGAAGCAGCAAATGGAACTTGAATGTATTGATTTACTACAACTTGATTTTCTCTATTTTGTGTGTTTAAGCGTTAAGTAAATCATATGATTGGTTATTTAAATTTGGTATTTATATATTTTTTCTATCTCTACTTTCAGAAAGTTTCAAGGCTTCCGAAGTCTACCCTGCGACTTCTTGAAACATCCATTCCGGTATGTGACTAGTAGAACAGTTACATTAAGGTCGCACAAGAAGTTTCAGTATCCTCTTTTAACTTGGATTTACTTGTTTCAGGGAGTCACTGAACCGATGCTTTACATCGGAATGCTGTTTAGTATGTTTGCCTGGCATGTTGAAGACCATTATTTGTACAGGTAAGATAAGTTAAATGAGTTTTCGCTCAAGTATATGGGTTACCAGGGATAGCCATCTAAAGTATCTTATTCTGACCTTTTTTTTTACCTTGTTTCTAAAAACAGCATTAACTATCAACATTGTGGAGCATCAAAAACTTGGTATGGGATTCCAGGTTCTGCAGCTCTAAAATTTGAAAAGGTGGTTAGAGAGTGCGTGTACAATGATGACATTTGCTCGACTAATGGAGAAGATGGAGCCTTTGATGTGCTTCTAGGGAAGACTACTATATTCTCACCAAAGATTCTGTTGGATCATGATGTGCCTGTGTACAAGGCTGTACAGAAACCTGGAGAGTTCGTCGTGACATTCCCTAGGGCTTATCATGCTGGTTTCAGCCACGGTATAACATATTTTTCTGAATCTATACTTTTATTGGTCAGAGTTGGTATCATAGTCATCTGAAATTGTGGTTGTTTTTTGAAAAAAACATCGTAGGCTTTAATTGTGGTGAGGCGGTGAACTTTGCGATGGGTGACTGGTTTCCGTTTGGAGCTATTGCTAGTTGCCGTTATGCTCATCTTAACAGATTGCCATTGCTTCCTCATGAAGAATTGATTTGTAAAGAAGCAATGCTTTTAAACTCGAGTTCCAAACCCGAGAATCTGGATTTTACACCTGCGGAATTGTCAGGACAACGAAGCATCAAGACTGCGTTTGTGCACCTGATTCGTTTTCTTCATCTGGCTCGATGGTCTCTAATGAAGTCAAGATCATGCACAGGCCTTGTTTCGAATACATATGGAACCATCGTATGCAGTATCTGCAAACGGGATTGCTATTTGGCGTTTATAAACTGCGATTGCTACTCACATCCCTTCTGTCTCCGTCATGGTAAAGCTTTTTCTCTTCTTTTTTTGTATCTCCATTGACACATATCCTTCAGTATTGTTTTCTAATTGACTGTGTCATTGTATCATTGTCTAGATTTTAAAAAGCTTGATCTTCCATGCGGGACAACACGTACTCTTTTCTTGAGGGATAACATTGAAGTCCTGGAAGCTGCCGCAAAGAAGTTTGAGAAAGAAGATGGAGTTTCAGATATGATTACAACTGATGAAGATTTATATACATATCCATCGTCAATCACACTTTCAGCTGCAAAATTCGATGGATATTCGCCGTATTCCACTGTATACTTTGACTTCAATACCGAGTTAGAGATGACATCTAATTGCCAGTTGCAAACTGGAAACCCTGTCATGAGCTACGAGGCGAATGCTTCATGTATCTCCTCAGTAGCTGATGATTATGAATGCTCAACAACTGCTGATTACGTAAGTTTCTGACCAAGAACTCACTACAAACTCTCTTTAACGGTCTCTTTTCAAATATCTGATTTCTGGTTTCTTTTACTAAGCAGGTAACTAGACGAGCTAACTGTAGTAGCAGTATTGATTCTAAGCTCTCAGAAGAAGTAGCAAGCAGCGGTAACAAAAAAACAAAAACTCGGTTCTTCTCTGCGGTTCAAGATGAACTAGCCGCGGATCAGGAGAGTGACGGTTCTGATTCCGAGACTTTCAGAGTCAAACGCCGTTCTTCGTTGAAATTGGAGAACCGAACAGTTGTTCTTGACACAAGAGACTCTGAACATCATCAGGTACTGCATAAACGAGCAATGTTTTATTATTTTTACAGTATTCATATATTTATACACTTTTGAGTTTTTTCCTGTTTATTATTATATGCGAATAGGAACTTAAAAGATTGAAGAAATCGCAGAACTACCACGAAGGAAGATATAGTAGTAGCAGTAGCATTAGTAAGCAAGAAGATGAAGAAATGTTTGTAATTTCAAACAGAAAAGAAACTCAGCAGCAAAGTGACGTGAAGAAGATGATGAAGAATGAGAATCATTTTGGTGGGTTTAAACGTCTGAAAGTGAAAGGGTTGATAAAGCCGTAACGTGACAGCTTCAGCATCCTCCTAACTACAATTTTTTAATTGCTGATCTCTAACAATACAGGCCCAACAAAAAAAAGGGAATCGAAAGCAAAATATTCAGTATCTGATTTTCTTATTATTTTTTTCTATTGTGGGAGAAGAAGAAGAAGCAACAGACAAAGAAGGGAAAAAAGCATTAACCAAACCAAGCCAACCAACACTATTGGTTTCTTTTTAGGATTTACCAAATCTTTGATTCTTTGTGCACATCTGTACACCTTTTAACTCTTCTTGTTCCTTCTTCTTTTGATGCTACGATGTAAATCTCGGGTTTCTTTTTTTTTGTTATTACTGTCAACAAAAAAGGTTTACATTTTTCTTTCTTCCCAAAAGTGGCTTTTAATATTGTTGACATGATGCGTAATAGTCTTATCTCTGCAAAGATTCAATTCTCTTTCCCGAGATGACAATTCTAAGCTTCCAACCATGTCATGTGATGTGATGTCAAAACAAAAAGCCATGTGACGTTGAAATTTTTCTAAAGGTCTCTACAATTTCTGTAAAATACTCACGTCATTAACGAAAAATAAAACTCTATTAATATATGCCAATTTGTGAAAACCGTTGACTAAAGGTTTAATAGTTCTACACCAGAAGATCTGGGGTTCGAATCTTAAAAATTGCGAATAATTGCCAGATTAATAGAGACAAATATTACATAAAGTCTCATTCATATTATACACATAATAGCCAGACTCATATTATACACATCAAATTAATAAATTGTTAACTCACGTAAGACTGATTATCTACAAGTAGTTGTTTACACTTTATCATTGACGATATCACACATCAGATATCAAAAATTAAATATCATTATTCAGATAATAAAAAAACGATTGGGCTCAATTATAATTAACAGCTAGAAATATTCAAAGGCCCAATTCGTTTGCCCACATCTAAAAGCTTAGTTTGTTTTTGTTCAGCGATTTCTCTGGATCCACAAGGTTTGGGGGTTTAACGACGAGGGTTACCTATCAGTCTCCACCATTTCCCCCGAAGAAGACGAAGCTTTCACCATCTTTCCACTAATTCGTCTCTGTAAGAACTTATTGCAGTCTCAATTTCCCATTACTGATTTGGTTTTTTATTTGTCGTTGATTCTTCTAACACATGGTTACATGAATCGCACAGACTCAGTTTCCATCACCCAAAAATGCGTCGAAGCTTCTCTATTTTAGCTCCTTGCAAATGGCTCAAACATTCTTCTGCTTGTGGCAACGCTTACTGCTTCGTCACAAACCCTCTCACTTCCAGACCTAACGTCTCTCCGATTTCCCGATACCTCTCCTACTTCGCCCCTCAGCGACGACAACAACAGTCCCCAGATCCCGACGATCCAGCGAATCTACTGAAAGAAGATGGGGTTTCGCTCTGTTCTCAGATGTGGCTTGAGAATTTCAAAGAACCGGACAAAACCGCGACCAATCTGGCCTCGTATCTCCGGAGATTCGAGCTGTGGGTATTAGCTTATCAGAAAGTTTCCTGCGACGAGTTGGGTGCTTATGTGCCTCGCAGCTCGATTCAGAGATCGGCTTTAGAGAATCTGTTAGCTCTGAGAAACTCTGTTCTTGATGATCGGTTCAAATGGGGAGCTCGTTTGGATTTCTATATAAAATCTCCTAGGGATAAAACCGATTACGAGTCTTTGTCTAAGAGGAAGATCAAAGCGATTCTGACTACTACGCAACCAACTCCGTTTCAGGATAGGATAGTGCATGAAGTCTTGTTGATGATACTGGAACCTATCTACGAATCTCGGTTTTCGCAGAATTCGTTCGCTTTCAGGCCCGGGAGGACCGCGCACACGGTTCTGAGAGTGATTCGGAGGAACTTCGCTGGCTATTTGTGGTATGTCAAAGGTGATTTGAGTGTGGTTTTGGATGGAATGAAAGTTGGCTTTGTGATAAGTTCTTTGATGAGAGATGTTAGAGACAAGAAAGTGATAGACTTGATCAAATCGGCGTTGGTTACTCCGGTTGTAACGAGCAAAGTCGAAGACGGGGAGAAGAAGAAGACGACGAAGAGAAAGTACCAGAAAAAACGTGTTTTGGCCGACGATGAGCCCAAGCCTGATCCTTACTGGTTAGAGACGTTCTTCGGGTTTGCTCCTGAAGAAGCTGGCAAGTCTCCGCAATGGGGGCATTGCGGGATTCTTAGTCCTCTTCTGGTTAACGTATGCCTTGATGAGCTCGATCGTTGGATGGAGACAAAAGTGAGAGATTTCTACAAACCTTCGAAAAGCGATGTTATATGGAACAACCCGGAAGGAGAAGCTGACCAAGGGAACACCTCGTGGCCGGAGTTTGTTCCCACGAGCGGTCCTGACAAAACGAGGAAGATGGATTACGTTAGATACGGCGGTCATATACTGATCGGTGTACGTGGACCACGAGCTGATGCTGCGACGTTAAGGAAAGAGCTGATTGAGTTTGTTGATCAGAAGTATATGCTTAGGCTAGACAACGAGAATCTCCCCATAGAGCATATAACCAAAGGTATAATGTTTCTTGATCATGTTCTGTGCCGCCGAGTTGTTTATCCGACTCTGAGGTATACCGCGACCGGAGGGAAGATTATAAGCGAGAAAGGCGTGGGAACGCTTTTATCCGTTACAGCGAGCTTGAAGCAATGCATCAAACAGTTTCGAAAGCTGAATTTTATAAAAGGAGATCGTGATCCTGATCCTCAGCCTTGTTTCAGAATGTTCCACGCCACTCAAGCTCATACGAACGCGCAGATGAACAAGTTCTTGACCACGGTTGCTGAGTGGTATCGGTTTGCGGATAACCGGAAGAAGATTGTGAATTTTTGTTCGTATATCATCCGTGGCTCGCTTGCTAAGCTTTACGCTGCGAAATATAAGCTTAGATCACGAGCCAAAGTGTACAAGGGCTCTGGTAGGGATCTAAGGCGTCCGTTGAAGGAGAAGAAAGGTCTGTCACCGGAATATAACAATCTCTTGAGAATGGGTCTTGCTGAGTCTGTTGATGGGCTTGTTTACACAAGAATGTCTCTAGTTCCGGAAACCGATTACTCGCCTTTTCCGGGTAACTGGAGGCCCGAGCACGAGAAGTTTTTGATGGAGTACTTAACGCTCGACGAGCCAAAGACCTTAGAAGAGCAAAAGAGGTTTATTAGAGAGAATGGACTCGTCTCGCCTCAGGATTACACATCGATGTTGGTTTGGAACTATAAAAGAAATGCTATTCCGATGGATCAGGTTTCGATTCTAAAGGATCAACCTTTCTTGTTGGGATCGTCAACTAACTTCAACCGCGACGATGATGATGATGATCAGAATAAAAAAGATGATGAAGATAGCGACGATGGGCTTCACATTGCACGCATGTAAGAAAAACAGAACTTTTTGACTTTTATTACTCTTCTATGAAGCTTGTACGACTTGATAGGTCTCGGTTCCGGTTAGTTTTCGGTTTTCAAAATTTTCGGCTTATGAAATAGTATCCGATGGTTTCGGTATCAGTTTTGGCTAACAAAAATACATACATATGTTACAAGATTTTTAATTGTTTATGCTTTCGGTTTGGTTTGGATTTGCTTAACCGGATTGAACACACTTAAATACCGGAAATTGTATTGTATAAAGCACCAAATTTTATCAACATTGGTATTTAATTTCAGAAAGATTTTCGGTTTATCTAAAGCATCTGTGATCTGTAAAATTTGCAGATGATAAAGACTTTCAAAAGGCTAGAGCCTACGAACATTGCTTCTACAGTGAGCAAGCTTATTACTCTAATAAGGTATGTTATCGATATTATTATTCTTTAATCCGTGTGTTAATTACACTTTTAGTTCATTTCATTTCAACATGTTTGTAAAAGCTAAAGGAATCAGAATAGTCTGAGACAAAGCATCGTTCTGTGTCGTAAACGGAGATTTCTGAGGCGTTTTGCTTTCTTTGAATCCAGTTTCGCAACTGCTCGGCGCATCCACTGCAGCACTCATAACCCTGGCAGCGGTTTGGTAATCGCGCGTTCTAACGCTCCTCAAAGCTCTGTATAAGAAAGAAGCAGCGTTGGTGTAAATGGAGAGGCAACCGCGTAGAGGCATCTCACTGTCTTTCGCGTATTTCTTCTCCTTGAGAATCTTATCAACGGATATTTTCAAGCTCGTCGTTTTCGTGGCGGCGTCCGTCGTCGATGCCATGACCAAGTCGGGGAGAGTGTTTGCGGTTTTGCTCTGCGGATTCGCTTCAAGAGACTTGACGCAGAAATCGACTTTTATATTCGGGGTTCTAGCTGCGGCTTTCTTGCAAGAATCTCGTATGAAAGTTTGTGCGGTTGCGAAACCGCTTACGAGGAGGAAGAACATAACAAAGGTTAACTAAGAATTTCATTTTTTTTGTTTTGGTTTTGTTTTTGTGTTTTGAAGAAAGTTTCAACTTTTGTGATCTAATTTATAATTAATGAAACTAAAAGAATCTTACGGTTGTTGTTTTACGTCATGAGATTGTTAACTAACATATCGGCTTTGTTTTAGAAGGCTCGATGTTACGCTTTACCACTCCCCTTACGTCGTGTGGCCTAATTGTTCGTTTTAACACTCTTTTATTTGGCTTTTTTTCTTATTTTGAATAAAAACATTTCTATGGTAGAAGAAATAGATAAATGTGTAGTAAAATAGAATAGACAAATGTATGTATTGATCTAATTCTCTATGAACTAATTTTTAATCACGTTTAAAGATGCCATATACTCCATTTTAAAATGATTGATGTTTAAAGTTTTTTCACACAAATTAAAAAAATATATTATTTTTTGGTTCTTTCTAAATAAAAAGTCTTTTATTATCTATCTAAACACAATTTAACCAATGATAAAATAAACTGCAAAATACAAATAGTCACAAAACATAATTTTTTTTAATAAATTTTACATTGAATTGAAAACATCAAATAGTTTGAAACAAATATTTTTCTCTAAAGCATCTTTTTTAAAATGGAGGAAGCATTATAATGCATAATTAGTTATGTAAACCGGAATGGACCGTTTAAGAAGAAGATTGTTACCATAACACAAAGGTACGTATAAAAGCAAAATCATAAATGTTTTACATATAACATAAGGGAGTTTTAGTTCAACATCCAAAAAATGGTGATCAGTGATCACATCATCTTGCGCATTGTGTAATACGCACCCAAAAGTAACTCATATGACTATATGAGCATTAGAGCATATTTAGATATCGTAAAAGCAAAAATTATTCTAAAAAATAACACATTATAACGATAAACCAAAGATAAGGTCGTTTCTCTTGAGTTTATTTAGTAAACATTAATCCATGATGGAAAAAATAAATAAAATACACTCTGGTAATTTCATCATACCATGTTTGAAAAAGCTAAAGGAATAAGAACCCTCTGAGTCAAAACATTGTTCAAATTTGTAATCGGAGATTTCGCTTGCTTGTCTTCTTTGAATGCATCTTCACAATCGCTCGGTGCATCGAAAGCAGCACTCAGATCCACATTAGCGCTGGTGTAATCGTGTGATTTAGCGTCAGTTAAAGCTGTGTTTAAAGAATCAATAGCTTCGCCATAAAGCTCGATGCAAACACGTAACGATGCCTTAACACCAGGTGAAGTTTTCCTGTCATTGAGAATCTTTTGAGCGATTCCATTCACGTAAATCGTGTTGGACGCAGCATTCTTCGTTGATGCTAGGAGCAATCCTAGGAGACTTGTTGCGGTTTTGCTCTGCGGTTCCGATTCAAGAGACTGGACGCAGAAATCGTATTTCATATTCGAATCGTCCGCTGCAGCTTTCTTGCAAGAATCTCGAATCAGAGTTTGCGCGGTTGCGAAACAGTTCAAGAAGAGAACAAACATAACAAAGGAAACAAAGAATTTCATTTTTTGTATTTTTTTTCTTTGGGGGGGGGGGGGGGAAGCAGAGAATTGATAATTCGATTGATGAAATAAAATTTTGACTTTGTGATTCAATTTATAGTAAAACTGAAACAAAGAATTTTAGAGCAAGGCTTATCTAACGTAATATGGCTCTTACCATTCCGGGCCTAATTGCTCGTTTTAAGTAAAGTCTTTCCTTTTTTTGTTCTTTCGTTTTAAAACTCTTTCCTTATATACGTCATTGTTTCTAGCGTATACGTACTCGATTTATACATTTAACTAAAAATCGCAACATGCAATATTTACTTTCCATATACTCGATTTAGACTTTTAATATGATTATTTTTCACAAGTTGACCAATTTTTGTTTGACATATTTACTTTCCATATATGCACGTTAAATTTAATCAGCTCGATCGTTTTAATGTTTTAAATTTATTCAATATCAAAAATGAATACTAGTAAAAACAAAAAAATCAACAGTTCAAAAAAAAAAAACAAATAATCAAAACCGGAAATTGTATTCAATTTCAGAAATATTTTCGGTTTATCTAAAACTTCTGTGATCCGTGAAATTTGCAGATAATAAAGACTTTCAAAAGCTAGAGCCTACGAACATTTGCTTCTACAGTGAGCAAACCGATTACTCTAATATGGTATATTATCGATATCATTATCTTTAAACCGTGTGTTAATTACACTTTTAGTAATTTCATTTCAACATGTTTGTAAAAGCTAAAGGAATCAGAATAGTCTGAGACAAAACATCGTTCTGTGTCGTAAACGGAGATTTCTGAGGCGTTTTTCTTTCTTTGAATCCGGCTTCGCAAGTGCTCGGTGCATCCATCGCAGCACTCATAACCGTGGTAGCGGTTTTGTAATCGCGCGATTTAATGCTCGTCAAAGCCTCGTTTAGTGAAGCAGCAGCGTCGGTGTAAAGCTCGAGGCAATCGCGCAACGGCATCTCACTGTCTTTCGCGTGTTTCTTCTCCTTGAGAATCTTGTCAGCCATTGTTTTCAAGCTCGTCGTTTTCGTGGCGGCGTTCTTCGTCGATGCCATGACCAAGTCGGCGAGAGTTTTTGCGGTTTTGCTCTGCGGATTCGCTTCAAGAGACTTGACGCAGAACTCGACTTTGAATTTTGGGCTTTTAGCTGCGGCTTTCTTGCAAGAATCTCGAATGAGAGACTGTGCGGTTGCGAAACCGTTTACGAGGAGGAAGAACATAACAAGGTAAAGCAAGAATTTCATTTTTTTTTTATATGTGTGGTTCTTTTGAATAAAGTTTTTAGCTTTGTGATCCAATTTATAAATAATGAAACGAAGAATCTTACGGTTATTGTGTTATGACATGAGATTGTTAACTAACATAACGGCTTTTTTTTAGAAGGCTTATGTCACGCTTTACCACTCCGCTTACATCGTGTGGCCTAATTATTCGTTTTTTTTTTTTTTTTGGGTTCCCCGACGTCGTAAGTAACATCATCGAAATTGACGAACAGGATAGCGAGGGAAACTAGATTTTATGTAGGCTAACCGCTAATATTCAAAGCATGAAAATTATTCGTTTTAACACTCTTTACTTATTAATTGTCTATGAAATAATATTTAATCACATTTAAAGATGCATAACTAAATTGATTGTTCCAATAACGCAAAGCTATTTTATGAAAGCAGAATCATAAATGTTTCCATATGAAAGCATTTCCAAACAAAGAAGATTCATGCTCTAAAAGAGCTTATTGAGATAGAAAACTAAATGGGTAAAATAGATAGCTCATAGAGCTTTATTCATAAGCAAAGAAAGTAGAGAAAATGAAACTGTTTTGGATCGTCACCAAGAGCTAAAAAGATCGATTGTTTTACAAACAATTGTCTCATAAGAAGGATACTTAGCATCTCTAACGAGACTATTTTTTTTGTCTCTAAACTCTATTTTTAAAGTAAAATCATCTCAAATAGTACTCTATATTTTACTCTCAAAATAGAGATCTCTATATATAACTCCAAATTTGGAGTTAGATAGAGATTTCTATTTTTTAGAGTATACTTTTTTTCACAAAACACTCCTTTAATTTTTATATGTTTATATTTTGTAACTAAACAAAAATTATATGTTTTATTTTTATACTTAAATACAATTATAATAGTAATAACTAGTTATGTAATAAAGTTTTACTTGTGTGGTAAACTTTTAATTTTTATTAAATCATAATTGTATTAATTGTTTTTGTTAAAAATACAAAATAAATAGGTAAAATTTATATATTTGTAAAGTAAAAGGTTTATTAAGAAAATAATAATTAAATAAAAATGAAAGATACTTGGAATATTCTTTTTCTATAGTAGAAAATAGAGGTAACCATCGAAACAAACTCCTTCTCTATTTTTAGAGTAAAAAATAGAGTAATTCTTTATTTTTAAAGAACTCTATTTTTAAAGTAAAAAATAAAGTAAACCATTGGAAATGCTGCATTGCAAAGAACCCTAAATATATTAGGCTTCATTAGGCTTGTTTCATTACAATGGGTTTGGGGCTTTAATACCATATGCCTTGACAAAAATAAAAAATAGAAAAAATATTTCCATATGCCAAAAGGGAGTTTTAATTCAACATCCAAAAAACGGTAATCAATGATTGCATCATCTTTTCTCATTTACTATATCTTTAGGTAAGTTTCTCAACCTTTTTTTTTTTTAAAGAAAATTTTGGGAATTCTAGGCATTTGGCCTATAATTTATCTCAATACCCGGAATCAGCATTTTTTTTTGGTGAATTTTTTTTTAACGACCCCGGAATCAGCACTTAAATAATCTGATTTCTCAACTATTTGAAATACTCATTTAATAAAAATTATAATTTATTATCTTCTAACTGAGAGACTCAGGTGAGAGATTATTGATGGCTACATTATACCAGTAAGATAAGGTCTTTTCTCTTAAATTTCTTTAGTAAACATTAATCCACTATAAACAAAATACACTTTGGTAATTTCATCATAACATGTTTGAAAAAGCTAAAGGAATCAAAATCTTCTGGCTCAAAACATTGTTCTCATTTGTAATCGGAGATCTCGCTGGATTGATTACTTTGAATCCATCTTCACAATCGCTCGGTGCATCGAAAGCAGCACTCAGGTTCACATTAGCGCTTCTGTAATCGCGAGATTTAACGTTCATTAAAGCTGTGTTTAAAAAACCATTAGCATCGGTATAAAGCTCGATGCAATTGCGTAAAGCTGCCTCAATACCATGAGCTTTCCCGTCCTTGATAAGCTTTTCAGCGATCCCTTTCACGTTGATCGTGTTGGACGCAGCATTCTTGGTTGATGCTATGACCAATCCTTGGAGATTAGTTGCGGTTTTGCTCTGCGGATCCGATTCAAGAGACTGGACGCAGAAATCGTATTTCATATTCGGATCTTTCGCTGCAGCTTTCTTGCAAGAATCTCGAATCAGAGTTTGTGCGGTTGCGAAACAGTTCAAGAAGAGAACAAACATAACAAAGGAAACCAAGAATCAGAGTTAGTGTTTCCAAAATCAGCGGGTACCTTGTTTTTTACTTTTATTTTTTGCCAAGGTGCTTTGTATAGGGGTCATGCTTATGTAAGACTCAAACTCTCATTTTATATGATATTTACAAGTTAGCAAAAAAAAAAAAAAAAGAATTTCATTTTTGTATGTTTTTTTTCTTTGAGGGGAAGCAGAGAATTGAGAATCGATTGATGAAATAAATTTTAAATTTGTGATTCATTTTATAGTAAAACTGAAACAAAGAATTTTAGAGTAAGGCTGTGATCTAACGTAACGGCTTTTACCATTTCGTGCCTAATTATTTGTTTTAATTAATCTCTTTCTTTTTTGTTCTTTCGTTTTAAAACTCTTTCCTTATAATTGTTTCTTGGGTACTCTATCTATATACAATTAATAAAAAAAATTGTAACATATTCACTTTTAATGGTTATTTCTCACATGTTGACCAATTTATTTGTTCGATATTGGTCAACAAGCAATATTTGCTTTCCATTATATGCACGTTAAATTTAGTCTAACTCGTTTTAAATAATGTGTTTTAAAATTTAGTCAATATCAAAAATGAATACTCTTCTACGATTATGCCATTTTCATCAACATATTAATAAATAAATAAAAATCAAAGAATCTTTTACTATTTATCTCATAGTATAAGATTGTCTTTTCTCTTGAATTTTTTTTAGTAAACATTAATCCATGATAAATAATACACTTTGGTACGTCATTTCATCATACCATGTTTGAAAAAGCTAAAGGAATCAAAATCTTCTGAGTCAAAGCGATGTTCTCATTTGTAATCGGAGATTTCGCTTGCTTCATTTCTTTGAATCCTTTTTCACAAGTTCTCGGTGCAACGAAAGCAGCACTCAGATTCACATTAGCGCTGGTGTAATCGTGCGATTTAACGTAAGCTAAAGCTGTGTTTAAATCACCATTAGCATCGGTATAAATCTCGATGCAACCACGTAACGCTGCCTTAACACCAGGTGAAGTTTTCCCGTCATTGAGAATCTTTTGAGCGATTCCTTTGACGTTGATCGTGCTGGATGCAGCATTCTTCGTTGATGCTATGAGCAATCCTACGAGACTAGTCGCGGTTTTGCTCTGCGGATCAGATTCAAGAGACTTGACGCAGAAGTCGTAATTCATGTTCGGATCTTTCGCTGCAGCTTTCTTGCAAGAATCTCGAATCAGAGTTTGCGCGGTTGCGAAACAGTTCAAGAGGAGAACAAACATAACAAAGGAAACGAAGAATTTCATTTTTGTAATTATTTTTTCTTTGGAGAAGCAGAGAAATGAGAATTGATTGATGAAGTAAATTTTTAACTTTGTGATTCATTTTATAGTAAAACCGAAACAGAGAATTTTAGAGTACAGCTGTTATCTAACGTAACGGCTTTTACCATTTCGTGCCTAATTGTTCGCTTTAATTAATCTCTTTCTTGTTTGTTCTTTCGTTTCAAAACTCTTTCCTATAATTGTTTCTTTGGGTACTCGATCTATACACTTAGTAAAAAATTGTAACATATTCACTTTTGATGGTTATTTCTCACATGTTGACCAATTTATTTGTTTGATATTGGTCAAGCAGCAATATTTGCTTTCTATATATGCACGTTAAATTTACTCAACTCCGTTTTAAAGTGTTTTTAAATTTACTCAATATCAAAAATGAATACTCTTCTACGATTAAGCCATTTTCATCAACATATTAATAAATAAAATCAAAGAATCTCTTACTATTTATTTCATAAATCATCGAATGAATTCATATTGGTCAACTTGCAAAATATTGTTTCCCATATGGCATATGTGCACGTTTAAATTTTGTAAAGTGTTTTAGTGTTGCCAAATCATATACATAACATAAAATAGTCACTTACACCATTTGGCAAAAGAGAAATACAATTGAAACTTTGCAAATCACTGCATCATCTGAAATAGACAAAGTTTGTATCAAATATGCAAATGATGTATTAGAGATATTCTATGGGTTGTGGTGTAAAACCTAGCTGTATCATAATATGTTCGCCTGTTCGGATATGATTTTTTTTCTTTCTGTATAAACCGTAAATAACATTTGATTACCAGATCCAAACAAAACATCCTTAACACAAAACAAAATAATTATCTTTCATAATTTTTGTTGATCTCGCATATTGCACGTGCTCAAAATAAAAAGGTAGACAAGTTGGTATGGAGTACTCAAGACTACCTTTATCATTCGAATTATGTAAATTCAAAACCACCGATTTGGATATCTGAACCGTTCTAAGGGCATCATTAATGCAGAGCCATTCGGCTCTTAACTAAAAAAAAGAAAAAGAAAAAAGAAAAAAACAAAATAGGTGGCAGAGAGAGAGCAGAAACGGTTCTCTGCAGAGAGCTGCAAGAGACGGTTCTTCCCCTCTTTCTGCCACGTGTCGCATTCTTATTGGTCAACAATATTTTTTTTTTTTTCGAAAAATCATTTTTAAGAAAAAAATAAAAATAAATTAAAGAGCCCCAAAAGGATCTCTCCGATAATGATGCTCTAAGAGTTGAGGCTGCAGAACAAAAAAAGCTTTTGTTTTAATAGAACTCACGTGACACTCTATTTTTGTGTGTGAAAGAATAGGCACTAAACTATAAGAAGTATGGGCAATGCTATTAATCAGGTAAGGAATGTTGTCATGTTGATCACGTTGAAGAGAACGATGTTCTCTTTCTTCACAGGAGATATCTGTTGAATTCCAATTATCGGATTATCTAAAGCATATGTGATCTGTAAAATATGCAGATAATAAAGACTTTCACAAAGCTTGAGCCTACGAACATTGCTTCTACAGTGAGCAAGCCGATTACTCTAATAAGGTATGTTATCAATGTTATTATTCTTTGAACCATGTGTTAATTACACTTTTAGTAATTTCATTTTAACATGTTTGTAAAAGCTAAAGGAATCAGAATCGTCTGAGACAAAGCATGGTTCTATTTGACTATTTCGTAATACGGAGATTTCTGAGGCATTTTTTTTTTAATCCAGTCTCACAAGTGCTCGGTGCATCCATAGCAGCACTCATAACTGTGGTAGCGATTTGGTAATCATGCAATTTAACGCTCGTCAAAGCTTCGTTATATTTTATTAATTAGTTTATACTTAAAAATCCCCAAAATCTCTTTTTTTTTTTTTTCGTTTGTAATTATGACATGAATCCAAACATCATACAAATCCAAACTCGCCACCGTCTCCTCTGTTAGCGAATCATAATGCACACACTCCTCCAATCTGATCTCCGTCGCAATCAATCAAGGCGGTACGTAGCTCCAGAGTTGGTGGTGGTGGAGATCTGTGTCTTCGGGTTTTCACTCCTCCATTGAAATCCCTTTTATTATTTTTATAGTCCAGTGAAGGTTCGCTTTTTATTGTATCAAAAAAGCATGAATGTACTATTTCATAACAATTAAATGGTAAAAAAACAATTGTTTCATCTTTTGAAACCGAAATAGTTATATACTATTTCCTACCGTAATATAGTATGATATTATATTATACGTGTGTTTATATGGAACGATATGTTGTTTATTAGTTACATGTTTAAGAATTACATATACTGTATATCTTGAAATATTCAAATCATGTTGTACGCATAAAAAAACCGGTGTTTTTACTACTAGTGTCAAATTTAATCAAACAATTGTATAAAACTAAGATAACAAAAAAGTCAATTGGGGTTACCATATTATTAATATACAAAATAGTGCAACATTTTCCTCTTTCTATCTCCAACTCACCATTTGATCATGAATGACAATTTCGTTCAGGAAAAATGGTTAATTTGATTATCCAATTAATTTACAAAATCCTATAGTTATATTATGCACTCAGCTAAAAAACCCTATGCCAAAAGGAGGAGTTTTAGTTCAACATCCAAAAATGGTGATCAGTGATCACGTCATCTTGCGCATTGTGTAACAAGCACCCAAAAAGTAACTCATATGAGCATATTAGAGCATCATTACCGGAGAGCTCTTTTTTGGGGCTCTTCCATTTTTTTTATTTAATAAAAAACGATTTTTTGAAAAAGGAAAAAAAATATCTTTTTACCAATCACGATATAACACGTGGCTGAAGAAGTGGAAGAGTCGTCTCTTCTCTCTCTGTCACCTATTTTTTTTCTTTTATTTTCTAATTGAATAACCCCAAGGTTCTCCAATAATGAATATACATAGTATCTCACATTAGTTCATATAGTTGAGAAACTTATCCAAAAGGTTCTCATTTAATATACTTTCATGTAGATTTTCAACTATTTATGATACTCATTTAATAAAATATTGAAAAAAATTCTTTTCTAATTGTGAAATTCAGGTGAGAGATTATCGATGGAGGTGTTGTTAGATTACTACATATCGTCAAAGCACAAATTATCATAAAAATAACACATTATATCGCAATACCGGTAAGATTGTCTTTTCTCTTGAATTTATTTAGCAAACATTAATCCATGATAAATAATACACGTTGGTACATAATTTCATCATACCATGTTTGAAAAAGCTAAAGGAATCAAAATCTTCTGAGTTAAAGCATTGTTCTCTTTTGTAATCGGAGATTTCGGTTGCTTGCTTTCTTTGAATCCATCTTCACAAGTGCTCGGTGCATCGAAAGCAGCACTCAGATTCACATTAGCGCTGGTGTAATCGTGCGATTTAACGTTCGTTAAAGCCGTGTTTAAATAACCATTAACATCGTTATAAAGCTTGATGCAATCACGTAACGCTGCCTTAATACCAGGTGAAGTTTTCCCGTCATTGAGAATCTTTTGAGCGATTCCTTTGACGCTGATCGTGTTGGACGCAGCATTCTTCGTTGATGCCATGAGCAATCCTACGAGACTAGTCGCGGTTTTGCTCTGCGGATCAGACTCAAGAGACTTGACGCAGAAGTCGTAATTCAGGTTCGGATCTTTCGCTCCAGCTTTCTTGCAAGAATCTTGAATCAAAGTTTGCGCGGTTGCGAAACAGTTCAAGAGGAGAACAAACATAACAAAGGAAACGAAGAATTTCATTTTAATTTTTTTTTTCTTTTTTCTTTGGAGAAGCAGAGAGATGAGAATCGATTGATGAAGTAAAATTTTAACTTTGTGATTCATTTTATAGTAAAACTGAAACAGAGAATTTTAGAGTACAGCTGTTATCTAACGTAACGGTTTTATCCATTATGGGATCTCTTTCCTTTTTTTGTTCTTTCCTTTTAAAACTCTTTCCTTTACAGCGTACTCGATTAGTCGATCTATACATTTGATAAAAAAAAATCGTAACATACATTCACTTTTAATTATTATTTATCACATCTTTTTTTTTTTTAATATAAAAATGGCTAATTTCTCACATCTTTACCAATTTTATTGTTTGATATTGGTCAACATGCAATATTTACTTTCAATATGTGCACGTTAAATTTAGCCAACTCGTTTTAATGTGTTTTTTACCTTTAGTCAATATCAAAAATGTATAATCTTCTACCATTATGCCATTTTCATCAACATATTAATAAAAACAAAAATATCAAATATATACTACCTTTTAGGGGTGATTGGCACTTGTTGCAGAAGATGTACAAAAAAAATATATATATACAGCTCAAATATTTAACCAATCATGTTGTACAATGTTTTTAGAAACCACAGCAAAAGTTTTTTTTTTTTAAGAGATGTGGCTTTCTCTCTCTCTCTCTTTCAGACTGTTGGAGTAATTTTTATTGTGTCTTCTATCTTTATTTTTTTTAGAGAAATTCCCTATAATAGAAATTCTTTTTTTATCATTATTTTTCCTTTCAATTTATATTTCCATTTTATGCTTTATGTCCATTTTGTGCTTTATGTACACACACAAACACATATATGATCTCCGTTATTTTGATATAACATATTTTATAGAGTAATTGCCCCAAACAACCCCATTTTATGTTTCAGTTTAATAATAGTCCCAAAAAATTTGTTAATCATTTTTAGCATTATTAGAAAGCTATTATACGCCGTTAGACACCTTTAAGAAAGCTTTCCTAACTCAAACTTATGATGTTTTAGATACATTTAAGAAGGCTTTTATAACTTTATTAAAAATTTAGAAAACCGTAAAGAAGCCGTTAAAGACACTTAGAAATACTTTCTTAACTTTAATGAAAACTATTTATGAACAAATGAGTGTATGAGGCTAAATTTGATTTAAAACTTCATTTTGTGTTTTTAAGAAAATTACCCTATTTTATATAGTATATATACATAATTTTGTATGCCTATTATATATATGTATCATAATATGTTCGCCTGTTCGGATATGATTTTTTTTCTTCTATATAAACCGTAAATAACATTTGATTACNCTGACTCTGCTGCTTTAAGATCAAACAAAACTATCTTCCTCGAAGCTTCTCCACTTCTTCGATTCCTCACAGTTTCAGGTTCGACGGTAGCTCCTCCTCCTACCGTCGATGGCGACCGTCGTGGCGACATGACTCTGTTCGGCATCGCTTTTCTCCTCACATCGTCACTCGTCTTTCATCTCTTGTTTCAGTCCCAAATTGATTTTCTCAATTGGAGATTAGGGTTTGCTGTGTTCCAAATCGATTTGGGGATTTTAATTAAACAAGAAATATTAGTCACGTTATATCTAATAATAATTGACCATTTACCAATATATGCCGCTGTCTCAGTGGTAAGAGAACGTCTCCCATTTCCTCCAAACCCGGGTTCGAGCCAATTCGTCGGCTTTATTTAAAAAAATTATTGAAAACGACGTCGTTTTTAAATTAGACGGCCAACAGTAAACGTTTCCTAAACGGCATCTAATGATTCTGTTAGTTGAGTTAACGGTGTGCTAATTTGGCCAAATCAACGAAAAGTTAAGATATTTTTGGAAAAATCAACCGTAGTGGAGGTATTTTTTGGCCAAATCGTTAGTTGAGGTATAAATTAGCCAGAATGAAATAGTTTGGATATTATTTGACATTTTTCCCATTAAACATTTTTTTTGTATACGTCGCCGTTCGACTTCTTTAAAAATTATATGTAGATGTAGCTCAAAAATACGTACAATCATATTGGAAAAATCATTCAACTAAAATCTAAAATAATTTTTTATATCGTCAAGTTTGTCAGTAATTGACTATATATTTATAAATATTCATTTATCATCTTCAAGGATAGTAATTAAAAATTATAAAATAAAGCTGAAGAAACAAACAAGCAGCAAAAACTAATGTGACCATAGCAGGAGTGATGATGAGACTTCCAGATCCCATCTTTTTATCCTTATCATCAACTTCAATCTTTGGTTTGCCTTTCGCAAAATCTTTTCCTTGGAGATTTCTCAACCGTGCTTCAATCTGAATTAAGACCACATGGTAAAACCATTAACAAAGCAAGAAAAAGCTAGTTCAGATCATCAGAGCACGGCACAAGACAAGATATCGAAAGACTACCTTTGAACGGCTTTCCACTCCCATTGTGTTGTCATGGCCATCACCAAGAGCATCACAACGGATAGCGAGAGCAGCTTTTGCAGCTAGCGACCTTGCGATTTTACACTTGTGCTTAGGTTCAGCTTGGGCAACCAAGGATGCGTGGTATATTAGACCTTGCTTTGGAGTAGCGTGTTTGTTCTTGAGGGCTCTAAATAAGGCCTTTTCAGCTCCAAGAATCTGAATAGTGCTCCCAGGTAGTTTCGAGAGGTTCAACAAACCACCAACATGAGAAATTAGGCGAGCACCGACTAGCTCCCCGACAACGGCTGTCAGTTTTGGTGCAATTGTCTCCATCTTGCTCTTCAGGTAGTCATAAAGCTCAGCTCTGTACTCAGCAAGAGAAAGAACCTGGTCGCAGAGTTCCCGGATTTGCATCAAATCAACGTCACTGACTTCAGTTCCCATAGATATCACAGCAGACTCTTTTAGTCCAGCTTCAACTTCATCAGCCAATATCTGACAGAAAACAAAAAAATGTTTTAGAAAGAAGGCACAATTTAGTTTCAAGAACTCTGTGCAAACCCAAAAAAAAAATCAAAGAGATTAATGGTAAACAGGGCTTAACCTCAGAGAAGTCTAGCTTTGCGGCATTAATCCTATTTCCCATTAGTTTTACAAACTTAGCATATAGGATATTGTCCTGTATGATCATAGCAAGCTCGGGAAAATGCAAACCATAACATTCACGAACCCTCATAGCGTTGACTTCTTTGTCAAGATCATCAAGCAGACCAATAGCTTGGATTATCAAGTCTCCACCTAACCAAAACAAAATAGCAAAAAGGAATATATATACACACGTTCCATGATACATCAAAATTTAGCTAGAGCCAACAAATCATAATCCACGAGGATAAGACAATCAAAAGACTTACGTTGTCATCTGAGCTCAACTTGAGCTTATATCTAGCAAGGCTGTGAGACAACAGCAAGCTCATTGGACCTGAGTCTTGATCAGGAATCAGTTCCGTAAGCTGGCTTCTCACACCACGTAAGAGCTCCATAACAGCATCGTTGTGAACACAGTCTATTTTCTAGAGGATTGAAGCAAATCAGTGAGAAACAAATTAACCATATACAGAAATAACCAGATGGCATAATGAAATATACAAACTATAAACACACACCAGCTTCTCCTTGATGATATTTCCAAGCTTCGAATCAGCCACAGCTAAGGCTTCACCTTCACAGTTAGATTCCAGAAATTCGAGGAGACACTTGCTGGGAACTCCCTCCAGCAAATTAGCCAGTGCTTCAAGAGCTTCAGGCGTGTTTTCAAACTTGTGAAAAGCTTTTAGCTTGACAATCTGTACTAACACCAGAATGTTATGAGAAACCTATACTAACTAAACAATATAAGCAGACACTAATTAATTATGTACCTTTCGAGCTGACGCTGCAGACGAGAACTCATTACTCAAATCCTACAACACCATATTGACGCAGTTAGAACAAAGATAATCCATAGGGAGACCAAGTTTAAATAAAAATATCTCATAGGATATGAAGATAACAACCTTGAAATTAGTCAGCTTTCCTTCATCTAATAGTTTAAAAAGGGCGAACCCAGCTAGCGTCTCAAATAGTAGGAGCATCTTCACAAGCTCAAGTCAATATATACCTGAAAAACAAGATTAAGAAAACCCTTAAATCAGCTCAAGAGCTCAAGCTACTAAGGTAGTTGAAAAACAACGTTCTAGTGAAACCCTTTTCTTAGTTTACATATCGTACTTTCCATGGAAATAACAGGAAGAACAAAAAAAAAGAACACGAGTTAAGGCCGATAGTCTTGCAAAACAACAACCACGACTAGCACTGAAAACGTTGAGAGAGAGAGAGAAAGATTCAGTACCTCGGAGGGTTACGAAGAGCTGCCGCGTTAGAGGGACAGAGGAAAAGAGAGAAATCAGGAGCCGCGGAATTGCTAGGGTTTAACAGGGTATTATAGTTTGTTGACCAAGGCTCGGGTATTGTTAATAATTATTATATAGTTTTTGAAATTGTTACGGTGTTACCTAACGCTTTTTGGGCCTGCTTAAATCAGCCCATTAAGTGGAATCTTGTCGGTTAGTAGTACCATTATGTTTCCTTTGGTACTATTGTTATCTTATTAAGAAAATGGAAAATAATATAATATAAATATTGTATGATCAATTATTAATATTAAAAAAAAAACAACAAATAAAAAAAATAAAAAAAGGTAAATTAAATTACAGAAATTTAAAAATCGATTACTAATCATTAAAGGAAAAGAATTATTATTATTTATTTCTATATAATAAAATTATATTTTATTTTCACACCAATAAACTCAAAACTTCAAAAATATATGTTCGAATAAAAATTCATGCTAAAAAAGTTAGTTCAATTTCATGTGGTCTTATAAAATTTAATTTATATATTTCCGCTGGTAAGTTTAATTTCACGTAAGTTAGTTTATTTTATTTAATCTTCAAACATGCCGTGTTATTATGCGAAAATTGAAGAAGGTTCACACCCGCTTCTTTTACGAATGATTTTTTCCTCTATTTTTTCTCCAAGCTTTTGTCTGAGGGTTCGATCCATTGTTAGAATAGATTTACCTATTTTGGTTATCTGTTTGGTTCGTTACGGTTCACACTTCGAATTAACTATAAATTATTTATTTAATTTAATAAATGTTTGATTTTCTTATTAACAGAATAACATTTATTTTAGACTTAAAATATAGTCATGATATTACTTAAACAATAATAAAATAAAATTGTATTTTTATAAACAAAACGTTATAAAGAAGAATATGTCATTTTTTTAAAATTCTCTATAAATTTTCATTATGAAATTAAAATAAATAAATAATAATAACTGAAACTAAAAATCACGGATCCATATCTAGTTATATAATAATGAAGAAAAAAATATTAATATTTTATATTTTTGAGAGATAGTGTGAGAAACCGATGCTCTTAGAAGGATGGAAATCTGTATAAACCAAATTTAACAACCTAGTAATAGAATTTTCATCCAATCAACCTTTTCTTATAATTTAATTCGTATATATATATCATATGGATTATCAGATCCAAACAAAACATTGTTAACAAAACAAAAACTGTTTATGAGAACTTATCTTTCTTTCTTTTTTTTGGTCAAGTGAGAACTTATCTTTCATTTTTTTTTTTCGACAGACTTGTGACCAACCGCTCCACTAAATCCTAACCTTTAACTATTACTAGGTGATCGGTCCGCAGCATGTGCGGATTATAAAATATTTTATATGTTCAATATATAATTAATACTGGATATTAAAGTTGATTTATTTGTACATAATTAATCATATATTAATAATAACATTATATGAATATTTAATAATAAAAAATAATGATAAATCAGTTGAAAAAATGTTATAGATTTCAATAGAAATTAAAGATAAAAAGCCATTAACCAAGATTTTAAAATACTTTCTTAGATAAAAAAAGGTGTAAATATGATAACTAAATAAATTGAAAAATATTAAAACATATAATAGTTTATTTAATTTCTATGGTTGTGCATATATTTTTTTATAGACATAAATAGTTGTAATATTTAAGTATTGATTAATTTGCTTATATATTATGTAAACGTTATGTTTTTATACATATACAGTTTTAGTGTTTAACAACAATCACACGGAGGTTTCATATCGTTTTGTGTCTTTTGAAACAGAATTATTTTAAAACTTTTTATTTTTTTCTACCGTTCACAGTGACATATAATTGCAAAATGTAAAAGTTATATTAAATAATGATTAATTTATTATAATATGTCTTGAATATTATCTATATTAAGTTTTTTTTCTCCTTACACAATATAATCTTGCCAATGCATATATTTTAAGTATATATTTTTCTTTGACCTATTGCTAATTAAAGCAAAATGGGTTTTACAATCTTTACTTATCGTAAAAGCGTGTAGATGGCTGGCCCGCACATTCGTGCGTACCAACCACCTCATCGCTCTTAGAACATATAGAGTTTTAATATATATATATATATATATAAATTGTTTAATAATTAAAATTAAAATTAAACTGTAATCGAGGTTAATAAAATGCATGCACGACAAGTTGGCATGCGACTTTGACTTTTTCATAATTAATATTTATATTCACACGCATATTTGTGGAAAAATCGAAGTATGCCTTTTATTTGTTAAAAAAACATAACAAAGTATATGTTTGTAATATATATTTTTATAATGTGGTTGAATTTTAAAAATAAATAAATACGTTTATTTATGCATGTAAGTATGAGTTAAAAATAAGTGAATTGTAATATTTAGGTGTTGGTTAGTTTTACTGATATTTTCCGCAAAGTTATATTTTTACACGATGCAAATTTTGGCGTTTAAGAAAAATCACGAAAACCGTTTCTATCGTTTTTGATTTAATCAAATTTTTTTATTTATCAGTATTTTATGATATATGGTTTCAGATAAAAATCTATAGTAAATATTAACAAAAATTACAAGGAATTTTAAAAATTTTAAAATATAATATTTGACTTTATCATGAAAATAATATAGTACATTGGATAATTTATTAGTAATTTTTCTTTTCCATAAAAATTATAATAAATATTTGTTATAAAATTTGTGAAATCATATTTTATAAAATTTTCTGGTAACTCTCCGCTCATCTCTTCGTCCAGTATTGAGAAATTGGTTTGATGAAGAAAATAAATTTCGTATGGTTGACATGCATGCATGTGTTCAAGGGCCGCACATGCGTTTGTTATAAAATTTACTTGTTAAGATTTTTAAATGACTCCGTAAAACAAAGCACGAGAGTGTTACGGAAAAACAAAACTGTAGAGATTTATTTTTATTTCTTATTCCTATTTGTTTTATCTTATTAAAATTTATTTTATATAATAATGAAGAAAAAAAATATTAATATTTTATATTTTTGAGAAATAGTGTGAGAAACCGATGCTCTTAGAAGGATGTAAATCTGTATAACCCAAATTTAACAACCCTGTAATAGAATTTTCATCCAATCAACCTTTTCTTATAATTTAATCCGTATATATATATATCATATGGATTATCAGATCCAAACAAAACATTGTTAACAAAACAAAAACTGTTTATGAGAACTTATCTTACTTTCTTTTTTTTCCGACAGAATTGTGACCAACCGCTCCGCTAAATCCTAACCTTTAACTATTATGGGCATTGTAATTAAAAAATAGGGGAATATCGATCATGTCGTAGAGAACTTTGTTCTCTTTCTTCAATGGAGATATCTGTTGATTGTCATCATTTAATCCCATTTCGCAAGTTCTTGGTGCAGTTCTTGCCTGATTCAGATCTCCCATAGCATTCTTGTAATCACGTGCTTTGAGGTACTTCAAAGCTTTGGTTAACGAGTCATAGCCCTCTGAATAAAGCTTAAGGCAATCACGCAACAACTTCTCACTCAACTTAGTCTTATACTTTTTCTCCTTCAGAATCTTCTCCACGATTCCTTTCACTTTCGTTAGGTTCGATATAGCGTTGTCCGTACATACCACGGTCAAATCATCGATATTTCTTACTTTCTGGCTCTCTGGATTCTCTTTGATAGATGCGATGCAAAATTTGTAGTAATATGGTTCCGCATTTTCTGAATTTTGCTTGCAAGATTTTTGAATCAGAGAATCTGCCACTTTGTTGGCCGTGATACCATTGAAGAGGACAAAGAACACAACGAGATAAATCAAGAACATCATTTTTTTTTTTTTTTTTTTTTTTTTGGTATTTAATTTTTATTTTTTTTTATTTTTTTTATTAATTTTTTTATTTTTTTTTCTATTTTTTATTTAAATTAAAATTTTTTTGTTTTTTTTTTTTTTATAACATTCAAACACATGCTTTTTTTAGATGGCTCATGTCATGCGTTACCACTCCACTTACTTCGTGGAATTTGGTACTTTGTTGCCTCTCTTTTTTTTTGGTCAACCCTTTGTTGCCTATTTATTTGTCCATTTTAACATTCTTTTTCTTGAAAAACATTATATAGAAAAGAAAACATTATGGAATTTGGTAATTTTTTTTTTTTTAGTCGGCTTTATTTCCTTGTATTCTTTTCATTATATATTGAAGTAAATAAGGAATCACACAAAATTCTATATACCTGAGGGAAGTGGGAAGCTGGTAATGTGTTCTTATAAACTAGGAAGTCATTCGCCATTATTTGAAGAAACATTTTAACGATGAAAACAAATGAATAATTAAAGAGGACTATCGTTGATCAAAAAAAAAAAAAAAAAAAAATTAAAGAGGACTATGTCTTCAATCAAGAAACATGCGATTGAGTTTCTGTAATCTTGTTGACTTTCTCCTCTTATCCACTCATGGTTGTATTTCAGCTGACAAAAATAAAACACTCTACGTTCCATAATATCTCCAAAACGTTTTGTACTGATTTTTCATAACAGAGAAGGTAAAAAATAATATATTAATTCTCATAGCAAAAGAAATAGGTAAACATAAAACGTTTGTGCATTCTTGTCTATTCCTCTAAATTTTGATATAGTAACATCGCTTGCAAAATAGAATACCATACAAAACAAATGACATAAGTTATGATCTGTCAACTCACATCAGTTTTAAAGAAAGGAATAAAATTTTGAAGCACACCAGCATAAGTCCTCTCTAAATGTAGTTTCGTCATATTAGATCTCAAAATAGGCCGATGATTTCAAAATTCAGAACACTTTAACGAGTGATGTATATATACCGTAGATCATGCTGGTTTATCTGGAAATCCCGAAACGACAAAATTTTTAATAACGAGGATACTATAGCTTTAGATCTTTCAAATCGCCGTGCAAGAGGCAGGAGTTTGGAAGGTTGCTCAGATGGTTGATCAAGTTTGTGACGATTCAAGAGAGGAGCATGTCCAGATTTTACCTGAAACAGTTTCGCAGACCAATCGCAGATGTCAGATTGATGGTTCATGGACGGTGGAAGGAGATTACTACGGAGGTGCAACAGTCATTGAGGCCGTAGACGGAAGAAATTTTGTTGGCTCCTTCGCAAAGGAAAGAGTCATATCCCCTCTTCACGCAGAGGCGAATGCACTTATATGGGCATTGAAGTCGGTTCTTTAGTTGGGTATGTTATCAATGTCTTTTGAAACAGATTGTCTCCAATTTGTAAAAGTGATGGAAGAGAAAGAAGATGGCCTTGCATTAAGTTCGGAATTAGAGGAATTAGCTTTGTTAAGAACCTCTTTTCATGTTTTTGAACTTTCCTTTATCCCGCGTGTTTTAAATGTCCGCGCTGACTGCCTTGCAAAAGACATCGGCTGCGAGATTTTGTATTCTCCCATTTGGATTTAGAGATTCCAAGATGGTTGACTCATGAGCCAAGTATCTTCGGAATCTAAGTTCTAATGAATGATGTCATTTGTCCAAAAAAAATATGTCAAAAAAAAATATACCGTAGATCCTTTAAGTTTTATGAAATTTTCAACTCAAAATTTATCCTTTATATATTATTCTTAGATTTCTTCACACTTTTGCTGTATAATTTCCTAACAATATATCTTGTCATCAAAAACACATACATTTTAGATTTTACAGAGACAAATTTGTCATTTCATTATATATTATAAGGAACTTATTTATAATTTGCCAATATAGAGTGATCTTTAAGCTTAATGTTGGGGTTTCAATAGAGACCACAAAGATTAAGCAACCTTTTTACACGATGTTCTCTTCTGTTAAATAACTAGTTGTATTAAGCTACCTAATTTAGTTTATATTTTTCATTATTTCACTATTTTGCACACAATAAAGAACATTTAAACGCTTAAAACCAATGGACTGTTAAATTAGACGCTATACGGTGGTGGACGGACGTATATGGGCAAAGAAGTTGAAAGATTCAGAAATGTCGATCACATCGAAGAGAACTTCGTTCTCTTTCGCCACCGGAGATTTATGTTGATTATCATCGTTGAATCCCATTTCGCAAGTTCGCGGAACACCTTTTGAATCGCCAATACTATTGTAAACTTTCTTGTAATCCCGCTGCTTGGTGTACTCTATAACTTTGGCTAACGAATCAATGCCTTCAGAATAAAGCTTAATGCAGTCGCGCAACAGCGTCTCACTCAACCTACTCTTATACTTTCTCTCCTTCAGAATTTTCTCCACAATTCAACAGCGTTCGACACGGCGTTTTTTAGTCCTACCACGATCAGTTCATCGATATTTCTCACTTTCTGACTCTCCGGATTTTCTTTGACGGAAGCAATGCAGAACTTATAGAAAAGAGATTCCGATTCCTTATTTTTTGAAGCTTTTTTGCAAGAATCACTAATCAGAGAATTTGCCATGTTGTTGGCCGTGATACCATTCAAGAGGAGAAAGAACACAATGACATAAATGAAGAACTTCATTTTTTTCTTTTTCTTCTTTTTGGCGCAAAAACTAGAGAGAGAACAGATTGATGAACTATAGTAACTTGTGATCCAATATATAAGCAAACAAAAATCTTGGCATGAGAGTGTTATTCAAACCCATGCTTTTTTTAGATGACTCATGTCATGCGTTACCACTCCGCCTACTTTGTTGTCATTCCCCTTAAACATAAGGCTATAATTAACGAAAATTACGGTGGACCGAAAGCATGAGCTATAAGAAGTCACAACAACAACCCCATCTCAAACGTATCGATGATATCGCAAACTAAAATCAAATTTGGTAAATATTTTATTTTGTAATTTCTGCGGAATATTAAAGGCTATATAGTACATAACGGGTGGATTAATATATCTCAGTTTGCAAAAAAAAAAAAAAAAAAACACTAATCCTCGCACTCATGTTCGTCCTCACAAATGAAATTACAAAAACAACATTAACTTTTGCAGATTATTTGTAGGAACAGAGGACAATTAATGAACTTCAAAAAACCATAGAGTTTTAGTCTTTACAGATATCAAAGACTCAAGAAAATATAGAAAAATACTGAACAAAGAATTAAACATCACCATGGTGAAAGAAATCAAGTGTGTTGTATCATTTATTTTATTTGTTAATATCATTTATTGATTGATGCAAATTCAGTTGTATCATTTAATTAATTGACCCTGAAAGTGGTGACTCTAATCATTTACATCAATATTATTTAATTGATCTTAAAATTTGTATCATTTGCAATAAAATGATATTAATATTTTGCATCATTTAAAATAAATGATATTAGTATTTTGCATCAATTAGAATAAATGATATTAAAATTTGCATCAGTTAAAAGAAATGATATTAAAGTTTACATCAATTAATATAATTGAGGTAAACATTTGCATCAATTAATATAAATGATGTTAATATTTGTCTCGGTTATAACAGTTGATGTTATATATTTATATCATATATTTTAGTTGATACTATATAAATTATAAATAATTAATATTAAAATTCATGTAAATTTTAAATTTTGTGTTAGTTTTTATAATATTATCAATTGGAGATAATTAATCATTTTGTATTTATTATTCTAAGGAATATATGTAAATACATATGTATGATTTAACATAAAAAAAAATATGGTGTTGATCTTTTATAGAGTAGAAGACTAGTACTCTTCATCAGGGCCGTTCCGGCCATAAAGCACATGAAGCATAAGCTTTAGGCCACAATTAGTATTTAAATTTTATTAGGGCCACACATCTAATTTCTCTGGATTGGCTCAATAGCATTATAACAACATATGATTCTTTTTGAATTTTCCATGCATGTATTCGAAACCTCGGTTGGTTCCATAGAGATTTACAATTTTATATTTATTGTTTTTCTTTTACAACTTTCAGTATTTTTTCGCATTTTCTTAGCTTTTTCTTATCAAAAATATTAACTATTTTTATGAGTTTATAATCATATTTATTTCAGTTTTTAATTAACAACTATATCAACTAACACTGATTAAAATCCGGTTTTGTTTCGCTAAAAAAACACAATAATTTGTTTTTTCTATATTTCCGATTCCATTGATTCCTTTTATCACTTTTATGAAATAACTTTTAGAATTTAAATGAAATCTTATTAGGAAGCAATAACTTCAAATCTAAATATATTTTTTTCAAGAAACATATATAATACAAATTTATTTTTAACACTTCACATCTATTTTTCTATATAAAATAAAACAAGATATATTCATATTAAAGAATATTGTAAAAATAAAACAAAATTAAAATTTTCTAAAAATAACTAAAGGCCACATTTTTTCATATTATTGCTTTAAGCCTCCAAATATTTAGGGAGCTCTTCATCTTTCTTTAGCAATATGGAACAAATAGTTGTTTAGTTAAAATTTTGTTTGCATCACTTTTTAGTGTCAATTTTTAATAAGTGATTCAAAATAGAGTCATTTATTTTTTTGACAATTTATAAGTGATGCTATCTATTTTATTTTTATTAATTGATGCTAATTAAGTTAGTATTAGTATCAATTATTTTAATTGATGCTAATCAAGTTAGTAATAGTATCAATTATTTTTATTTGATGCTAATCAGGTTAGTATTAATATCAAATTTTTAATTGATGCTAATCAAGTTAGTATTAGTATCAATTTTATTTAATTGATGTTAACTAAGTTAGTATTAGTATCAATTGTTTTAACTGATGCTAATCAAGTTAGTATTAATATCAATTAAAAAAATTGATGCAAAATTATATATTTAATATCAATTTTTAATAAGTGATTCTAAATAGTATCAATTATTTTAATGATNATATAGAAAAATACTGAACAAATAATTAAACATCACCAAAACCAAATCTTTATCAATATTTCTTGCTCATTTCGATTTGGTAGGTATCGATGTCATGATATATTTTCTCTCAAATGAATACCAACTAGCTTTTTTTTTCTTTAGACTATGTATCAAATGAACCGTCCACTCAAATTTTCTTGGTGAAGTCAATTCCCAGAATAACATTGGAAGATTAAAGCCTAGCTTCCATAGCCTGAGAAGTTATAAGCTAAACGTAAGTCAGCATAACTATTGTATTGAATCCTTAGCATATACTGATATACACATATAGATCTCTTTGTTTATTTAATTATTATTTTCTTGGTATATCTGTCTAAGGACTATAAATAGTAGAAGTTACATAACTCAAATTTTTACAATTGAAAAATGTGGAAACTGGGAAGAACAAACTCTTTAAAGAATGTATTTTTTTTCCTTTTTTTTTTTTGGTAGCTAATAGTCAAATAAATATAGAAAAAGGTGAAAAATAGAGACAAGATTTGGAATGTTCAACTTAAATTCATGCTTATCTCCATGAGTCCATGACACTTGTAAAAAATGATCGGTTGTTGTGCTTTCTTGGCTCTATGCTTTAGAGGTCATCGTGCTCAAATGTGTTTATATGATGGCTCGAAAAAACCCACGTAAACATGGACCGTATGGAGACGCTATACGTTGGTCTGTGTCTTTCATTAATACATTCTCTTATAACGCAATAAAAAACATTAACCGCCTAAAGCCGACGGAGACACTATACGTTTGGCTTATCGAATATATGTGCATAGTAATTAAAATTATGAGGAATGTCGATCATTTCAAAGAGAACATCGTTTTCTTTGGTCACCGGAGATGTCTGGTTATTATCGCCGTTGAATCCCATTTCACAAGTGCTTGGAACAGTTCTTGCATCACCAATAGTGTCGTGGACGCTCTCGTAATCCCGCGATTTGATGTACTTTAAAGCTTTGGTTAACGAGTCATTGCCCTCAGAATAGATCTGCAAGCAATCGCGCAACGACTTCTCACTTAACTTATTCTTATACTTCCTCTCTTTCAGAATCTTTTCTACAACTCTTTTTACGTTCGTCATGTTCAACATAGCGTTTTTCACTCCTACCATGGTCAAATCATCGACATTTTTCGCTTTCTGACTCTCCGGATTTCCTTTTATAGATGTGATACAAAATTTGTAGTACTGTGCTTTCTCTTGTTTTGCAGTTCTCTTGCAAGAATCTTGAATCAGAGAATTTGCCACTTTGTTAGATGTGATACCATTCAAGAGGAGAAAGAACACAACGAGGTAAATCAAGAATCTCATTATTATTATTTTTTTTGTGTGGAAAACAAGCATTAGAGAGAATAAGTTGAAGAACTGTGGTAACTTGCGATTCCATTTATAAGCAAACAAAATCTTTGGAAATGAAAGTATTATTCAAACACATGTTTTTTTTAGATGGCTCATCTCATGCGTTACCACTCCGCTTACTTCGTTGCCACTCCCCTTAAACACAAGGCCATATAATTAACGAAAATGGCGGTGGACCAAAAGCACGACCTCAAAAGCATCACAGCAGATTCAACTTGTGATCCTTTTGAGGAAATATTGTAATTTCCGCGGAGTATTAAAGGATGTATATCATCATGGTTGCGATTCTAACAAGTAAAGAGGAGAATATCAAAATAATTACAGATTTATTTAGGGCGTAACTGATTGTGGTTTTAGTGGAAGAACATTTGACTAAATAAAATATTTAACTAAAATTTTACTATATACAATGAAAATCATGGAATACAAATTCCACCTCGTTCATCTGGAAACACTAAAAATGATTTTTTGTTTTTTTTCTATAAAAACTGAAAATGAATTGAAAGCAAAATATTCCTCCACTAGTAAATTGTAGAAGAAAGAATGAACTGAAAATATTCCGCTAATTCTCATATTCCCTAAATCTCTGTCTCATTCATTTTCATCCCACTTACTTCTCTTGCATTTACCGCTTGGAGCCTTTATAATAGTTTTATCAATCTTACAATTTTATTTTGTTATTTTGAACTTAAAATCATGATTCTGGTTTTTTGCTTTTCTATCATTGGGAAAAAGAAAATTGTTGTGGTTTCCTAATTAAATTAATTTTCTTGGCAACTTTCTATAAAATGTATGTTAACTACAACGGTTAGATGTATATAATATATATTTTCTGATCTATAGTATACTTTTATATTCTTCATTAGTAATTTATTCTCTTACTATATAATACAGTAAAAAAAACAGTAGCCGCTTAAAACCGACAGACTATTCAGCATGGACGCTATACGGTGGGCGTATCAATATGGGCATGGTAATTAAAAAACCGAGGAATGTCGACCATTTCGAAGAGAACATCGTTTTCTTTCGTCACCGGAGACGTCTGGTTGTTATCGCCATTGAATCCCATTTCGCATGTCCTCGGAACAGTTACTGCATCGACAAGATTCTTGGAGACTTTCTCGTAATCCCGAATTTTGATGTTCTTTAAAGCTTTGGTTAACGAGTCATGGCCAAAAGAATAAAGATTAATGCAATCACGCATCAACTTCTCACTCAGCTTACTCCTATACTTTCTCTGCATTAGGATCTTCTCCACAATTCCTTTCACGTTCGTCATGTTCGACATAGCGTTTTTGACTCCTATCAGGATCAATTCATCGATATTTCTCGCTTTCCGAGTCTCCGGATTTTCTTTGATAGATGTGATGCATAACTTGTAGTAATGTGGTTCAGCTAGTCTTGAAGCTTTCTTGCAAGAATCTTGAATCAGAGAATCTGTTGCTTTGTTAGCCGTGATATTATTCAAGAGGAGAAAGAATACAACGATGTAGATCATTAACTTCATGTTCTTTTCTTGGGGAAAGAAAACACTAGAGATAATAGATTAAAGAATTTTAGTAACTTTTCATCCAATTTATAAAGCAAACAAAAACTCTCCGGGCTTGAGAGTATTTTTCAAACACATGCTTTTTTTAGATGGCTCATGTCACGCGTTGCCACTCCCCTTAAACATACGGCTATAATTAACGAAAATTGCGGCGGATCGAAAGCATGAGCTCAAAAAACATCACAATAACCCTAGCCGGAACGTTTTGATGCTATCCCAAATTAAAATTGAATTTGACAAATATATTTTGTTCTGTAATTTACGCATGATATTTGATAACGTTTTGATGTCATAATAATTTTACCATCACGATTGTGATCTAACTAGTAGAATAATTGGAGCAGAATGCTTAATCATACCAAGGGCGTAACTGGTTGTGTTTTTATTGGAGTAAAATACAGTTCAATAATATATCTAGCTAATTTTTTACCATTTAAATGAAAGGGGATATCATGGAATACTAATAACAAAACTCATTATTTCCAAATTAATTAATTTTCTTGTCAACATTATCAACTAGAAAATTTATGCTAACTACGTACAACTGTTCGATGTGTAATATATATATTTTTTATCTATATACTTTTAGTATAACAATATGCATTTTCAAGAAAGAAATAACCATCCCACCTTGAATTTTTACACGATCGTGCTTATAATACATAGTTTTAAAACATATATACCAACGAAACCTTTCTTCTCCTCAATTTCTCCTTTCTCCCCGCAAATAAAAACAGAAATATTATTACTTTGTTTTTGTGGTTTTTTTTTCCCTTATACGTTGAGATTGTTGAAGTGGTCGCACCTACGTCTCACCTCTCCTTCTCCATCGCCCTTGACGCCGACCGTGCCGAGTTTCTCCATCGCACGTGCGAAATCCTCAAAGAATGCCTTCTCGTTAGTCGCGTAAAGCTCAACGAACGGTTTCGTGCTATTGTCTTTAACAAGGATATGGTCGGAAGCCAATAGCCCTAGTCCTCGTTTTAGGTTCTTAAAGTACATGTTGTCGAATTTTCCCGGAGTCATCACGTCGTTAAACGCCGCGATTGTGTCGTCCACGGTGTGATTCTTGCATAGGTCTTTCAGAGCGGTTGCGAATCGCGGGTTGATCTCTGGATCCGCTTTTGATCCGTAGAGCCGGTCACTAAACTCTTTGCAGTGAGAAAATCCGATTGTGTGAGCTCCGCTTAATGCAACCATCTCCCGTAGGCTAAACCCGTTTTTCTTGAACATCCCGTGGATGTCGTGGACCGACTGGTTAGCCATCGGGACGTTTCCTCGGACTTTATGGGCTTTGGATTCGAGTCCGTCTTTACGACCAAGCTTCACGTCGAAGTACGGCCCTCCAACCATCGTGACTAGGTCACGTGTAGCCTGCGCTAAAATATCAGCGCAGGACACCACACCGGGACAAGACAGCTCGAGGGCTGTCTTTATGCGGGTTACAATGTCGAAAGCATCTCCTGGGAGAGAGTCGTTGAGATCATCGTCACGTTCCGCTTTGTTGAACGAGTTGGTCGCTATCAAAACGGACTCATCGCAACCTTCGAGGAAACAGTCGTGGAAAAAGAGACGGAGTGTCCCGGCCGCAGTTGTCGGCTGTTGAACTTGCTTGGTTGTAACGGCTTCACGCACGATTTTGTTGAAATCGGGACATGTTTTTTGGTAATAGTCCGTTCTCAGGATAGCTATATCAGCCCATACGGCTGGTGCAGCGACAACGAGAACAAATAGGAGAATGAAGGGGTTAGGACTACGTGAGAGACGCATATTTGACGTCGTGAAACGAGAAATAGGAATCGAATTTGAGAGAGAGGTCTACGAGGTAGACTTCTCTATGATCGATCTTCGTCGAAAGCAATTAGAAACAATGAAGAAGAAAGGGCTTTGCGACTATTTCATGGCTTAGGAGGTTACCAAGTAGAGGCTACGTAAATAGATGGTTTTCATTTCCTTTTATGTACGTGTGGTTGTTTTTCGTTTTTTTTTTCTTTTCTAATTTTGTAATTTATCTATTTTTTGTATGGTTTAAGTTGCTTTGAATTTGGTTCTTAATTTGTTTTTGGTATATATAAATATATACTGGCGTAAAAAAGGAGGAAAGTTTTGGTTATTCGTTATATATGTATATTTTTGAACCTTTTCGTGTTATTCGTTATATTTACAATTTACAAATCTTGAACTCCGCATTTGGTATAGAAAATTGCGTACATTCGGTGGATAGAATGTATACATTTTCTTCCCCCCGTCATCTCTTTTCATTTTTTATATATTGTTTGAAAGAATCCGATGAAAACTTACAACATAGTGTACATTCAAAGAGGTATTTTGTTAAACAGCTAACCGTATATTATATTAGTAGTTTGATTTGTGTGGTAAGTGTTCAAAATCACAACTCACAAGTACCCAAAATCAACAACAATGCGTGGTGTGGTCCAATGGTAGAAGACTCGTTTTTTAGATTATTAGAGCATTTTTATCGGTTGAGTACTGAGGTTTTCAACAATTTAATAGTAATATTTTGATATAATTTAGTTATTTAATTAAGTTTTAACTGAAAAAAAAATCAAACCAATAAAAATATAACAAATGGTATTTTAGATTTTTATGGATATTTCAAATGAGAACCCATTCCCACAAGTTCTCATTTCTACCGGAGACGATAGGCGATCATGAGAGCGACTCTAAGGTTTCGAGCGTGGACCAACAGGATGAGACGATGATGGATGTTGGGTTGCGAGATAAACCGCCGGGAGACCCTCCAGATAGTCGGAAGGAGTGGGTGGAGAAGGTGGTTGCTGGATCGAATGGTGGGAGGCTGTTACCGGGGCGTGCTATTGATGATGAGTTCGTGATGGATAGGTTGCAGCTTGAGTTTCCGGATGGTGAAGACGGAGAACCGGTGATTACTATTGGCCAGGAGGTGTTGGAAGCCATGAACGGTTTGTGGAAACAGTGTATGATTGTGAAGGTATTGAGCCGGAACGTCGGTCTGTTGGTGCTCCAGAAGAAACTTAAGGAACTGTGGAAGCCGTCGGGAAGAATGTTTGTGGTTGATCTGCCACATCAATTTTTCATGGTGAGATTTGAGAAGGAGGAAGAATACTTGGCAGCCCTGACTGGGGGTCCATGGAAAGCATTCAAGAGTTATCTTATGGTGCAAGCTTGGTCACCGGATTTTGATCCGTTGACGGATGATATTGTTACTACACCGGTCTGGATCCGTTTGCTGAATATCCCGGTGAACTTCTATCATCAAGCGATTCTCATGGGTATTGCTAAAGGGTTAGGGGATCCACTTAGGGTGGATTTGTTTACCCCGCGCTTTGAAAGAGCGAGATATGCTAGGGTTTGTGTTGCGGTGAATCTCTCGAAGCCATTGAAGGGCTCTGTGATGGTTAATGGTGATCGATATTTTGTTGCTTATGAAGGGTTAACTAATATCTGTTCGCATTGTGGAGTGTACGGGCATTTGGTGCACGGTTGTCCACAAAGGATGATTGAAGAAGCTTCAGCTGCGAAAGCTGCTCGGACTTTAGTTGTTGTAGAAAATCCGGTTGTGCAGATGGATGTAAGTTCAACCAGCCAAGTGAAGGAGAAACCGGGAATTACAGACGCTGAAGGGTTTACTTTGGTGCGCAACAATGGCCGAAATGGAAGGAAAGCGGCACCGGTGACTCCGAGCGGTGACACGGCGGCTCAAGCGCAGAGTGTAGGATGTAATTTACGGGATATTACGAGTGGGAAGGATTCGGGTAAGATTGTGCTCGAGAACAGATTTGGAAGTTTGGAGGAAGATATGGTAGTTTCGAA
The DNA here is from genome assembly GCA_020283515.1 of Alliaria petiolata. Lineage (NCBI taxonomy): Eukaryota > Viridiplantae > Streptophyta > Magnoliopsida > Brassicales > Brassicaceae > Alliaria > Alliaria petiolata. The sequence goes on along the minus strand of JAHZTW010000002.1, from coordinate 34,309,123 downwards.
AACAAGGCAAGATCCAGCGAATATTAAGGGGGATAAGAAGAATACGAACAAGGAGAATTTCAAACTTGTGTCAAGGCGTAATGACCAAGCTAATATGATGTTTTTTGGGGCAAACTCGGCTAATGGTCCTAATGGGCCCAGGGTAGGAAATAACGATAAGAAAAGTGGATTTCAGAGGCCCACTGAGAAGAAGGTCAACAAGCCCAACCTTACAAAAACAAACACGCCTGGGAGAGGGTTGATATTTGGCCCAAGTCGTGGAGAAACAGAGTTGAACTCGTCTGGGAAGCGATTGAGAGTTGAGAAAGAAATTTTGGGAAGATCAGGTGGAGCCTTTACGCGAAAAGGCACAAAAAATTCTGATGGGGTGCGAGTTGATGTTGGTCCAACAAAATCGAATGAAAGCACAATGGTCCAAATGGAGAAGGCGTTGTCGATTACGGAGGAAGAAGAGAATAGGAGTCTGGCGAGTTCGTCGTCGGAGATTGTTATAGCATAACAGTCCTCCCCGGTTGTTCTGCTCAGATATATAAGATTAGAGATGAATTGCATTTTGTGGAATTGTCGGGGGGCGAATAAACCCAATTTCCGACGTTCAGTTCGTTATCTGTTGAAGAGATTTAACACGGATGTTTTAGCAATCTTCGAAACGCACGCAGGTGGTGAGAGAGCAAGTCGCATCTGTTAAGGATTGGGTTTCGATAAATCTTTTCGAGTTGATGCAGTGGGTCAGAGTGGAGGTTTGTGGCTATTATGGAGGTCCGAGGTGGGAGAAGTTGACATCGTGAAGTCTGATGATCAGTTTATCTATGCCAAAATTACGAAAGATCAGAAGATTCTCAATCTGGTTGTCGTCTATGCAGCACCGTCGGCTAGTCGAAGAAGTGGATTGTGGAATCAGCTTGATGAATTGTTAAGTGGTATTGTCAGACCAGTGATGATGGGGGGAGATTTCAATACTATTGTGAGGATTGATGAGAGAACGGGTGGGAATGGGAATCTTTCACTAGATTCGTTGGCCTTTGGTGATTGGATAAACAGGAATCTGCTTATAGATATGGGATTCAACGGTAACAAGTTTACATGGAAGCGAGGTCGAGTGTTGAATTCGTTTATAGCAAAGAGATTGGATAGAGTGTTTTGTTGTGCGCAAGCTCGCTTGAAGTGGCAGGAGGTGAAAGTGACGCATTTACTGTTTCTATCTTCGGATCATGCTCCCTTGTATGTCCAATTAGCACCGGTGGTTTGAGGAGATCCACGACGTCGATCATTCAGATTTGAGGCTGCTTGGTTAAGTCACGTGGGGTTTAAAGATTTGATTTTGTCATCTTGGAACAGAGAGCTATCTACTCCGTAAGCCCTCAGTCGTTTACAGAGAACCTTGAAGAAATGGAATAAAGAATTTTTTTGGGATATCCAAGTAAGAAAGGAGAAAGTGATGACTGAGCTAAAATTCATTCAGGATGCTCTTGAATTCTCTCAAACAGATGCGATGCTACTAAAGGAAGGGGAGCTTATTAGAGAGTTTGAGGTGATTCTTGAGCAGGAAGAGATGGTGTGGTTCCAAAAATCCAGAGAGAAATGGATTGCTCTGGGGGATAGAAATACATTGTTCTTCCACACGTCAACTGTCACAAGAATAAGAAGGAACATAATTGAAATGTTGAAGAATGATGAAGGGAGATGGGTCTCGGAGAAACAAGAGTTAGAAACACTTGCGGTGGATTACTACAAGCGACTATATTCTATGGTGGATGTCGATGCCATCGTGGATAAGCTACCAAGAGAAGGGTTTGAACAGTTACGACATGATGAAATCAGAGATTTGGCTAAACCGTTTTCACAAACAGAGGTGGCTTTGGCAGTGAAAAAGATGGGTAAATTTAAGGCCCCAGGGCCTGATGGCTATCAACCTGATTTTTACCAAGAATGCTGGGATGTGGTTGGAGATTCTGTGGTGCGGTTCGTGCTGCAATTCTTTGAAACGGGAGTGTTACCTGAATCCACCAATGATGCGCTCCTAGTTCTGACTGCAAAGGTAGCGAAACTCGAGAAAATCACTCAATTTCGCCCTATTGAGTTTGAGATAGTGGAAGGAAGATGGAAGCCAATTTGTCTCTCTCGTGGAGGGCCCAAGCTCTCACATATCTGCTTTGCTGACGATTTAATCTTGTTTGCAGAAGCCTATGTGTCACAGATTGGAGTTATAAGACAAACCCTAGAGAGATTTTGCTGCGCTTCTGGCCAAAAAGTGAGTTTAGAGAAATCGAAAATTTATTTCTCAGATAATGTCTCTCGGGAGTTGGGAAGAGAGATCAGTGCAGCAAGTGGGATAGCATCTACACGTGATCTGGGCAAGTACCTTGGGATGCCGGTTCTCCAGAAGAGAATTAATAAGGACACCTTTGGCGAGATCCTTGAGCGAATGCAATCGCGGCTAGCAGGTTGGAAATGAAGGTTCTTGAGTTTAGCGGGACGAGTGACACTTACTAAAGCTGTTATAACTTCGATTCCGGTTCATGCGATGAGCACGATTTGTATGCCGCAATCGATTCTGGAAAAGTTTGACAAAGTGGCAAGAACTTTTCTATGGGGAAGCAAATACCACGCAGTCTCATGGGATAAAATTACTACACCAAAGTCGGATGGGGGTTTGGGAATCAAAAGAGCTAAAGAGATGAATAAGGCCTTGGTTTCTAAGTTGGGCTGGCGTTTGTTTCATTAAAAAGATAGCTTATGGACTAAACTGGTTACAAAGAAGTATAAGATTGGGAGTATTCATGAAAGCTCATGGATGGTGGCAAAGAACAACAGTTCTTCAACTTGGCGGAGTATAACAATGGGGTTGCGTGAGGTGGTGGTTCCTGGTTTAAGCTGGATTGTTGGGGATGGAAGATGTGTTCGTTTTTGGACAGACCGGTGGCTTTGTAACGTCAGACTAATGGATGAGGCTGTTTGTGAGTTACTAATGGGATACGAGAATGTGCTTGTTTGTGATATGTGGAGAGATGGCAGCGGTTGGATTTGGAATAGAATTACGTCTTTTGTACCCGAGAAGAGAAAACTGGAACTAATGACGGTGGTGCTGGACAATGTTACGGGTGCATGGGACAGACTCGCTTGGGGAGAAAGTGTGAATGGTGAGTTTTCGGTGAAGACGGCTTATGATATGTTAATGAGGGATGATTCACCAAAACCTAACATGGGGAAGTTTTATAATGGTATATGGCAAGTGAGGGTTCCGGAGAGAATTCGCTTGTTCTTGTGGATGGTGGGGAACCAAGAAATTCTCACTAATGCAGAGAGACAAAGGAGACACCTGTGTGCTACAGACCTATGCCAAGTGTGCAAATGTGGAGTTGAAACGTGCCTACACATTTTGCGTGACTGTGGAGCAATGTCAGGAGTATGGGAAAGACTTGTCCCTCCACGGCACATAGATCTTTTTTTCTCTCAATCTCTTTTGGAGTGGATGCATACGAATCTGAGTACTGATGCAGTGGTTCATGGAAGTAATTGGTCGACTCTCTTTACTATCGCAGTCTGGTGGGGCTGGAAGTGGAGATGTGATAATGTGTTTGGTAATCAAGGTAAGTGTCGCGATCGTGTTAGGTTCATCAAGGATTTGGCTAAAGAAGTGATGGAAGCAAACACCAAAATGACAAGCCAAATCACAAGCAGGATAGGTCCGAGAGTTGAAACAATGGTTGGATGGAAAGCGCCTCCTAGTGGTTGGGTCAAACTAAACATAGATGGAGCATCACATGGGAACCCGGGGATGGCCGCGGCAGGTGGTGTGTTACGGGATGAGCATGGAGAGTGGCGTGGTGGTTTTGCGTTGCATATAAGGCGATGTACTGTACCGTTAGCAGAGCTATGGGGCGTATACTATGGGCTGTACATCACTTGGGAACAGAGAATCACACGTTTAGAGCTGGAAGTGGATTCTCAATTGGTGGTTGGTTTTCTTACGACAGGGATCAGTGACATGCATCCGTTGTCTTTTCTGGTACGACTGTGCCATGACTTCTTATCAAGGGACTGGATAGTCCGTATTTCACATGTGTATAGGGAAACTAATTGTCTCGCAGATGGGTTAGCAAACTATGTCTTCTCTTTGCCGTTTGGCTTTCATTCGCTTTCTGTTATTCCTTCTGTTGTTGATTCGCTTTTGCGGGATGATATTATTGGGTCTGCGCGCCCAAGACGCATTCGTTTGTAAGTTTTCTTAATTAAATAAATGGGAAGCTAGCCTCCCGTCTTCTACCAAAAAAAAAAGTTCTCACTTCTTCCTCGTATTTTTCTTTTATTTTTAATATTTTATTGTTAAAATACACTTTGAGAACCTGTTAATAGAAATCCTCTTATAAAAAAATGAATTTCACAATGTACAATCATTATTTTAGATTTCTCTTAGTCATGAAAATGTTTTAAGTGACAGAAATATCCGATTTTCCATATGTCTCTCGTGGATTAGATTGGTTTCACTTTCACCCCATCATCTAATCTGGTTAATAATTTTTTTATTTAACAAATTTAAATAAACTAACATATGATTGTTCAAAACAAACAAAATAAAAATAAATAAATATATGATCACCTCACGTGCTAACGAAGTGGGAAGACCCCAACATCACGTGCGGGAAGCCCATACCTTAGAGAATGGCGCGTGTAAACAACGTACGCATTATATATTTATTTATTTTCCCACGCGCCCCCTTTCTTCTTCATTGACACGCACATTCGTTTCCAATTCTCTCGAATTGTTCAGGGGTCCGTTTTCACCAGTGCATATAACCCTAACCCTAACTCTCTCGTACTTCAGAAAAAAACAATCGAAGAAGAAACGAGTCAAAGAGCGACACAATCGTAACCCGGGAGCTTGATTTCTCCCCTCGATTTCTATGGATTCACAACAGAGCGATCTCTTTGAAACGGCATCTCAGCCGGACACTGTGGCCGACGCGTATACCTTTTTGGAATTCAATTCCCAAGGTGATTCGGAGTTTGATTACCCGGAGTTTCGATCACCGACGGCATGGCCGACCCCGTCTGATTCTATCTCCATCGTCGATCCTTCCGATCGCGGCGGAGGAGGAGCTGCCGCGGATCATCATTCCGAGGCTTCGTCACCTTCTTCCCTCTCTGCCGGTGCCGGTAATGGCGCCAAAGTGGGACGCGGTGGAGTTGGGGGAAGTGGTGGTGTTAGTAGTAGCAGCCAGGTTGATGCATTGGCCACGGGTGTGGGAAATTTGAACTTCGAGGAGGTTGGAGATGATGACGGTTTCGATTATGGTAAGAATGATTTCACGGAGCACGCGTGCAAGTATTGTGGTATCTCGAACCCAGCTTGCGTGGTTAGGTGTAATGTGGCGTCCTGTAGGAAGTGGTTCTGTAATTCAAGGGGAAACACCTCGGGCTCGCATATCGTGAATCACCTGGTTAGTAAACGTCCCTGTATTCAGTTTATCTCGTCTGTAGAAGCCTTTTTCTGGAAGTTCTTGTGTTGTGGTTAAGGCTGATATTAACATGTATCTGGTTTAGTTTGTTTGCTGCACCATTGCCATGCTATAGGGTTACATTTCAACTCTTGGGTTGTGGGGAGTTGCATCCTTTGAGATTCTAATTGGATTTCCTTTTGTCGGTTATTTTTTTTTAAGGTTCGAGCAAAGCACAAGGAAGTTTGTCTCCATAGAGACAGTCCTCTAGGGGAAACAATTCTCGAATGCTACAACTGTGGGTGTCGAAATGTCTTTCTTCTCGGTTTCATCTCGGCAAAGACAGACAGCGTTGTCGTCCTTCTCTGTAGAGATCCTTGTTTAAATGTAAATGCCCTGAAGGATATGAACTGGGACCTAAGTCAGTGGTGTCCCTTGATTGACGATAGGTGTTTCCTCCCCTGGCTTGTTAAGGTTAGTTTCGTTCCTTGCTTTTTTTTGGGTTTTTTTCTCCTTAAAATGACGTGCTCATATTAGAGTTGTTATTAATTCTTGCTATGCAGGTCCCATCAGAGCAGGAACAGCTGAGGGCACGCCAAATTAGTGCACAACAAATAAACAAGATAGAGGAATTATGGAAGACAAATCCGGATGCTACCCTTGAAGACCTAGAAAAACCTGGTGTAGACGATGAACCTCAGCCTGTTCAACCTAAGTATGAAGATGCATATCAGGTATACGTTTTCTCAGCCTTTTATGAAACAAAAATAAGTAGCTCTATGCTCAAGAGAAACAGATAATTCGTCATGCCAGTTTTTTGGACGAGGTTACTGTTAGTATTATGCTTTTATACTTAACCTTTTTGGTGGTTCTTTTTTCTGCAGTATCAAAACGTCTTTGCACCTCTTATTAAGCTCGAAGCAGATTATGACAAGGTGTGTATTTAGTATTTGTAGGATTATTTTTCATGTCCCTTGTATACTTGTTCTAATGGGGCTTATCATCTTGATTCTGCTGTAGATGATGAAAGAGTCTCAAAGCAAGGAAAACCTCACAGTTCGGTGGGATATTGGTCTTAACAAGAAGCGTGTTGCATACTTCGTCTTCCCAAAGGTGGTTGAAATTTAGTGGTTGCTATTAAGACTTGATTAGGGCATTGTCTGATCTAAATTTTTGACGCAGGAGGAAAATGAATTGCGATTGGTGCCGGGTGATGAACTACGTCTGCGCTATTCGGGAGATGCTGCTCATCCAGCTTGGCAATCAGTTGGACATGTGGTATGTCTCTTTCCTGCTTTTGATATGATTACATACGATCTATTCTGTTAGCAGGGTGGATCCTGTAAGTGAGAGCGTTTAGGTCCTTACCAATATTTCTTTTTAATTTCTTCAGATCAAGCTAACTGCGCAAGAGGAGGTTGCTCTTGAACTCCGAGCTAATCAGGTGAGTTTAATTTAATTGTAAGCCTTGCTTTTGTCATCGACTTTTGGAGATATGTTCAACCTTAATTACTCGTGTGTAGGGAGTTCCTATTGACGTGAACCATGGATTCTGTGTTGATTTTGTTTGGAAAAGTACAAGCTTTGATCGAATGCAGGGAGCAATGAAGAATTTTGCTGTAGATGAAACAAGTGTGAGTGGGTAAGTCAGTCAACTGAAAGCCTAGTTCCTTCTTGTGTCCCTTTGTTACTGCACGCTGATTAACCACTGAATTACTACGTTTCTACTTTTTGAAGTTATATTTACCATCAGTTATTGGGACATGAAGTTGAGGCCCAGATGGTCCGAAACACACTTCCTCGACGCTTTGGGGTACCTGGTCTTCCAGAACTGAATGCATCTCAGGTAATTAATGGCTTTCAGCATATCAAATTCACGAAGTTTTTTTGCCGTAACTGCCTTTTTGGAACCTTCAGCATCGTTTTGATCCCATGTGCCTTGTTAACACAATGAGAAATTATTTTCTGAATCTGTATAACGGATTTCTAACAGGTTATATCGTATCTTTGAGCAGGTTAATGCGGTGAAGAGTGTCCTTCAGAAGCCTATCAGCTTGATCCAAGGTCCACCTGGCACAGGCAAAACTGTGACTTCTGCAGCAATTGTGTATCACATGGCAAAACAGGGCCAGGGACAGGTAAAGCTGGTTATTGATCTTTCAGGATGCTTTTTGTGAGTTGAGTACCAGAGATTTAAAATTATTGCCCGACAGGTTCTCGTTTGTGCCCCAAGTAATGTTGCTGTAGACCAACTGGCCGAAAAAATTAGTGCTACTGGTTTAAAGGTAAATATTTTGACCCCCAATGTCTAATTTTCTTTATTTGTTGTTCATTTTGGAAAGTTGCCAGCATCCAACTTTATTTAAAGAGGCTGAAAATATTCTTGTCAAATTATATAGCTTCCTTTTTTTAACTTTTTCCTACTCTGATGTCAGGTTGTTCGCCTTTGTGCAAAGTCAAGGGAAGCTGTAAGTTCTCCTGTAGAGCATTTGACCCTTCACTACCAGGTTAGTTCACATGGTGGCATACTTTAACTCCCTGATTCGTTCTGTTCCCTTCATCTTTCTCTCTTTGAAGATTATTCATATGAATGGTTGCTTGCAGGTACGGCATCTTGACACATCTGAGAAGAGCGAACTGCATAAGCTACAGCAGTTGAAAGATGAACAAGGTCCTACATTTTCAGCTTGTTATCTGTAGTTGACATTTTCCAATCTTCATTTACCTTTCTATTGCCAGTTTCTTGTAACCGATTTGTTTAAGTTTTGAAGTAAACATAACTTTTACATTATTTTTTGTTTTTATTGTCACTAGGTGAGCTGTCAAGCAGTGATGAAAAGAAATACAAAAATTTGAAAAGACAAACAGAACGCGAGATAACCCAGAGTGCTGATGTCATTTGCTGCACTTGTGTTGGTGCTGCGGATCTTCGGTTGTCAAATTTTCGATTTAGACAGGTTAAGATTAATTACTTAAATTTGAGCATCTCTAGTTCTGTGGAAGCTGATATACCCTTCCTCTCTGATAGGTACTTATTGATGAGTCTACTCAAGCAACAGAACCTGAGTGCCTTATTCCTTTGGTCCTCGGGGTAAAACAGGTATTAAGGTTCTCAACGAGCTGACTTGCTACCGTCAATTATTATCGATTGCTTACAGAGTTTTTTGCACTAGGTTGTTCTTGTTGGTGATCATTGTCAGCTTGGCCCCGTCATTATGTGCAAGAAAGCAGCTCGTGCTGGCTTGGCACAGTCTCTCTTTGAACGCCTTGTGCTTCTTGGCATTAAACCAATTAGATTGCAGGTACTATTTTAGTGGCTTTGCTTTAATATAGCAAATTTACCATTTGAAATGGAATTTTGTTACTACGACTGGTGGCTGTCCACTAAATGCTGTCATATTCTCGATTTCAGGTTCAATATCGTATGCATCCAGCTTTGTCCGAGTTTCCATCCAATAGCTTCTATGAAGGAACACTACAAAATGGAGTCACAATTATTGAAAGGCAAACAACAGGGATTGATTTCCCGTGGCCTGTGCCCAACCGACCCATGTTTTTCTATGTCCAGGTATCAAACTTCGCATTGGTATTAATTTAGAACGTTTAAAACCATGGTCTAGCGGATCCCTGGTCCCCGCTGTCCAAAACCCATTAAAACAATCTTGATCCATTTAACTTGTCTTTCAATTTGCAGCTGGGGCAAGAGGAGATCAGTGCTAGTGGAACATCATATCTAAATAGAACCGAGGCTGCTAATGTGGAGAAACTTGTGACCGCTTTCTTAAAGAGTGGAGTTGTCCCCAGTCAGGTGAGTGTACTAGGATTGTTTACTGTGTCTAGTAAATTATTTTGGTATCTGTTGACGTTATCGAATTATGCTCGTTGTTACCAGATTGGAGTGATAACTCCGTACGAGGGACAGAGGGCATACATTGTTAATTACATGGCAAGAAATGGTTCTCTCCGACAACAACTTTACAAGGAAATTGAGGTAGTATTGTCAAAGTCGGTTTTAAAAAGGTTTATTTGATCCTGTCATTTAGTTAACAAGCTCTCGAATTTACAGGTTGCTAGTGTTGATTCTTTTCAAGGAAGAGAAAAAGATTACATCATATTGTCCTGCGTGAGAAGTAACGAGCATCAGGTTTGTGGGTGCTCTGTGGTACACTGCTTCTGGGAAACATTTTAGGATTTGACTCGTAACTGCTGGTTTTATGGTTTTCAGGGCATTGGATTCCTTAATGATCCACGGAGGCTCAATGTTGCACTTACACGTGCTCGTTATGGAATTGTTATTCTTGGAAACCCGAAGGTTCTTAGTAAACAGCCTCTGTGGAATGGCTTGCTGACACATTACAAGGTACACCTATTCTTTAAAGCAGAAATGAGGTCTTTTACTGTATCGTTATTATCACCTTCTGTTGCCACTAAGTTGGTACAATCATTCTTTTCGAGGCTTTGGGATGTAATCCTTTTGAGTCCAGGATTTGTTAAGTAATATGAATGATTGTATGATACTAACTTGAGCATTTTGTTTGTTTTCCTTATCATCGTCAGGAACACGAGTGCTTGGTTGAGGGACCTCTTAATAATTTAAAGCAGAGCATGGTACAATTTCAGAAACCAAGAAAGGTACCAAATGAACCACATTGCCTATCATCGTAAATTACCTTGATAAGCAATCTGAAAATTTATCCTCTTTCATACTTGTTTTTAGATTTACAATGATCGGAGACTGTTTTATGGTGGTGGGGCTGGCATTGTTGGAAATGATAATTTTGGTTCGGGTAATCCTAATGCTGACAGAAGAGGCAGCCGTGGAAGGGGTAAATGTCCAGTACCCTTTTTTTTGGGTATCTTCTGTGATTATATGCCTTTCTGGCCCACCTAATGTGGATCCCTCATGTTAAAACCTTTTCTTCTATTGATTCAGCTGGTGGTTCCTATATGCCTTCTGGCCCACCTAATGGTGCTAGACTACACCCAGCTGGCTACCCTATACCTAGGGTACCACTTTCACCCTTTCCTGGTGGTCCTCCTTCTCAGCCATACGCTATTCCAACTCGTGGACCTGTCGTTGCTGCTCCCCAACCTGGAAACCACGGTTTTGGTGCTGGTCGTGGAAGTTCAGCTGGGGGCCACCTTCCGCACCAACAAGGAACCCAGCATAATGTTGGAACTATTGGCCCTAATCTAAACTTTCCCCTTGATAGTCCAAATAGCCAGCCTTCACCTGGTGGTCCGTTATCACAACCTGGATATGTAAGTATTGTTCGCATCTCTTCTAATCTAGTTTCTGAAGCATTATAGCTCGATTATTTTGGTTTACCATAAAATCATGACACGATAGTTGCCTTTTCAGGGTAGCCAAGCGTTCAGGGATAGATTTATGGGCGGCATATCTCAGGTTGTCTTCTGGTTTAATGTTACCCGGTGACACGGTCGCAATGTAGTCTACTTTTTGTCTGGTGTTTAATCTCCCTTTTTGCTAATACCTCCAGGATTTCTTGGGTGATGATTTTAAGAGCCAGGGATCTCATGTTCCTTACAACATGGCCGACTTTTCTACACAGGTGTAGTTTCTCTTCTGCTTTAGTGATTATAAATGTCATACTTTTTATATAGGATAGTAGGATAAGCGTATTTTGGAAACTCGAAACCTCCTTCATTCATATAGGAGGTTGGGCAAAATCTTTAACTATGTGCTGCAAAGTTTCACCTAGTAATCACTAAGCTTTTGTTTTCTCTTCGTATATGTATATGATGAGTTCTGGGCCATATATCTATATAATTTGTTGGTAGGCCTCACAGGGAGGATATGCTGTTGATTATGCCACACAAGGAGCCCATGGAGCGTTTCCTGGAAACTTTATGAACCAGAATTCTCAAGGCGGCTATTCTCGTTTCAGCGGGGGTAATGATTTTATGTCTCAGGTATGTTTAACCGGGCCTTTCCTTTTAATACAGTTTGTTTATTCTTACACCTTCGTCTGAGCCTGCTACTGCGTATGCAGGAGTATATGGCACATGGAGCACAAGGTCTTTTCACCCAAGCTGGCTTTATCGACTCATCCCAGGATGATGGACAACAGAATCCTTTTGGTGTGAACAATCCTAATCTTCAGTCTCAGGTTTGTCCTTTTGGTGCGAACAATCCTAATTTTGAGTCTTAGGTTTACATTTACAATCAACGAAAACAAGGTTTTCTTAAGATGGTGAAGGTTGTGGACCTTGTGGTTGTGGGTTCATTAAAGAGAAAATACACACTGAACATTGACGCAAACTCAGACAAATAATTGAGGCCTTACTAGTAGCATTCACCATCTTTATCTCTGTACACATGTTTCTTCTGGTCAAAAGATGCTAACGGCTCTTGTTGCTCAGGGTCTCCCGAATTCACTCTACTCGCAGCCTTTCTCACACTACACGCAGCCACTAAACCTTTCAGGCCCACAGCAATCTCAACCTAACCAAGGCTCACAAAACCCAAAGCTTCCTTACAATGGCTAAGGTGACAAAGGCAAAAAGTTGAATGCAACGGGTTTATAAACCCTTTTTGCAAATTCAGCAGCTTGGTATCGTGCTATCACGGCTCCAAACAAACATCTGGTGGCTTCCGGGTGCTTGCAAGGTACGTGTGCCTTTCTGGCTCGCTTTAACGCAGCAACAGGTAATGATAATGAAGAGAAACAGGTACCTAAGTAACCTGGGGAAAAAGTCTTTGGTCCCGTAAATCCTCTGGGCTTATATGTTTGTTTTCTGCCGTGTAATATCATAATCTCACTATTGTAGTCAGTTATCTGAAGCTACCCATAGTTAAATTTGGTGGTGATATTGATATGATTACTACAAAGCTCTTGATTTATTTGGTTTTTTTTTTTGATAATTGCACTTAGTGCTTGATTTGAATCATTGTTTCGGTAATATGATTTGGTTCTTTGTGAGATATGTGCAAGTTTTTTTTCACATCGGTTCCTTGTGGCTTATAGGGGTTTGTCGGTCCAATCTGGTTTTTTGGTATTGATATTCATGAACATCGGTTTGATACGGTTAAGGCTTGAATTTGTTTTTGGTTTTTTTGTCAAAATATATCTTTAGTTTGAAGGATTTTCAAAAAAAAATCTCTCAAGTCTCAGTGCAGTTGAAGATTTATCTTTCCAGGATTGGTTTGTTTTGGCTTTGTTAATGGTGGTTTGGTTTTAAAACGGGATGTCACCAGCATTCGTCTCTTTGCTAGGTTCCTTGTGACCTTGAGCACACGTGTCATTTCAGTATGAGGCGGTGTTTAATGGATACTTTGTTGGGTCTCCATCCAATAGGCCCCAGAAGCCCATAAATCTTACACGAAACGCGCTTTTTTGTTTTTGGATTAACCTCAATCGGACAAGAAACTCAAGTATTTTGGCTATGTCATCTCGAAGTTTTAGCTTTATCTTTAAAATCAAATAGGAATTGAAAGGGACTTTCTCACGGACTGGAATTTTTAAAAATAATAAACTGAAATGCGAGATGCCGTGAACTTTATACCTGCTCGCTAGATTCAGGATCCAGCTGGGCCTTCAAAATCAAATCTTTAAAATTTTCCCTAAATATTTCTCATATCCGTTGATATTGGCTTTTGATACGCCTCAAATTTCTTCTTTTTTCATTATTGGTATGGTAACATACCAAAAATAAAATAGAAAAGCTTTTTACTTTACCTTTTTCATACCTGTCCTATATTTTTGTAGATAAATTTAATCTCATTTTATGTGTTTTTCTGGGTACATATATAGGAGTTTCACGTCAGAATTTTGACTCGCGCCAATCGATTAAACCCGTCTCTAATAGTTTAAAGTAGAACAGATATTTTTGTAATCAATCTTTAATTTGTTTTCCCTGATTTTATCTTGACCGTCTCTAATATTTTATTAACCTGGACAAAAGAAAAAAAAGCGTAACCGTTGAGCATCAATCACATTTGCTAATTTATCGAAAAAAAATAAAGGGCACTGTGATAAACTCCGTCACGCAAAATTATTTTTTTTTACCTTTGAAGGAAAACAATAATTTTCCTTCTTAAAATTTTGTACTTTATTTAGACATAAAAATAAAATAAATAATATACAAATTCGATTTACATAATGATAATGTTAATACACGAAATTAATTAGATAGGCATTTTTCGATTATATAAAATGAATAAAGCGAGATTAAAATATATATATATATATATATATATATATATATTTGACGCCGAGGACAGCTGTATATTTGATTTAAGCGTAGCTTCAACTCCATAACAGTCTCTCTCTCTCTCTTTCTCAGACGCTGAAGAAAACAAAAGGAAAGCGAAGTAAAACAGAAAGAGACCATCGCTGACTCACTCCGGAAGATCCAAAGCTTCAAAGCAAAATCCGGATTTTCCTTCCCTTTACTCGATTTCTAATCAGGTTTAACCATTTTATCCACTCTCTTCTCTTCGCCTTTTTCGTTTTTCTCTTTTTTGCGATTGCCGTATCCGCGGAACTCTCCTCACGCCGTGACTCAATTGTTTTTCCTCTTACTAGATTTCTTAAAATTTCTCGTGCTGTTTTTGATTTGTTGCAGAAGGGGAATCTGTTCAGATTTCGTATGCGACATCACTTCGCAGGGGAAATTTTGAATTCGAGACTGTTTATGGAGATAGCTGTGAATTCAGATTAGTAGAAGCTTTAGGGAATTGCGAGTTTTCCTTAGATGTCGTCTAGTGTTATTTGGGTTCTCTCTGGTAGTGTGTGTGATTGATTTTTTGCTTCCCTTGGTGATGCTCGAACTCGTGTTCTTGTGTGTCCTTTTGGCGTCCACGCCATGTCTTAGCTTATCACAGTACCGATTCACTCAATCAAAGAGCCCTGTGAGATTGTTTTCAGTCGAAGATTCTGGGAATTCTAGTTCCCGGAGTTCCGCGACTTGTCAGGACCTGGATGGCGTTGGATCGTTGAACACCACTTGCACATTGAACTCAAATCTGCGTTTTGATTCTGATATATATGTATACGGAACTGGAAATCTCAACATACTTGCCCATGTCTTAGTTGAATGCCCCGTCGAAGGATGTATGATCACTTTCAATGTCTCTGGAACTATTCATGTGGGTCAATCAGCGAAAATCGTTGCCGGGTCTGTGGTTTTCGCTGCTTTCAATTTAACCATGGATAGCAATTCTTCTATCTACACGACTGCGTTGGCTGGACCACCGCCTTCTCAGACTAGTGGAACACCGGTCGGTACCGACGGTTCAGGCGGAGGCCATGGTGGGAGAGGTGCTTCGTGTGTGAAGAGCAATATATCAACTTATTGGGGTGGCGATGTTTACGCCTGGTCATCTTTGCATGAGCCGTGGAGCTATGGGAGCGAGGGAGGCGTTAAGTTATCCACAAAGAAAATCAGAGGCTAAGGTGGAGGCCGTGTCAAACTGATAATGAAGGACACAATACAGTTGAATGGATCTGTTTCCGCGGATGGTGGTGATAGTGGAGCGGAAGGGGGTGGAGGATCTGGAGGAAGCATCTGTATTCATGCTGTAAAGCTGTAAGTCTCAATCATTTACAAATTTTGTGGAAGAATGAATTATATCTTACTTATTTAGAGCTGCAACCTGACTGTAACAAATTTTGAAATACTTTGAAATTGATCTTATTGGATGGTAGCTTTGTTAATTTTGCTTCAGTTTCAATCTTCCTCACGTGTCATTTGGATATGTAGGAAGGGTTATGGTAGAATATCCGCATCAGGTGGGAGGGGATGGGGTGGAGGTGGTGGAGGAAGGATCTCCCTTGACTGTTATAGCATACAAGAAGATGTCGAAGTTCTCGTGCATGGTTTGTATTTCTTTTGCTACCTTTCAGCGCTCATGCAAGTGACATAGATCTTCTACAGGCTGTATTTATCGTCCGTGTGAATCTCATTAGTTGTGCTTTCAAGTAGTTTTAAACCCTTCTGAAATATTTTCCGGCTTCCCTATTATGGGCAAACTTTATGTCCTTTCTTGTTACTTGTGGTTTGAGCTCTCCATTTTAGGCTGTGTGTTGAATATTTTAGTAGTTCATCTATACTAAATTGTTTGGTTCTATTGTCATTTAACTGCAGGTGGTGCAAGTATCGGGTGCCCCAAAAATTCTGGAGCAGCTGGAACGTATTTTAATGCGCAATTAGTGAGTTTAAGGGTTGGAAATGATAACATGACTACAGAGACAGAAACTCCTTTGCTCGATTTTCCTACAAGGCCTCTGTGGTCAAACATCTATGTAGATAATCATGCAAAAGTTTTGGTTCCGCTGCTGTGGACCAGAATGCAGGTCAGTTAATTTCCTGAATGTTTTTTCTTTCCAATGAAGTCCTGAATCATCTTCTCTACCCTGATTCTTTTTATGATCCGCGTACACCTTTTTAATCCATGGTATTTATTAAAATATGATTGACTTTCTATATGCTTTCTTTAACAGTTGACCTTTCAATTTTCAGTTCTTTCTTATTAGGCTTATTAAATACAACCCCCTTGGTCTCTCTTTCTAGAAAAAGACTTTGTGTTGGCACTATCCCTTATTTTTTATTTTTCTGATTATGAAGGTCAGAGGTCAAATCAGTCTTTATCGGGGAAGCAGCATTGTCTTCGGGTTATCAAAATATCCAATTTCAGAATTTGAGCTTGTTGCAGAAGAGCTTTTAATGAGTAACTCTGTTATAAAGGCAGGTTATTGTTCCTAACCATCCATTAACAATCTTGTCTCTTTTACACTGTCTTGCTTTATCTATATGTTTTGTTTTGTTAAGTTATTATGTCCGTAAATGAAGGTTTATGGTGCATTACGACTCGTTACGAAGATGCTGCTCATGTTGAATTCTGTGATTAAAATTGATGGTGAAGGAAACCCTGCAGTGCCTTCCTCTGTCCTTGAAGTTCGAAACCTTGCAGTTCTTACGGTATACTTGTAAAGCTTATCATGTCTCTTTTTCTTCCGTTGGTTGGATTGGAAGACTGATTTTGACTTCTTATTGTTGTAGGAAAATTCCGTCATTACTTCCAATGCGAACTTGGGTGTATATGGTCAAGGAATGTTGACGCTCACCGGTCCTGGGGATGCAATTAAAGGCCAGAGACTTTCCTTATCTCAGTTTTACAACATAACCGTAAGAAATTATTGTTTTAACATGATTATATCATCCAACTTCTGTTGATTTGTTTATATCTATGTTATTATGAGATCATGTTTTTGTCTGTCTGTTACATACATTTACTTAGAAATAGTTATCGGTGGACTATGCAAAACTGTTTTTTTAAAGTTCCTCAATTTGGCAGGTTGGACCAGGTTCTATACTGCAAGCACCACTTGACGACAGTGAAAGCAAAAACGCGTGAGCATGACTTCCTATATGTTAACATTATTTTTTGTGAGGGTGATGATTAGTGCTAGACTTATAACTGAAACGCTTGTGCTAGACAATCTCTTTCTTTTTTACAGTGTTACTCATGCCCTTTGTGAGAGCAAGACATGCCCAGTAGACTTGATAAGTCCACCGGATGATTGCCATGTCAATTATACGCTATCCTTTTCTCTTCAGGTAAGTTAGATATAGAAGTATCTTAATGTTTCAAAATTAACTTTGTGGCACGAGTTAAATTTTGTGATGTATAGACTTTGTACTACTTACTATGTGGTCACACAAGTACAGAGTCTACTATTAATAAATTATTAGGCTGATCAAAACTTTTTGCTAATATACGCCAAACAATTGTGAGTTCCATTATCCTGCAACATTCCGGTTGTGCATAGTAACCCTTTCTGTTTTAGTCTCCTGGAGTACTTGTCTGCTTCTTAATGACTTTAGCCTCGCACTTTTGATAATTCTTCAACCTTTTAATTTTTTAGATTTGTCGGGTTGAGGACATTCTTGTGAGTGGACTTGTTAAAGGAAGCATAATTCAAATCCACAGGGCAAGAACGGTAGTAGTTACTGATGAAGGCTTGATCACTGCATCTGAATTTGGTACATAAACTATGAAAACTCAATCTTTAATTCCCTTTTCAGCAAATTCCTATAGCTGTTTGCCCTTTCACTGCAGCGGGATTCTCACTTTGTTGTTGAAATTTTATTTATCTTTCTGCGTATGCAAGAAGATTAATGTGGTTTCTGATTCTCTGCATAAAATTCCTATGACAGGTTGCAGTGGTGGCCTGGGTAAGGGACTTTATTCAAATGGGGCTGGTAGTGGTGCTGGGCATGGAGGGCGAGGGGGATCAGGCATTTTCAATGGGAGAGTATGCAATGGAGGTCATACCTACGGCGATCCGGATTTTCCCTGTGAGTTAGGGAGCGGAGCTGAAAGTCCAGATAAATCATATGGGAACGTGATTGGTGGAGGGATGATTGGTCAGTACTATATAGTTCACTTTTCTCCTTATTTAGCTGGCAGCCAATAATAGTACACTCTGAACTATCTGTTTACTCATCTGACTCTTTCAAGTCACATATACAAATTCGTTTTCCACTTTTTCAGTAATTGGCTCCATCCACTTTCCTCTTCTGACACTTGATCTGCGTGGATCCCTAAGCTCTGATGGCCAAAGCCTTCGAGAGCCAATGGCGAATAGTAAAAGATCTTTGGTCGGTGGAGTTGGTGGAGGATCTGGTGGGACGATTCTTCTTTTCCTTCAGAGGCTTGAAATCTCAAAGAACTCATCTCTATCAGTTCGAGGGGGTCGGGGTGGCCCTCTTGGGGGTGGTGGTGGTGGAGGTGGGAGACTTCACTTTCACTGGGACATGTTACACACTGGTGACGAGTATTTTCCTGTTGCAACCGTCAAGGGGTCCATTAGTAATAGGTTTGCACCATTATCCGGATTGCATGATTACATGCTTGCTACTTTGTGGGTCATTTGTAGTTGCTCGGGTAAAGCCATGCATATATACGTTGATTCTTAGTACTATGCATCGCCATGGATATGAGAGGACAGTGGGATCTTACTGTTGATGCTTGAGACTCTGCCTGTACTCTCTTTTTTTAATGCAAATTTTGGAACGTATCTTAACTCTCTGGAATCTGACAGAAAATTTAATTACATGGAAAACGTATTTTTATGAAACTTGAACACAGACCTTGAATTGCTTGCTTTCTGATGTTTTCAGAGGAGGTGCAGGAGACAATGGTGGCCGTTTCGGGGAAGAGGGAACAATGACTGGAAAAAAGTGTCCAAAGGGACTCTATGGTACATTTTGCTTGGTAAGCCTAATGGTTTATTATGTTGTGCTTACATCTACACTGGCCATTTATGTCTTAGCTTTTCACCACTGTTACTTGTCCCTCATTCCAGCAACAAAATTAGTGTAACAAACCACGAAATTGGACAGGCGTAGTGTTCTTTTAGCATAATTGCAAACCGCTGCCTTGTTTGTTTGTTCCTGATACTTCTCGATATCTCTGGATTCATGTGTTGTTTCAGGAATGCCCCATTGGCACTTACAAGAATGTTGAAGGCTCTGACAAACGTCTTTGTACACCCTGCCCACCCGAGCATCTTCCAAATCGTGCAAAATTTGTATACGTGCGAGGTATTTTATCTTATAGTTCTCTTGTTCTTCCGTCCCCTGATCTTGTGTTTCTTCTTAATTGGGATGTCTTCTGACGAAAGGAGCTTTGAATCTGCAGGAGGAGTTAGTGAACCTGTTTGTCCTTACAAATGTGTATCTGACAAGTACAGAATGCCAAACTGCTATACACCTCTGGAAGAGCTTGTTTATACATTTGGAGGGCCATTGCCCTTTGCTCTTCTTCTATCTTGCGTGGTGGTAGTTTTGGGTCTGTTGCTAAGCACATTAAGTATCAAATTGCTCAGACTAAGTTTCTATGGTGCCAGTTCCATCGAAAACCAGAGTGCTCATTGTTTACCCCATCTTCTCTCACTCTCTGAGGTATGGTGTTGCGGAAATTGTCTTGTCCCAAATCTTCCCTTTTTTTTTAAGACATAAGGATCCAGTACTTTTCAACCAAACTTTCTGGCCTATTATTTTGTCATTCTAGGTTCGAGGCGCAAAATCTGATGATACCCAAACCCATGCTTACCGTATGTACTTCATGGGTCCAAACACTTTCAGGGAACCATGGCATCTGCCCTACTCACCTCCTGATGCAATCATCGAGATAGTGTAAGGATATAACTTGACTGGCTCAAATTCTGTTGCGATTAGATGCCATTGAATGTTTGAATGAAGTGGTTGAACTAAAAGTTATTGGCATGAATACGAAAGCTAAAGTTACAAACTTACAATCTCTTTTGTGTTACTTATTTATAATAAGTATGTCTGTTCTCTTTACCATTTTCCTGAAGTAGTGACTTTGTATGTCACTAATCCAGAGTCGATTTTCTTCAATCCTACTCTTTGCTGACCAATGTGACGTTGACTTTTAGCTCATTTTATTCCAAGGCATGTCCACTTATTGTTCTGTACATTTCTGATTCGCAGGTACGAAGATGCTTTTAACAGATTTATTGATGAGATCAACTCTACAGCGGCATATGATTGGTGGGAAGGGTCTGTGCACAGCATTCTATTAGTTCTCGCATATCCTTGCGCCTGGTCTTGGAAACAATGGCGTCGCAGGAGAAAAATTCATCGCCTTCAGGAATATGTAAAATCTCAATATGACCACTCTTGCCTCCGCTCGTGCAGATCTAGAGCTCTCTACAAAGGCATGAAGGTTCGGGTTCTAATTATCTAATGTTATACTTGTTGCTTCACAGTCAGCTACCTTTTACTTTGTATTTTGACTGTCTGTGTCCAACTTCGAAACAGGTTGGAGCCACTCCGGATCTGATGGTTGCATACGTAGATTTCTTTCTTGGTGGTGACGAGAAGCGTGTAGATATGGTCTCTATTATACAGAAAAGGTTCCCAATGTGCATACTTTTTGGTGGAGATGGAAGTTATATGTCACCCTATAGTCTTCATAGTGACGCACTGTTAACAAATCTTCTTGGCCAGGTTAGCTTATCTCTCTCCGTATTTTTTTTTTTCCTTCCTAAATCTCCACACTGAAAATATTCTAAAGGTCCCAAACCACTATTTCAGCACATCCCACCAAGTGTTTGGCACCGCTTTGTCGCCGGTTTAAATGCACAGCTTAGGACTGTGAGGCATGGATCAATTCGTTCAGCATTACTTCCTGTCATTAGGTGGATAAACAGCCACGGAAATCCTCAACTCGAATTCCACGGAGTAAGAATTGAACTTGGATGGTTTCAAGCTACAGCTTCTGGATATTACCAACTTGGTATCTTGGTTTTTGTTGGCGATTTTCCTCTGAACTCTGTAAACCAATCGATTTCATTCAGCAGAAGTGACGACGAGTCCCCTCGGTGAGCCATGATAGATTTTGCTTCTCTTTGACCTAATCTGGTTATCGTCACTTGCCTGAGACTTGAGCCACTCAACCTGCTTAATCGTAACTCCATTTTATAGGAACAGCTCTGCACGTCCCAGCAAGTCTCTTATCGAGTTGCAACAAAACTTGATCCAACCAGGACATGGATTATCTCGGAAGAGAATCAATGGTGGGATCAATGGAGGCCTCATCAATGAGATCTCAATAGAATCTCTGGAGTACAGGAGGGACTTACTTTTTCCGTTTTCTCTCTTATTAAACAATACCCGACCCGTTGGTCGTCAGGTTACATATTCTCTACTCCTGAATAAACTATTCTCCTGATTCTTTTTCTTTTCTTTTGTGTTAACATAAGCAAAATCTTCATGCGGTGTATGCAGGATACTCTTCTACGTTTGATCTCCATCCTTCTTCTTGCGGATCTTTCCGTTACGCTTCTTGCACTGCTCCAGTTCTATTGGCTTGCCCTTGCAGCTTTTCTCGCTATTCTCCTGATTCTCCCTCTCTCTCTGCTTTGCCCATTCCCGGCCGGACTTAACGCTTTATTGAGTAAAGAAATGAGAAGAGCTTCACTTACTCGTATCTACGCCCTTTGGAACGCTACATCTCTAACCAACGTCGTAAGTTGAATACAAATATTTCAAAAACAAGTGACCTCGTTTTCTCTCTATTGTCTCTTATTCCCCCAAGTATTTATGCAGATTGTGGCTTTCATTGGCGGTGTCATTCATTCTGGGTTTTTCTCTGACCAACTAAATAACAAGACAAACATCTGGAACGCCATAAGGTAATAAATATTGTTTTTATTTTGTTCTTGTTTATGGAACATATCAAACTTCTTTACTTGTTACTGTATACTCAGTACAAAATTTGTAATTACTTGATCTCAAAATTGGTTTATGTTTTTGGCAGAGACGATGATAAGTGGTGGGTGTTACCAACAATCCTCTTGTTGCTCAAGTCAATACAAGCTCGGTTCCTTGATTGGCACGTCGCAAATCTCGAAGTACCAGACTTTTCTCTTCTTTGCCCCGATCCAGATACTTTCTGGGCATATGAATCTGGAGCTTGACAAACAAAATCATTTTAAAGAAAGACAAGGCAAAAGGTATATCTTATTTTTCATGTAAATCTGGTAAAAAGTACAAGTTCTTCTCAGTGTTAGGTGTTATCTGGTTATATATTTGTGGAGTAAACTTAGGGTTTTGCCAGATGAAATGGTAGTTTTAGAAACCAGAGAGAGAGAGTGCGAGTTCTGTAATGCTTAAAAGTTTTGCAATAACGTTAAATTCTAGAACACAATGGAGACCAATTCTAAAACCTGACCGAATTTTAATTAAGTTATATTAATTTTATTTGTTTGATATCTGAAAAGTTCAAATCGAACCTTGATGTGAATAAAATGGAACAAATTTGATCCTTTTTAACTATTTAACTGGAACGAACTCATAATCCATCTATATGTTAATGTTACATTCAGTTTCTTTTGGTAACTATTTTTTCTGAACATAACAATTAAAAACATTATGTAAAAGTAAAATTGAGCCATTTTTTTTTTTTTTTTTTAACAAATCTTCATTCAAATTATAAAGAAAAATACAGGTTCCCCGGTTACAGCTCTTCATCTTCACCAAATCTGTACAACTAAGATTAGCAATTAGCAGCCTATGCTAAGCAAAAGTCTAAAACTACAACAACTTAATTAGCTAGTAGAGTAAACCACGAAGTGAGCAAAGAAACCGAGGAAGAAGAGCTTCTCTGAGCCCGAGATAGAGAATCCAGCCTGAAACGGATAGTAGCTTCGATATCAGCGATTACCGTGACCACTGGTCTCGACAAACCGGAATGGAGCCTAGCATTCCTCTCTTTCCATATAGAGTAGATAGAAGCTTGGAACACTAACTTGAGGATTAAGGCAACGTTCTTATCTCTAATTGGGGCTTTCATCCATCTCAATCCATCCTCAAACAAACTGGGAGGATTAAGATGGGCTTTGGAGGAAAAGAAAGACCAAACCTCATTACTAAAAGGACAATCGAAGAAGAGATGCTGCCGAGATTCATCATGAACGCAACATAGAAGATAAGTGGACGAGACTGGAAGAACAGGGAACCTTTCTTAACCGATCTATTTTACAGTCAAATATTGGTTACAATTTTTGCTAAAATGCCGAACAATTTGAAACACTAAACTATAACTGAACCTAAATCCGGATTCAACACAGCTGATGATCATAGATGGTTCAAAAAAATCAAGACTGGAAGTCGGAAAACTTTGTAATTTCATATATCTTATCACAGGCTTTTGACGATATATAGAAACTATAAGATTAAAACAGTTAAATGGGCCATAAGTGGGCTTAATTGTTTTTAAGACAGGCCTTTTCCCAGTTTATGTTGGCCCGAAACTAGAGTTAGAAAACTCGCTTCACGCGCCATCAAAGCGCGTGAACTTCAGAGTCCGAGAACAACACTTGAGCTACAGCATTTTTAAGAGTTCTCGGATTCTCTCTATCGACTCTCTCTCCCATCCGCGTCGTATATCTCCCCAATTTTCCCGAGACTCATCACCACCAAATCGCCGCCATGTTCAGACAAACTTCTCGCCTCCTCTCCCGATCTGTCGCCGCCGCATCCTCGAAATCGGCGACGGCTCGTGCCTTTTCAACGGAACTTCCATCGACGATCGATTCGACTTTCGTCGAGGCATGGAAGAAAGTCGCCCCGAACATGGACCCGCCGCAGACTCCTTCTTCCTTCATGAAACCTCGTCCTTCGACCGCGTCTACGATTCCGACGAAGCTCACCGTCAATTTTGTCCTCCCTTACGCATCTGAGCTTGCCGGAAAAGAGGTCGGTTTTCATTTTCTTCGATCGTCGTTCCCATTTTGTTTTTGAGGGGCTTGATCTGTGATTTATACCTGGTATGTGTCGTGTGGTTACACTCTGGATATTGTATTGTGTGTGGTTTTTGGTCTGTGATTTCATCTGCGGATTTGTGGAAAGTCTTGAACAGCATTTCGGATTTGTTCCCTTATAAAAAAATGACGCTGATAAATGATTCATGATAAGCTATGAAAATGTGCTTAATTAGGTCTTGGGACCTTTGATTTTGGTTGGATCTGGCGGCGCTATATATTAGGGTTTTTGATGGTGAAACCTGGGAGGCTGAGACTAGCAGAAGTGCCGATTTTTGCGGTGGAATTTTATTGATTTTTCAGTTGCTAGCACTGAAAATTTCCGAATCAAAAGTTGCACCTGTTAGTGATTAAGAAATAACCAAATCTCAGTAGATACTCAGGTGAACCATGTGTTGTCTCTGAAAATGTTAGATTCTGTTTTCTTTTCTGGATTGAGTTTCGTCACTGAGAAACTGAGACTAGTTTGATTAATCCACTGCCTCTTAGTTATTTGTTGATCAATCATTAAAATGGGGTAATTGCATCGCAACTCTTAAAAGAAGTTTGGTATTTCTCTTCATAGAAACGATCCCAATTTTTTTTTATGGTTTCCAATACAAAATGGTATTGACAAATAATGTCTGTTTCATATATAATCTATTATATATCTTGAAACCGTGAGATTCATCATGTCCAGTAATAATCCTACATGATACTGACAACCTTAGTGTTAAGTGCTGACTGTTAATTTATTTGAATTGGTTGATAAATGTATATTCAGGTTCTCATAGTTTACAGTTGAATATCATCAGCACGCTGTAGGTAGTGCATTCGCTGTGGTATCTCTTGATGTACTAGAATCCATTGAAAACTTATATCGTCCCAGACTTACTTCATGATGCATCGAAAGCTAATATCACCATCTTCTTCTATTTATACAAACTCAAAAACTATCCCATAGTTGTTGGCTGGTTTCTTTTCTTGTGTTTTGATTCATAACTCGAAGCTTATTGGTTTCTCTTTGTCCACTTCAAGGTCGACATGGTCATCATCCCCGCGACGACAGGACAAATGGGAGTTTTGCCCGGACACGTTCCAACAATCGCTGAGCTGAAACCCGGTATCATGTCCGTTCACGAAGGCACTGACGTGAAGAAATACTTCGTGAGCAGTGGTTTCGCATTCCTCCACGCAAACTCCGTCGCTGACATAATTGCTGTTGAGGCCGTGCCGCTTGAGAACATTGACCCTAGCCAAGTCCAAAAGGGAATAGCTGAGTTCACGCAGAAACTTGCTTCTGCTACAACAGATCTTGAGAAAGCAGAGGCACAGATCGGTGTCGAAGTTCACAGTGCTATGAACGCAGCTCTCTCGGGCTAAAAAAAGAAGGTTCCTCCTCTCTTTTCCTCCTTTGTTTCTTCGAAGAAAAAGAAAAAAAACTAAAATCATTTGGCTTTTCAAGTGATTTGTGAAGTCCCTTTTTACTACAAAGGATGGAATAAATTAGAAATTGATTTTTCCTTTTGTTTAATTGTGTTGGGACTTTGCTTGAATAAATGATTTTGTTGAAGAGCACACAACAACATAAAAAAAGTTTCTTGTGTTCATATGTCTCTCTACTTGTTTGTGTTGAGAAAACTAAGTTTCGAATTTATTTTAATGTTTTCATTTCCTAATATGCTATGTAAGACCTGTTTTTCCTTTCTTCTGTTATATGCCACTTATATATATGTGCGTTTCGCAAAAATTATTGCTACTTTCCGTAAGGGTAGAAAGTTTTAAATACTTGGGACTGTTCGACAGATAATTTATATATCAGAACTGGGCCGTTGAGCAAGTAACGATACTTTATTTGTCCTTATAACTCTTGTTTCTTATGCGAACACTGAAATTAAGAACAAACCAAATAAAAGACCCAGAAGGCCAGAAGTAGCCTTGGGATTTTGATTCTATAGCTTCCACCTAACTCTTCCATGGCCCGAACATAATAAGCTTTAATTAGCAAGAGCCTCGTCAAAGTCTTGGCCCTTAGTTGAAAAACGAATTTTATTTAGATAAATATTTTCTAAAAATAAATAACCGATCACGATGATATCGTTGACTTGGCTCCGCCTTTCGCTTTTTATAGAAACAAAAATTCACTGGTTTAATAGAAACAGCTATTACGGATGTTAAACAAAGAAAAAACAAATAAATAAACGAGAGTAGTAAAACAAACAATAACTTTTGCAAGTAATAGAGAAGAGTTTGATCAGAATTTGAGTCATGAAGGCAGCTATTTTGTTTATCCTATCTTGTGTTTTTTTGTTTCTTGTTTTGAATTATGTTGAAGGTAACTCATAAATTTCCTTTTAATTCTTTATTCGATGATATTCAGGGAATATGGAAGGAAGATTATAAAAGTTAAACTAAAATCAGAGTGTAAAACTTACCATAAACTTTTAGTAATCCTTCCTAATTTTTTTTGGTGACTCTTCCTAAGCTTTTCAATTTCAATTGTGTTGCAACTTAAATTGTTCTATCTTCAATATAACAATTATGTGTTGTTGATATATAAAACAATAGATGTGGAAGCTGCACCCGCGCCAAAAAGGAAGTGTGACCTTCAAGTTAGAGGAATTTACAAAGGAAAATGCGGAAATGATGGAAACAAGGTGTGCAAAGGCGAAACCAATAAGGAACATAAAGCCAACTATGCCATTTGTCAATGTTTTGACATGCCTTTTAACTTTTCGGTTGCACATAAGTGCACTTGCAGTCATGGACCTTGCTGATTTTTGCTGTTTCTCCGTAACCAAAATCTCTACTTACTAATAATAATTAATAAATATACTAAGAGAAAGGTGCCTAGAGTGTTTGGTGTTACATGCGTTATAAAAAAAGGCGTGTCAATTTAATACTTAGAAAGTAGTATGTGTATATCAAAATTAAATTGCTTCTTTTTTTGGTACTCAGCTGTTCCAAATATCTTAAACTGTTTGTTATATGTGATCATAAAAAAAAATTAACGATATTTTATCATCTCTTGAGTATCAAACCCGTTACGCAATTCATCTGTTATATCATTGTGTACATAAGGAATATTATGCATTTTTTGCTAATTTGTCAGCAACTTTATTATTTCCTTGTGTACTTTGCTAATAGACTTGTCCACTTGTGTCCCATTGGACCCATTCACAAATCGACAATTTGATTGCAATCCCCTTACAAAAATTCACTCTTGTAAAATCTTTGCATTGCTATTAGTAAAGCTTCTAAAACCGTTAAAACCTCCTGTGATCATCCCGAATAACCCAACCTGATTTCGATTTATGATTTATGTTTAGAAAACTTGCATCATAATTACATTTGAGTCACTCACCACCAGTTTAAACACCGAGGCTCAACGGTAATAGAACGGGATCATGGCTATATGAACTTATGGAAGCAAGCTAAGTTTATGGAAACCGAGATAAGAGTTCAATGAAAATGAGCTTAAATCAATTTGTAATGTAGAGTTGTCACTGGAGTTTCATGTACATTGATCTACAGTAGAGTCTTTCTCATGTTTTCTTGATGGATATTAGATTAAGCAAAAAGCTAGAACAGGATGAATTCTTTACGATTATGCCACTCATCAAAAACTCCTCCTCTATAGATTTAGTCACAAACTCCATTGGAAGCCAAAGCTACAAGGAAGGTGGGATATACAGAGTCACTTTCTCTGGTGAAAGTTAAACCATCTACAACAATGGTCTTTATTCTGACTCCCACAAATGTAAAAATAAAAATATTATTATTTTTATTTCGTGGATGTTACTTTATATGCTGAAAATGCTGTAATCCTCATTTTAAGTAAATGAAACTAGTTGCCGACAAAAAAAAAAGTATAGATTTAACAAAGCCGTATATATCAAATTTGGTGAGAGGTGGTGAGTAAATTAAAATTAGATAATAAAGATTTAAAGCCCGTTACATACACAAACTTACAATAGAGGAAAAAGGTGTGAGTGAGAGGGAAAGAAAAGGAGAGATGCAAACACCAAACACACAAGTTTGGTCTTAAAAGACAGTCATGTCGTCATAATTTAGAGTGCTTCCGCCATGGACAACCTCCTTCGAATGCATTCTCCAGGACGTCTTCCATTCTCTTTGCCAATATCACCTGCATGCACCATTCATTCACACCACAATTTAGATCAAGCTAACGCTAGAGTCGCGTTTATTTCTAGAAACCAAAAAAGAAAAGAAGACTCGAGAAGATTGGAGTAACTTAACCTCCAGGCTGGAAAGTACAGCGGCGGGTACTTCAACCAAGTCCTTGGAGTTCCTCTGCGGTAGAATCACTCTTTTGATACCATACCTATGTGCAGCCAGTATCTGTTCATCCAATTAACCCCCACATATGTTAATCATTTAATAATCTTCCATATGTGCTCTCTATAGTTAGAAAGCAGCTTTACCTTATCTTTGATGCCACCAACGGGCAGGACGAGGCCTCTGAGTGTCATCTCTCCGGTCATGGCTGTGTCTGCTCTTACTCGTTTCTGACTGAAGAGCGAAACCAGAGCCGTCACCAGAGTCACTCCCGCTGAAGGCCCGTCTTTCGGCACTGCACCAGCAGGGAAGTGAATGTGAATGTCTCGTCCATCAAGAACATTCATGTCCCCTGCAAATGCCAGCTTGAAATCCGACGCACGGGCTCTCACCTACAAATACATGATCAAACTAAATTCTTCTTCTTCCGAAAATGTTACAATCTGTAATGAGCGAGGGGGGTTTCAAGCCAAGATTTTTTTTTACCCATGTGAGAGCTAACTGAGCAGATTCTTTGATAACATCTCCAAGTTGGCCCGTCAAATGCATTTCCCCCTTACCCACCATAGACGTAGCCTCCACGAACTGGACCTCTCCACCAAAAGTAGTCCAAACGAGACCCACCGAAACGCCAGCTGACGCCACTCTATCAGCGGCTTCACTGTCATCAAACCTTGGAGGCTGCATTGCAACCACAAAACAGCATGCATGCGTTTAATTTCCATAAATGTCACTTTTGTTTGCGTCACAATAATGATATTCCGCTATTACGAATTTTTTAAAGGAGAGCTTTACCCCGAGGATTTTTTCAAGCATGGTCTCATCCACCACCAAAGCTGAGGGACTCTGGAAGGTACTTCCAATTTCATGATCATTTACGCCCATTGGAATAACTTCCATCTCCACTTCGCCTCCCTCGGCCATTCTACCATTTAGCAGAGGAGAGGCAAGTTTCTGCACATCTTTGCTCAATGGAAGAGTTTGTTCATGCTCTGCGACCATCACAGCAGCTGCACGAGCCAAAGCAGCTAAGTTTCTTTCTAGACTACGAACACCGGCTTCCCTTGTGTACCTCTGAATTATATTTTTGACCATTGCCTATGGCCAATAGAAGAAAAATAAATAAGAAACTGCATAAGCCACCCCACCCACTATCGGCAATACATCAAAATTTTCAAATAACAATGTACCTCTGGAATCTTGAGGAACTCAGAACTCAGTCCATGCTGGTCTAGAACTCGAGGAATCAGATGACGCATTGCTATCTTAAGCTTTTCCTCTTGTGTATAACCTGGCAACTCAATTAGCTCCATCCTGTCTAAAAGAGGAGGTGGAATAGGCTGAACCCTATTCGCAGTGGCAACAAACACCACCTTCGATAAGTCATATGGAACATTCAGATAGCTAATTTTTAGTTAAGGGTAACTGTTGTTTTCATAAAATTAATAGTGTCATACTAAACCAAGCATATTTATTCAATTGTTTTTGCCTAAGAGTAGGTGATATTTTCAGTTTCAAGATTTAAAACTCAAGAAACTTTCCACAAGGCTAACAAAGTTTGGACGTTGAATCTAATATATTTGTTGTAATAGGTAACATGATAGGATACTGATCATTGAAAGATTTGTTCTGCTCTGGATCCAAAACCTCCAGCAGTGCCGAAGCTGGATCACCCCGAACATCCGAGCCTGTTTTGTCAATCTCATCTAACAGCATAACTGGATTGCAAACACCAACCCTCTAAAATCAAAAATATAAAGTAAAACACTTAGTGATAAAATATATAAGAAACCATCCAACATGCCTGTAGTCAAACGGGACATTCACATATTAGAAGCATCTACACCGCAGTTTTGCAACTGGACGTTCAGAAAAGCTAAGTGGCAACCATTTTTATGATCTGTAATACTTTATTTCACTTATAATTTTCAATTTTACATACAGAAATCAAACTTATCTGACACAGCTTAGTTCCTTTTTCAAAATAAATCCCCAAGTTTCTTTCAGAATTCTTCAGCATAAGTTAGGTTTGTGTCTTTGGAAAACAAAAACTCACCTTTAACCCGTCAATGAGGCGCCCTGGCATGCTTCCTATGTAAGTCCTCCTGTGTCCTCTAATATCAGCTTCGTCTTTCACACCACCCAAAGATAAACGAACAAATTTTCTACCCAAGGCAGCCGCAATAGATGATGCCAGAGATGTCTTGCCCACACCTGGTGGACCAACGAAGCACAAAACGGGGCCTCTCGCATCTGGTTTAAGCTGCAATGGATAAGTTTCAATCAAGATAAAATCAGGAAACTGAAGATGTGTCACGCTATAATAGAAAGAAAGACAAACAATCAACCTTTCGAACAGCCAGATATTCAATGATCCGCTGCTTGACCTTGGTTAAACCATAGTGATCACTGTCAAGACGTTCTTTTGCTGCTTTTAGATCCAACTCATGTTCTTCGCTTGCCTTCTCCCAGGGAAGATCAGCCAATAGCTCCAGGTAAACTCGTGAACTGTTATAACCAGGTTGCTGAGGTTGCATCTTTTTTAGTCTCCTGCAGTAATATATAAAAAAGGAAAATTACTACCACGGAAATTATGTCTTGAAGTTGGTCCACAGTCATACAACCATCAGAAACGTTCCTCTAGCACAGCATACCTCAATTCCCTTTGAGCATGCTTCCATATGTTTGATGGCATTCCCGCAGCTTGCATCTTTCTTTCGAGTGCAGCTACATCATCTTCATCATCATCGTTGTCACCAAGCTCCTCTTTAATAGCTCTCATCTGCAAAAACAAGTTTCATTGTCATACAGCATACCACTTAAGGAAAATAACATCTCAGCTTGACACCAATTGCCCAAAGAAACCAACCTGCTGGCGCAAGAGATACTCCTTCTGTGACTTTGACAATTGGCCCTCCACCTTTTGAGTGATCTTCTCTGCCACGCGAATTGACTGCCACAAGTAAACATCAACACATATTCATAATGGCGAGAGGAAAATACAGGACAGATACCATACTCTATGAATATCAACAGCTTACCTGCAAATGCCGATCAACTAGTTCAGTAGCCTTTGAAAGTCTAACTTTAAGGTCAACTGAATCCAGCATAGATAGTTGCTCTTCAAAACTCATTTCAAAGCTAGCAACAAATATGTCTGCTAGTTTATGAATGGGAACTGTCTCCAAAAGAACTTTTGTCCTTCCACCTGTTTTTTGTTTCTGAAAAAAGAATCAATCATGACATACTATTTAATTAAGAATCGTCCAGATTTCATCAGATGAAGATTGAACAATCGTTCCCATGGACAGAACCAAACATTCCTCAAAGAAGAACCAAACATCCCCCAAAGAAGAACCAATTTCGTGAAAGCATATACCTATAACTTCGACGTTGTCAAGTTGCTAATTAATCTTGAAAACTCTAATGCTGAAGCAACAACGAAACTTGAGAAAGGAGGAACCAATAATAGAAAGTCATTTCAGTGTTGGTAAAGTTACCTGCTCAAGCACAGAAACCAGCTCCATAGCAGTGGTCTTAAACTGGCGTGACAGTGCTACAAAGTCTGGGTCTTGTTCCACTTGCTCCAACTCTGCAGATGGCCAGAAAGAGAACCAGCTAAAGACATCAATGGACTAGCATGTAGCCAAATGCAATAGAAAGTTAAAAAGCTCATGACCAAACCTGAAATAATCTGGAAAAACTTATCATTACCAAACAAGAGCTGACTCAAAACCATTATCTTTAAGAATCTCTAACCTCAAACAATTCTCAAACGCAAAAACATTTATGTACATGAAGCACAAGTAGAGCGAGATCAAAATCTTTCTAAAGAGGCAGGAAACTCATTCAGTAAAAAAATCTCAACTGCATAATTAAGAAGCAGAATATATAGGTCCTTAACATAATATATAAAACAAATGAATAGAGGCAATTTGACACCAGTAGTCACCAAAAGCTAGAATAGAAATAGTATATCTTACCTGCCTTTGTCATCTCGAGCGATGTAATCCGCGCAACTGAATATGGCCCTCTTTTTCCAAGCTCCTGAACGTTAAACCTACTCAGACCTTCAAGGACAACCACATATGTAACTCTTCCACTTGGTTTCTCCACCCCTCTTGAAAGATGCAGAGCACGAGCTGCTACTCCCCTGAATATTATAAAACAACATCATGTCTCAGCATATCAGATCACACGTAAATCTTGAGGCACTTCATCGACTCTAGAATCACAGCATTCAATTTTTTTTACTAAATCACAATCTAATGGGTGCAACGATAAACCGAACCTGTTATGCCAGTGAACTTCCTGCTGATCTTTAGCATCAGATTTTTGAGCATCTGTTGTGCCAACTAGAAATTTCAAGCTTCTTTCTCCAGAATCACTTCCAGCACCTAGGCACAAGAAACTAAATCAACACAGACACACATCAAAACAATTTCATCTGGTGTCAGATCAACTTTTGCAGTACCTGGATTAATCATCGTCCCAATTGAAGAACCCTCGGCATCATCTCGAACAGGCAAAATGCCAATTAACCCCTTCTCTTCCTTCTGCCATAGCTCTTGCTCCACTAGTGTGACACTAAATTTGGGAAACAAGTTACCAAACCAACAAGGCCGATTGAAATAGGAAGATTACGATTGTACAGTAACTCTAATCCAGGTCGATTAGGATTATCGATATGTTGTGTGTATAAACCTGTAACCTATTGCGATCGATACCACCTGAAATTACCCCTAACTCATACATTTTGGCACAATTCGATTGTTGAAACTGAGTCGAAGAAGTACAAACATTTAATTAAATCTAAAAGCATTCAGTCCAGAGGAAGAAGAAGATTATCAAACCATAAGAGCCGTAAGAAAAGCTAATTTACCTGCTATGAGAAGTACAACGGATTCGAATAATGGCGCCAGGTAAGAGAACCTTGTTCCTGAATGGAAGAATCGCTAACCTACTCGGTAGCTCGACGGTTTCCGCCATTAACGTCTTCTTCGAGAAACCGGAAAAAGAAGGAAGAAGAAGAAGAAGAACCAAATTCTTGTGGGATCGATTTGATCGCCCTATCTAATAACACCGACGCTTTTCTTCGTCTGCATTTTTATGCATTTTTCTGATTTTGATTACCCTTTTTTTTTTACTAATACAAATTACGATGAAATTCATATGTAGGCCTTATACTGTATTTCAATTGAACATAACACCCCTTTACTATTTCTATTTACTAAATAAACCATACATATTTTCCATGCAGCTAGAATCAGTTCTTACTTTAACATTCAATAGTTTTTTGTTCTTTAATCTGAAAAATTGGTTGTGCAAACCACTTTAGTCTAGTCTGGTGGTTGACTAAACACTTCATTAATACTTTTACACCAAGAGGTCTCTACACGTTATTAATTTATAAAACCTATAGAAATACAATAAATAATTTATCAAAAATATAACTTAGACAAAAATTATTGGTTTATATATTTTAACTAATTGTATGATTCAATCAAAATCAAATATTATTAGATTATTGATTTTAAAATTATTGTCAAAATATTTTATAATTCATTTACTGATTTCTAATACTGATTTTTTTTCGAAAACTTTTTATTAGATTAAAACATAAAAAGTTTACACTTATATATATATATATATATATCTCTAAAATTCAAGATGCAACATTGTCTTTACAGTTTTAGCTAATTTATTAATTTTACGAATTGTTTCTATTTCATGAATTCATAGATATAATTAAGAATAATCAGATTTTTGATTTTTTATCAATTTTAATGGCGATATAACGAAAACATTAATATAAACAATTTTTGTTACATCATTGATAATGATGTAGAAACGATAAATCAAATAAGTCCCTCTTGTGTGTGATGATTTTATCATAATTACATTTATTTTTCATTGTCCTGTTTCATTTTATAGTTTTTGCCGAAATTTTCATTACATAAGCGGAGGAAATGCCATTTGAAAAATGATGGATCAATTTGGTATTTTGTGGAAATACGGATACTGATTGAAAATACTCATGATGAATTCAGAGCCGTTGGATCTTTCGGATAAGATGGGAGGGACGTAACGAGTGGCGGCATCAGTTAGAGAAAAGAAGAGCAGAGTTTGGGGGCCCATGCTTGTTTAAAGCCACGTGTCAGATATAGATAAGGTAAAAGCTGGGGCTTAAAAGTCTACGTGTTATATCCACAAGCATTCGCTACGGTCCGTGCTCCCAATACATACGCGTCGGCCCAGGTATAATACAAAAATGTATACGTGGTTTCTGTAAGAAAATCGTATTTTATTTGTATTTAGTTTTATATGTATGTACGGTTACTATTTATTTTATTTTTTATTTATTCAAAAGAATGTAGATGACAGAAGTACATCAAGGAAAATTATGGAAATAATAATAAAAATGCATGTTTTGCGACGAGAAAATTATTTATATAGTTTTATATACGATTTTCTTGGGCCTCCTTGTAGCAATGAAATTGCCGAAAAAACTTATATCAATACTCTACTTACGAAGGCCCAGTTACATTTTCTGCTAGCGCGATGAAGGAATTATGTACGGCCCACTACTACCCAACTTTTTACAAGATAGTTAAACAACTTAAACTTAAGGTTTTGAATAAAAAGTACACAGAATTTTTCTACAATAAAACTTTTTTATTAGAAAGATATTAAGTGATCTTTACATATTCTACTCAATCAGAATGAGTCGACACCAAGACGATCTGTTTCTACAAGTTACACAAGACACTTGAAACAAAATAGCCTTCAACACAGATTTAATTTGTGTTTCAACGATTAGAATCGACTAGTTCAAAACGAAAGTGACCAACGTTTTTTCTAAGTTTGTTTCGGTTGACTCTAAATATCACATTTCCCTTATATATAACCACATACATACGAAGTGTATCTCCGATAACCAAACAAATATGAATATATCTTCTTCACACAAAAAAAAAAACTACAATAAACGTTTAGATAAATTTCTTCAAAAATATCTTATCTTTTATATTTAGCTTTTAACATATTGTGCCACGTTAATATTAAACGATTAATTATGTGTTTGTTTCAGTATGTCGTTTCTTGTTCCAACAACACATGCACTTTCATTATATTCTAAGTAAAATTTTGGCAAAAAAAACATGAAATATACAAATATAGTTGGACTTTTGAAGCACAAATTAAAG
This sequence comes from Alliaria petiolata, assembly GCA_020283515.1. Lineage (NCBI taxonomy): Eukaryota > Viridiplantae > Streptophyta > Magnoliopsida > Brassicales > Brassicaceae > Alliaria > Alliaria petiolata. The sequence goes on along the minus strand of JAHZTW010000002.1, from coordinate 34,273,882 downwards.
GATACAAAGGCAAAGCGCCTAAAACTTTAATTTGCACCGTATTTACATCTGCGACCAATTGAAATTTAAATATTTTATTAGTATGTGTAAAAAAAACTTACAAGTTGTTGTACCACACACTCATGGTTTCCTCCATTTAACAGGATTATCTTTTCTTTATTTGTTCATAGGAATTACTAATTCATGTTTTGTGTTTTTTCGCATAAAAGTGACAACTAACATTGATTGTTATTGGAAAGACGATACATACTAATAAAATAATATTTCGAATTTTCTAGTGTAAGTTAATTATTATATTTTGATGTTCTTTGTTTAACTATCAAGAAATTACATATATGTGGTCGATAATCTCTTCGGAATATCTAGAATCTGTTAAATGAGTCTCTCTTCTCCACCGTCAAGATACGAATTCATGATTTTGAAAGAAAAAAAAAAAGAAAAAAACTTTTAGAGACTTTCCTAATACACCAATTCGGTTTATAGAGGTTGGGTTACTTCGATCTTTCATGTTTGATTCACCCATAACTTTTCGTTAAAGCTTTGTTGGATTTAAATGATTTTGGCCATACCCTAAAATGTGGTTGGTCCTTGGTCCCCCTCATAAAGGGTTACAAGAATTTAAAGAGAAGTAGAGGATGGATTGATGGTTGAGAGAATCTAACAATAACAACAACAAATAGTATTCTTATTTAATGGTTTTCCTTCTTTGCCTTATCAAACCCCATCTTCAAACTTCTCCTTTTATTTTTCCACCAATGTCACTTTTCTGTTTTGTTGAAGATTTGGTATAGATCTATCAAATCTTACATGATACTTTTTATATGGTACAATAACAAAGTATATATGTATTCTAGTGGTTATATTGGGTCTATGACACTATTGAGATAGATGATCAGTTTGTATTGGAAATTTATTATCTTAACATGTTTATCATGATTTATTTATATGTCAACCCATGGTAATACAGCTTATGAGATATATTATTAATTATATCATCGTAATAAAAAGAAATGCAATGAATAAATATGTTTGTTTCGGATCCGAGTATCAAACTCTAAAATAATTACTCATAATTCGTACTTGTACTGCATAAACATGATATTACATTAACATATATCCAAGACTCGTATACTTAGAATCTCAAAATGGATCAAAATGGACATCAGATGAGATTGAATCCTATCTAAATCATAGGTGTAGTTCTGCTATAGTTTATGTTTTGGTACAATATACTTTGTTAAAATATATATATATATATATATATATATATATGCAAAAGAAAAAAAAAGGTATTGTCTTCCAACAAATGAAGGGTTTTATTTTTAGAAGGATGTGCCTTGTTTTTCTCACTTNTACTCCCTCTGTTCCTAAAAGAAGATAGTTTTAGAAAAAAAATTTGTTTCAAAAAGAAAGAAGTTTTCAATTTTCTAGGTGTAGTTATTGTCTATTTAGACTTAATTTGCCCTTATAACATTAAATATTTAAAGAATAACTTAAGTAATAATTAATAAAAACAAGGTTAGAAAAGTCTTTTGTAAAATTTTCTTAATATGTGTGAAAAACTCAGAAATACCTTCTTTTAGGAACAGAGGGAGTATTCGTGAATCCATTTAATAGAGAAACTAGATACGTACGTACATATACACATAAAGATGATCAAGATTTTCAGATCGACTTGATGATGAGTAAGAAACCATATACACATATGCAAACGCAATTGACTTGATCGGGATGATGATGAATATAAGAATCTATAGCCATCCATATTTATATATATATATATATATATATATATATATAAATGAGACACAAGTTTAGGGAGAGTATTGATTAGTTAGTTTGGTTTTTCTTGAAAGATACAATTTGGCTAACTTCCAAACGCCTTCGATAAAATATCGTAGTATATATAAGGAACAAACTAAACAAAGTGTGTACAAATCGCTAACGTGTTTTTTACAATAAAAGAAAGTAGACTCTGTTTTCTCATTGTTTCTATTCTCTATTAAAAGCGATTTTTAAAAAAATATATATATTTATAATGACCTGATTGAATATTATTCTTTTGTGTATATTACTTAAAAGCAAAATGTATATATTGGCTAAGTGAACAAAATAAAGTTGGTTTTGTTGATATTATTTTCGTGTAAATGTCCCAAAGGAGATTTTATTGGCCATCGATTATAAAATAAAGAGGCCAAACACTTACTTTTCCATTAACATGTTATCACTCACATGTCACCATTATGCATTAAATCGGACCGTTAATTTATCTTTTAAGTACAGTATAATATGTTTCGTATTTTGTTAGGTTCTTACGTGAGGCCATGACCCATGGCACAAGCCACGCCTTTTGGAGAAAGAGGAAACAAACAGCCATATTTCTCAATAATATATATAGACCATAAAAAAAAATTAAAAAAACAAGATTACAAAATTGACTCTTCTTTTGTACTACTTTTCATATCTTCAACAAACAAAGATGGGCTCATGAAACTTAACCAGAAAATGATAGGCTCAGCATCCTAAGTTAACTTCATGGTATGGTGCTTTTGATAGACAACAAAAACAAAACAAATACTAATTAGATTAATTAATCCATAAGGAAATTTGACTTAGACCAAATCATGTATTGGCCCAAGAGATGCCATTCCCTTTCATCAATGTTTTTGCCTACCTGTCTAGCTCTTGCCACCACATTTCTACTTCTACACCTTTTGTCTCTATATGCATACATATATTTTCCATTCTCATCATCTTATTATCTTATTTGTGAATTTAATTAGTTACGTTAGAGTCCAATATTCTTACATCTATCATTTTTACAAAATTAAGTGTGAAAGTTATGCGCTTTAAACCCATAATATACTTAGTATTCGGAAATACTCTTTTCTAGATTCCGATTTAAACAATATATCTATGTCCCAAAAAAGGTTTGAACCAAAAACACACAAAAATTTTCAATATAATTTTTAAAATATTCGAAAAGAAAAAAATTTAATATCGTCTTCCTTTCAAAATAAAATGCTATTTTAAAATGAGTGTGTTTTCTCAAAACACATTGTCTAATATATATATCAAGAGAACTTTTCAATTATATCTTTGTAAATTACAATCACCAGAGAACATGCAGAGAGATTTTAATATATGAAAAATATAACTGATCGCTACAATAAAATAAAACGAAATCTGGCCATTACAATAAAATTAAATGATTATTTCATGTAAAAAAAAATTATTTTTATTTTCTGGATTGTAAGTTTGTAACCATGACCATATGATTAGAGTTAGACATATGTATTGTTTATATATATCCTTCGTTTTGAAGAAGACGGAAACGACTTTTTTAGTTGAGACTTGAGAATGTAAAACTGCATAGTGTGAAGCATTATTATTGTTACTCATGAGGAAACGTGAAGGTGGACAAAAAGGATAATTTTTAAAACCCTAATTAAAAAAAAATAATGATGTCCAATTGTGTATATTGCATCTAATCAAATCTACACCTTTGAATATTGACTCTTCTTCTTTCCACTTCTTTTTATTTCTTAATTTGTTTTTTAACAAAATAATTTCCATCTTTTTATTGTCAAATAATTCCCCCATTTTTCATCATGGCCAACACACAAATCCAACTATAGGCTAAAGTTATACCTATGTAGATGTGTATGTATAAGATAAACATTAAATGGAAAGTCTTCTAACCAACTAAAAACACCTATTACTATTAGCATACACATATATAACTTGTTGTTTTACCTTCACCAAATTACTCTCACTCTATTTATTCACTCAATGTTCTTGAAGATGCCTTGTCACATGCACCAACCAATAAAGATATATTATTAATTTTTCGATTTGGCATCACGTATTTGAGTTTCGCTTAAGCGTCCAGCTAATCTCAGATGTGAACAAAGTTTTGGTAAAAAGTGTCTTGCAAGCAGCCCACCACATATAAAACACTCGCGCCAAAATCCATATAACCAAGTGGTTCATGTGTTGATTTTTTGTATAATTTCTGGTATATATATATATATAAATAATTTTGTTGTGTATATTGAAATTTTAAAAGAATATGAAGGAAATATGGAAAATGAGATTGTTGGGTGAGGAGTAAGAGAGATTGAAAAGTGAGGATAACATGTTTTAGGAAGAGAAGATTTGAATGTTCAAGAAGTTTTGCCCAAGAATTCACAATTTGGTGCGGTGGGCTCCTCTAAAGGGCAAAGAACAAAAGTGTGTTATGTCTCCATTACTATTTTCATTACTATTAAATTTTTAGTTTTATAGCAATCACTACTATTACTCTGTGTTTTGGTCAAATCAAGACAATAACAGTCTAATGGTCATCGTTCGATGAGGCTATAATATAAATTGATTTTACATTAATCATATTTTTTATTAGCATTACTAATTTGATATGGCAGCTGTATATATTCATAAATTTAGTTTGAACTTGAACCAAAATTCCTCCTATCATCGTATATATGTTTCTTCCTCGCCTAATGTTATTTTTTTTTTTTATTTATTAGGTTAAGCCAAGAGCTACAACCCACCTAATATCTATATAATTTATACTACATGGTCATAACTTGCAGATTATTTTGATAAAACTTGTTGATTATCTTTGTTTAGTTGTTGCTTGTTAGATTTCTGCTCCATCGTGAATTGATGATAATTTACTAAACCCAATAATATATATATATATATATACAGTATGTATATACATGTGTGTGTTCGCGCGCAAATATATATCATGTCTTTATCATGGACAAAGTCAGTTACCTGCAATGCCATAATTCTTAAATTCTATCAGATATAAAAGTAAATTTAATACGAATCTACCTATTTCACAATTGTGAATAATATGAACTGTATTTAGTAAAACAAAAAATGAAATGCTGACAAAAAAAGATATTGATTAATACGATTATACGAACAAGTGAACCATATATTTACGACACTTTCTATTTTTTCGAACAAATTCATAATTTTCTATTATAGTGGATTTAAATAAATCTTAACATGGTATATTTTGAAATAAATAATTTTAAGGAGACGGAAAAAAAGAATAGTGTTAAGAGTGTGTTACAAGAAGACGGGTATCATTTGATAGCAGGCAGCAATGAGCAAACACGACATAGTAGAGTCTTCTCGAGAGAAAAAGCAAGAAAACACCAAAAGGAAGAAAGAAAGCTTGAGAAGAAAATTTCAAAATGTATATATTTTAAAATTATTTAGTTTAATATAAATATTTAAATAATTTAGTTTATAAAGTAAAAATGTTGGTCTATATATGCTTGCATATGTGCTTTAACAACAACAACAACAAAAACTTGCATATGTGATGATTAAGAATAATGATTACTTTATTTTAAGAAGATTTTACACAAACAAAAACGAAAAAATAATATGCCGATTTTAAATTTCAATATTATGTACTTCTTCTATACTAAATATCTCATAAGTCACCCGAATATGTCAGCATTTATACAAAAAAATAACAAAATATTTGCTAAATATATTTATTATATTTATATTTAATATAACATAAATATTTTATTTAAAGGTTTATAATTTTAGAGAAAAATACCTTCTACAAATTACTATTATTTCTGTTTACATTTACTGTTTTCCCATAGTTATAGGAAATAATATTAAAATTATTTACATTTTGTTATTTTTGTTTTACTGAAATTAAAAAAAAACTAGAAAGCAAGCTAAAAATGAGATTCGTGAATTTGAATTGTACATGTCTCTTTCCCAACTTAAATATATTTATTTAACATATATAAAGATTAAAATTTACTACTTTTTGTTTTTGAACCCATAAAATTTTGATACTTGCAACTAGTTACCTTTCTTATATTCATCAGTAACATATTTTATTTAAAAAACTGCTAATATTGACGAATCTATACAAGTATTAATAGATCTAAAAAACGAAATATCCGTTTCCATTAAAAAAAAAAAAAAAGCAAATAAAATCTAGATGATTCAAGTATTCAACATTGGTTTTATAATAAATGAGAATCATGCTTACGATGTGCATATAGAGACTTTAAAGCTTCCCCTTAAAAACTTCCATTCCTCCTCTTCTTCACCATTTATTTCTCCAATTTTTGTGATACTACTTCTTTAAAACACACGATAAAAATTAAAATCCCGAAGCAAAGTTTTCAATCTTCACCATGTCCGATGCAGCCGTAGATATATACATATCTTTTGTGTGATTTATACATATTAAAGATTCTCACAAAGAAGCTTCCTTCTTCTTTTTTATCTTTCTCTTGTTCATGGCGGTTCAAGCTCATCACCATCCTTCCACTGTCTTCTTCCTCAACAGGTACTCTCTCCCTCCTCTCTCTCTCTCTCTCTCTCTCTATACATATAATAACATATGTGTATGTATTTATATATCTGTGATGTTTCGATTTTTCAGAAACGGACAAGAAGGGAATGATTTTCCGCCGGAGCTGCAAAAATCTCCGTATCCTTCCATCAACGCCGGTTTGTTTTTTAATTCCAATTCGATCGGTTATCTTAAGATTAATCGGTTATTTCTCAAGAAATTAATCGGTTAACTTTTGGTCGGAAAACACAGGGGTTGATACAAGAAAGCGAGCCAGAGAAGTTTCGTCCGTGATTGATTTAGAAATCACGGCGGCTCCGATGAATCCTCCGCCGTCTACTCCGCCGCAATTTATCGCCCGTGGACAAACTCCTAATGTAGTATCCACCGGTCTTCGTTTGTCTCAGGGGCAATCGCAGAATCGGGAACAACGTTTTCCGATAATAACCGGAGACCTCGCCGGAGAAATCAAACGGCAAACGGATGAATTAGATAGATTTCTACAAACTCAGGTGACTATATTTATTGAAATTTATTACAAACAAGGTTTAGGAGTATATTTTTTTGGAATTTTGGAATTTTGATTATAGATTTGGAAAACAAAACATAAAAATGTAGAAATGTTTTTCTCCTTCCCGATTTGAAATTATCGAGAAAACAAAATTTACCGAGACTTTTCTTATTTTTGAAAGGGAGAGCAACTGAGGCGCATGTTAGCGGAAAACAGTGAGAGGCACTATCGTGAGCTTCTGAGAACGACGGAAGAATCAGTTAGGCGGAGATTAAGAGAGAAAGAAGCGGACATCGAGAAAGCCACGCGTCATCACGCGGAGCTTGAAGCACGTGCGGCGCAGATCGAGACGGAGTCACGTGCTTGGCAGGTGAGAGCGGCGGCGAGAGAAGCCGAAGCGGCGTCGTTACAAGCTCGATTGCAGCAAGCCTTCTCCCACGGCGGCGGAGTCTCGGCGGCAGAACCTAAATCTGGAAGCGTTGACGGTTTGGATGAAGCCGAAGACGCCGAATCAGCTTACGTTGATCCCGATAGATTCGAATTGATCGGACCGAGTTGTAGGATTTGCCGGCGACGATCGGCGACGGTGTTGGCTTTGCCGTGTCGTCATTTGGTTCTGTGTAAAGGATGCGACGGCTCTGTGCGAGTTTGTCCGCTCTGCCTTAGCTCGAAGAATTCAAGCGTTGAGGTTTTCTTTTCTTGATGGGCTTTCTTTAATGGGCTTAACAGGCCCAGCGATGATATTTTATAATTAAAAACGAAATTTATATATATAATTAAATTTATCATTTATATATATACAGTTGAGTTGAGTTTCTTCATCCTTGAAGCTCAATAAACCTGAGACTGAGAGGTTGATGTACATACTATTATATTACATAGCCACATGCACTAGTCTTGTGTTTTCTTATAAATTCTTTTGTATTTTTAGCGGAACAACGTAATAAACCGTGACATTTGAGATTAATATGATATATGACATTTTATTAATTTTATATATTTCTTTTTCGTCTATGACATTTTATTATATATCTAGCACTTTTTTTATTTAATGATATAGTTTCTAATGCAGTGATAAATCTGTGTTACTTTATATTTTTTATATTTTAGAGTTTTAGTAGTGTTCTGTTCTAACAAGGATTAGCAATTAGAAGTTTTTTATGGCTTTATAGAGGTTTCAGAATTTTGTATATGTAAAACATTTTTTTCTTATGCATAGTATATATAAGTTTAAAGTTTTATCCAGTTGTTATGTTTTTAGATTTAATATATAGTTTTTGAAAAAAAAACAATCATTTACTTCTTTGTTGTTGGTATATATATCGGGATCTCAAGAAATACAAAAATCAAAGAATCACTCTGGTTATGTAATACCGTAAACTTTGGTTATGTAAATTTGTTTTATCAAATAAGAATTCATAAAGAAAACGAATGAATCTAAATAGATGTATATATGAACTGTATGAGAATAAATATGATTAAATATTTCTTTTTAAAACAGTATTTTCTGAATTCCTTTATAGAAAACCACTGAGTATATAATATGCTCCTCTAGTCTTTTTCATGAGATGTCCCGTAATTCAATAGGGAAGAAAAGGAATAATAATTGTAAGAAATCGTGATTCGTGACTACCACATAGTGCAATAGCACGCCATATATACCTATAACTCTATACGCCCATTTCATGCCTTTTTAAAAATTCAAACTAATAATAGTTTGAAAAGTATAATAACACTGTAGCAGCATATATATATATATATATATATATATATCTCCATCTATTCACCGTTTATTTGAAAATAGAATACACGATGCTTAGAAGAAAAAAATTTCATAGTTTTCCAAGTTTTTTTATGTGTCGGCATTCATATTTTTCGTTTAACATATATACCTAGTTATGTAATCGCAATTGGAAAACTAAATACTATACATGCATGTGTAGAAGGAATATATACAAACTGGTAATAAAGAAAAAAAAAATTGCGTGACCAAAATAAAATAATATAGACATAGACTTTAACGAACAAAAGTAGGTTTTGTTCACATTTGAAAATGGTAAAACAAAGGGGTCATTAAGTCAGTAAACATGAGACTGCCTTTGTCTTAAATCAAGGAAAGTGGAAGACCAACTCATACCTGCAGAAATAATTAAGATAAAACGATAATTATATAATTCCATTCCATTTCTCTACCCAAAGTATGCTAATAACTTAAACTAGTTATATATATATATATATATATATATATATGTATAACTTAAATATCATGTTTTCATAATAAAGTTGTACCCAGTACCCATATATGAATTATGCCTTTACACCTATTTGTATATGTGTCTAAACACCTTTTTTGCTCGGTACGTAACTACTACGTACCAAAATGTCTGTAATTCTTTTAACGTGTTAATGATATTTTTGTATCTACGTTTAGTTAATGATATATTTTCTTTTTGGTAAATTATTGTTTATGATATGACTTCCGTGATGTCTAGCTATAAAAGTTTGGGACCGATCTTTAATAACATTTGTGGTTGATCCATGAACATAAAATCTATCCTGAGACATATTACTGCTCGTGAAACTAGATTTAACAGTATTTTTTTTTTTGGTCAAACTCTAATTATATTAAACTTAAATGATTACATCAAGTAGAGGGAGACTCTGTGTCGAAGAGTAATGGCTACTTGTTACAAAAATAAAAGACAAAGCATTAAAGAGATAAGTTATGCAGTTTAAATCGTAGATAAAAACTGGAAGTTTCTTCAAAAGGACGCCATTGAAAGCGATCTCTAGTTCTTCTGCCAATAATGACGAGCGAACAACACTAATAGCTCGAGATGCCTTTAAGGCTGAGCATTTGAGAAGGTTCTCCATCAAGGAGAAATGCAAGTTCAGAGATATGCCGGTAAGTTGGCAATATTCTAAAACAGCAGCTGCGGGTGCGGAGATACGCCGGTAAGTTGACAATACTCGGAAATCCATGTCGATAAAGTACGACGGAAACCCGGCTTCTGAAACTGTAAAACAGCACATCTTTAGATATTTAAGCTAATTTACCGCGTTTGGATAATCAATTAAACAACTTATCCAATGAAATCAACTACAATCGACTGTTTGCGCACATTAAAAAAGGAGTAGGACTATAAATTTAAACGGATTCGTAAAAGGCTTGCTAGCTAGCTGTGTCAATTTATTCGGATTTCTAGTAAAAGTTGGTTGGCATTTTTCGATTATCATATCACAAATGCCGGAACATATCTTTATCATATTTTCAAACCTATAACTCGTATTTTTTTTTTTTATTATTTTTTTTTTGGAACATAATTGGCCCAAAACAAAAGACAAAAATTATTAAATATAAGCATAAAAAGAATGTTGTGATATGGAAACACTATAAATTAGAGGGTCCATGAGGATGTGATGATGCATCGCATAGACAGTGATGCAACGACATGAAGGAGAGCGGTTCGATCTAAAACTCGTAATTAAACTATTTAAAATTAATTGATTTAGAAGAAGAGAAAAAAAAAAAAAAAAAGAGAGAAAAAGAGAATTGATCCAACGCTTCGATATATTCCAAGTTTGGTGAGACAACTTTCTTTATGAGTTGCATCCACAGACTTTTAAAATTCACGTGACAATAATGCAAACGTACTATTTATGTGAAAACAAACAATATGCAATATGACATGGCATCTGAATGCATTATTCGTTTATATATATTGGAGCAGAAACAAGTACATTAATGAATAGAGAATTTAGGCTGAATAGATATATCAGAAGTTGAAATAAATAATATAACCATATCAGAAAGGATGCTATGATATTCTCTATATATTATGTATAATACCAATTCTGTCCTTTTTATATTTCTAAATGGTAATAAGTTTATACTATTTTTTATGTTCATATAGTATAGTTTGATCGATTTATTTTGAAACGTCTCGTCTCTTTGTCTCTCGTTCATTCGATTTTATTTCACTTGTTATACTATTATATTGATACGGTATAGAACAGACAACATGCATAACTTTAAATATGGGCATTTTTGTCCAACGAAATAGTACCATGGTCATCCAATTAATTTTCAAATCCCTATAGCTATATTCTTAATTTTGTTTCCCAATATTGTTATTAACCTAAAAGACCCTAATGAATATGATATGACCAACAAAAAAAAAAAATCGAAATTGGACGTATTCGTTCGTATTTACTAACCGGACAGTAGCATGATAATTTATAGATGATTTGAACCAGTTGATAAGTTTGTTTTGTTCGGTTTATGACATATTGAGGATGATATTATATGGGTGGTAAAATATGATATTGCAATCGGAATCTAAAAGTTTTGGGGAAAACGGTGACATGCCAAAGTTGGTGTGGTCGAAAATGATGATGATAAATTACTTTAGTGCGGCCCAAATTAAAAGCCCAGTCAGTTGCATCAGGTCACAAATTGCCCATATATATGATATTACCGTCTCTTTTTGGGTCATATTATTTCTAGCCCAAATCTATAACAGCTTGCCATTAAAAACAGAAAAAAATAGCTTCAATTCGTTTAAACATGTTAATATATGTTCTCAGATATTCATAAACCACCGGTTTAAAACCAGTACACGAACATGTGTGAGCCACGTGCACGGAGGTGATACGCGTTCTGTACGACTGAGATACGTAACAAGCGGCGGGATGAGAAAAAGAAAGTTGGTTTTAATTCCAAATAACATAATGAAAAGAAATTGACGAAAGGCGTGAGACAAAGAATATTTCGTGGAATTAAATATAGAGGAGTACTGGAGTGGTTTTAAAAAATGTAAGGATATATTTTTTAGAAAATAGATAAATTGAGAAAGAAGAGAGGTTCCATTTTCGCATGACACGCCGCAGACATTGGAGAGATATCGTTGCCGGTTTAAGCTATACGTGGCGGCTTCTGCTTCACGGTGTACCGTATAGTTCAATAAGCATTGTATTTTTATACGTACTCATTCATGAACGAGTTTTTCGAAATAAATGTTTTCTTGCATATTATTGATCATCGATCGACTATCTTTTATCATTTGCAAACAAATGAATGGTCAAATATTCTCTGTTTCTTGTAGTGAAGTTTAACCTAAAAAAATAGATTTAATTACCAATCTGAACAATATTGTTCACATTCGATCCGTGATTTAGAGTTCGATTGGTTATTAACGGTAAACTAGTCTTTGTTGTAATTTTGAAATGTATGTGAGAAAAAACTTTAATCTTCTAAATATCGAATATCATTACTTGCTTCCCATTGCACTAATTGGTAAAAATATGTGCAAATGTGTCCTATATACTAATATACTAATTAGGGTTACGTATGAGTATAATTGGAATATTACATTATTCATATTCTATCATTTAATTTCTCCGTAATCGAAGTCAGAGATTTGAAGACGTGGAGAGTGGAGAGTGGATTTGAACTCATAATCCACAATTCATGAGTTGTGCATCTTGTTTTTAAGACGGTATAAAGAAAGAAAGAGATATGTTGACAAAACCGTCAGAAAGTGGCTATAGACACTGAAACTGAGACAGTGAGTCTCAAATAACTCACGCGAAATGTTATTATAGTTCATCTGCTGCATATCAAGAATAATACTCCCTCTATTCCTAAAAAAAGATAGTTTTAGAAAAAAAATTTGTTTCAAAAAGAAAGAAGTTTTCAATTTTCTAGGTGTAGTTATTGTCTATTTAGATTTAATTTGCCCTTATAACATTAAATATTTAAAGAATAACTTAAGTAATAATTAATAAAAACAAGGTTAGAAAAGTCTTTTGTAAAATTTTCTTAATATGTGTGAAAAACTCAGAAATACCTTCTTTTAGGAACAGAGGGAGTAGGTAATAAGCTGAATTACGAGTTTTTGAAAAAAAAATTGCTGTGATACCACGCAATACTGATTAATCATTGATTCATCGATTTCTGTTTGCATAATTGCATTCATTGGTTAAAAAATATACACAAGTGTGCCTTACAATGTTTAGGGTTAATTACATATATATCTGTATATAACATTACTCATATTATATCGCTAAAATCAAAACATGATCACAAAAAGATGGTGGTAAGGGATGTGAGTTTTTTTTGTAGGGTCTAGCTGCATCATTTAAAACTTGATTGGTAAAAAAAATGCTCTAAATATAAACATGTTGTAAAGAGTAAAGAGTAAAGACTATAGAAAATTCTTACATCTCTCAGATATTAAAACATCTAAATGAAGCCCGCAAAAATGGATTCATATAAATATGTGTCAAAAACATTATTGTAATGTATCCAAGCTCCTTCTTCAATATTTATGATATTAATAAAATCGTTTTGATATTGCTGAGAAGCTAAAGCTTCTTCTTTTATTTTTCCAAAAAAAAAAAAAAAACTCTCACCAACCCTTGAAAATTGGTTTTTTTTTGTGTGTGTCAACCTTAAATTTTGAATTTAAACCGTAATTTGACTAGTTTAGAATTCGATTTTCACTCAAAATACATAGAAGATTTATTTTTGAATCGGTCATACCGAGAAATATCACAATTATTACAACCCCAAAAGTTGATAGCACGATAATGTATTTTTTTAAAATATTATTCATCAGGTTTGAAAGTTAAACATGTCACGAATAAAATAAACAACTGCAAGTTGAAAGTACCTAATTGTAAACAAAAAAATAAAGGTTGAAAATACCAAACCGGAAATTGGTTTGTCCAAATATGCGTGGTATTTAGCTAAACTCCAAAGTACTACTCTTGTTTAAGAGTAAAACGTCATGGTGGATCCCAAAGTTGTTAACTTAGGTAGGTATATTTGCTTTAGCCAACGTAATGTTTGGGAATCTTCAATAGAGCAAGTGTGTTCTTAGATTTATTAGTTTTCACAAATAATATTTACTCGATGACAAAAAAAAAACAAATAATATTTACTCAATTCGCTAAATTATGAAGATCTCTTTTATAGGTTTTATATCTTGTTTATGATTATATATGCACTTAAGAATCAAGATATATATACACCAATAATGGCCCATGGTGCGCCACAATGGTTGCAGCTTCTTTTATAAAACACATCACATGTAACGAACTCGACAAAGCAATTATCAGTTTTAGTTATGATTTGTTATTATTATGAATAAAAAACCTAGAAACTATCATACGAAAACATGTGCCTAGATTTTTGTAGGGATTGTCTCATTATATTCGTTTGGTTATGATGAGTGATTATGTCAAACTTTTAATCTACGATAAACTTTCCTCATTAAAAAAAAAAAACACCTTCCTGATTTTATTTTATTTCTGTTCAAAAAATTTCTACCAAATTTTTTATTTCTTATTTCTGTGAGTTTTAATTTTTCAAAAAGAAAAATAAAAACTTTGAGACTGAACGGGCCCGATTCGGTGAGTGTGGGGACAGGAGAATCGGTTAAATCGGACGGTCAAAAATTACTGACCGTTCGATTGTGAAAACAACAGATGATACGTGTCACAATTTGTCAAGCCTCGATTCACACGTGTACTCTTTGAAAATTTCGAGAGATCCAATATCTGAGGACAACGCAAGTAAAAATATCATTAATATTATTATTTTTCTGTTTAAAAAATTGATTTGTTACGTCGGTCTAACTATTTCTTATTTCTCTCGGGTTGACCAGCTATTTCCCCGTCGGAAGTAGCATATAGCATTGTATCTACATAGAATTTGACACTCGTTCCAATTCCACCTCGATCAAAAGTTAAAAACCCAATTCACCACCATTTAGAAGTTTAAAATCAATTTACCCACAACTCGATTACTTTTGTCAAACCAATCATAAACCAGCTTCAGCTGATATCAAACCGATTATAAATCCGATTCAGTCTTAACCACATAAACATGAAACTAAACCAAAACCAAATGGATTACAACCCAATTACAATTTTTTTCCTTCTCTCTTCATTTTCTCCTCGTGCTCCTACAAGCTATAATTTTCTCTTCGTGTTCAGAACCGTCTTTAGATTCGATATAAGGACCTTGACCACGGGTAACGGAGATTGTTGATTAGGAAAAGATATGAGAGAGCCCCGATCTTCTTTTCTCCTCTTCCTAGCCAATCTTTTTCTTCTTTTTATATCTTCTTTGTAGCTTGGGTAAAATGGAGAAGCTCCACGGCTTGGGTAGGTGAAGCTCAAGCAACGCCGTGAAGGAACCAGCGTTTTCGAGAAGAAGTGTCACCACCAATTACCAAAATTCATTTTCGAGATGAAGTGATTGTATCCCTGTTGCCAAAACAAAATTCAGAAAAAAAAAAATTGGGTCGCTATGGGATTCAACGTTTGTGAGTTTGAAATCAAATCTCACAATCTCAATAAAATTCCCAAAAACAAATCTCAAAACCGAGAGAGAAAGAGAGACTTGAAAAGAAGAATCTCTTCGAATCACTAAAGTTGTTGTTCAACGAAGAGGATCTCTTCCTATATGGGATCAACTTAGAAATTGAATGGCTTGAATTCTTTACAAAATGCTATGATGCTAAATCTGGGAATTAAAATAATATATCTTTAACTGCAGATTTCCGATGCCATTTGACAAATTATATCTTTCAATACAATTCCAAAATTGTGTAGATAGAAACAATAATAATTAATCAAAAAAATTTCAACTGGAACCACCGTTTTGTTCTTCTTCCATAACCCTGCTTAAAGCAAATTATCATAATTCCTCTGCCATTGATCATTCATATGTAAAGACCTTTTGTATTCAAGTTTCAATCTTTCCAATTAAAGTCGTCAATTTCGAAAGAATCTTCAAAATCCATAATCTCCGGCGGTGGGATCCACGAGCTCACAAGATAGATCATGAATTTCATCGTCTTCCTCGCCGATTATAGCGAAACACTCTGCAAATCATCTCGAAATCGTTGTCCACTAGATAGACATCGGAGAAGCCATAAGGATAATCATCTTCAGATGAATCCATATCGTTAACCGTCGCATCATATGGGTAATCATGAGTCGACTCATTAGGTCGTCTCACAACTTTGATCCTCTCGGAAAACTGCTTCTCGACATCCGCATCTAGGACGACGTTGAAACACTATCAAGAATGGCGTTTAAACCTGCGTTTGTGAATTGGGGATTTTTTTTTTCTGGGTTTATTTTTCAAATCGGGTAATTGATGGTTTAACCTAGGCCTGGGCATAAAAACCGGACCCGAAGAACCGAACCGAACCGACCCGAATTAGAAGGAACCGAACCGAACCGAACCGGAACCGACCTAAATATCTGAATGGGTCCTATATTTTTGTATCCGAAAACCCGGAACCGAACCGGAACCGAACCGGGAACCGAATGGGTACGTTAAATACCCAAAATATAATTATATATCCAAAACATTTGTTGTATTTATACTTTAAATAACTTAAATACTCAAAATTGCAATTATAAACCAAATATATTAGTTATGTTTCGAACAAAATAACTAAAATACTCAGAATATTTGAAAATTTTTAGTTATATTTATCAAATTTTAATTATTTTTAAAAAAATTTAGATAATTTGGATATTCGGAACCGACCCGGACCCGAACAGAACCGAACCAAACCCGAACTAAAAAATCAAAATACCCGAATGGGTTTTATTCTTTAGAACCGAAAGACCCGAACCCGAAAAGAACCGACCCGAACCCGAACGGGTACCCGAATGTCCAAGCCCTAGTTTAACCACTTTGTAATCGGATCTTATCGGTTTAATTTTGGGTTTGGTTAGCCGAAACTGGTTTAAGAGTGGTTGGTAAACTGTAAACCAACATTAATCTACATATGTGTGTAATTCGATTTTCAAGATTTATTTTACGTGTAAATTGGTTTCGAACTTTCAAATGGTGGGAAATTGGGTTTTTAACTTTTGATTGAGGTGGAATTGGAATGAACACCAAAGTCTGTGTAGACACAATGCTATATAATACTTCCGAGGGAGAAATAGGTCGTCAGCCCATTTCTCTCCTATAGCAACATATAACAAAAATTTAGTATCCAATTCTTGACAAATTGTTTGGTGATTATTTTCTTATCCCAAGTACAAAAATAATAAATTAAAGAGAGGAGTATGTGCTAAATAATGATATGGCCATAATAAATTAAAAACATATGTGCTAAATAATAATATGGTAATTTGTTCGTAAAAATGATAGACGTTAACATCAATTTTTTGCATGTTCGCCCTATGATGCTTCTTCCTCTTCTCTGCATCTATTGGAGTAAGAAGCGTTTCTTGTCCTCCTCTGCCTCTGGTTCTCGATCCTAAGCTGGTCAGTCGAGCTTTGTTCTTGCTTGGTCTGAAGTTTTTGGTTGCGTTAGCCTTCTCTCTCTGCCTAGTCTCGGTTTTCAGCTTGTTACTTCTAGATGTGGCATTTTGGGTTCTTTGGGTTATGGTTCTTGCTGAACCAGTTACTCCGTTGGAGTGTTGTGGGTACAATAAGTTCCTCTTCCGTTGTTGGATCGAAGGCTTTTCTCGGCTAGTTAATTAGGTCTTCGGTTCCCCATTGGTTTTGGTTTCTTCTATATCTTCCTCTAGCCGTGGTAGCTTCGGTTTAGTAAGCTTGCTTCTGCTCCAATGAAGTAGCGGGATCGCTCTGCGTTTGGAGTTGCGTTTTCATATACTTAGAAGTATTCTTATGTTTTAGTTATTCCTTCTGTCCTTAAAAAAAGGTTGTTTTGGAAAAAAAATTTGTTTCAAAAGAAGAATGTTTTTAATTTTCTAAGTATAGTTATTTTTCATTTTTACTTAATTTACTCTTATAATATTTATTATTTTAATGAAAACTAAAGTAAAATAAGGTTAGAAAAGACTTTTTAAAAAGTTTTTTAATATGTGTGGAAAACTCAAAACAATTTTCTTTAAGAAACAGAGGAAGCATTAGTTTCCTGTGCTAATTTATCGGTACTGCTTGTGTTGTTCTTATGTTATTTTCATCGTAAATTTAACTGTAATTTCAATTGAAAACTTTTAGACAAAAAAGAGAGTTATTGCACATTTTTTAGTAAAAAAACAAAAGTTGTTGTACATTTTTCAATAGTTAATACTTTCTGACTAAAAAAAAATTATAAATTTTTATTGTACTTTTTATTAATATATTAAATCATTTTTTAATTAATAAATTAGAAAAAAGATTTAGTTAAAAAATTTGCATTAAAAATATGAAATAACATTTTCTGTGATAATAGAAATAAAATGTCAAAATGATATGTTTTGTGAACAGAGGAAATATTAAAAAGAAAAGAAAAAATCATAAATAACTGAGTATAGGGGCAATGGAGTGGTTGATGAAATAAACAAACCCAATAAACAAATCTCGTAGAAAATGCACTTTTTATATAAAAAGCAATTGTATTACTACAAATACTCCTATACTTTTATTGTAATAAAGAAACCTCGTAGAAAGAGTAGTATATACATTCTTTTATTGTTTTTTTTTTGGGATTAAACTCTTTCTTTATTTTGCTAAGGTAAATTCAAAAATCAAGTAGCAAACATTATTGGAAATGACATCAACATCACCATGTTGAATTGTTGACAGACTGATACTGAGTTATTTAAAAAGTTTTTGTGATTCAAAATTTCAAATCAAAACATTTTAAAAAAGAAAAAGACAACTACAGAGAAAACATAAATTTCATAGTTATTAATTACACCCAATTTTTTTTACTATATATATGGTTTGGCTGCATACACAAATAGGCTGCATCCAGCTGCATGCACAAATTATTATTACATAAGCTTAATATACTTGTTAGCCTTTTGTCAAAAAAAAATTAAAACAAGAATGTAAAAGAGTTTTATATCTTTTTAACCGGGAGATTCTAAATCTAAGTCCATACTAGGGTAACTTAAAACACTTACAATAATCAATTATGATTTAAATCGTAATAAAAAGAACTCCAACTAATGTTAAAAAAAAAACAAAAAACTCCAGCTATAGTTTTCCAATCCAAATACGAAACCTCTTGATCACGTAAAGATTTGAGAAATTCAAATATATATGTATAAACGTACACACATGATTTTTGTTTTGTGTGGAATAGTGAATTAGCGAGAGCTGTTTTATTATGGAATCAAACAAACAAATTCGAGGCAAAAGCAGGGAAGAGAGTAGATGCGAACTTCAAGACATAAGTGGGCCCTCTCTCTATGGGCTGGGCGGTGGGTCCACGTCAAGTAGGAAAGTGGGAAAAAGGCCAGAGAGAAGAGAATAACCTAAAACGAATTTGTAAAAAGAGAAAAAGACAGAGAGAGACTGACGTCACGGGAACATATATTTTTGGCTGCTTATTGATCAATTTCAATATAACACACTTGTAGTTCCAAAAAAGACCGACTCATAGGAACAAAAATGTAATTTATTATGTAAAAAATTGGAATTAGATACTGTATTTGTTTCTGTTAAAGAATAAGATACTGTATTTGTAATTAGTTTAATAGGTTCTAAAGACAAACACAAACAAGTGGGTTTCGCTAACATCGGAGCCTTGCGCAAGTGTGCGACGTTAACTTGTTACGATATTTGCTTGCACGTATTCTTTAGCTCGTGTAAAGTGTATCACACTCCAAGGCCGTCTTATTTCCCCCCCATAAATAAATTATTTTAGTTTTTGTAGTATAGTCTACCCGATTTGAACAGAGAAACTATTTTTTAGCAATTGTTAGTCTACCGATACTTTTTTATTCACTTATATGTAAATTATACTGTACGTTAAAAATCTAGGTTAACCACTTCGAACTTTATTTATCACAAGCTCTGTCCACAAATATTTACTTGAGCGATATATAAATACACACACACACACACATATCACTTATTTCTTTATTTGTCATAAATTGAAATAAATGAGATTTTGCGGTGTAACGACAATTGGGACGGTGTTGGTGACTCGGGCTGTTAATGATGGTGTGGACTTTAAGTTCGTTTGAAGAGGTTGTAACGTACCAAACATCCTTATATCACCGTTTTAAGAAATGTGTATTTATAGAAATAAGCAAAATTTTGAAAATAATGAAATGACTTTTGCCTTTTGGTTGCTAGTGATGTGTGTTTTTATCATACAAATTTAAATTTCCACCATATATGAATGGTTTATAATTTACCTTAACCTAATATTATTTTCTTTCTTAACCACAGTGGTAATATATTCGAATCAACATAATATAATTTAATAAAAATAAAATCATTATTTTCTCTGTTTAGGGGATCTGTTTTTTGATACTCTAGTTCGTCTACAAAAAAAAAACCAAACCTTTATTGTAATTTTTATCTGAAGAAAATTAAAAAAAAACCCGTAAATCATTCATTTTAATTCGAAACTATTTGCAATTATCTATCTTTTCAAATAGTTAACAAGTATAAATAATGTCATTCATAAACTAAACACCGTTAGATTAGTTTCTTTTTGGGTTTTTTTTTTCGGGATTTGACTATTAGTTTTGTCTCCATTTTTCTTCTTCTCTGTTTCTCTGTTTCTCTGTTTCTCTGCTTGAGGTTACGAAGTGTAGAGTTTGGTGAGGTATCGTTCTCGGGATTGGTCTTTTGGATGTTTTTCTGTTGCAGGGGCACCTACAAGCTCTTCCCTTTGCCTTATGGTTTTGCGGTTTTGTCATTGGCGCTGCAGTGGTTTGGTACTTCAACTCTTCTCTTGCGAGGAGGTGACTAGCTCTTGGTCGATATGTCGCTGAGGCTAGTGAGCGAGTGTCAGCGTGCAAGAGTTGTGGTTCCTTTTTGGCTTATTCCCAGTCGGTGTACATGGGTTCTCCTCTGTGAGTCTTGCTCTCCTCGAGATATCTGTTTCCTTCAAGTGGCGGTGTTGGGTTATTTTTGTTCTTTGTTCTTGTCGTGCATCAGCTTCTGTCCCTGTCGGAGTTGCTGGTTTGAGTGCGATTGTTGGTCTTCTCGTCGGGTTAGCGGTGTTTCCATCTCGTGGCTCATAATTCTTTGTCTTTTCTCCTAGACGTTTCTAAGGGTGGTTGCTGGTTTGCCTTCGTTTCTGGAGATTCAGTTTTAATTATTGGTTTCATTTACTTTATCCTTTTCTCTGGTTTTAACCATGTTTTGTGTATTAGTCTTTGCTTCTATGTGTTGTCTAAGTGTTGTGAAATCGCTTGTGTTTGACCATGTATTCGACCATGCATTTCATCTTGTATCCGACCTTGTTAGTGTAATAAAATTCAGATGGAAAAAAAAAACTAAACTCCGTTATATAGTATTTTCGATATTATCTCGTTGAAATTCAATATAGATAAATAATGTAGTATTTGTGATACCGTATCTTTACGAAATTTTAGGGAACGATTGATATTCATTATCATTCTCGATTCTACTATGCTACAAAATGTCCACACACTAATCTTCCACAACTATTGTTTTCCTTACTATACATATACGGTATATATATGATATACCAATCACATAACTAGTCACACAAACCAAGTGGTGGTAGTGGGGTGGTTCCCTTCTGGGGTGAGAGTCGGCCCTGCTGGTCTAGGCCAGGGATCGATTCCCCACAGAAGCGGAATTGCAACATTTAATCCACTTGACCACCGGGGCATTCAAATGGTCTCTCCGGGCCTCCAGGATTCCCGCGGGATCCGCCGTTAGGCTGGCGTTCTGCACTACACAGGACCCGTATGACCTTGTAAATTAGTGTCCGGTTGGTGGCTTGTGCTTAGTCGGATCCAAAGGATCCGGATACCTGAGTTATCAAAAAAAAAAAAACTAGTCACACTCACACCTGTTCTACATTTAAAAAACACCGACCTTACGGCACCACTACTATCTCTAGCTCACCAAAGCTCCTCAAAGTCTTCGCAAAAACGTCACACACCACGTAAATTCATAAAGGAGACAAAACGACAATTTTATCGATTTTAATAATAATAAAAAAAAAGAGTAAAAAGAACAAATACATTTACCATTTTGTCGAGAAAGAAGAAGAAAGACACTAGTAGTACTGTACTAGTAAGTGGTGTCGTCATTACGGTAACGCCTTAATAAAATAATAAAACAAAAACCCACGCGCGTGGGGTCCACCCTCTTCCCTCCGAATCCCCATGATTTTCTTTAACGTCTCCCAAGTGCTTGTGGGACCCATGTTTTATGGAACCGTGATGGTATTTTTACCTATTTGCTTTTATGCCCCGTAATATTTCTTTTAATTACAATATCGCCTCTTTTTTTTTTTGTTCCTTCCTCTTGTTTTGTTACCTTTAAACTTTTTTCCGGTACCTGAAAAGTTTAAACTTTTTTTCCCCTTGTGCGGATGTGATCACTTGTTCAAACTTTCTTAGCTAAGAAATATGTACGTTAAGATATTTATAGTATATAATCTTAACTGTTTCACTGCATTAATTAGATAAATAATTTTAATTTTGTTTATTAAGTAAATAGTCTTAAGTTGTAATGGGGTAAAATTATAAATGTATCACAAAATGGCTAAGGATTACAAATAAATTGCATATCATTTGCTACATAATAGTGAGACAACAACCTGTATATGTCATTGTAGTGACATGTCATTTTATTTGATGAAATATTATTTAATAAAATAATATAAGTGCAGATACGAAAAAACATTTTAATCATACGGTGCAAACAATTAATTTTATTTATTGAGGATTTCATCCATCGAAACTGTTCACCTCAATATGTTCCATAATGTATAATTTCCGTGTATTATTTCTTTGAAAAAGTTAAAGCGAGTAATACTTTAATAATAATAATATTGTCGGAGTGAAAAGAAAAAAAAACTAAAAGTAATAATTGAATTAAAAAGCAATTGTGGAAAAAAAAGTATTTTACTTTTTACTAAGCTCTCTCGAAAGTTCCTCTGAAACTGCGGGACGAATAAGTCACGAAAAAAATATACTCTTCTAACGCCTCAAACTATTCCTTATGTGTCAATAAAGTATTTCTAGAAAATAACAAAAGTGGTTTTCGATTTCTTGTACTTTCAAAAAAAAGGCAAAGAAAGGTTTTTTGGTTACCACAAAGCCAATAGATTTCCTCTCTCTCAAAATTCGCCCCTTGTTTCTTACTTTCTCTCTCTTAAACCCCCAAAACAAAATATCTAACGCTATAAAATCCCACTCACGCTTTCCTCACAATTTCTCCACCCCACACAAAAACCTCTCCCCTTCTCTCTCTCTCAACCAGAAAAGAGAAAAAAAAAAAAATGGAGGTTTCAGCGAGAAAGCCTTATTTCATTGAAGAAGATGATGAATTAGCTTCTTCTCTATCGGAGATGGAAGCTGGGATCTCCGGTAACAGTGGATCCTCACAAAACGGTGTCGTTCCAAGTCCTTTCTCTTACGCTAGAGTGAACAGCATGAGGAACACGAGCTATTGTCACAACAGCTATCCCCAGAGTTATTATTACCATCAACACTCTGTCTCGTCTCCGAGATCTGCTGTTTCCGGAAGGTTCCATGATTTCAGATTCGATAACCAGGAGCCTCATTTCTTGGATTCGTGCTTCCTCTGTAAGAAACCACTTGGTGATAACAGAGACATCTATATGTACAGGTAATTTTAGATCTATACATCAGATCTGATCTCAAAGTTTCTCTCTTTTCAATCGAAATTATGAAAAAACCCAGAAAAAGAATGTTTTTTTTTCCGAACACCCATTTCTTTTTTTTTTTTTTTAATATTAGCCAATTAAACGATTGTACTTCAATTTGTTGATGAAACGATTCATGGGTCTGATTCAAAGTGTTGATTTTGTGGTTTTACAGAGGAGACACACCGTTTTGCAGTGAAGAGTGTAGACAAGAACAGATTGAGAGAGATGAAGCGAAGGAGAAGAAGCAGAATCTGTCTTATTCGGTGAAATCAGCGATGAGAAGAAAAGAACAACGAAGCTCTTCTTCTTCTCCAACTAGATCTCGTGATTATGCTTTTCGCAATGGAACTATTGCTGCTGCTTGAAATCCGAATCTGATGATGATGAGTTTGGGAATTATAATAATAATAATTAGGTTAAAAAGGGAAAATAAAAAAAAAAGAATCAAAAGAAGTGAAATTGTCTATTAATGCTTCGAAGCTGGTTTTGGGATTTTCTTTTGGTCCTTTTTTAATCTAAAAGATCATTTTACTTTAGCTTGGAAGTTTCAGGGGAAGGAGAAAGCTAAAGATCCTTTAACTTCTTCCATGGTTTTTTTCTTTCTCCTTTTTTTGTTTTATAACTTTAAAAGTTTTGGGGGAGTATGAGAAGAGAAATTGTAAATGCCTGTGTGAATTAACGACTATGGCATGCTTTAGTAAATTTTCTTGTTTCTTTTGGGCAAGGAAAAAAAAAAAACATATGTAATATAAAACTACATGTTCAACCATGAGAATAATATATACGAGAAATCAGAAATCTATGAGAAATGTACGTAAGCTTAATTTTTTTTTATATGTTTTTGGCAAATCTAAGCTTTGTGATTTGATATAAGATTGAGTAATACTATCAAATTGATTCTTTATGCGAAAAGTGGGAAATAAAGGTGTTTTTCTTCAGATGCTTTTTGGTAGTACAATTTCCTTTTTCATCACAAAAAAATGTTAGTACGATATTTTCCAAAATGAATATTTTTTTTGATTTGAGCAGGGGAATTCATTTTAATTGAATTAATTCATAAAACGAATAAATTAAGATTTCTGTGTTTATAAAAATATACGTTTTGTATTATTCCTGTTTGAAGTTTAAACGAGTTGTATAAAAATGCTCTAGCCGGTAAAAGTTAAATACTAACAGAGTATAAATACTATTTCGGTAATCACAACAGCTATTACCAACAACACATAACATGATAAAACTCCAAACAACATCATTGCGTTTGCGTACCTTCATCGTACAAAAATATGAAAGTAGCGACTCTACCATAATAAGTTATCATGGAAACAAAAGTTAGATGAGACGTACAACTTGTAATAAGCAATTTGCATGTATGATACATGATGATACAGCCGATGAAATATTTCTTTCAAAATTTAGAATTTCACATTTGACAGATAACCATATATTTCAGCTATGAAATTATATTTGTCCTGTTGTTGTTGGGTACAGTACAACAAACTATAGCGACGAAATTTATATGGTTCGATTTTTTCAGCATTTAAATGTTTTTGTCGTCAATCACCAAAATATTTCATTTTTTTTTTGTCAACGAAATATTTTTCATTAATAAACACACAATAATCCACCAATTTTTTTTCCTACTAATCCCACAATAAACCAACAAAATCGCATAAACCATAAGACTTATTTATATATATATATATATATATATATATATATATATATATATATTAACCCTGCAAAAAAACAAAAAACTTATAAACTCAGCAGAATCATGCTCTAACACTAACTCCTCTACTACTTCGCTTCACAGGTTCTGCAACTTGTCTCCTCCTTACCTGACTGCTTTCCTTAGTCGCAGCCATCGAACAATCTCCATTATCAGATTCTTCGATAATCTTCTTCAATCTTTCCACAACAATTCCCATCTCGGGTCGCTCTTTATCGTTCTTTTTCAGACAGAGATCAGCAAGTTTAGCCAGACTCCTAGCTCCAGCAGCTGGATAATTGTTGCGTAGCCGAGTGTCAACGATCATGCTGAAGCGTTGACTATCAGCAGGATACTCTTTGACCCAATCCAGTAGCCTCTGTTCAGCGGCTGGCTTGTTCCTCTCAATGGTTCGGCGTCCGGTTATGATCTCGTAGAGCACAACACCGAAGCTATAGACGTCGCTCTTTAACCGGAGATGGCCTGTTTGCACGTATTCAGGAGCTGCATAGCCTTGTGTTCCAACTCTCTAGACAGAAAACCAAGAAGAAGATCAAGAAGAAGAAATGTCAAACTTTGTAGGAGATTCATTTTACCCAAAAGGCCAAAACTACGAGTGATACATACATATTTATCAAGTTGAACAAACCAGAATGTTTAAACCAGAACATCCAAACCAGGAACCCGATACTCATGCCAAAGATAGACATACCAAACCAAAACCAAACCAGGAACCCGATAGTCATGCCAAAAATAGACATAGAAAACATACCAAACCGAAATCTGTTGATAAAACAATGGGGTTGGGTTCATCATTACCAAATAAATAAAACCAGACCGATTTTTAGCATAATCAAACTGAACCGAATAAGGTGAAATTCATGATTTGAATTCTACATATATGTTCAAAATGATATAATAATGTTAAAATGACATAGTACAAATAAAGATTCTTTATTTATATTCTAAATTTAATTTTCCAATCCAAAACTAAGCTGATTCCAAACCAAAAACCAAGCCGAACTGATTTTTGTTCTAAATCAAACCAAAAAGACTTCAATTTGGTTATTAGTACTCAAAACCAAGAAACCGAAAAAAGAACCGAAATAACCAAATTGAACCAAACTGAAATAACCAAATGCAGACCACTAAAACCACAGCATAATTTAACCCAGAGAAGAATTCAATACTTACTGCGGTTGTGACATGAGTATTGTCTCCCTGAGGTCCTTCTCTGGCTAGCCCAAAGTCCGATAATTTCGGACAGAGTTCATCATCCAAGAGCACATTAGAAGATTTGAAGTCTCTGTATATCACCTGCCAACAAACAAACCAGAAAATATCATCCACTGAATCATCTAAACTCAAAAAAACTAAACAGTGTAGGGTTCACAAAATGTCTCATTCCTAATCTACTGATCATAACTCTATGCCAACATTTATGTGACTAATGTTTTTAGATTGTGTCTGTCCTAAAATGGCAAGAACAATCAAAAGGGCTTGTCTAAAACCTGATTTCCTGTAACGGGTTTTGTTTCAATTTTCATTTTTTTTTTACCTTAACTTCATGTAAATAAGCCAATCCTTCAGCTGCACCAAGCATGATCTCGAGCCTTTGTTTCCAAGGCAATGTGCGTGATCCACGGGTGAAAAGATGGTCCTCTAAACTTCGATTCGACATGAATTCATATACCAAAAGCCTCTCCATCCCGGTTTCGCCGTCTTCCGAGCAATAACCTAAGAGCTTCACAACGTTCTGGTGATTCACTACCCCTAGAAACTGAACCTCTGCTAGCCATTGCTTGTGACCCTAATACACCATCAAAACAGTCAGAGGAAAGTTTCAGACTTTACATTTTATTTAAAAGTGACAATTCGAGGAATCTCTAAGCTTCTATTACAAGATTTGTAAGCTATCATATCACATTTCTGAAAATTCTTTAAGTTTACATTAAAACAAGGTACAAGATTCGAATTTGCTTCATAGTTGAGTCCATTCATTTTGCTCAAAGCTTATATCTAAGCTTCAATCTCAAGCAAAATTAAGATTTGCACAAATTCTCTTCCATTTTACATTAATATAAGCGAAAAAGTTTGAAAATGCATCATCCCTTGAATTATTATCTATGCTTCTATTTCACGTTTCTAAGCCTTTATTTCACGATCCTGATATATCTTCAATGTAACTTTAAAAGAAGTGACAAAGTTCGAAATTTGCTTCATACATTCATTAAAGAATATCAAAGCTTAAATTTAACGATTCTAAGCTTTTGTTTCGATGGATTTTTTCTTCAATTTTACATCAAAGCAATCGATAAAGTTCGGATTAGCTTCATAATTGAATTGAATACTTAAAAGAATGTCAAAGCTTCCATTTCGTGCTTGATGATTAGATTAGCTAAAAAAACAGAGAGAAGGCATTGAGTAAAGTGATTAAAATTTGAAAATTACCTGTAATCCTTGTCGATTGAGTTTCTTAATGGCGACGACAAGTGGAGGAGGATCAGAATCTCCAGTGATCAGAATTTTTCCTCTATAAACACTACCGAACCCACCTTCACCGATCTTAAGCTTTCTGCTAAACCCACAAGTGGCTTCACTGAGTTCTTCGTAAGTGAAAACCCTAAGATTCTGTGCTCTCTCTGTATACAAATCTCTGATACCTGTCTCTTATACACATCTAGATGTGTATAAGAGACAGGAACTATTGCTGCTGCTTGAAATCCGAATCTGATGATGATGAGTTTGGGAATTATAATAATAATAATTAGGTTAAAAAGGGAAAATAAAAAAAAAAGAATCAAAAGANGCTTCACTGAGTTCTTCGTAAGTGAAAACCCTAAGATTCTGTGCTCTCTCTGTATACAAATCTCTGATACTTCGTGGAGAAGGCAAAGATCTCGGCGTCTGGAGATTAAACGACGACGTTTCACTCCGATTCGTCGTCAGTTCTGGAGCTGAATTTCGTAATTTATTTCCCTTTCTTTTGGTCTTTTTGTTGTTGCTGCTGTCTTTTTGTTGATTTCTGGATTTGGGTTTCTTTGATTTGAACAAGAACAGACAATTCATGTCTTAAGGAGAGAGGAAAATGGTAAAAAAAAAGATTGGAACTTTTGTTTAAAGGAAAATTCAACAAGTGGAATTTTGATGGAAAACACAGAGGGCAAATAAACAAAAGTTAGTTGCTTTTGATCTGATCAGTTAAATAAACCCAAAAATGTACTAAAAAGCTTCCTTTTTTTTGGGTTCCTCTACAAGTTCTAATGAAAGACCTAAAAAAATGAGAAGACAGATTATATGAACAAAATGAAATCTGAAGAGAGAAAAAATAATGGGGTCTTTTTTGGGATAGAATGAGTATGAACACAGATCTATTTAACAACCTCAGGAGAAAGAGATTTTCCTGGAAAATTAAGGAGAGAGAGAGAGAGAGAGAGAGAGAGAGAGAGACAACAAAATTAAAAGCGAGAGAGATAGAGTTAACAAGACTATGTCTCTCTCTCTCCTAGTCTTCGTCGAGAAAACCAGAGAAAATTTGAAGATGGGAAAGAGACCAAAAGTGTTACGCTCTTCCTTAAGAAGAAAAGAAGAAATCGCGTACGTACGGGAAACAGAGACGTAGAAAAGTATATGTGTGAAAAACAAAGAGAGATTGATGATCAATGGATAAGACAAGACTTTTGTCATACAATTCAGACTGTGTACTAATTGTAGGGACTGATATTGTAATTAGTAGGAGTGAAAAAAAGAGTAAAGTAATTATAAACTAAAAGTAATGGTTCAGGTAAAAAAATTCTCACTTGTATAAATTAGTGAGATTTTTTAATACCTTTTTGTGTTTTGTTTTTTCCATGGAAAATTTAAATTCTTTTTTTTTTAATTAATACTGTGAGAGTTCCAATACTTTGATCCATAATTTTCTACAATATCCATAATCAACTTTTAAATATTTCGATTTAAAAATATTATTCAATCCCAACATATATTTGAATTCGATGCACAATAAAATCAATTTTTTTTGTATTACCACTACACCATCACTTCTTTAGTAAAAAAAAAAAAAAAATCTTTACAGCATCTCGCCTTGTATTCTTCTCCGTAAACTTTTCCGTCTTGTTTTACCGGTGATCGGCGCGTGGCGGCTCTTTTAGCGCCGGCGTCGATCTCTTTCGTTTCCATTTCTTGTTTTGTTTAAGCGTTTGTTTTTTCGGTTTCGCTAAGAGTTGTGGAAAGTTTTTGATGATGATTGGCTTTGAGTGGTCTTAGATCTCGATCTAGACTTGAGGCTTTGGCCTTAGAGATGATGAAAGGGCCGGTTCGATTCGGACTACGGAGCGGATTAGTCTGCAAACCCTTTCATTTTCTCAGATCTAGGATTTTTTCTAGATCTAGATTTAGATCGAAATCGTCACTCTTTGTTTTTTTGGTTATTTCGGGTTTGATTCTATCTTTTGTCCTTCTCTCTATGAGATTAGGCGGTGTTTAATTGGCTTCTACTCGTTTCCCATCTTTTATCTCATCTTTGGCGTGGGTTTGAATGGTTTTTTTTGGAGAAATCAATGCTTTCTTTCTTGTTTGTGTCTCTGTTGGGGTGGTGCTTGTTGGTTCGAAATCAGGGTGTTCTTCTGTTTCTCTTTAGAAGATCCAGGCGTTTTCAAGTGTGTGTCAATATGGTGGGAGCCGTGGTAGATTTGGCCGTGAAGTTGTGCAATTTCTCTGAGGTTTCACCAAATAGGTGTTCTGGGTTCTTNGCAGAGGACTTCCCGGAAGGTCACCCATCCTAATGCTACTCCAGCATAAGCACGCTTAACTCTGGAGTTCTTTTAGGGTAAGTGACCGGAAAAGGTAAGTGCACTTTGATGACATAGGTAGCCAAATCAATTCATTTAAACTTATTCAAATGGATCGGGCCTGGATCGTTACAATTCTCCCCTACTCAACGGGAATTCGTCCCCGAATTCTGATCCCGCCAGTGAACTCTAACCCCCAAACCCCAAAACAATCTCTTGGAACATAACCAGTTTGACTTCCCTTATAACCAGTTTCATGCTTTTCTTCCATACACACATCCTACAATGCTATAAATACATTGCTTCGTTAAGAAAACTATAAATACAATGCTACACACATCCTACAGTTTGATAATGTTGAAAAATCTTTGACTATAATAAGTCCACAAGTCTCGTCTAAAGCTCCAAAAGAAAATTATTAAAACCGTGTAATAATAGTCAAAACTTGCATTTATATTGGATTGAGTCATATTCCTCTTATATGGTACTATAAATTAATTATTGATTAACTAGAAAGTAAGTCAATAATTCAGATGGTTAACCATAACAGCAGAATTTTAATGATTCCTGAAACTCTGTCTCTAACACAACAACCTTTTTTTCTCTCCGTTGTCTACACATCTCTTGTGTATTTAATTATTTAAATGAAACTTATGAGAAATATCTATTAAAGTCCGGCTTATAATTTTATACTAGCGATCCGTTTGGTTTTATTGTTCTAGTTATAAAATATTGACGGCGAACCACGTTTCCCACTTCCCAGTAGCACTCATATATTTGTGTTATCGTTTAATTAAAAAGATGGTCAGGGTAATTTAGTGCGATAACCCTATAAAAAAAGCCACCGCATAGGAATAATCATTTCCATGTTTACCAATAGAGCCCATAAATTATAAAGAAGAAAAAAAAAATGTATCAATGAAAATATATTTGTTATAACGGTAATAATCACAATCTGCAAATTCACCAATGAAAATATATATCTATACGAATCATATGTCTCTTGTCCTTAACTAACGTTGGGAGTCGTAAATTACATAAATCCCATGTTTTTTTTGTCTATCTTTCGTGAAATTTGCTTACCTAGGATTATATTGTTGTTTCAAATTTAGACGCTTATTATGTTATTTATTCGAATGGGAATTTCGAGATCCTCTAAGACTACTTAATATGTTTATTGTAGAGAGCGTCGGTTACAATGTACTGCCAACAATTCGCCTTTCTAAGAACTCTCCAACGTTTTAGTTAGAATGTACCAATGTGACACGAGAGGAGCAGGTGGTGGCGATGTTATGGGATTAGTCGAAATGTGATATAAAACCCAATCTACTATGCCATTTGGTGAAATCAGAAGATGAACATCGGTTCAGGTTTATGAGATAAGATGATTAAACTCTCTAATATCATGACATAGGGAAGAAACGTGGCAAAATGTAAAAGATTACAAAACGTAGGAAAAATACAGGTTCGAGTTTAACAAACGCATCAGAAGATTTTTCGTTTTTTTCTTCTCTTCTAACCATGCTTTTTGCCTGCTTCTAATCTGTATGTACCTGATGACAAATAGAGGAGACATCATGACTGCTTCTTCGCCTTTCGTGATTACAATGCTTTTTGTTTCTCTTCTGAAATCCTAAGCCACGAATGATCTTGATTCTTGGGTTTTGTCTTGAAACCTTCTTCACGGCTTGTGTAATTTGAACCCGAATACTCTTGGAACATAGTTTTGTGTTGCCTTTGGTGGCTTGAGATGCCCATAAGTCATCAAGAACAGATGCGGAAATGTTGTCCCAAAGTAAGCTCCATCAATGTCTGTTGATTGTTTTAAGGAAAACCTGACAAAGACCAACAGCTGCAAAATCTATAGAAAACTCAGAACGATGATTGCTTTATGCATAGAATCAAACATCAGACTCAGAACTTGCATTATAGATATGTATCAGCAAGAAGTGAAAGCGTGGGACAAAAAAACAAAAGGATACTGCCTTGATATTTAGATCGTGGGTAATAAATGTCTTCGCATTTAGGGCAATATATCTTCACAGTGCTTGATCGAGGTAAATCCGATTGACCAACAGGAAGACAGGGTTGTCCACAGCAATAAACTCTTGGGCATCTTCCAAAGTCATAGTTTTTGTATTTGTCCAACTACAAATAAATGATCAAGGATAGAATCAACAGATGAATCTTCTATAGGATGTTCAAAAATATGCAAACGAGTACAAAGATTTGTGTTTTTACCATAGCAGCCAATCCTTTGCTTGTCAAAATGTAACGAGCGTGAATAAGTCCATAGAGCATCTCAGCTGCTGACTCGATCAATTCATTCTGTTCCTCTGTAAACATCTCTCCTGTTACCGACCCAATCCAAATCAAACATTCCAGAGACATAATCGTAAAGCGAGCCCTATTGGTTTCATTGTTATATACCTAAATACTGTCTAATCTAACGTCAATGCTGCAGATTCTTTGGATGAAAAGAAAAGTATTTAACTTACCATGAGAAGACTCGACATCCAAAATCAAATCAAGAGCGTACTCGTAGTAAGGAACTAGACCGTTCAGTCCACACAAGTTGAAGTCATCTTGGATGTAATCATCATCAACTTCACAGAAGAACTCGTTCCCCCTTAGATTGCAGAACCAAGATATCCACGAGGTGTCCTCTCCTTCAGAGCCACTGACATCTGATTCTTCACTGTCTGTGTCTGATTCATCTATGACCAATAAAAGCCAAAGCAGAAGCACACAAAAAACGTTTCATCAGTTACAGTTTCTCATATAAGAAGAATTTCAGAGACCAATAAAAATGGTTTGCTTAATTCAGCTCATCAACAGAAGTGAAAACATCCAATATCTCTACAATAAATCCAATATATCTCTGCATTGATTCACCAAG
Organism: Alliaria petiolata; assembly: GCA_020283515.1. Classification (NCBI taxonomy): domain Eukaryota; kingdom Viridiplantae; phylum Streptophyta; class Magnoliopsida; order Brassicales; family Brassicaceae; genus Alliaria; species Alliaria petiolata. The sequence goes on along the minus strand of JAHZTW010000002.1, from coordinate 34,241,021 downwards.
AAGAAATATCAAATTGATTCCCAAATCAGGAGACGCTATTACCTAATTCTAGGTTAAGTCTCAGCAAGAACAGAAAAACCCAAATGCCAAATGAGATTTCAATAGCAGGAAAAAAACAAGAAAAGCGAGAGATAAAGCAAAAACGAAACTCACCGTCTGAAACATTGTTCTTAGAGAGAGAAGCAGAACGCGAATCTCTATTGTCATGCGACTGCTTCCCCGTCAAGACGGAGTGTGCCGCCGCCGTAACGGTTCCTTTTCCCTTGCCGTTAACTGAACGAGACGTCGACGGAGAAGGCCGTTGGAGAGCTTCGTTGATCCGTTTACGATCCACAACCTCCGGTCTCGAACCCACCGTTCCTCTCTCTCTATACATGATTCTAAAAAACCCTAACAAATCTCTATCTCCCTAAACTTGATCAGTTTTCCGATACAGCTATTGCACACCTTCACCGGCGATTCATGCCGGTGAGATCGAGAAACGACGGCCGTACCTGGTTAAAATTGAGCTCTAGGGTTTTGAAAATGGAAGCTTTTTCTTTTGTCAAATTTTGTTTCTCGCTTATTTCTATTTCGCAAGTAGTCTGTTTGGTTTTTCTTTCTTTTTTCACCGTTGAGAGAAACTTTTAGAATTTTGGTTTGTTGCGGAAACAAAATATTACAAAACAAAAAAAAAGGAGGGGTAAAATGGGAAATAGAGGAATAAAGTTTATAGGTTCCCGGAGACGAGGGGTGGGGGGGGGAAGTGGAGCGGTGAATCGGGCATCCACTGACAGAAAGTGGAGAGATGGGTTTGAAGTCGAACCACCAACTTCTGGTTCGACACGTGGCGGTTTAGTACGCAACGACCGTCCGTAAACCTCCCTACGTGCGGAACAGAATTATGATTTTGGTTTCATTACAAAAACATCGTATGGGACTTATGATTTTGATTGCATTATAAAAGATTCAAAAAAAAAAAAAAATTATTTAAGGCTAGGCGAAAAGAAAAAAGGTTAAATTAATCCAGTAATATAATGATGGCACATGAAATACGATAAACTTGAAAAGTGTTTAATCATGTTAACATTCTATTCAACCATTGTTGTTCACGTTCTTGCGTTGTAAGAAAAAACCGAAGATTTTGAAAAGTACACACTATACATTCTATTGTTCTATATCCGAATATATACTGTTCTACTAAAACCATTTTTTACTATTTTACAATTATATTGCCAAATTACTTCCACTATTTATCTAACCATCATTTTCTTTGATGAAATTACAAGATTGAAAACTACTATCAATTTTTGTAGTATACAATTTCATGGGAAATCTCATACTCTCCTGTATGCTGTAAAATATAAATTAACACTGATGACTATATATACATACACTCGAACCAAATAGAAACTGACTCCAGACTTTTCGACCGACGAACAAAAACCACTAAGACTATTTAATCATTTGATTACGCTAACCAATTCCAAAATCTTAACATGAGATCGTGTTGTTGGTGTTTGGACTTGTAATGACATTTCCTACAAAATACGAAATCACTCTCTTTATCATAACCTATCTTTCACGGTATCGCTATCTCCTATATGAGCAATTTCCGTATCCATCAACATTGTTGCAGATAGAGAGAGAGAGGAGAGATCATATCTTACATAGACCAGGAAGCGTATCTCACTGTGTCCATTAGTCTTCACCAAAGTACTTTTCTTCAGCGTCAAGGCCAATCTCTCGAAGCCAGTGATCATCAAGATTCTCGTCATTGTCTATCTTTGTGTAATCCAAATGCTGATGATCTTCTCCCGACAAGAACTTCTGATGCATGATTGATGTGAACTGATCCATCATATCTTGCATCTCCTCTGGCGGTAAGACTGTTGCCTTACCGTTCTGTTCTCTATTATTCGATGTTCCGCTGCTATCTGTGAATCTAGTAGCCTGAAAACAATCGAGAACGTAAAATGAAAAAGAGGGTTTTTCACCACAATTAAGTAAACAAATCTAAAACGAGAGATTCATGATCTTAAAACCAACATACACAGCAAAAAAGAAAGTTACCTCTTCAAGGCTTGAGCTAGCTTCTGTCGGCTTTTTTGCTTCTTCGTCGTCTTCTGATTCCACTTCTTCTTCTTCTGATTCCTCTTCTTCTTCTTCTTCTTCTTCTTCATCTTCTGATTCCTCCATCTTCTCATTACCACCAATCCATTCACTCTCTGCAACACCTAACCTCTGCTGCTCCTCTCTAATCCGAGAAACCAACGTAGCCTCCTCTGCCCGTCTCATCAATGTCTCTGACCAACGCTCTCCAGGCCTAGCCATGTTCCTACCCATCAAATCCTGAAATTTTCCGACATACTCGTGGTGTAGATACGGCTCTCTATCTCTCATAGCATCCTCAGAGAAATACTGTCCTTCTGATACAAGCTTGTTCAAGTAAGCAATTCTCCTATTCCTCACAGCTGCAGACCTCGATTTCAGCTCTTCTGAGGTCGGACTTATCTTCTTCCGCAGGTTTTTCAAGTGCCAATCAACCTCGTAGTCATGTTTCAAAGCATCAAACTCGAGCAATTCATCTACACTCAGCTGCGATCCATNTCTTCTGAGGTCGGACTTATCTTCTTCCGCAGGTTTTTCAAGTGCCAATCAACCTCGTAGTCATGTTTCAAAGCATCAAACTCGAGCAATTCATCTACACTCAGCTGCAATCCATAACGCTCTGAAATCAAAGCAAAAAAACCAAGTCTCATTTCCGAGATCAAAAACTGCGATAGGGGTTTAGTCTAAAAAACGCATTACACACTCAATACTTAGATAAATAAGAAGCCACTACTCATCTATTCATAAATTTCCACACCGCCATGACGAACTAGGTATAAGAATCGGTAGTTTCACCAGAATTCTAAAGCATCAAACTCAAACAATTCATCTACACTCAACTGAGATCCATAACGCTCTGAATCAAAGCAAACAACTAAGTTTGAGTTCCGAAATCAAAAGTGCGATTAGGGTTTTTTCAGTCTAAAATCGCATAAAACACTCAATACTAAGATGTCTAAGACAATTTCATAAAATCCAGCACCGATATGAATAAACCCGTATTAGTGTATTACAATCGAGAATCTGACCAGGATTATGGAAAATTACCAAGGAAAACGGCGGGATTACGACGGAGGAGGTCAAGGAGGATGGATTTGCGTTGGTCGGAAGATGCAGTGATTGATTGAACAGCGCGTGGGAAGTAGAGGTCGTCGAGAGAGGAAAGCCTCGCCGCGATTTCTTCCGCCGCCGCGTCTTTCATTGCCCTTCCCTCCATCGTCTTCTCCTCTCCCGTTGCTTCTCCTCTCGACCAGAATCTGTAACCTGTAAAATCTTCGCGCTCACGTGCTGGTCTCGTGAGAAGACTTTAGCGGTGTTAATTTGCTACCTAAATAAATAAGGCCCGTTGGGCTTTCTCGCTCGTGCCTCGTATCACAAAATTTGTATTTCGATGGTTTATCGTATCGGTAGGTGAATGATCCGGTTTACGATTTAATTTCGGTTAAATTTTTCTTTTTATAAATGTTAAAAGAAATTGAGTCAATTAAAATTACTTGTAAATCCAGTTTATTTTTAGTCAAGTCTCATTTATGTCAAAAAGAAGTCTCATTTAATTTTGGTTTAGTTCGATTTGGATTTATCCGGTTTAGTATTTAGAACAAAAGAGGGGCGGGACAGATACAAATACAATCATACAAACCCAAATATTGATTGACCTCACAAAAGAGGCTTTCATTGAGTTTGATTGAAGCATTTCTTTTTTGATTCTTTCATCCCCAGTTTTTTTTTTCCACTCTTAAAGATCTTATTACACGAAGTCACGAACATAAATTATATAGAAAATCAAATCTTGAATCAGAAATGAGTTTTTGTATTAGTTTTTTCGTAGAACTACAACTTAATATTAAAAAAAAGTTAAGAAAAATAACCAAGAGGAGTCCATTTCATTGAATTGAACCCTAGAAACTCTACATAACACTGTTACAATCGGTCCTGTTCCTGGTCCAACCTACAACTTGGTCTCTATATAAACCAACTTGATTCTTCACGTCGCAATCTCATCCACCTCCGAGTTAAAGACAAAACTCGGAAAAGTCGTCGTTATGTCCCTGCAGTTGATGATATTAAGTCCTAAAACTTATAGCTCGGCACCAAAATTAATCAAAGTAAATACTAGTTTATAGAAAAGGAAACATACCTCAGATATGGAAGTGTCATGATTTTAAGCAAAGATGGGTTTTTGATCACGAAATCGCTCCATTCTGTCTTACCAATCTTTCCATCCCGATCCACATCTGCGTCCTCAAATGTCTGTTCACGAAAAGAGAAGGAACCGAGTTCTATAAAAGAGTCTTTGCTTTCGTAGAAGTAGAAGTTGTGATAAACAAGAAACCTGATCGAGTATCACTTCTATGGTATCATCAGCTAGTTTCATTTCTGATTCGCAGAGAAGGGCAATCAACATTTGCTTCACCTGCCAAAATCACATACAAGATTATGATTTCCCGGAAGGGTTTATTCAGTAAATGATGCCTGTCTCTTATACACATCTAGATGTGTATAAGAGACAGGTATACCTCTTGGCGCTCAATGAAGCCCGTGCAGTCCATGTCGTAAAGCCTAAAGGTGACTGAGATAGTACAGACCAATGTGAATAAAAATCATGGGAAGGCTTTAGAGAAACGACGATAGATATAAACCCCTTTAAGGTCAACTTACAGTCTGTTTTCTCCTCTAGAGAAGCATTTGGGTGGAATACATTGAGTGATCTCACGAAGTCTCCAAAATCAATTACGCCTTTTCGTTTAACATCAAACAAATCAAATATCTGCAAACGAGCGTGTTACCATTAAGTACTTCTATAGAACCAATATTTAAGATGAACTACAAAGTCAGAAAGGTCTGAGAAACCTAAGATTTACCCTATTGGCAAACAAATTTTCCTTCTTTCTGTTCTTGAACAAAGCAAGTTGAAACTCTTCCTGCATTACAAGTTGGTCCAGAAATAAGTAACAATATCCAAAAGTGGGCCATGAAAACTTCAATTTTCAATACCAAACAAATAGAAAAAGAAGTAAAATTCAAGTCAACTGTCAATAAAAAGACTTGGTGAGCAATAAGGAGCCCACAGATCAGCATGGAGATTCAATGATTACTGAATAATAAATTGGCGAAAGTCAACAAAGTTGACAAATATTATCGAAAATGGATAACAGTGCATTGAATATTATGTCACTGTACATCAAGCATTCAAGATCCTGCTATGAGGTGTACACGAATTAAAGGCTATCAATTATCAGTACCTTGTTTATCAAGCCATCGTCAACAACCGAGCTGCTTATGCTCTTGAATAACTCGAACAATGCTTCAACTTCACTCACACTAACTGGAAAAACAAAGAAATAACAAGCAAACGGTGCAAAATTAAACATACAGATCAAGTCAATTTGAAAATATGTATGTGGAAATAAAGAATGGAAAAGAGCCGCTTCTTGAAAATTCTCTAATCAAGATTCAATTCGAAATTAGAGGAAAACTAGACTGATGAATATCCAAGAAACTATAGGAATAGGATTATATGATGATTCAGGTAACAAGCAAAAGCATCCTCGAAATGGAAAATAGAATTAACTTCAACGAAGTTGCGGGAAAAGACTACGAATAAAAGAGCATTTACAGATTTTTGGGATTCAATGAATGGCCAAACCAGAAAAAACCAGCTAAATAGAATTCTCATATCAGCAGGCAACGGTAAAAGAAAGATTTCTAAGATCATGCGTTTGGAGATTTTTAAGCTAAGAAGAAGAAAACGTGTAGTGCAAGTTAACTTACAAGCTGTCTCGGAGGCAAGCTTCACAGGGTTTTCGTGTCCCGGAAATTCTCTAGCAGCCGTGGAATGAAAACAGCCCATTTACAGATGAGAAGTAAAACGAGAAGAAGAAGCTTATTCGATTAGTAGAATCGCTAATTCGACGATTTCTGAGATTGTAAAGCTTGATTTCTGATATTATTCCCCATCATCGCAAGCATCTTTAGAATCTACACATATTCAAGGAAACACAGAACCCACAAAAAATTAGATTAAAAAAAACGAACACGATAATTTATCAAGTATAAACCCTAGAAACAAAAAAGCAGCAGCGATGCGAGAACAGATATACAGACTTACTTGGATTTCGTGAAATGAGTTTAACCAAATTGACACAATTTTGAAATTTAATCGAAAAATCAAACAGGTAATGTAGGCGCGGCTGGAGATTATCCGAGCCCAGAAATTAAACGGTAAGATCGAAAAAAAACAAACCCTAACGAGATCGAATTTAGTGCTTACCACCGAGAGAACGGCTCGCCTGCTCGGTGAGAGAGGAAGGGATTTTGGAGAACGAGAGAGACGACGAAGATCTGTGACGATGGCAGATGAATGATCGGACGGCTGAGATTAACTGCGCGTATTACAGACTTTGCTGGGCTTTTTGTTTGTTCAGAGGGGCCGATCGAGAGAAATTATGAGAGTTTATAAGATGAAATTTGCACGTGTGAACGCTTGAGCGCGTGCCAAACACCAACCTTGTATTTTCTACTCTCTTTTTTTTTTTCAACCAAACCCATTTTTGTTTAATTTTTACAGTGTGGAGAAAATAACCATAATTACTGTTTAGTGTTACTTTGAAACTTGTAAATTGTTTTTAAAAATATTATATCTCATTATGTTTTGTTTTGCAAGTTTCTTAATATTTGGAAATGATTTTGATTTTTCTTTTTGGTTTAACCAAAATTTTTGGAGTTGGTACCTGCCTAGATGGGAGACAAGAACAAACATAAATAGTCCATTCCTAAACAAAATTTGAAATTTTTTTTAACTTTGAAGATTAATCAATGATCAAAAGAGTTATCTTTTTGTAATCGTTAAATTAGCATAAAATTTATTTAGAGCCCCTCTAACAAGAATAACATATACATATAAAAAAATATAGTTCAAATATTTTTCTTTAACAAAAGAAAAACTTATAGCTTTGAAGAAAGACCGTAAATTTATAATTGTAGATTCAAGATTCTTCGGACTGAACAGAATACAACGACTTATATTTTATTTGTATAGCTAATAAAATTATCAATTTGGTTATTTCGTTTTCATAATCAGTACTGATGTCCCATAGTATTCAAGATCTCTATGAAGCAGGGCGACTTGCCGTATATATATATATATATTCAAGATTCATGGGTCATATACCTTTTGGGATAAACGAAGAATTAGATATTTTCGGTCACAATTAATTGGTCTAAATCACGTACGTACGCCATACAAAAATCCAATAATATAAAGTAACTACATAATATCGGTCTAGATAAGATAATGGATTAATGCATTATCCATATTCATAAGACATAATCAGATCACGCATATTATTTAAATTTGAAACTGTGATCCTGTCTCTAATAAAATGTTATAGTCTATGTTCAATCCGGTTCGGTTTTGGTCAATATTTTGAGGACCGAATACCGATTCAAAAATGTTATAGTGTAGTTGGTTTGACCGGTCTAACCTGATTACGAATTTATTAAAAAGATCTGCTGTAATTAATTTTACGATAAATATTTGAGGATAAAATTAAAATGGAATGAGAAAATACACACAAATTTCATTTGATTTTATAACACATAATTCAAATTTGGAGCGACTGGAGCTTCCATGCCGGTTGCCATATACAACCGAACTATAAAATATGTAAGAAGGGAATCGGTATTGATAAAACATCCGTCGTTATGTGTTATTACTGCCTTCCATAATTGTGATGTTGTCCTTGTAAACATTCTAATCAGTTGTTTTCCATTCAAGCTTTCTTAGAGCTCAAGTAAACTCGCTGACCTTAAATAAACCAAAGCATCTTGTTTTGACCAAACTTTTTTTTAAGTCACTTAGATAGCATAATGATACGTTAAACTGTACGGGTATCATTTGACAACTGGAATAGATTTGATTTGCCCTGGTTAAACTTCGTCGCACAAATGTTTAGTAAAAAATTATCATTGAAGTCCGAGGCACAACACAAAACAATCTTCTTTCTGAGTTTTCTTAAAAAAAAAAAAATATATATATATATATATATATGAAACTTTAATAGTTCGATCTCACTTGTTGGGTCTAATCAGAATATCAGAGCAGGAGAGCACGTTAGGACTCTGGTTTCTCACGTTTGGTCAGCTTTGAGTTATATTGGGATAATGATAGTATTATTAAGATAATTACATATTTGGGTAGATTAGTCTTGATCTATAACTCATGTATATCTCCTATACTTTAGGATCTATGGCCGACCTTGTAATGTATATAAGAGTGTAATCTGATTGATCAATACAACAGAGAATTCAGCTATCTTGGCAAGTTACTCGCCAAGCTGACCATTTCCTCACGTTCTGGCAAGATTCGCCACTTTAGTATTTGAGGTAAAATTGAAAAATAAAGACTAAAGACATAATAAAACTTTGAGATAAAAACCAAATCCATTCAAAATGATGAAAGAAACTTTATATTTATCTAAGAAAATTATTCATCCGATCAAAATTCTTAAATTAATCGGTTTAGTATATCCAAACCAAAGCAAATCAAATGAACCAACGTTTTTAATTTAATTATTTTTTTTTATTATATTTTAAATTTATTTTCGATTAAAATCCCGAATTTTTGGTAAACCAAACCGAATTACAGTTGACTTTTTTATAGTTTCATTTTTTATAAAATCTGTAAAGCCACAAACTAGAGAAACCAAAAATAAATAAATCAAACTATAAACCTTATTTTCATATCTAAATAAAAACATATCAATTTTTTTAAATAAAAAAAAAACTTATTATGGAAGCCAGTAGCTAAATAATTATTGGTGATTTTTGTAAAAAGGGTCAACGGAAGAGATCTGGTTTACAAGTGAAGGAGTTCCTTAGCTTCTCTACATTTTCTTTGGGACTACTTCATAGAGAGTTTTAAAGCCAGAAATATTACATTCGCAAAATAAAGAGATTATCTTGGGACTTTTCACTGACGATCACAAACATCACACAACGAGAGGAAAACAAAAGCGAGAGAGTTTGTTCACTTCTTAGAAGAAACCGTTGATGAATCTGGCTCTTTCCATGCCGCTTGCCATTGCTTGTCATATAACGTTGTCTCTTCGAACAGACCCTTGAGTTTGTCTAAATCTTCGTTCTTGCGGATGAAAAGAACTCCGGCTACAGCCACAAACAAGAGTGTTTTGCAGAAGAAATTCCCCATTTGGTCCACGAGTCCTACTCCGGTTAGGCTATCAACAAAGTAAGCCATGAAGAACCCTATCATCGCAGCACGGCCTGCAAGATAAAACCCACCAAAACAAAACCAAAGACAAAACCACTTCAAACATCAGATAATGTTTAGTTGCAAAGTACACACGATTTGGATCTTTGGCGTATTGAGTTTTAGAACATTAGTGTTTTGGAAGATCACCATTGAGGAGCTCAGCTTCGGGTAGATGGTATCTCTTCATCCATGCCCACCATGGAATAATCGAGGTATCGAAGAGCACAGGCTCGTCGTTAGTAGTTGTTTCTGGGTTATCTTCAAGCCATTTTCTCCTCTTTGCCTCTGTAAATACAGACAGAATCAGCCATCACTCATCCTCTTATACACTATAAGAAACTAAAGCAGAAGCTTCCAAGTAACAGACCATAGACAGAGATCAAGTATTCAAAGATTTCTGTATATATTGGTAAGTTGATTAGGGTTTTCTAAACCTAAAATCATTATCTTGTCTTTGCAGATTCTCCAAATTCAGCAATTTTACCAGTTTCACAAGTTCTAACAGAAATAATGTATGGCATTATCCGAATTTCGACAATTGTTTTAGAGTCTAAATTTTTTGACAATTGAAACTCAAAGAAGTGAAACGAAATTCGAGTTTTAAGGATCTAACCAGCAACGATTACAGAATCCCAATCTGTTTTCCCCTCTTTCTCGAACTGTTTCAGATCCCAAGTCCCATTGACCCACCTCGCATCCTGGAATTTGATTACCGTCGTAGTGGCCAGATCAGCCTCCTCGCCTCCAACGGCGCCGTTTTCGGAAGCGGAGGAGCTCTCCGCCTGAGATTTTACCGGGACCTCCTCTGCACCCACCGAAGCAGGCTTCGGAATCTCCACGGTGGTTGTAGAGGCTGAAGCAGACGCGGGCGCGGTCATGCCGTTGTCGGAGGAGGCTCGAGTGACGGATACGAGAGAGAAGCGCTTGGTGGAGAGGAGAGAGACTGAGATCTTGGGAACGAGATTTGGGTTTTGAAGTGAGGATGAGATCGGCGGGGAGAATAACGCCATGGATATGGACATTTGTTTGCTCACTCTCTCTATCTCTCTCTCTCCCTCTGCCTCTGCTCTGCTCAGTTTTTTTTCAGAGTTAGTTTGAATGTGTGGTTTCAAATGAACTTTGAAGGAAGTGAAAGAGATGTTATCGTTAATACCATGGAATGTATGTCGTTTTCGTTTTTTCGCTTAAGGAAACTACGTGACGTTTTCCGATAAAATTGAGATTTTCAATGGGCTTTAGATATGAAATAAAAAGCCCTTTTCAATTTAGCATTTAGGCTTTAGCCTAAAGAAAAGCAGAAACCATACATAAATCAAAAACTCGAACAATGTCGAATTTTCTCGAATTGACTTGAAGATTTGAGTAAAATTCTTCGTCTTCTTTTTATTTATTTATTTATGATAGCTATTGTAAATAAAGAAATTGATGAGAAAGTTTTCTTTCTCCTCCAAGAACTGTTATCCAAATAAATAAACTGCTTTTTTTCATTAGATTTTATTATAACACTGAAATAGAATAATTTGTAAGCTTGAAAAGTCTTGACGTGGCATTGCAACTAAGGAAAAAAATTAACTGCGACTTCTTACTTTATGTCAAGAGAAATCCCACGTGGACAGTTCTTATTGGTTCTATGACGATCGGGATGTAATCTGATTTGCTTCGCGGCAAAGTTTCAACTCAATGCGACGACCTCCTCAATGAATCGAGAAGTTTCCGGCACGTGTAGCGAAAAGGTAATTATACCAAAGAAGAAGGGCATTATTGTCAAACACTCTCCCATCTTTAAGGCCCCTATAAATAACGAAAGTCTTCTTTTTTCAGCAATATTTTCATCTTCTCGTGATTTTGCGCTTTTAATTCTCTCTCTCGAGCAAAAGAAAACCAATCATGGATGCGTTCTCTTCCTTCTTCGATTCTCAACCCGGCAACAGAAGCTGGAGCTATGATTCTCTCAAGAACTTCCGTCAGATTTCTCCGTCCGTCCAGAATCATCTTAAGCGGGTAACTATTCCTTCTCGCACAACCCGTTGTATCTTGATTAGAGACGATTGTGATACGATTGGCTTGAGTTTTGTTTCGTTTTCGTGGGGTATTGATCGCTCTGGTTGTCTCGATTCCATCTCAATTTCATGGGTTTTGTTTCCGACTACGTATTATTTGAACGAAACGCTGCGACTGCACTTCTCATAAATTTCTAGGGTTTCCAATTTGCGCCGTTTTAGTTTCTTTGGATGATGAAATTGGTGCGATAGATAAGTGAGAGGGAATTAGTTGGTCCATATTGACTTACTATAAATCTTTCATTATTACTTTGCTCTGCTTGTAATGGTAAAAGTGAGAAGGATCGTCTTGTTCGTTTAAAGCGTTGAACTCTCAACTCTGGAATGTAGTCTCAGTGAATCCGGTTTCTTATATTTCTGGTGTTAATTGCAGGTTTATCTCACCTTGTGCTGTGCACTCGTTGCGTCTGCCTTTGGAGCTTACCTCCATGTGCTCTGGAATATCGGTGGTATTCTCACTACAATTGGAAGCATTGGAAGCATGATTTGGCTGCTTTCGTGTCCTCCCTATGAACAAGTACGCGGCTTTAATTTACCTTCTCTCTTTAAGGTTGTGTGTGTGTTCTATCGTATAGTAGTCTTGTTTGCCTGAGACATTGTTGATTCTTTTGATGCAGCAAAAGAGGCTTTCACTTCTGTTTCTGTCTGCCGTTCTTGAAGGTGCTTCAGTTGGCCCCTTGATTAAAGTGGCAGTTGATGTTGACCCAAGGTGTGTTTATTGTTATTGATCATATCTTTTTATCCAGCACTCGGCGAGAAACTGCTTTTCATGTTAAATTTTGTGCTGTACTTATCTAAGAGCTGACAGTTATTATCTTTCTTTTGATACTCCAGCATCCTCATCACTGCGTTTGTCGGAACTGCGATAGCGTTTGTCTGTTTCTCAGCAGCAGCGATGCTGGCTAGACGCAGAGAGTATCTCTACCTTGGAGGACTGCTTTCATCTGGCTTGTCCATGCTAATGTGGCTAGAGTTTGCCTCTTCGATCTTTGGCGGCTCTGCATCTATCTTTAAGTTTGAGGTAAACCAAACGTCTCCTGTGTGTAAAGATGTGCTCTTTCTTTGTAGTTCGTCTTTCTTTCTCAGACTCCTCATCATTGTTGTGAATTTCTCTGAGTGCAGCTCTACTTTGGACTCTTGATCTTTGTTGGATACATGGTGGTGGACACGCAAGAGATCATAGAGAAGGCACACCTTGGAGACATGGACTACGTGAAACATTCGTTGACCCTTTTCACCGATTTTGTAGCTGTGTTTGTTCGTATTCTCATCATAATGGTAAGTTCATTAGTCGCTGATATTTCAGTAACTTGTGCTTTTATCTGTTAATAAACCTCCCCACTGATGAGTTCTTCTGTTATACAGTTGAAGAACGCGGAAGATAAAGAAGAGAAGAAGAAGAAAAGAAGAAACTGAGACCCAAAAGTGACGAAGAAAGCTAATAATAGAGTGAGGGTTATAAATAGATGAATGCTTTGGTGTTTTTACTACTTAGTAGGACACACTGTTGTTGGTTACAAAGAACACATGTTACGTGAATTGCTTGTTCTTCTTATCGCATAAGAATTGCCTTCACATTGTAAATGGCTTAAAGTGGTTTTCGTTGTTCTTTTCAATACATTTGAGACCTTTCATAATCCTTAGTACAAACAAATTGATCCTGGCCAAAAGCGGAGCAGTGATTATCTTTAAAGTTTCAGGAGATAATCAATCTGTTATCAGCAATAGCAAAGTCTATCAAGCGTTGTGCCAGACTAGATCAATGGTTTCGATCCATCACTGTACACTAACTACACTATCACCTAAAGATCAACACATATCATAATTAGTCAATTCATGATTCGAATACATATAAACTTACTTTGACAATTGACACACCTTCACTTTCTCGGCACGCGGCAGTTGCAATGCTGGCAATACGTGTCTCTACCTCGGAGGACTACTTTCGTCTGGCTGCCAGACTCTGGCATGACCAATCTAATGTAGTTATTTTTTATTTTTTTTTTTTGTTGAGAAAGAGCTGATGTTGTTAATTCCTGACTGTTTTTATGAACTTTTGAGGCAGAAATGTTATAAAGTTTAAATTGCAAGAGTATTCGGTTTTATTCAAAGTGTTGAAATTAGTCTTTTAAGTTTTGGCCAAAACCCTCTTACTGTTAAGAAGGAATTTGTTTTTTTTTTTTGTCCTCTTCTGCTTTGATATTACTCTCATGCTGTAGGTGGCCGGCCTACGTCGTTTTCGGACTTGGTTTTGTACTTTTTCAATGCTTAAAGCTTTTTTTTATAACAATATCTCCTTAAGAAGTTTGGTTCTTTTTGCTGCTTAGCTTAAATCGCATTAGGCTATGAATAAAAAAAATAGGGAAAGTGAACATCCTAGAACCTGATTCCTTAATTTGTTTAAGGTAGTAAGTACGATTCAAACGGGAAATTTTCATTTACAGGACTTACATACGACGAAACGAATCTAATTACGATTGATAAATAAGTGATACCCAAAATCACTCTGGTTGGAGAGTTGAAGTAAATGAAATACCAAACAAAAATATATAATAATTTTAATTTTTTTTCTTCTTCTTGGAGGGGATAAAAAGAATAAATGATCTCGGACCTATTATTTAAGTCGAAAACTTTTTGTTTAATTGTTGTCATTTTGTGCTGTAGTGGTTGTGTTTTTATTAGCATGAATGTGAATTGTAAGCAGATCATCATTTCATATACTTTGTTTTTATTTAAGCACTACTCGTGCATTACCTTTTGTATTTTTAACCTTATCTGAGTTCTCTCATCCATTAGTTCCATCGCCTCGTCTCCACCGTCCGATTCTATGATTATATCGCATTAGCACGCAGTCCAATTAGGGGTCACGAGTTTTTTACCGTCTCGTTACTCTGTCGACTCTGTAACTTCAACACGATAAAGATATATAGATATAGATATAGACATTGCACATATATAAATTATGATAACTAAAAAGATTGAAATATACTTAATTAAATTTTTTTATTAAGCCTTTTTAGTGTTTTCTTTTATCATTTTGCTAATAGATTTACTTAATTAAAAAATAATTATAGTAAATTGTCCCATAGTAAAACCCCAAGTCCAATAGCCAATTTTTTTTTTTTAATTGCGATTACAAAATTATTTGACGTTGTACTTAAACAATTATTTTGTTTCCTTATATCTATCTCTCAGGAAAGTACTATTATTTGATTGAGACTCCACATTGTTTTTGGAGTTACGTAACAATAATACTATTTTCTACAATTTGCTTTTCCCTCGAAACGAAAAACCTAATTTTCGATATATCTCATCGTAACATGTTATAATTTCGCCAAACCTCAAAACTATCTGGATCTTGATCATGGATGATTGCATATATTTAATTAAAAAAGGTACATCTATAGTAAACTTAGTGGGAATAGTATAATACGCGTAGACACGGAGTAATGTACCCAAATTAGTTCACTAATCACATTCACGAAACGAAAGAAGTGGGACCCATCATTACAAATACCTGTCTCTTATACACATCTAGATGTGTATAAGAGACAGGTGTAGAAGAGAGAGTTGTGTCCATGATCGTCGTCATTACGGCCGGTGAGACTTCACAAACCATTTATTTTATTTTGTTTGATATTCAGAATCCTTTAATAAATGTAAATATTAATTCACCAACGTCATGCCATCACATTCTTTGGAATAAGTAACCTAATCTTATAAAACTAGTCTTATCTTGGACAATCAATTATTTACATCAATATCTACAGTTTAATTGTAAAGTGAAAAAAATCTAGTTGGTTTCATCGTTCCTTCTTGGCTCTTTTTTATATAAAAAAAACTATTTCTTTCTTGGTTTAACACTTGAAGTTACATTTTATAAAGAAAAAATTATTTGTGATATATTAACTAAAATATACCTACCTAATGTAAACCAGAGAAATGAGGTTGACCAATAGAAGAAAATCTTAGTTTAATTGGTTACTAACAGAATTAAATTTCTATCTTTCAATATAATAATGTTGTAAAAATTCGACTGTATTACAAATATTCAGCAGTAGAAAGTTTTTGTAATTAGGAAAAAATTAAAATTTCAGAAATTAGTATTTTATTTAATCAAAGATTATATTATTCCACTATATCTTATCATTATTAGTTTTTATCTACATTTATTTTCTTATGACTATTATTATTGTTGTAGTATAAATTATCTTCGTTGGAATATCAAAAGAAAAAAACAAACAAGAAGAAAAGTCTATAGTCAACAAGAAGGAACCATAAGGCACAAGCAATGATATTCCTCCAGCCCCCATCGTCACTTTCTAACCATTAGAGGTTTCTCTCTAAATTATTGAGATTTGATAATATTATTTTATTTTTGTAAAGAAAAGCTTCAATATATATTCCGTTCATGGCGTTTGGTGCGTTTTAGACGCAAATAAACACATTCAAAACCAATAACTAAAATTAGTTAATTGTTGTATGTCATTTTTAGTTTATTATTTAATACTTTAACCATTAAAGATCTTTCTACAAAATAAAGTATTGAGATGAGATCACTTATTTATTTTGGCTTTTTTTTTTAAAAGCTTGAATATATCTTCTGTTCACGGCGTTTGAAACACAATTAAAAAAATAGCCGAAATTAGTTAATTGTTGTATGATATATTTGATATATTTGGATTTTGGACCACCCATAATAACCATTTACACACTGTAAATCAAAATGAAAATATCCTTTTAAGTAACTAAGTAATTGAAATGTAACAAAAAAAAAAAACTATGTAATTGAAAAATCTCAAAGTAAGTACTAATACATTAAAGTTAAATTAAAGTTTTAGTAAAAGCATAATAATAATATAAAAAAAGCTTAAGTAAGGACTAAGGAGAGGAGGAAGTTGAAACATTAGCTTCATATACAAAAGAGCCATTTTACATACACAATCACTCTCTCTCTCTCTCTAACCTCACCACTTTCTCTCTCTTTCCCTTTTTCACAGCCATTTGTTAGATTCCTCTCTCTCTTTTCTATTGGATTGTATTAGACTGATTAGCTCAAGGAACCGAAAAGGAAACAAAAAAATCTCTGAATTTTTCTCTTCCGTTGTTTCGATTTCTAAATTTTCTGGGCTGTTCTTGTTTTCCTCCGACTTTTTTTTTCTCAGAAGAAGATTTTTCACTCTTTTTTTTTTTTGGGTTTTTTGTTTATTGGCCTTTTCTGCAGGGAAAAAAAAAACATTTTCTGGGTTTTTCTTCGCAGAGAAGCTTCTCAATACCCAGTTTTTGTATAGCTCAATAATAAACAAAACCAGTAATCATAAACTCAGTTTCTCAGAATCTCTTATTCTTGTGAAATTATATATTAATTTTTGTTTTTAAAAAAAGATGGGGAAGCAAGGGCCTTGCTATCACTGTGGAGTTACAAGTGAGTTCTTGTTTTCTCCAAATTCAGATTTGATTTCTGAGGAAAAATTGGTTCCAAGTTTGAGCTGATTACAGATTGATTTAATAAACTATTTGAAGAACTGCTTCAATCGATAATGCAACATGAACAAACATTGATCATACGAAATGATTTGGTTGTGTCTGTGTTCATGACTTTAAAGCACACGTTGTGGGTCCTTTGCTGTTTTGATCACTCTTATTGAGCTTTGAATGTTATGTTTTTGTTATCAAATAGCTTTTGGCAAATTTGGATCTTAGTTTGTCTCTGAAATGCTCAACTGTGTTGAATCAGAACTCATATTTTACTCTTGACTGATGTTTAAGACTTGACATGATGTTTGATCTTTGAGAGACCATTGTTCTTTCGATAATCTTTGACATTTGTTCTTGTTGCAAATTGAGTGTTTAATCGTTGGAGAAATGTTGGGAACAGGTACACCTCTATGGAGAAACGGGCCACCAGAGAAGCCTGTGCTGTGCAATGCGTGTGGTTCGAGATGGAGAACGAAGGGAACACTAGTGAACTACACACCGCTTCATGCTCGTGCTGAAGGTGATGAGATTGAGATCGAGGATCATAGAGTTCAAAGGATGATGATCAAGGGAATGTCTGTGAACAAAAAGATTCCCAAGAGGAAATCGTATCAAGAAAACTTCACAGTTAAAAGAGCTAACTTGGAATTCAACAACGGTTTCAAGAAGAAGGCTTGGGAAGAAGAAGCTAGCAATAGATCGAGCTCAGGGTCGGTTGTATCGAACTCAGAGAGCTGTGATCAGTCCAACGCGTGGGAAACGACTTTTCCTTGCAAGAGGAGGACATGCGTGGGTCGTCCAAAGGCGGCTTCTTCTGTTGAAAAGCTCACAAAGGATCTCTATAGTATTCTACAAGAACAACAGTCTTCTTGTCTCTCTGGTTCTTCAGAGGAAGACTTGCTTTTTGAGAACGAATCACCAATGGTGATAGGACATGGGAGTGTTCTTATGAGAGATCCTCACTCGGGTGCTCGAGATGAGGAATCTGAAGCTAGCTCGCTCTTGGTTGAGAGCAGCAAGTCCTCATCATTACATTCTGTTAAATTTGGTGGAAAAGCTATAAAGCAGGAGCAGTTCAAGAGGTAAATAACTCTTGAAAGCCTTCTAGACTAAGAAAGCTTTGGGAGAATCTGATCTCAGCAAAGTATAAATGATGTTTTGGTTGCAGGACGAAATCTCAGGTCTTGGGAAGACATAATAATGTACCACTCTGTAACATAGATTTGAAGGTAAACTCATTTGCAACTTCCCAACTATTTTGTTTATTAAAAGTTAAATGTGAATGCCTTACGATGGAAAACTCTTTCTGCAGGATGTTTTCAACTTTGATGAGTTCATAGAAAAATTCACAGAGGAAGAACAGCAAAAACTGATGAAATTACTTCCTGAAGTTGACTCTGCTGATCTTCCTGATAGGTTTCAACTCAATGCAACTTCAGTATTTACAGATTTGTTTCAGCGGCTACTTATACTTCTTGTTTTCTCTTTTTGCCAGCCTCAGAAGCATGTTTGAGAGTTCCCAATTCAAAGAAAACTTCTCCTTGTTTCAGCAACTAGTTGCAGATGGTGTCTTTGATACATCATCATCATCTTCTTCCTCTGGATCAAAACTTGAAGAATTTAAGACACTTGCAAAGCTTGCTTTATCTGATCCTAACAAATCACATTTGTTGGAAAGCTATTACATGCTCAAGGTTTTCGACATATACTCTTCTTCAAACAAATAGTTTCTATACTTGGCTTTTGTTCACTTAAATCTTGCCTTCAGGAACAGAGAAAAGGGATTGAAGACTCTGTTACTGCAACATCAAGGGTCTCAAACCCGAATCTATCAAATATAAATAGTCTTGTAACCATTGAAAGACCCTGTGAAAGCTTAAACCAAAACTTCTCAGGTCAATCAAGATTGTTTAATGATGTCAATCCATAACTTTACGCTACAAAATATGTTCATTTCTGATTGTTTTGAGTTTTGCATTCTCCAGAGACAAGGGCTGTGATGAGGAGCCCCAAAGAGGTGATGAAGATTAGATCAAACCACATCGAAACCGAAGAGATTGTAGAGAACAGTGTCTCTTCCTTTAACCATATGAGCTATGGTGGCTCTATGGTGTTTAGCTATGAAGATGATGATATCTCTGATCAGGATCTTCTTCTTGATGTGCCGTCGAATGGATCATTTCCTCAAGCTGAGCTTCTTCACATGATATGAAAGAAGAGAAGTTTCTCAATCTCATTGGTGTTTCTCAGAACAAAAACTTTATAAAGATCTCTCTCTCTATCTCTAATGATTGAAGAGAAAAACTGTTTCTCTTTAGGCTTTTCTGAGAAAATTTGGCCAAATGAGATTTTGCTGCAATAGAAATTGCAATATGCAGATATGAAAAAGAAAGGATTTTTATGTAAGCTCATTGGTGGTCTTATATATATATATATATATATATATATATATTGATACATATACGGTCTTCTTGTTCAAAGTTTCGTTTAAAAATATATATTTTTTTTCTTGAATATTTAATTTTGTGCTCTTATTTTGTATAAGCCGAGAAACATATTCAATAGCATTATAGTACCAAATACATAAATGTTTACTAGTAAGTACATTTGTTCTTTAAAACTTGTACATTTCTCAAATGTTCCAAATTTTATTTTTATTTTTACTTCTAATAGTAAAACATTCTTTTTTATGTGAGTGTGTTTACCTTACGTATTTAAGGGGTAATGTAGACAGATTCCACGTCTTTTTCCTATGAAACCAGCAATGCAGAAGCACACTTTTCAATTTCATTATTGATATCATTTACTAATTTAAAATATCATTACTATTTTATTTTTTACTCTCATTGGAAAAAATTACTTATGACTATATGTATCATACGAACCTTATGTGGTAAACGTTGTGGGGCCCACATACTAACAAACGGGTTAAGTATAGTATAATTTTATTTCTAAGAAATCAGACTCTCCACTAATATTCTCTTCAACACTCTACAGATTTTACCTTTTCCGGTGACTGTTAGTTTCGCGGGAGCCGGAGAGAAAACGCACGCGAGGTTGAAGAAGAAGATGAAGATCGATCAGTCGTCGTCTAGTCTTCGCGATTCTCTGGTAATACATTTTTTTAGCTGAATTTCGTAAATCGTGTTTACTGATTTTCCACCTCTTATTTGTTTTACTCGCCGTATTCGCGTGTTTCGTCTTTGCTTTGAGTTCATGCTTTCAATTTCTTCTTCCGGCTGCTTTTTCTATTTTTTCCGAGAATATTGAAATTTGAATTCCTTCAAATCCCATTTTCTGATTTTTCACCGAAGTTCCTTTGATTTCCTCCACACATCTGTAGATTTTGGGTTGATTCGTGTGTGGAAGAATCGAGATTTTCCCCCATTTGAAGCTCATAGAGAAAGATTATCCAGGTTCGTTTTTCTTCTCTTTCTCCATGATCGTTCGACTAAAACCGCTCCACTCTTTATCTCAACGCCACATCCGTATTCACCACACCGTTTAATACGATCTCTGTTTGCGATCGGAGAAAACATTCCTAAAAAATCGAGTAAAAATTCCTCATATTACATATCTGTGTTCATATAGTTTCCGCGATTTCTTAGGGGCTCTTCCTTGGATTTTTTTGTGTGGGAAACTGAGAAAATTTTGACGGATTTCTATCGGAGATGACCGGAAATCGGGTATTAGAGATAACAATAAACGATTCCGGTTATAGAAGTTTATTTTTGATTGTGCAGAAATTGAAATCATCGATCTGATTAGTGCTCGATTACGAAAGAATTTTTTTTTTTTTTCTGCACTTTGTAATGTTAGGAGGATGAATCGTTCTCGTAAGCGATCTTTTGTCTACGCTGTTCGAGATTACCCAATGGGCTGTGGAACTCAGTCTGGTGATCTTCCTCATAGATCCATCAAGAATCCAAGAACTATCGATGCTCCTGTCAAGATTCCGAGTAATGATCATGCCGTTCCAGCTCCGAAACCTTCTCGTCTCGAACGAGAGCCAGGGTTTAAAATCTCTGTTCATGATTACGTTGCTGCAGATCCAAGACCTGAGGGAACAACCTCTTTCAAACAAGAGCCAGCGTTTACAAACCCTTATCGTGATCATGTTGCTGCAGCTCCTAAAGCTAGAGGAACGTGTCCAAAACAAGAAGCAGCTTTTAGAATCTCTGATCATCACCATTCTACACCTCGTGAGAGAGTGCTGGCGGTCTTGCGTGCTTTTAAGGATGTTTTCCGCCAGTTGGATCGTGAGAAGCAGGCGAGACGAGGTGAAGATTTATTTGTTGCTACAGATAGAATAGACATCAAAACACAAGCTGTGTTAGAGAAAATGGGGAAGATAGTGAACACAGAGAAGAGGATTGGATCGGTTCCTGGAATCAACGTCGGCGACGAGTTTCAGTACAAAACGGAACTCCGTGTTGTCGGGCTTCATTTCAAGACCATGTGCGGGATCGATTACATGAAAATCGGAGATGTTAAGCTTGCGACGAGCATCGTTGCCTCGGAAGGATACGGTTACAACGACAAGATTGATGCTGATGTTGTGGTTTATACAGGTGAAGGAGGAAACGTGATAAGCAAGGAAGAGAAAACTGAAGATCAGAAAATGGTCAAGGGGAATTTGGCTTTGGCTAACAGTATGAGAGAGAAGAGTTTGGTGAGAGTGATACGTGGCGAAGAGAGATGGGATCGAAAAGGGAAACGGTATGTGTACGATGGATTATATTTGGTTGATAAATACTGGTTAGAGAAAGAAGCTCGAGGTACGACTGTTTACAAGTTTAGGCTTTGTAGAATTCCTGGTCAACCTCCGTTGACTTGAGAGAACAATATTAATTATCAGAGGAATGGAAATAAATCTCTATGGGCTTAGATCTTCTCCAACGGGGGGTTTCTCATCCAATATATAAGTATTAAAAATTATTATAAAAATAAAAAAGTAAGAGAGAGAATGAGAGACTGTCTCTTTAATTCTCTGTAAAGAAACGATTCTCACCAATATTAAAAACTCTACCTCCACGTGTCTTTAGGTGGATGATTTACTTTTTTAAATATTTAAAATTTAATTATTTAATTTAATTATATTAATATAATATACTTTAGAATCTGTTGCATCGTTGGAGTTGCTCTTAGTTCTCTCTCTCTCATTTAGAGTCTCTGACTTTGAATAAGTTAGGAGCTTCGTGTCGGGAAACACGTCCTCTTCTGGTTAATTTAAAGAAATATACCAAAATATCTTCTTCCTCCACCGAATCGAGTTTGCAATTTAGGGTTTCAGCTTAGTTCTTCTGAAGTTCATCTTTTCAAGAGCTTTCTCAAATCATTACTTGCTCCCTCAATCATCAGATCTTCGAGATTAAATCAGCTTATCTTAGGTTATCTTCCCAATCATGTCTTCAGCGATTGACAAAGCTTTGATGGCTATGTCTTTGGAAGAAGAAGATTCGCCGTACGATCTCCCCGATCTCCCTCAATTCCATTCCACGAAAAATTATGCTTGTAGTCTTGTGGGTAGAATCCTCAATCCGGATTGTCAAAAGGTCTCAGACATCGTCCTTGATATGCCTAGACTTTGGGGAAAATCAGACAAGATCAGAGGTGTTGCTCTCTCGAACGAGTGGTTCCAATTCATCTTCAAATTCGAGAATGACCTAGAAGAAATTCTTGCTAGAGGCGTCCAATCTCACAATCAGTGGACTTTCCTTCTGGAAAGATGGGAAGAGAATCCCTCTGCTGATTTTTTACAGTTTCTGCCTGTCTGGGTCCAGCTCAAGAATATACCGGTTTCTCTTACTACTTCCTATACCATTATGGCGTTAGGAGAATTTGCTGGCTCTGTTATAGAGGTAGCCTTCGATCCATCAAAATCTCAAAGTAAAGGCTATGTCAGAGTGAAGATTCTCCAAGATGTCTCTAAACCCCTTCGCAGAACTAAACTTCTTAATCTTCCGCATGGTGGTTCGGTCACCATTCACTACAACTATGAAAAGATTCAAAAGAGGTGTTATACTTGTCAAAGGCTCACTCACTCTCAAGTTAATTGCCCTCTGTTTTGCAAGGCCAATCAGGAGAAAGTTGATGTTAACAGAAGCCGTTTATTTCGAGTTAATCTTCCTCCTGAACCAGTTCTAAAAGAAAATGACCCTTTGTATGGAGTTCTAAAGGAAGATCAAGTTGGTTTGAATCCTAATACTGGTCGTCCAAGAATTGCGGCTGAAGTCCTTGAAGGCATGAGGCAATATCTTTTGATGGCTATTGGTCCTGAAAGATTGATCAGAGAAGATAGAGTCAAAAACTCTCTGTCTAGCCTTGAGAATAATCCTCTTGCTCAGAAATCTTTTTTACGTTTGGAGCCTGAGCCTTTAGTTTCATCTGAATTAGACAAAGGAAAAGGACTAGTTTTTGACTTCTCCATTAAAGATTTAAGTGAAGCAGAAGCTAAGAATAGAAATGCTGGTAAACTTTTAGGATCTGCTATCAATAGTGGATCAGCTTCGCAGCCTCTTCCTTTTGTTTCGTTGGTTTCCTCTGAAGGTGGTAATCTTAACTTGCTTCCGGATTTCTCCTTATTTCAATCTCGTCCAACGGTATATGGATCTGGTCCTTCCCAAGCCAGTCCATCCGGGACAAGTGCGAAAAAGACAAGCACAAGGAAGCGTCCTTATATCAGAAAGCGCATTCCAAAGCCACCAGAAGAAGATCAAATGGAGATATCAAGACAGGAATCTTTGGCAGGTGGTATCATCGATTCTGGAAAAAGGAAAGCTCCTTCAGGTTCTCAAGATAACTCAAGGAAGCGTTTGGCTTCAAAGGTGATCCCGAATGAGGGATCGCCGAACCTTTAATGAGCTTTCTGAGCTGGAATTGTCAAGGATTAGGCCGTGCTGAAGACTTGACAATTCCTCGCCTTAAGGAGATACGTAAAAGGTATTTCCCGGAGGTGCTGTTTTTAATGGAAACTATGAATAATAGGAATGTTTTAGTAGATTTGCAAGAGTGGTTAGGTTACGACATAATCTACACTGTAAATCCGGTTGGTAGAAGTGGAGGTCTTGCTCTCCTTTGGAAAAGTAGTGTGCAAATTGTCTTCAACTTTGTGGATAAGCATCTTCTTGATTGCCATGTACAGTTTGGCTCAGTTGATTTTCACATTTCGTGTGTATATGGGGAACCTTCTGTGAATGGAAGATCTTATATTTGGGAAAGATTAATGAGGATTGGGACTCTCAGAAAAAGCTCCTGGTGCATTTTTGGAGATTTCAACGAAATTCTACATAATGGGGAGAAAATGGGAGGTCCAACTCGAAATCCAAAGTCTTTTCAGCCTTTTGTTGATATGATATCTACGTGTGAAATGGTTGATCTTCCTGGTCACGGAAACAGTTTCACTTGGGGAGGAATGCGTTATAAGAAGTGGATCCAATGTAAGCTTGATAGGTGCTTTGGAAACAAGGATTGGTTCAAGATGTTTCCTGCATCTAACCAATCTTTTTTGGATAAAAGAGGGTCTGATCATAGACCAGTCTTGGTAAATCTTCTCGCCTCTCAAGATTCCTATCGAGGTCATTTCTGTTTTGATAAGAGATTCCTCTTCAAACCTGAAATTAGAAATTCAGTGGCTCATGTCTGGAGCGCTTCAGGAACATCAAACGAAGATTCTGTGTCAGACAAGGTTAGAAAATGCAGAAAAGAAATGAGCAATTGGAAAAAGAGGAATAGTACAAATGCGCAAGATAAAATTCTTCAGGTACAAATTGCTTTAGAAGCAGAGCAATCGGCGCATCCTCCTTGTTCTAATCAAGTTTGGAGACTTAAAAGGGAACTTGTTTCAGCTTACAAGGAAGAAGAGGTCTTCTGGAAGCAGAAAAGCAGAGATAATTGGGGTCTTCATGGGGACCTGAACACAAAGTTTTATCATGCTTCTGTCAAAGCCAGTAGGGGGAAAAAGAATTTATCAAATCTCATTGATAAACATGGAATACTTCAAAGATCAGATGCAGCTAAAGGAGATGTGGCTGTTTTTTATTTCAGTGAGTTATTTTCTTCCTCAACTCCTACAAATTTCTCAGATCTTCTGGCAGATTTTGCTCCTAGGGTCACAAACTCGATGAATGATTCCTTAATCAAACCAGTTTCTATGGAAGAGATCAAAGAGGCTGCATTCTCCATCAATCCTTCAAGTGCACCTGGACCTGATGGAATGACATGTCTTTTCTTTCAGCAGTATTGGAGCATCCTTGGTTCTCAGGTTTCTTCTGAAGTGCTTCACTTTTTTGAGACCGGAATTCTTCCAGTGGAATGGAATTACACCCACCTCTGTCTTATTCCCAAAAAGGTGAATTCTGCTCTTATGACAGACCTTCGGCCAATAAGTCTTTGCTCGGTTCTTTACAAGATTGTATCAAAGATTCTTGTTCAAAGACTTCAGCCTCTGCTTCCAGATATTGTCTCATCTACCCAGACAGCTTTTGTTTCTGAAAGGTTAATTTCAGACAATATCCTTGTTGCTCACGAAATGGTGCATGCTCTTCGTACCCATCCGAGAATCTCCAAAGAGTTTGTAGCCATTAAAACCGATATGTCAAAAGCTTTTGACAGGGTAGAATGGAGGTACCTAAAAACTCTTCTTCTAGCTCTCGGATTTCATGAGATTTGGGTGAACTGGATTATGGTTTGTGTGTCTTCTGTGACATACTCGGTTTTAATCAACGATCAACCATTTGGCATGATCCATCCTCAGCGAGGTCTTCGTCAAGGTGATCCTATTTCTCCTTTTCTGTTTGTACTCTGTTCTGAAGGTTTAAATCACCTTTTAAATAGAGCTGAACAAGAAGGTAGAATAAATGGATTATCTTTCTCTTCTGACGGTCCCTCAATTCATCATCTTTTATTTGCAGATGACACTCTCTTCCTGTGTAAGGCTAAATTTGAAGAGGTTTCAAATCTGCAAGACATTTTGCATGTTTATGGAGATGCTACAGGACAAATCATTAATAAAGCCAAATCTTCGGTCACTTTTGGTGAGAATATTGAAGACCATCTTAAATCTGATATCAAGATAAAGTTAGGTATTTCTAATGAGGGTGGAGCAGGGACTTATTTGGGCCTTCCAGAGTGTTTTAGTGGATCCAAAATAGACATGTTAGCTTATATTCATGATCGCCTAAAATCTCGCCTGTCTGGATGGTTTGCTCGTCTTTTGTCTCAAGGTGGGAAGGAAGTCCTTCTGAAAGCTGTGGCGATGGCAATGCCTGTATACGCCATGTCATGCTTTAAACTTCCCGTTTCTACTTGTCATGCTCTTTCTAGCGCAATGGCAGACTTTTGGTGGCACTCTTTAGAGCACAAAAGGAAAATTCATTGGGTTAGTTGGGAGAAATGTTGTCTCTCAAAACATCAAGGAGGTTTAGGATTCAAAGACATTGAAAGCTTCAATCAAGCGCTTTTAGCCAAACAGGCTTGGAGACTGCTTCAAAATCCGGACTGTTTGTTTACGAGATTCATGAAAAGTAGATACTTCGCTGAGAGTAACTTTGTAGATGCTGTTTCTGGCACTAGACCTTCTTTTGGATGGCGCAGCATCATCCATGGTCGTTCTTTACTCTCTCAAGGACTTCAAAGATGTGTTGGTAATGGTCAATCTTTAAAGGTTTGGACCGATTCTTGGCTAAGTGATGGAGAAATGCGTCGACCTTGGAGAAGAAATCCTATAGTAAACATTGATCTGAAGGTGAGTGCTTTAATAGATTTATCTTCTAGAAAATGGAACAGAGTTTTCTTGGAGGATTTTTTTTACCCTGGGGATATTCGTATCATTTCAAAATACAATCCATTGATTTCCAAGAATGACTTCTGGTGCTGGAAGCATGAAAAATCGGGAGAATATTCAGTGAAATCTGGTTATTGGTTGGCTTTCAAGATCAACAACTCATCCTTAATTAGGGATGCAGAAATGAATCCTTCCATTAATCCTCTCAAAGAAGCTGTATGGTTACTTCCTACTATCCCAAAGATCAAGACTTTTTTTATGGAAATGCCTTAGTAATGCCTTACCGGTGGCTGAACTTTTAAATCATCGAGGTATGCATATTGACTCAAGATGTCAATTCTGCGGCTTTGAAGGAGAATCCATTAACCATGTTCTTTTCTCATGCTCCATTGCAAGACAGGTTTGGGCGCTGTCCAATATTCCATCGCCGAGAAATGGGTTCGATAAGGAGTCTTTTTTTGCCAACCTTCAGTTCCTTCTCAAATTCGGTAAAAACATTCTTCACCCTCTTATCTCTCGTAGATCATTCCCTTGGATTCTCTGGTGATTATGGAAAAACAGAAATAGCTTTTTGATAGAAGGGAAGCTTTATCTAGCTACTGAAGTTATTGAAAAAGCTTTGGAGGATACTAATCAATGGACTCTCTCTCAACATATTGATAGAGATAATGATGGTATTCTCCGAGTTTCCTCTTCTTCTTCAATCAAAAAGTGGGAACCTCCTCCGAGTCAGAAACTAAAAGTGAATATCGGGAGTTCATGGTCCAAAGCAAATCAGTTGGGTGGAGGTGCATGGGTTTTACGAGATTGCNTTTTTACCCTGGGGATATTCGTATCATTTCAAAATACAATCCAGTGATTTCCAAGAATGACTTCTGGTGCTGGAAGCATGAAAAATCGGGAGAATATTCAGTGAAATCTGGTTATTGGTTGGCTTTCAAGATCAACAACTCATCCTTAATTAGGGATGCAGAAATGAATCCTTCCATTAATCCTCTCAAAGAAGCTGTATGGTTACTTTCTACTATCCCAAAGATCAAGACTTTTTTATGGAAATGCCTTAGTAATGCATTACCCGTGGCTGAACTTTTAAATCATCGAGGTATGCATATTGACTCAAGATGTCAATTCTGCGGCTTTGAAGGAGAATCCATTAACCATGTTCTTTTCTCATGCTCCATTGCAAGACAGGTTTGGGCGCTGTCCAATATTCCATTGCCGAGAAATGGGTTCGATAAGGAGTCTTTTTTGCCAACCTTCAGTTCCTTCTCAAATTCGGTAAAAATATTCTTCACCCTCTTATCTCTCATAGATCATTCCCTTGGATTCTCTGGAGATTATGGAAAAACAGAAATAGCTTTTTGATTGAAGGGAAGCTTTATCTAGCTACTGAAGTTATTGAAAAAGCTTTGGAGGATACTAATCAATGGACTTTCTCTCAACAGATTGATAGAGATAATGATGGTATTCTCCGAGTTTCCTCTTCTTCTTCAATCAAAAAGTGGGAACCTCCTCCGAGTCAGAAACTAAAAGTGAATATCGGGAGTTCATGGTCCAAAGCAAATCAGTTGGGTGGAGGTGCATGGGTATTACGAGATTGCAAAGGAAAGGTTCTGATTCACAGTCGCAAGGCTTTTTACAACATCTCATCCTTGGAGGAGTGTCACTTCAAATGTTTATGCTGGGTTTTGGAAAGCATGATCAACCATAAAATTTCTGAGGTGATCATTGCGACGGAAGCATGTAATCTGATCAAGGCGGTAAATCGTCCGAAAGCCTGGCCTTCCTATGCTTTTCAATATGCTGAAATTATGCTTCGGTTAACTCATTTTTGGGATTGGAAATTAGTTCACGAAAGGAGAGCTTTCAACAGAGGAGCTCATCTCATAGCTCAAAGTGTGATAAAGGATTTGAGGTTGCAATCTTATGTTGCTTTTGAAGAACCCTCTTGGTTAAAAGACTTCTTTGAAAGTGAGAGAATTTAATCCTCTGTTTTAAAGTTGTTTTTCTCTGTTTCAGTTTTGGGCTAATCTTTCATGTTAGGAATCTGCTTTGTATTTTTTCCTAACTCGTATGTTTCGATACTTTGTAAGAACTCTTCAAGCTTTGGTATATATTTATCCCATCAGTTGGAATAAAAAAAAAAAAAGGAAATAAATCTCTATGGTTTTGCAATCAGATTTGAGGGAAAAAAGGTTTTTTTTTTTTTTACAGTATAAACGTAGAGATTTATTTCAAGTTTTGTATATTATTGGTCTTTTTAATGTGTCCCTTATAAAATTGAATATGTTTTTTTAATAACGAAAGCTCCAATAATATGTATGATTGGTAACATCTTATGATCTTACCACCGTGATACCGACGATATATAACAAATCTGTAAAATGAAAAGGCAAAGCATGACGAAAACACAAAGCAAGACAAACATGCTAAGAACGGTACAAAACATTGGTCAAAATGGTCGACGTAAACAATCACATGATGGATAATTTATATATATAAAACCGTATTCTTCTTGATGTGCCGTCTAATGGATCATTCCCCCAAGCTGAGCTTTCTTCACATGATATGATAGACGACAAAGTTTCTCACATTCATAAGTTTTGCTTTTTAAAATCGTTCTCTATTGAGGAGATAACATTTCTCAGAAACGTTATCCTCTAAAGTTATTTTGTTAAGGTGGTCTTAGATTCATATATATCTTCTTGTTCTTGCTAAACTCGAGAAAGTTTCGTTTTTGTGTTCTTTTTCTTGGAAATTTAATTTGTATAGGATGAGAAAAGATTTTATAGTTTTTTTTTTGTTGGAATATTTTGATAATAGCATTTTGGGACCAAATACAAAAATGTCAAAATGAGGCAATGAATTGTATAAGTTTGTAGTCTTTTTTTTGGAGTAGATTAGGTAAATGACAAATGTTTATGTAGTATTTTCATAAATATATGAACTATGAAGTAATAAGAGGTGTCCGGGGATCACCCTAAAATTTGTAAATTAACAAAATTTTAGTGTACATTTGATTGAGCTAATGTGTTAAATAATAATATAGAACCTGATGATAATAGATCACACGTAAAAAAT
Source organism: Alliaria petiolata (assembly GCA_020283515.1). Classification (NCBI taxonomy): domain Eukaryota; kingdom Viridiplantae; phylum Streptophyta; class Magnoliopsida; order Brassicales; family Brassicaceae; genus Alliaria; species Alliaria petiolata. The sequence goes on along the minus strand of JAHZTW010000002.1, from coordinate 34,211,257 downwards.
TGTAAATCTATTTGATGAATTAGATCTTAATATTATATATTATCATATAAAAACTTCATTTGATAAATTATATGTTCCACGTTCAAAAAATTACATATTACAGTAAAATAGTCAAAATTTATTCTTGTTAACTGAACAATCTCTAAATTAAATAGATTTGTTATTTTTTCTTCTTTTCCTAGAAGGTGTATTGTGAAAACAAAATTTCTTAAAGCATCCCATTTGTAATTTTCACATTTTTGTAAATTTTTTGAATGTTTTAATAGCAAAACATTCATTTATAAATTGAAAGTTTATGTATCTATTTATAGCAATGTATTATTGATACACGCGATACTTTTTTCGTTTCCTATGAAAGTAGCATCACGCTTTGCATTATTTAAGAATCATTACTATTTTTACTTATATTTATCAGTTTTATTTTAATCAAAATTACATAAAACTATATCATACGACCATTTTATTCGGTTAACGTTATGGGCTGTGGGGTCCATAATAACAGAGAGAGCTTTTTTCTTTTTTTCTTTTGTCGTCAACGGAGATGTTAGGTGCATTGAATTACATTTTACAAATAGAGAAAACTAATTACTCATCAAACCCTCCTCGAACTCTCTCTTTAACACTCAACGAGATCTTGTCCGGAGACTGTTCCTTTCGCCAAAGCCGGAGAAGAAGAAGATCGGTCAGTTTTTACTCGTCGTGATTCTCTGGTATATATCATCATTAAAGTCGTTGTTTTTCTTACTCGTCAAGTTTCGTGGATTCTGTTTTCCGATTTATTTATTTTTGACCAAAAGTTCTGTTTTCCGATTTTATACCTCGCATATTTTTTTCTTCACACATTTCGCGTTTTCTTCTATTCGTATTCACTAATTTCGTCTTAGTTCTGAGCTCATGCTTTATTTTTGCTTCTTTTTTTTTTTTGGATTATCCTTGATTTCCTCAAACGATCTGTAACGGGTGGAGATCCATTTTCGTATTCTGCTTAGATCTTTTGTGCAAAGCTTTCTCAACATGTATAAAAATTGATTTTGATATCAGGTGGAAAAAAAAATCCATTATCTGAAGCTCATAGAGTAAGATAGATCATCCAGTTTCGTATTCATCACTCTGTTTTTTTACAATCTCTGTTTCCGATTCATATAACCGGAACCGGTAATTAGTTTTTAGCAGATCCAATGTATCATTATCTCTTAGAACCGATTCCGGTTAGTGGTTTCTCCTTATTGCTTTGTGTGTTTTGGGTTTAGAAAACAGAAATCACATAACTGGATTTAGTGATTGATTACTAGAGAAATTGATATTTTTTTTGCATTTTGTAAAGTTTATACAGGAAGATGAATCGTTCTCAGAAACGACCAATTGTCTATGCAGTTCGAGATTTCCCACCTGGTTGTGGAGCTCACATTAATGTTCCCGACAAGCCTTTCAAGAATCCAAGAACAAGTGATGTTGTTGTCAAGAATCCGAGTGTTGATCTTGATGTTGTTGCAGAATCAGAACCTGAAGGAACTTGTCTCGAACCAGAACCACCGTTGAGAAACTCTGATCATGTTCTTGCAGCTCCTCCTAAACATAAAGGAGCTTGTTCCAAACAAGAACCAGAGTTTAAAAACTCTGATCATGATCATGTTCTTGCAGCTCCTTCGCCTAGTGGAATGTCTCTCAGACACTCTGATCAACATGATCCTACACCCCGCGAGAAAGTGCTTGAGGTCTTGCGTCTTTTTAAAGATGTTTACAGACAGTTGGATCGAGATAAGCAAGCGAAGCGAGGTGGAGATTCGTTTGATGCTACAGCTAGAATAGACCTCAAAACACAAGCAGTGTTAGAGAAAATGGGGAAACTAGTGAACAGAGAGAAGAGGATTGGATCGGTTCCTGGAATCAACGTCGGGGACGAGTTTCAGTACAAAACCGAACTCCGTGTTGTCGGGATTCATTTCAAGACCATGTGCGGGATCGATTACATGAAAATCGGAGATGTTAAGCTTGCGACGAGCATCGTTGCCTCAGAAGGATATGGTTACAACGACAAGTTTGATGCTGATGTTATGATTTATACAGGTGAAGGGGGTAACGTGATAAGCAAGGGAAAGAAAACCGAAGATCAGAGAATGGTCAAGGGGAATTTAGCTTTGGCTAACAGTATGAGACATAAGAGTGAAGTGAGAGTGATACGTGGCGACGAGAGTTGGGATCGAAAAGGGAAGCGTTATGTCTATGATGGATTGTACTTAGTTGATAAATATTGGTTAGAGAAAGGAGTTAGTGGTAAGGGTTTGTACAAGTTTAAGCTTTGTAGAATCCCTGGTCAACAACGTCCTTTGACTTGAGAGTTGTATTTTCATATAAATTAAATAAATCTATGGGTTTGTTTTTTGAACAAGAAAACAGATGTTCCAAATCTATCTACTGTAATGGGAAAAATTCTATTTATTACTAGATTATAATCTCCTTCATATGTAGCTATTCGAATCACTGTATTGAAATACCATTCTCAAATAAAAACTTTTTTTTTGTTACAAAATGGATGTCAATTTAATAAAATTTGACAAAGGGGTAATTACAAAAACTAAAAAAAAACTATGATCGATAGAATACTAAAATTAAAAAATAAAATAAATTTTTTTTAACAACTTTTAATATAAATATACTTTTTTCTTAACAAAAAAGGGAGAAAAATAGTTAGATGTTGTAAACCAATACTCTCTTGTTGTAAACTTTACTTTCTAATAATATGTTTTGTGTATGAGAAACAGACAAAGAGAGTTTAGATAGATGAAGTTAGAGAGAAATAAAGAGTTTATATAGATGAAGTTAGACTGTTAGAGAGAAAGAAAGAGTTTAGAGAGATGAGACTAGGAAGAGATAAAAGAGAGAGCAAGGAGAAGAGAGAGCAAAAGTTTGTTTATTCTCTTATTCACAACTCTTTCAACTTCTATATTTACAAGAACTAAACACATCTATATATAAGAAAGTAGCTTGGTGAGCAAGCTTATGAAACTTGGGGACAAAGCTTGTGAAAAGCTTGGGAGAAAGTTACTTAGATCCAGACCGTCTCAAAATTTAGTTGGACCCTGAACTATAATCAAAAATTTTACGACTTTATTATAAAAAAAATTCAAAATTTAGGTGATTATGGCGGCTCCGGCGACGGCGGTTCCGACGACATCGACAGTGGTTTCGACGGCGACGGTTGGCGGCTCCGGCGGCGGCGCGTGAAACGTACGCGCCATTTTCAGGCGGCGCGTGAAGATGCGTCCTGCCACGGAATTGGACGATTTTTATGGCTACGACTTTGTCTCATCGTCTAGAAGCTGATCGTGGCTTCGGATTTGCGAAATTAAAAGCGCACAAAGCTTGAGTAGGAGAAGAAGGCAAAACGTGATGTTTAAGAGGAGGAGGAGATGGTGTGTGTGTATAATATTTATTTAATTTAAGAAATGTAATATAGAATAAATATTATACACACAAAAAAATTAACAAAATAATAATATTACATTTCTTAAATTAAAATTTAGATTACACTACAATAATAAATATTATACATAAAAATTAAATTACAAATATTATCTTGTAATATTTTTTTTAAAGTATCTTATGTAAAATTTTATTGAATTTATGTTTTATATTTATATATTAAAGTTTTATCTTTATAATTAATCATTATTAATATGGAGGACTATAATGTAAAATTTAAGTTTTTTTAAAGATAGATTTGAGGTTTTAACATTGGAGTAATGCACCCTCAAATTCTTATTTTGAGGATATGCCACTCTTAAAATGAGGTTTGTGATTAGAGATGCTTTTATATAGGGAATGAAAGGTGGGGTGTAGGATTTAAAAAATGGTTTAGTGGTGGGGAGAGAAGAGGTTTAGTGGAGAAAATAATGATGTTTAATGGTGGGGTTAATAGTGAGGTGGTGAGAGGTGGAAAGGGGGTTGTTACAATAAATTTATAGAGTTTCTATGTATTAATGTATAGTAAAAATTATTTATAGAAAGAGAAATTTGAATTTTCCTAGATTTTTGAGTTTTTATCGGTAAAAAGTATTTAGAGAAAGAAAAATTTGAATTTTCCTTGACTTCTGAGTTTCTATCACTGTATTTTTCTAGTAATAAAGTAAAATGAGACTGAAAAGGAAAGCAGAATTCAATGCTATGGAAACATTACATAACCACAAGTACAAAATTGGCATAACGCCTCAAGTGATTATAATAGCTAATTATTGCTAATAATATTATTTCCCTTAATTTCATTTAAAGATTAGTATAACAGAAACCCCCACTAACTACGTAGTTAGTGGCTCAACGGAAATGCAGATTTTAAAAATAAAACTCAAAACTAAAAACAAATAGTCTCTCTCGTATTGTTTGTTCAGTGGCTTCTCGTTTTCCGAGCCTTGAGAGACTAGAAGAATCCAGAGTGGGCGAAGAAGAAGGGTAAGAAGAAATCGATCATTTCGTCTTCCTCGTGTGATTTTCTCTGATTTTTCCCCCCCTCTTTTGCTATTTATCATCACTTTTAGAGTGTAATTGCTCAGTTGCTCTACAAATTGCTTACCTCTCTATCAGTTTCTGTTCGTATTTGCGAGTTATTTGGCTTAATTTCGCATTTGTTCTGAGTTACTGTTTTCGATTTTTCTATTATTGACGCACTCCTTGTTCTGCCTTTCGCTTGAATTTTGTTTAGCAGGTGGAAATTTCATCAAAACCTCTGGAATTTTTGGGTCTAAAATCGATTTTCGATCTTATCCAGGTTCGTATCTTACAATCTCAGTGGTCTTACACACAGTAATGGCTCGAATTTCAACTCTGCGACTCTAAATCGCACCTTCGTTATTACCATCTTGTTCTTGTTACTGTTCATTTTTTTTTTGCCCTAAGTTACTGTACACACTTTTCTGTTGGCTCCCTTGATTCAGTTCAATTTTTTTTTTTTGTCACTTCTTTGAATTTTATACTTAACGCGACTACAAACTCTGCCAAGAAAGTTGTGCTCTATAGTTTGCTTGCAATTTTCTGGATTATATGCCAGAACAGAGAATTTTTTTAATGATTTCTTGGTGTACTTGAGTTTAGACTCACATGATGCTTAGTAGTTAGAAAGGGTCTTGTGATTAGTCGTTAGTCGTTACTAAGAGATTGATTTTGTTCAAAATTGTATGTTTGTAGGAAGATGTTCCAAAAGACTTCTCCGTGTTATAAGCCGAGAAAGGTCTCTGCTGTAAGAGATTTTCCATATGGATGTGGTACTCAGTCTATTAACAATCAGAGACGTGAGAATGGTGGTGAGGTTGTTGCGGTCACAAGTGAGATACGACAGAAACCGGTTCGTTCTGAACAGAGTTGTGGCGGTGTTGCTGATCAAGATTACCACCACAGGCCGCCTGTTTGTTCTGTTGATAGGTTTAAGGAAGTCGAATCATTTGATGTGATTATGAAGAAAGCTGGCTTCATTCTATCAACTAATGGTGATGTTGGGAGGGGAAGATTTGATGTAGCTAAGAGGAAGCTTCCTCCATCTTGTGGAAGTAAAGTTAAACCTCTGAGTTTAGAGGAAAGTATGAGACTTGTTGCTTCTCAGAGCAGAAGAAGACAACTTTCAGATTCATCTACTAACATCAGGAGGAAGCTTTTGCTAGCCAAAGCTGTGCAGAATTATAGAAACTCTCCGGAGAAGAAGAATAAGAAGAAGTTGAGTAGTGCAGTTGCAAATACTCAAAACAGAGGTGAAAGACGGTCAAATCAGGTTGCACTCGTCCCGGATACTCAACAAAACCATATTACAAGAGTTCTTAGCCCACGCGAGAAAGTTCTCAAGACACTGCGTCTTTTCAAACTTGTGTTTAAAGAGCTTGATCGAGACAAAGCAGCACGGCGTGGAGAATCAACGACTGCCACGAGTAGGATAGATTACGAAACATGGACTATACTCATGAGCGAGGGGATGCAATTGAATGCTGTGAAGATGATTGGAGCCGTCCCCGGAATCGAAATTGGAGACGAGTTTCAATACAAATCAGAACTCAACTTGATCGGTCTCCATTTCGACATGAGGGGTGGCATTGATTACAAGAACAAAGGAGGCTTGATACTAGCTACGAGCATTGTTTCGTCTGAAGGTAATGGTTACATCGATAGATTCGACTCTGATGTGATGCTTTACTCTGGTCAAGGAGGTAACGTGACGAGCAAAGATCAAAAAGTAATCGAAGATCAGAAGCTTGTTACGGGAAATTTGGCTTTGGCTAATAGCATGAGGGAAAAGACTCCGGTGAGAGTGATTCGCGGCAAAAAGAGATTGGACCAAAGAGGAAAACGTTATGTGTATGTTGGATTATATTTGGTTCAAGATTATTGGCGAGAGAGAGGATCTGGAGGTAACGTTTTGTTCAAGTTCAAGCTTCGTAGAATCTCTGGTCAGCTTTCAACTGACTTGAGAGATTAGTGTGAGATTAGACTCTCTCTTTTTTTCGTCTAGCATCAGATTGTTATCTTAGGTCCTGGATCTGTGGTAGTATTATCAAATGAAATTTAATTTTGTTTACAATCATAACAGTAGGTTGGGGGTCTTTCTCCTTTTTGTTAGTAGGTTTGGGATTCAATATGTTCCTTTGTCTGCTCTAAAGGTCGGGTTCCTTGCGATTCACGGGAGGAGGACAATCCCACTCTGCGAACTGTTTGTGTCCGAACGATTTTCCATTCTGACCTTTTTGGGCTTTTAAGCTGAATCTTAATGGAACCAATTCATATTTACATTTTAATGATTTGGGCCCAGGTCAATTCAACTAAGGAGCTATTAACCAAAATCAATGACGTTATTTAATTGTATATAAGAAAAGAAAGAATGGAAATTAAGCTACAATAAAGAAAACAAAAAAAGAAAACAATAGAGAAAAAGGAAAACAGTAGAGAAACAAATAAAAAAACCTTCGCTGACTAACCATGAACAATCGTGGTTCTTAAGTAGGTTCTTAGAATAAAAAAGATTAAAATTGAATGAATAGTGAATACTTGATTTTTAATTAATAACCAATTCTTAATTACTTTCTTCCTTTCTCTTTCTTACCATTCTCTCTCTCTTTCCTTTTATAATTAAATATTAACTAAGAGCATCTCCAATGGTTATCCTCATTTTTTCCCTCAAAATGAAGTAACACTAAAATGAGTTTGTGTTTTGCTCCAATAGTTACCCTCATTTTTTCCCTCAAAAAAGAATATTCCACATATATTCGTTTCTTACTTTATTATTAATTGCTTAAAACATCCTTTAACTTTTCAAAGTTTACAAATTCTATAAACTTATTTTATTTTTGATAATAGTTCGACCAAATTACGATTTTATTTAAATTAAACATTTATTATTTAATAAAATTACAAAATTTATCAAATGCAGAATTTGGCTTAAACATTAGTTCGTATCTATTTTGTTTTTATTGATGTTATTGTATTTTCTTTTTATTACTATTATTCTTGTTTTTTTATTTTTGTAAAAAAATATTATTTAACTATTTATAATTTATAATTTTGTTTAAGTAATAAAATAAAACTTTAAAAAAATTATTGAAAAGTTAAATATAAATGATTAACTTTATTTAGGTATAAAATAATAACATATGAAAGTTTAGGTGCCAATTTGTAAATAAATAAAGTTGAACAGAAAAATGAGTTTGTGAATAGTGTTCCCTCAAATTTGAGGGGATACTTTTCATAAACTTATTTTTTCCCTCAAAATGAAATACCATTGGAGAAGCTTTTCCCTCATTTTTTGATGTTTTCCCTCAAAATGAAAGACCATTGGAGATGGTCTAAGAAGCAATTTTTAAATTTTAACCATTGCACATGCTCTAAAACTAGTACTATTTAATAACTTTCTCTCTCTCGTCCCCTCCTATCTGTATCTGATCTCATCTTTATTGAGTTTTCTCTTCTATTTATTTTTGAATTTGTTAATTACAAACATGGCCAAATCTAAAAATCACAAACACCACTACATCAAAAAATTTTAAAAACAAGAAATTCATGGACATATATAATAGACAAAAAAAATATTGAGAAAAAACAGAAATCAATATCGATAACATTGATTGAATCTATAATATAAAAGTTGTTCAACTCTCTCCATCTAAGTGACACGTCAGCACATAAGAAGCTGCCATGTGTCATTGGAAATTCTTTAATTGCGCTTTAATTGTCCTTAAAAATCCTTTGGAAATAGAAGAGACGTTTCGATGTTTCCTCTGTTAGGAAAAGACACGTTTTGATGTAGAGTGGGAAAGGCAATAAGCCAGAAGAAGTTAAGAACTACGTTTCATCTCTTTTTTTGCAGTTCAGTAAGATTCGCACTTCAATCTCTCGTCTCCTCTCCTCGACTTGACGACGAGTCGTTCACCGACGGACTAGAGAAACAGCAGTTCCAACCAAATCTCCGATCCGGTGCAATTAATGTTATCATCTATGCGCCTTAATTTGGGAACACCATCTCTTTTGTGTGATCGGCAGCCTGATTAGTTAGAAGGGAGAAACTGTTTCTTCTGCACATGTACTTGCGCGTCTTGCCGTGCGATTGCTTGCGTGGCAAAGAAAGCGGTAGAGGTTTTGTCTTAGGATTTAAGAAAAATATTATGAAAGGTAGATAAAGAAACAATTCTAACCGATGTTGATTTCAGTATCAAATTCACAGTTTATGTAATACATCTTTAGTGTTTCTTTTTCGTACTATTGATTCAACTGATTCTTAAAAACTCAACGATGATATGATGTGAATGTTTTTTTTGTTTACAATGCAGCGAAATCAGCTATGCAGGTGATTAATTAATCCCCTTAATGCAAAGGGATCTAATATCGATATAGTAATACTCCCTCTGTTTCTAAATAAAGATTGTTTTGGAAAAAAAATTTGTTTCAAAATGTTAGTTGTTTTCAATTTTCTAGGTGTATTTATTATCATTTTTTACTTACTTTACCCTTTATAACATTTATTGTTTAAAAAAAAACTTAAGTAACAACTAATTAAACAAGGTTATAAAAGTCTTTGTTTAAGTTTTCTTAATATGTGTGAAAAACTTAAAACAACCTTCTTTAAGAAACAGAGGGAGTATTATACTTTAATCTTCTACTGGCCAAGGAAATGGAGATGCTCATGTACATTAGACGAGAGAAAGATCTTTCGCACATAGGATCAATAAGGATTTCTTCGTTGTTTCTATATTCTTTTTATTTCATTTATGCTAACAAATCTTTTAATATTCGCAGTTAAGTGTGTCGAGGAAACACGAGATGCCTCCAAGGTTAAGATCTCTAGACAACAAGCTTCCAAACTTGTGGACAGACGGGAGAAGAAGCATTGTTACACCGGTTTTTTATTTTATTTTTAAGTTTTCGATATAAAGCTTTCTGGTTTAAGAGCATTTTTTGGTATCCATGTGTTACCTCTCTTTGAACTTTCAGTCAACATTATCTGCTTCAAGTTTTTTGCTCCGTAATAATTGTTCATCTCTGTATATGTACTTCAACTTAAATGATGTTCAGTTTATTGGAGGTCTATGTGGTTATAGATTCACTCATTTATCGTTTGAGAAATATTCCTTGTATTAACATGGTCATCCATATACTCAATTTTTGCTATCAATCTAACAGTATAATGTCTTCTTAGACAATTATACATTAAATTTGATTGATCGTTTATTTAGGGCAGCTTGGACATACCAAGAATATTTTGAGCTATGATTTAACTTTTGATGGGATCTAATCCAAGTTATATTTACCTTCAACCTTTTTATCTCAGTTATTGTGCACTCAATAGTATTGTATGCCTAGAAAAATCATTTTCAAGGTTCCTAACTATCTTACATTTGGTTGGTTTGGTCAAGAAAGGATACGCAAGGCAAGTTGTAAGAGAAGGCGACACTATGTTGCTACATACAGCTCCCCAACCTCGGGTTTATGGGGCAGTTACATGTACATTCATATAGTCTTTTTTTGGTCTTCACTTCACCATTCTTTACCATAGATTTGACCTTTTTTTTAATCACTTCAAATTTTCCGATAGTTCTAGCAAAAAAAAAAAAGAAGTTAAGATGAGAATTAGGTTTTCTTCTCTTACTTAATTTGGGTTTGGTTCCATCACAACTGATGGCGATGGGACACTAGCTGCATACAACGAACGGATTGCGTTTAATATTTATAGCCAATGCCAACGTTTGACTAATAGAAGAAGGCAGTGATTGAATAATAACATCAAAATTTAGCCAAATGAATCAGTCTAAGGTAAGTTGTTAAATTCTAAGGAACCTTGCCACATTATTTCTAAAAGTATGAAAACAATTGTTGCTTCTTATTTATTTGTAGTGTTGTAAGTTATTTTGTATATCAATTGTGTTCATGTGCATGCGTCAGTAGCTACCTCCAAATACTTGATCCTTCCTTTAATTTGGTTAAGCAATTTTGGAGTTTTTTTTTATTTTATGTTATGATCTTGATTAAGTATTTTATACTTGGATGAGGTTATAAAGGTATTTGGTGTAAGCCTAATATCTCAACAATACTTGTATGAGTTTGTAAAGGTATTTGTTCTAAACCTTTACGATTTCTTATCACGATTGTCGTATTAATGTCTTATCACGATTTCTACATCTTAGAAATGTCTACAGAATGGGTATCACTATGGTGTTGACTGAAAATTGGGTTTTACTGTTATTTTGGAACTGGAACATATTCAATGGGATAAGCATGTTCATGTGTTGGATGGGTAAAGAGGCTAGGCAGAACCAATTAAACTCAAAATTTCTCTTCCACTTTAGTTTTAAATCAACAAATAATTATGAATAAATCATCAAAATTATTCAATAACATAAAGGTAAAGAGCACAAAAAAACATACAAATATAAAAAAACATTATGTAATATAACCAAAAAATTTATATAAACCAAAACCCGCACGTAGTGCGGGTATTCCCCTAGTGGTAATAAAATTAAAAACTCTAAAAGACGAAAACTAACATGGACCAAAAACAAACTTACATTTAGAAAATGACAGAAAATATAAAAAATCAAGATTGAATTTTAAAACCGATCAGTAATATTCAAGAAATAATAAAAAGAGTACAACAATTAATCAGACATAAAATAAAATAAAATAAACTATATGAAGTGAAGATAAAAAGAAGAACAAAAAGAAATCAAAGACAAAAAAATAAACTATAACTACAAAAAAATAATATAATATTAAAATAAATAGAAAAATACTAGAAAGAAAAATTGAAGAAGAAAATAGAAAAAGTAATTATAAAAGCAAAAATGAAAAGAGAAAAAACAAAAACAAAAACAAAAATAATAAGTGATTACAAATAATCAGTAAAAATGAGTCACATTCAGAATGATTCTTTAACAAACAATTAGTAAAGTTAAAAAAAACAATTAGTAAAGTTCAAAAAAATAAACTAAATAATTAGTAAAAAATTAATCATCTCTGCGCGTAGCGCGGACCACCCTAGTGATTCAATATACAAACCTTTTCAACCATTTGGGTTTACTGTTTGGATGCTCTTGAATTAGTAGCACACGTAAAGTTGAGGTTTTTTTTTTTTTGTCAACCATTTGATTTATAAAAGCCCAAAGGCTAAGAAGAATGATACATGCCCAATTACAAGCCCAATTACACATAAAGTTGGGTATCGGTCAGACTTTGCCACGATTTCAAATAAAATAAAATAAAAGAATGGAAATTAAGCTAAAGAAACAAAAAAAAGGAAATCCCATTTATTTGGGTCCAATGAAAAAAGAGAGAATGGAAAGATAAGGTGAGAAAAAAAAGAGAAAAAAAAGAAAACAAAAAAAAAGGAAAACAATAGAGAAAAAGGAAAACAGTAGAGAAACAAATAAAAAAAACCTTCGCCGACTAAAACTAGTATTTAATAACTCTCTCTCGTCCCCTCCTCCTATCTGTATCTGATCTAATCTTTTTTCCTTATAAGAAAATTGTGCAATCTCTTGGCTAAATATATATTCCAGAAAGAATAATGTTGGATAGTGGAGAAGTCATGATTGAAATTGGTGCTATGGTTTGGTGCGATTCTCCATCGAACACAGTGGAGATAAGTCTAAAGCGTGAGAAAGAAGTGTTTCTCGTAAAAGAGCGTGATGGAAACGTGGTCACTATAGGATCAGGCTTTCCTCCTCCGTTCCCAAACCCTCACATCCGTTTGAACAACATCGTTAGCTTTGATCCACACTACATGTATCCTCTCCTCTTTTCAACCCTCCAAGATCCCATCTTGTGCTCTCGTCTCTCCGTCAAGATCGCTTCCGAATCCGAGCGAGCTCCAGGGCCCTTATACATCTCCCTTCATGTCACGTTAACCCCACATAGATTCTTAGGAGATGAGACTGGGATGGAACCAGACGAGGAGACATGCCCCATTTGTTTGGAGGAGCTACATGCGAGCAGAAAAAACTCTATACGCATGCCTTGTGGTCATGAGTTCCATGGTTATTGTATCTCGCAGTGGTTAGGTACGAATGATACTTGCCCAATGTGCCGCTCTGTTGTTGAAGACAGCGATGATGAAGACTATGCCTCGTGAAGATTTGTTTAGGGTTTTTTTTAGGTTAAGACAGATGGATTCATTCATTCACACGTTTGTTATGTTGGCGGGCTTGTAATTTTCTAGTTTTTCAATCAATGTTGAGTGAGACTGGCTAATCTATTCTTTTTTTTATTATTTTTATGTATACATATTGAAATTCAGCTTTGCCATATCAGATTTCTTGATTCTTCCGTTTAATTAAGTTTAGTCCTCCACTCCTTCCTTGTGATTAATTTGATTACTCGGTTTTGTTGGACTATCTTTGCTCAAAACCTAAACTTTTGTCAGCATTGGTAGAGCTATTTACGTCACCCGTGATATCAATATGTTCCTTTGTCTGCTTTAAAGTCAAGATAACATCAATCTCTCTGCTGAATTTTACAATTTAGATAGTAGATTAGATTTGGTTACCCATAAAAAATAATATAACACAGTGAAATTCATTATAATCTGTGTATAAGTCTTTTAACACATGTGTGTTTAGTTTATATATGTCGCATGCATACTGACTACTTATGCGGAAACTATGATTATGATACTCCTTGTTAATGTTCAAACTTATAATGTATGCTTGTATACAGCAAACAACAAAAAAAAAACCGAAGATATTGATGTAGCCACATCATTACGTGGCTGCTAAGCAAGTAACGGTTTTAACAAATTTTAAATGTTTTGGACTTTTCTTATTTTTATGTCTTTTTCATATGTTTAGATGGGCTTGTGTTTGTTTTCGGACTAACTAGTGGAATTTGTCTCAAACAAGAATTAGAGTTTACAAATTATGATCATGATCTTCTTGCAGCTCCAAAACCTGAAGGAACCAAACTAGATCTTATCACGGTCATGTTGTTGCGGCTCATAAGCTTAATAGAACTACTTGGTCCAAACAAAACAAGGACGCGAGTTTAAAAACTCTGATCAGCAAGATCCTACACCTCGCGAGAAAGTGTTTGAATTAAGTCTTCTGTGTGTTTAAAAATGTTTTCAGATCATTGGATCGAGATAATCAACATAATATCAATCAGAAAAAGAAAAAAAATCACTATTCCACAGTCGCTACCGCTCAATTTTACCAACAAATAACTATTACCACACCAATCGGAGGATCCAAGATACAAATCTTCTCTACGAAAAAAAGAATTATATATAAGACTTTTTTTCAAGTGTAAAGCAAACCTGGTTTGTTTGATTTTTTTGGAAAATATTTTTTTAATAATTATGCGGTAAATTTAAAGAAAATATATATTAAAAGCACACATATATATATATATATAGCAAGAGAAATCTGAAATTTAATCGACTTGTGAGTTTCAACATTAATGAATTAAAATGAGCAAAACATAAATGACGTGGCCACAAGCAAAGTACGCAATTGGAATAACAATCAAGGTTAATTATGTAATTTATCTACTCACCACCGCCATAGAAAGAAAAGCAGAGAGGTTTAAAAATCAAACTCTCAATTAAACAAACGGTCCTTTCTGAAAATCAAGAATCCAACTCAGAGATAAATGAAGAAGAAGAAGAAGCTAACCGGTCTTCGTACCTTTCGTATGTCTGTTCGTATTTGCGTTTTCTTCGGCTTAATTTCGCATTTGCCCTCAAATTTCTGTTTTCGATTGTTTGAAATTCACACGTTCTTTTGTTTGGGTTGAATCAAGCAGATCTTCAGTCTTCGTCACCGTCGTAGAGAAATCTCTGGAAATTTCGCAGGTGGAATTTCAACTCGGCGACTAAAATCGCTTCCCGTTTTCAGTCTTCGTCACCTTCGTATTTTACCATCTTGTTCTTGATACCAATTTGGGGGTTTTTTTTTTTTCTTGTGCCCAAATTTACAGGACACACACTTTTGTGTTGGCACCATACTCTTCTTGTCACGAATTTCCTTTTCCTGTCATTACTTTGAATTTTACACTAGACTAGATTACAAAGGAAAATCTCTAACAACAGTGACCTTATTCTGCTTGTTCTGCTGATAGGTCTGAATCAGTTGATGTGCATATGAAGAAAGCTGGCTTCGGTTTCGCAACTCATCAGGGTAATGCTGGAAAATTTGATGTTGCTAAGAGAAAGTTTACTGATCCTCCTTATGCGAGGGTGAATCAAGCAGATCAAGATTTTCACCATAAGCCGGCTTGCTCTGTTGCCAATCCTAGAGCTGAGGTTGTTGCAGTCACGAGTGAGTCAGGACATGAGTCGCTTGCTTCTGAACGTAGAAGTGCTGCTGTTTCTTCTCAAGATTATCGGCCTGCTTGTTCTGCTGATAGGTCTGAATCTGTTGATGTGCTTTTGAAGAAAGCTGGCTTCGGTTTAGCAGCTCATCATGGTAATGCTGCTGTGAGGGGAAGATCTGATGTAGCTAAGAGAAAGTTTTCTGATGCGTCTTGTGGAAGTAGAGTGAAACCTCTGAGTTCAGAGGAAAGTATGAGACTAACTGCTTCTCAGAGCAGAAAAAGACAGGTTTCAGGTTCGTCTACTAACATCCAGAGACAGGTTTCAGGTTCGTCTACTAACATCCAGAGGAATCTTTCGCTGAGCAATGCACTGAACCCTCGTGAACAAGTTGCAAAGATTATGAGACTGTTTAAGATCGTGTTTGAACAGCTTGATAAAGACAACAGCTTGACAGCAAACAGTATACATCATGCCACTAGGGCTATACTTGAGCGGGATGGTAAGCGGGTCAACCCTGATAAGATGATTGGACCGGTCCCCGGAATCGAAGTAGGAGACGAGTTTCAGTACAAGTCGCAGATGTACCTCATCGGTCTACATTCCGACATTATGGGAGGGATTGACTACATCATATCTAGAGGAGGGCGTGAGGTAGCTACGAGTATTGTCTCGTCGGAAGACAGTGCCTACATGGATCGTTTTTACTCTGATGTTATCATCTACTCGGGACAAGGAGGTAACTTGAACAGCAAGGAAAAGAAGAAACTGGTAAAAAATTTCACAAACCAGCGGCTTGTTACGGGAAATCTAGCCTTAGCCAATGCCATGGAGGACAAGAGTCCAGTGAGAGTCATTCGTGGCAAGAAAAACTTGGACCAGAGGGAGAGAGGGAAACGCTACATCTACCTTGGCTTATACTTGGTTCAAGAATATTGGCCAGAGAAAGGAGCTGAAGGTAACGTTCTTTTTAAATTCAAGCTTCGTAGAGATCCTGGTCAGCCTTCGATTGACACGTGAAGATTAGTGTGAGATGAAACTTTTTCTTTTGTTTTCGTGTCAATAGTATCAGATGGATTTGTCATCTGTGCTTAGTCAAAACAACTTCATTGCTTTACAGAAACTTCAATATTGGTTGGGGAACTTTATTGTTTTACAACAGAAGAAAAATGTAAACAGTTTCTTTTTTTCCTCAAAAAAAGTAAACCATAATCAAACTCTCCACCGAAACGGAATATGGATACAAAAAAATATATGCAACTAAAACTAAATATAACATGCATATTTCCTTTCTAATATGGTTAGTATAAACGAAAAGGTAAATGGCAAGAAAATTGAAAAACAGGAAAAGAATACTAGGATATATATATAGATATGAATGGTTTTCAAGAAAAGATTTGAAGACTAAAATAGGACTTCAAAGAAATGGTTGCTTCACCCCTTTACTAATAAAAATATGTCTAATATTTTTTTGGTTAATGATTAACCCATTTATCTGAATAGTCGACTGCATAAACTTCTTTTTTTTTTAAAGCAAATCAAATGACAAACGGATTTTGTTTGGATGCTCTTGAATTAGCACACATAAAGTTGGGTTCCGGTCAGATTTTTTTTGTCACCACCGCTTCAAATATAATAAAATAAAAAGAATGGAAATTAAGCTAAAGAAAAAAAAAGGAAATCCCATTTATTTGGTTCGAATAAAAAGAGAGAATGGAAATTAAGCTACAATAAAGAAAACAAAAAAAAGGAAAACAATAGAGAAAAAGGAAAACAGTAGAGAAACAAATAAAAAATCCTTCGCTGACTAAAACTAGTATTTAATAACTCTCTCTCTCTCTCTCGTCCCCTCCTATCTGTATCTGATCTAATCTTTTTTCCTTATAAGAAAATTGTGCAATCTCTTGGCTAAATATATATTACAGAAAGAATAATGTTGGATAGTGGAGAAGTCATGATTGAAATTGGTGCTATGGTTTGGTGCGATTCTCCATCGAACACAGTGGAGATAAGTCTAAAGCGTGAGAAAGAAGTGTTTCTCGTAAAAGAGCGTGATGGAAACGTGGTCACTATAGGATCAGGCTTTCCTCCTCCGTTCCCAAACCCTCACATCCGTTTGAACAACATCGTTAGCTTTGATCCACACTACATGTATCCTCTCCTCTTTTCAACCCTCCAAGATCCCATCTTGTGCTCTCGTCTCTCCGTCAAGATCGCTTCCGAATCCGAGCGAGCTCCAGGGCCCTTATACATCTCCCTTCATGTCACGTTAACCCCACATAGATTCTTAGGAGATGAGACTGGGATGGAACCAGACGAGGAGACATGCCCCATTTGTTTGGAGGAGCTACATGCGAGCAGAAAAAACTCTATACGCATGCCTTGTGGTCATGAGTTCCATGGTTATTGTATCTCGCAGTGGTTAGGTACGAATGATACTTGCCCAATGTGCCGCTCTGTTGTTGAAGACAGCGATGATGAAGACTATGCCTCGTGAAGATTTGTTTAGGGTTTTTTTTAGGTTAAGACAGATGGATTCATTCATTCACACGTTTGTTATGTTGGCGGGCTTGTAATTTTCTAGTTTTTCAATCAATGTTGAGTGAGACTGGCTAATCTATTCTTTTTTTTATTATTTTTATGTATACATATTGAAATTCAGCTTTGCCATATCAGATTTCTTGATTCTTCCGTTTAATTAAGTTTAGTCCTCCACTCCTTCCTTGTGATTAATTTGATTACTCGGTTTTGTTGGACTATCTTTGCTCAAAACCTAAACTTTTGTCAGCATTGGTAGAGCTATTTACGTCACCCGTGATATCAATATGTTCCTTTGTCTGCTTTAAAGACAAGATAACATCAATCTCTCTGCTTAATTTAGAACAGAAGAAAAAAGTAATTTTTTTGTTTTGGTCAAAAAAGTAAACTATTAATCAAACATGGGAGTGTTCTTATGAAAGATCCTCACTCGGGTGCTCGCAAAGATAAATATGATACTAGCTCTCACTCTATGTTGAGAGCAGCAAGTCCTCATCAATACATTCAGTTTAATTTGGCTGAAAAAGCAATAAAGCAGGAGCAGCTCAAGAGGAAAATAACTTGTCAAATCCTTCTAGACATGAAAGATTAAAGATTGTTTTGGGAGATCCTGATTTCAGTAAAGCACAAATGACGTTTTTGGTTGCAGGACAAGTCTTGGAAACTCATAGGTTACCACTCATTTGCAGCACTTCCTAACAATTGTTTTTCTTCAAAAATTAATTTGAATGACTTAAGTTGGAGAAATCTTTCTGCAGGATGTTTTCAATTCCGATGAGTTGGTAGAAAAATTCACAGAAGAAAAGCAGCAAAGAACTGATGAACTAACTTTCTCAAGTTGACTCTGTTAATCTTCCTGATAGGTATTGAAACTTCAGATAGGAACGCAAAACCAGAAAAGATTTTAAGGGTAATAAAATCGATTAGAAAACAGGTAAGGAAGAGGGAAAAGACGAGAAAACGAAAATCGGATCTTCGTAAAGAAATCCGAATATCGGAGGCGAGAAGATTCTCTTTCCGTAAGTCAATAAATCGCCCGTAGTGAGACGGGATTACGCGATTTTTGAATCCCAAGATACAACCGATACGAGATCGTTTTGCAACATTCAAAAACGAAATCCACGAACTATGAGTTCTACGAAAACACACTCGAGACTTACGATTTGAAGAAGAGGAATGGAAGAATAATTTTGAGAGCGTATTACAGAGTGAAAAAAGTGTCTGAAATGTGAGGGCCGAGCCCTCTATTTATGGTCGGAGAAGAGGAAAAATAATTTTTGTAAAATCCGGAATTGCGGGCTGCCGACAGTTTTGGGTGCGTTTTAAGTATTCTGCGCGTGGAAAAATATGTGGAGGCCACAAAACATTTTGGATCTTTGATTGGGCATAGAAATTCAAATATCTGAACTTGGCCCAAAAAGATAACTGCCTTAGGCCCATTCCACACAACCGCACAACCGCGAACCGCGCCCGCGCCCGTGCCCGTGCCCGAGCCCGGCCCGGCTAGGCGGCGGCGGTGCGCGAGGCCTGTCTGATCTCTCCCATACACACCATTTTGAACATGACTCACTTTCAACTCTATATATACAAGAGGAAATTTTCTCACATTTCCAATGTGGGACAAAACCATGTTTTGCCTCTTCACATTCCATCTCATTTCTCTTCACAATTTTTCCCAAATTTTTCGAGGCCCATTAGCCCATAAAAATTGGACCCAACAATCCCCCACATGAATAGAAATGACTATAAACATATGAAGACTCAACTGACTCCTCTAGACTCTACTAACTAGACAGACTGACTTTTCGAGTGTTTTAACGAAAATTCACTGTGTTTGAGTAAGTAGCATTTTTCAGCTTTGAACCACTCATTTTTATTATCTGTCGGGTTTACTCGGCCAGGAGGTGAACATGATGTCTTGAACCACCCGGATTTTTATGTAAACCGAGACAACAAATATAATACAGTTTCATTTCTCGTAGAACCAAGTTCTCTATTGTGTTCATTTTGGCCTTGAACTTGCTTGGTTATTCATGAGTGAACTTGGAGAATATAGTCTCACTTTTATTCTCCTAGAAACGGTCGTATTTCACACTCACTAGGTGATATGCCATTAACTTTTTATTCAGAAGTATCATGTTATACTCCACTATAACAAAGTTATGGAATCATTAGAAGCTAACGCTTAGCCTTATCACATACAGGTTAGAGCACTGTTTAGCATCCTGGGAACTGGGTAGAGATACAAGTCTCACAGTGCTTTTAACAGATTACGTTTGATTTAGTTTTCCCTTTGAACCTATATATTGGGATCTACAGTCACTTAGGTGGGGTTTCCATCAAACTTCGTCTTAATTCATAGGCTTTGAACCCATTCCTCTTGATGATTTTTCTACTTGATCTCGTGACAAACCTTTAGTAAATGGATCCGCTAGGTTGTCAGTCGATTTGATATAATCAATCGTGATTACACCACTTGAGATCAAATGTCTAATGGTTTTATGTCGTCTTCGAATATGACGAGATTTACCATTGTAGAGAGTATTCAATGCCCGAGCGATAGCTGATTGACTATCACAGTGTACACGTAATGCTGGCACTGGTTTCTCCCACATAGGAATATCTTCCAGAAAATTTCGAAGCCACTCTGCTTCCTCTGCGGCTTTATCTAGCGCTATAAACTCAGATTCCGTGGTCGATCTAGCTAACAGAGTTTGTTTGGAAGATTTCCAGGACACCGCTCCACCTCCAAGTGTAAAGACATATCCACTCGTGGATTTTGAGTTCTTAGAATCGGAAATCCACTTTGCATCACTGTATCCTTCTAAAACTGCGGGTTCTTTACCGTAGTGAAGACCATAATTTTTGGTATAACGTAAGTAGTGTAATACTCTAGTTATAGCTTTCCAATGTTTATGTCCTGGATTGCTTGTGTAGCGACTTAGGACATTTACTGCATACGCTAAATCGGGTCTAGTACAATTTGTTAAGTACATCAGACTTCCGATCACTCTTGCGTACTCTAGTTGTGACACCGCTTCACCCGAATTCTTTTGAAGGTGAAGTTGAGAATCTATTGGAGTTTTTGCTGTTCCATTTGAGTAGTTTTTAAACCTCTCAAGTATCTTTTCAGCATAATGACCTTGAGACAATATGATCCCGTCAGAATTTCTAGTGATTTGAATTCCTAGAATTACATCTGCGAGTCCCATATCTTTCATATCAAACTTGCTTTTTAGCAATTGTTTAGTTTGATTGATTAAATCTTTTGTGGTTCTGAGAATGAGCATGTCATCTACGTATAAACATAGCATAATGTATCCTTGCGGAGTCCATTTTATGTAGATGCACTTGTCACATTCATTTATGCTGAAACCATTTGACATCATTACATTGTCAAATTTTTCATGCCATTGTTTCAGAGCTTGTTTAAGTCCGTATAACGACTTCACAAGTCGACATACTTTATGCTCCTGTACGGGCACGACAAAACCTTCTGGTTGTTTCATATAAATCTCTTCTTCTAAATCTCCGTTTAGAAAAGCAGTTTTAACATCCATTTGATGGATTTCTAGGTCCCTTAAAGCATCTATGCTTATTAGCATTCTTATAGAGGTTATTCTCGTTACTGGAGAATATGTGTCAAAGAAATCCAAGCCTTCTTTTTGCCGGAATACTTGCACTACAAGCCTAGCCTTGTATTTCTCTATTGAGCCATCGGTTTTCAATTTTGTTTTGAAAATCTATTTACACCCCAAAGGTTTAAACCCTGCCGGTAGGTCCGTTATCTCATATGTATGATTTTGCATAATAGAGTCGAACTCAGTGTTAACAGCTTCCTTCCATGAAGGAGCTTCTGGTGTAGACATGGCCTCGGCGAACGTTCTTGGTTCATTCTGTGTAAGAAAAACCATTAAAAAATCTTCACCGTAAGATTTTTCTTTATGAGCTCTTTTGCTACGTCTGGGCCCATCTTGCGCATCTTCTGCAACTTCCGACGAAGTGCAAAAAATGATTGCCTTATTTCCGGAGGTGATTGCGTCTCCTTCTTCACGAGTTCGTTTTGAGTTTTGTTTAACCTTGCAAGGAAACACGTGTTCAAAGAAAGAAGTGTTTCTTGATTCCATGGTTGTATTGACGTGAATACCCATTATATCGGATTTATGAACAAGAAACCGATAAGCACTACTATTGTGTGCATACCCAATGAAGATACAATCCACCGTTTTTGGTCCGATTGTGACCTTTTTAGGAAGTGGTACAGCAACCTTTGCTAGGCACCCCCACACTTTCAAGTATTTATACGATGGTGGACTACCTTTCCAAAGTTCGTAAGGAGTTTTTCCCGTAACTTTGTGTGGAATTTTATTGAGGATATAATTTGTGGTAAGCAACGCTTCCCCCCACATGTCCTGGGCTAACCTGGATTCTTGCAATATCGCATTCATCATTTCTTTAAGAGTTCGGATTTTTCGTTCCACAACCCCGTTAGATTCCGGTGAGTAATGAGCAGTAGTTTGATGGATAATCCCATGTTCTCGACAGAAGGCATTAAACGGTCCATCATATTCACCTCCTCTATCACTTCTAACTATTTTAATGGTTTTATTAACCTGATTTTCGACTTCACGCTTATATTCCTTGAATTTTTCCAAGGTTTCATCTTTGCTACGTAACAAATATACGTAACAATATTTTGTATGATCGTCTATGAATGTTACAAAATAATTTTTACCGCCTCTAGTTGGTGCATATTTTAAATCACACAAATCTGTATGTATTAAACCTAGAGGTTCTGTTGTTCTTTCAACACGAAGTGATGGCGTTTTTGTGAGTTTGGCCTGAACGCACATTTCACATTTTTCTTTGCTTGGTTTATATTTTGGGATTAGGTTCATGTTCATTAATCTTTTTATAGATTTGTAATTGACATGTCCTAATCTTTCGTGCCAAATATCAATGACTCAAGCAAATAAGCAACATGGTTGTTCTCATTGATGGAAATCTTTGAAACAGATTCAGCAACATTAGAAACTGAAGCAACAGTATTAGCAACAGCATTATTTGCAACAACATTATTAGAGCTAGAAGCATCTTTGTTGCGTAGGACTGTCGTGACACACATCTTGATCAGTCCATTTTTCTCATATCCCCTGCCAACAAACACTCCAAATTTCTTCAAGACGAGTTTGTCCGCCTCAAGGTTAACAGCAAATCCGGCCTTGCTCATCAGAGTACCGGAGATGAGGTTCTTCCTCATGTCAGGCACGTGTTTGACATTCTGAAGAGTGAGTTCCTTCCCCGATGTCATCTTCAGGACAACTTTTCCACGACCAAATATTTTGGAGAAAGCAGAGTTCCCCATGAACAACTGTTTGGTCGAGGTACTTTTCTGGTAAGTACTGAACATTGCACGTTCAGCGCAAATGTGGGTAGTTGCACCAGTGTCGTACCACCATTCTTTCGGGTTGTCTTCAACCATGTTGACTTCAGAGACCACAGCGCACAGGTCCTCTTCAGTCAAGTTGGCTTGAGCTTTCCCGGTGTCCTTAGGCTTGCTGCGACACACGTCACTCTTGTGGCCAATCTTGTTACAATTGTGGCATTTCCCTTTAAACTTTTGTTGAGTGTTATTGCGCTTCTTGAAGTTTGTGGATGACTTTGGTTTAAAAG
Organism: Alliaria petiolata; assembly: GCA_020283515.1. Classification (NCBI taxonomy): domain Eukaryota; kingdom Viridiplantae; phylum Streptophyta; class Magnoliopsida; order Brassicales; family Brassicaceae; genus Alliaria; species Alliaria petiolata. The sequence continues at coordinate 34,188,282 of JAHZTW010000002.1, read as the reverse complement.
GAGTGTTTCCACTTGCTATAGCCTTGCCTTTTCCTTTACCCCTATGGGTTGCCACATTAACGTTATGCTGCTGGAATTGTAAACCGTTTTCCTCACGGTTTCTGTTTTCCATTTGCAGCCTGGTGATAACTTCTTGGAGAGTCATCGCCTTCCGCTTATGCTTGATGTAGTTCTTGAAATCTAGCCAACCCGGAGGTAGCTTCTCGATGAAGCTGTTAACGGTGAAGATCTCGCAGAGTGACATTCCCTCAGCAGCTATGTCATGGAAAATCAATTAGAGTGCCTCCACTTGATCCATGATCGGTTTGGAATCCACCCTTTTGAAGTCGAGAAATTTTGCAACTGCATATTTCTGACATCCAGCGTCTTCTGATTTGTACTTCTTCTCCAGAGCCATCCACAGAGACTTGGAGGTTTTTTCCATACTGTAGACGAGGTACAGTTGGTCACTGAGGCGGCCTAAGATCCAGCCTCTACACATAAAATCCCCATGAATCCAGGCTTCCAAACTTGCGAGAGTATATGCACATGTGTTTCCCTCTGGAAGGACAGGTGGGTCTTCCTTAAGAAACTTATCGAATTTCATGTTCGTTAAGAAGAAATGCATCTTCAGCTGCCAGGTTTTGAAACCTTTTCCGTCAAAATGATCCGGCATGAGTCCTTGACTCGCAACTGCAGGGATCGACGGAATCACAGGGGGGACAACGTTTTGTGTTGTAGCCGTAGGAAGACCATCGCCAAATAGAATTCGGCGTGTCGACTCGTCGACGTCATTCGCACCCACCGGTCCAAATGCGTTTGGTGTTTGATCAAACACGTTTGACGTACCGGTAGCCATCTGTTTCACAAGTAAACAAATGATTCAGCTACGAATCGATTTGAACAAAAGTTCAGCAAATGATTTAATAAAATCAAACAATGGTTGTTTAGCAATTTAGGTTTTATCGTTTTTAAAACGTTGTAACCGTTTGCAGAAACCGTATACCGTTTAACAAAATAAAACCGTTTCGCGGAATCGCTAAATTAGCGTTCGCAAAATCAGATTATTATTATTATTATTTTTTTTTTTCACTTACAAAAACGCATCTTTTTAGAAACGTTTTTCGGCAACCGATTTTAAGGAAACCGCAGAAATCTTAATCCGTTTTTTAGCGAATAAGAAAGAACAGATTTATTGAGTTACGATTGTAGGAACCGCAAAACCGGAAAAGATTTTAAGGGTAATAAAATCGATTAGAAAACATGTAAGGAAGAGGGAGAAGACGAGAAAACGAAAATCGGATCTTCGTAAAGAAATCCGAATATCGGAGGCGAGAAGATTCTCTATCTGTAACTCAATAAATTGCCCGTAGTGAGACGGGATTACGCGATTTTTGAATCCCAAGATACAACCGATACGAGATCGTTTTGCAACACTCAAAAACGAAATCCACGAACTATGAGTTCTACGAAAACACACTCGAGACTTACGATTTGAAGAAGAGGAATGGAAGAATAATTTTGAGAGCGTATTACAGAGTGAAANAGTTCTACGAAAACACACTCGAGACTTACGATTTGAAGAAGAGGAATGGAAGAATAATTTTGAGAGCGTATTACAGAGTGAAAAAAGTGTCTGAAATGTGAGGGTCGAGCTCTCTATTTATGGTGCACAAGAAAAAATTAAACCTTATCTTTTGTCAAAAAAAATTAGTAAAATAAATCAAATTCTACACAGAAACGGTATATCATTTCAAGTTGTTATGTATGAGTTTGTGTGTTTAAACAAAACTAAAGCTGTTATGTATTCAAATCAAATGTCGTTATCTAGAAGTTAGAAATGTGGAATTCATTGCAAGTCATTGCAATCTGTTTAAAACATTCCACGAAGAAATATTTTGAATAAAGATTCAAAAAAATAATATATATATATATATTTTGAATAGTTGGCCACTTCGGCGAGTCTTTTATACTAGACCTATATAAACAATGTATACACATAATACATATCAATGTTGTTGTTTTAAATCCATATTTAGGAATACCTCAAGTTTTGCAGCAGCTTCAAAAACATTCAATTGTTTTCAAATAAAACTTTTTTTCTTTCTTTTTTTTAATAAAATTTGAAGGTAAATTCATTTTCAGGCTTTCCCAACAATTTTGTTTCTTCAACAAAAAATTGAATGACTTTTGTTGGAGAAATCTTTCTGAAAGATGCTTTCAACTTCAATGAATTCGTAGAAAAAATCACAGAAGAAGCAAAAGACTGATAAACGAACTTCCTCAAGTTGACTCTGTTAATCATCCTGATAGGTATTGAAACTTCAATCTTTATAGATTTTTTTTTTTAGCGGCTTTTAATTTAGATTAGGACAGATGGATTCATTCACACGTTTCTTTTTGTTGACCGGCTTGTAATTTAATCAAGTTGAGATTCGCCAATCTCTTTTGGATTCAATTACTCGGTTTTGTTGGATTCAATATGTTCCTTTGTCTGCTCTAAAGGTCGGGTTCCTTGCGATTCACGGGAGGAGGACAATCCCACTCTGCGAACTGTTTGTGTCCGAACGATTTTCCATTCTGACCTTTTTGGGCTTTTAAGCTGAATCTTAATGGAACCAATTCATATTTACATTTTAATGATTTGGGCCCAGGTCAATTCAACTAAGGAGCTATTAACCAAAATCAATGACGTTATTTAATTGTATATAAGAAAAGAAAGAATGGAAGTTAAGCTACAATAAAGAAAACAAAAAAGGAAAACAATAGAGAAAAAGGAAAACAGTAGAAAAACAAATAAAAAACCTTCGCTGACTAAAACTAGTACTATTTAATAACTCTCTCTCTCTCTCTCTCGTCCCCTCCTCCTATCTGTATCTGGTCTCATCTTTTTTCCTTATAATAAGATTGTGCAATCTCTTGGCTAAATATATATTACAGAAAGAATAATGTTGGATAGTGGAGAAGTCATGATTGAAATTGGTGCTATGGTTTGGTGCGATTCTCCATCGAACACAGTGGAGATAAGTCTAAAGCGTGAGAAAGAAGTGTTTCTCGTAAAAGAGCGTGATGGAAACGTGGTCACTATAGGATCAGGCTTTCCTCCTCCGTTCCCAAACCCTCACATCCGTTTGAACAACATCGTTAGCTTTGATCCACACTACATGTATCCTCTCCTCTTTTCAACCCTCCAAGATCCCATCTTGTGCTCTCGTCTCTCCGTCAAGATCGCTTCCGAATCCGAGCGAGCTCCAGGGCCCTTATACATCTCCCTTCATGTCACGTTAACCCCACATAGATTCTTAGGAGATGAGACTGGGATGGAACCAGACGAGGAGACATGCCCCATTTGTTTGGAGGAGCTACATGCGAGCAGAAAAAACTCTATACACATGCCTTGTGGTCATGAGTTCCATGGTTATTGTATCTCGCAGTGGTTAGGTACGAATGATACTTGCCCAATGTGCCGCTCTGTTGTTGAAGACAGCGATGATGAAGACTATGCCTCGTGAAGATTTGTTTAGGGTTTTTTTTAGGTTAAGACAGATGGATTCATTCATTCACACGTTTGTTATGTTGGCGGGCTTGTAATTTTCTAGTTTTTCAATCAATGTTGAGTGAGACTGGCTAATCTATTCTTTTTTTTATTATTTTTATGTATACATATTGAAATTCAGCTTTGCCATATCAGATTTCTTGATTCTTCCGTTTAATTAAGTTTAGTCCTCCACTCCTTCCTTGTGATTAATTTGATTACTCGGTTTTGTTGGACTATCTTTGCTCAAAACCTAAACTTTTGTCAGCATTGGTAGAGCTATTTACGTCACCCGTGATATCAATATGTTCCTTTGTCTGCTTTAAAGTCAAGATAACATCAATCTCTCTGCTGAATTTTACAATTTAGATAGTAGATTAGATTTGGTTACCCATAAAAAATAATATAACACAGTGAAATTCATTATAATCTGTGTATAAGTCTTTTAACACATGTGTGTTTAGTTTATATATGTCGCATGCATACTGACTACTTATGCGGAAACTATGATTATGATACTCCTTGTTAATGTTCAAACTTATAATGTATGCTTGTATACAGCAAACAACAAAAAAAAAACCGAAGATATTGATGTAGCCACATCATTACGTGGCTGCTAAGCAAGTAACGGTTTTAACAAATTTTAAATGTTTTGGACTTTTCTTATTTTTATGTCTTTTTCATATGTTTAGATGGGCTTGTGTTTGTTTTCGGACTAACTAGTGGAATTTGTCTCAAACAAGAATTAGAGTTTACAAATTATGATCATGATCTTCTTGCAGCTCCAAAACCTGAAGGAACCAAACTAGATCTTATCACGGTCATGTTGTTGCGGCTCATAAGCTTAATAGAACTACTTGGTCCAAACAAAACAAGGACGCGAGTTTAAAAACTCTGATCAGCAAGATCCTACACCTCGCGAGAAAGTGTTTGAATTAAGTCTTCTGTGTGTTTAAAAATGTTTTCAGATCATTGGATCGAGATAATCAACATAATATCAATCAGAAAAAGAAAAAAAATCACTATTCCACAGTCGCTACCGCTCAATTTTACCAACAAATAACTATTACCACACCAATCGGAGGATCCAAGATACAAATCTTCTCTACGAAAAAAAGAATTATATATAAGACTTTTTTTCAAGTGTAAAGCAAACCTGGTTTGTTTGATTTTTTTGGAAAATATTTTTTTAATAATTATGCGGTAAATTTAAAGAAAATATATATTAAAAGCACACATATATATATATATATAGCAAGAGAAATCTGAAATTTAATCGACTTGTGAGTTTCAACATTAATGAATTAAAATGAGCAAAACATAAATGACGTGGCCACAAGCAAAGTACGCAATTGGAATAACAATCAAGGTTAATTATGTAATTTATCTACTCACCACCGCCATAGAAAGAAAAGCAGAGAGGTTTAAAAATCAAACTCTCAATTAAACAAACGGTCCTTTCTGAAAATCAAGAATCCAACTCAGAGATAAATGAAGAAGAAGAAGAAGCTAACCGGTCTTCGTACCTTTCGTATGTCTGTTCGTATTTGCGTTTTCTTCGGCTTNATTTTTTTTTTTT
>JAHZTW010000002.1:34156315-34183126 GCA_020283515.1 Alliaria petiolata | reverse complement strand
TAAAACTCTCCCGAAACTTATTTAGGGATTCTATAAGTTTCGGGAGAGTTTTCTTATAAAATGTTAAGAACCCTTCGTAAACTTAAATAATTGCAAAGCAAACATAAAATAGGGTGCTTGTTAGAATTATCGTTCTTGTAGTGGGAGTATCCAAAGTCCAAAGATAAGTGAGAAGGAAAGAAATTTATTTCGGGATCTGAATTTTCAGATCGAAACAACCCCCACTATATGTAATTGCAACTATTTTAAGTTTTAGTTAATTGTTATGATTAAGCAGAAAATAATCAAGTTAGTTAGATGACCTAGATCAATTATCACATAACACAACACAACACGACTTCTTCGCCGGTCTCCACGAGTAAACACCTGATTTTATATAATAATCTCATAGCCTTACAACTCACAAGTGACAACCACAAGAACCAGCACACCATCTTCATATATATATAAAATTAGTTTTTACATTTCCCTCGTGGTTTTAGACATAGCAAAATAATAATATCCCATAAAGCCAAAAGAAAGCAACCTGATTGTGAGCACATGAAAAAATTAGGTCGTTACAAAAAAATAATAAATGCATGAACTAATTCCATTTCTTCAACTTTTTATTTTGTCATCTGATTGATTATTAGTAAAAACTTAGAAAGGGACTAATTAATTACTATATTCCAAAGTCGTGGTTTAAGAAAATGTATTCTATATTAAAGACTCACACCAAATACCGAGTTAACCCACTATAAAACGGAAAGCTGTATCTCTCTGCTCAATCACTCGCATTTAAAGAATAGCCTTCACTCCTCCCACCAAAACTAATCCTACTAGCAATTTTTTGTTTAACTCAGATCTCAATGGAGAAATTAGATAAACGAAGCGAAGAAGAAACTTATCTCTGGGTTCCATTTCAGTTCCTCGATCAAGCTCTTAGAGCCATCTTCAAGTGCCTTGGTCTTCTTCATCGTGATTCTGGGACGACGACGAAAAAAGCGACTTTAAACCAGCCGGTAAGCTTTCTCTTACAGAAGTTATCGAATTTTCCAGAGTATATTTTAGATTAATACGGGATTGTTGATTTCTTGCTGTTGCGTGCTTTCTTTAACAATACTATCGAACTTTCAAGAGAATATTTTGGGTTAATGTGGGATTATAATTTCTTTCTGTTGTGTATATACTACTAAATTGGTGATGTGCGCGTGGAAAGTAATTAAGGGGAGTCATTCACTCATTGATGTTTTTTAAATTTGAAAAAGAAAAAAAAAATTGAAAAATGTGTATATTAACGCTTTTACGAGCGCTTGCATGTATTAATTTTTTTTTTTTGTTTTTTCAATTATTTTTGAGCTATGAGTTACGTAGCTATTTTTATTTTGACGTAAATATTTTTATATAAATCCTGTTATCTTTTTATTTGACCAAAAATTATCTATTTGTTTTAATAAATAAAATTAAATTTGGGTGACAATAAGGACCATGTTATAAAGGTTGATATTCAGTAAATAACATCATATTTTGAATAGTTTAATGAAGTTTATTTTGGTTTTAAAAGCTATTAACATGCTTTTAGTAATTTTGTGAAATGAATCCAAACATGTTTTTGCAATTGCAGGAGGAAGAAGAAGAGGAAGGTGTTGCCATGAAAGACGACGTCGTTGTGGCGACTAGGGGCAGTAAAAACGGCATTATTGTGTCGAGTAGGGGCATAAAGGTCAAAGCAAAGAAAAAGGACAAGGAAAAAGTTAGCACAGGACGTTCTGGCAAACATCACTAGCACTTAATTACATTGTTTAGTTCAATTAATTTGCAGTAAATAATGTTATTTTGTTATTACAAGTATTATTGTTCTTTTCTCTGTATTTATTTTTAAATGATATTAACAGTTTACCGACGTAAAACACTAAGCTAGTCCATCAATCTGAAAACAACATAAAACTTCATTCTCTTCCCGATTAATATACGAGTTGAACAAAATCTCTTAATACAATGTATGAATTATTTTCGTCGTCTCGTTAGTGTTTTTTTTTCAGAAAAAAAATTTCGTCTCGTTAGTGTTGTACATGAAATTATAGTATCTGATGTGGTACTTTTTTTTTTGTTTTTAATAAAAATTTGATGTGATACTAGAGTTCAGAAAAATTAAAATGTCCGACCATCATCAGTTCATAACCAGTATAGTATACTATCGAACGCATCTGTCCCTATCAATGTTAAACATTAAAGACGTACCTAGTTAATAATTTTGGACTATATAAGATTCAACAGTTCGTCCTAACCCACATTAATTATTGGTCGGTAAGTCTATGCGTGTAAATCGACTACTTTATCTTTATGGTTTATAGTTATAAATAAATGTCTCTCGCGACTCATTCATATCTGCAACTCTATATTTTTTTTGGTAACTGGATATTCAAATTAAAGCAAAAAAATAAAATGTTTACAGAGCCCAATTACTGGAAGCCCAGTAAATTACAAACTAAACCCGAATCTCATAATTTGAAAGGAACTATAGCCTGAACCAAATGCAAACCAGAAGTTAATATCTAACCAAGAAGTTGGTTGGGCAAATCATAAAGACCCAACCAATTTTAGGGACAATCGGATCAGATGATTGAGTCGTCGAAATTTTCCATCTTTATCAAGAAGCCGTCTTAGGGTTTACGTGGAGGAAGAACCAGCGAACCATAGCTGGAGCAATTCTGAGGCGAGGGTGAAGTTGGATGGTCGAATACTTGAAGCTCTGTTTCTAACAATCAAGTCAATTTGTTTGAGGATTAACTCCGGTGGTTTGAACGCGTTGCGATGGAGGCGGTTATTTCTTTCCTGCCAAATGTTGTAAATCGTTGCCTGCCAAGTTATGAGGAGTAGTTTCCGCGAAGGTTGAGATCCCTGGATTGAGGATAGATTGCTGAGTGTGTCATCCCAGGATCGTTGAGGCGGGTGATTGCAGATTTGGCTGACCCGAGACCAGATCCGCCAGGAGAAAGAACATTGAAAATACAAGTGGTTGCGACTTTCATCCTCTGTGCCGCAGAGAAGACAGACTGCATCAACCGGCAAACCCCAGGTCTTCATCCTGTCCCGAGTGGGGCATCTGTTCAAAACTACTAGCCAAGTATGAAATTTATGCTTTGGAATACCTCGCGAGAACCAGACCATTTTGTGCCAAGGTACGAGTGGTTGATGTTCCGATATAGCGTTGTAAATTGTTCCCGTATTCGCCTTTGTCTTTAGATTATCATCAATCCACCAGTGATAAGTATCTTCCCCAGTAGACTATCGATGAAAGTTGAGCTTGGTAGTTAACTTGTTTTTCAGAGCGAGCAGGGGGAAGGTGCCAGCTTCCTTCACGCCAACGGTCAGCTAGACAGGCTGATCTTGATATACCAATTTGCCTCGGACCTTCTGAGACAAGATAATCTGACATTTGTCCCAATTCACACCAGTTATCTATCCAAAATCGGCACAACTTCCCACCGCCGATCTTCAGCTTGATCCAATGGTAAACCTTTTCTCTCGATTTGAGCATTTTGTTTGCTAACCATGAGTACTTCTGATTAGTTTTTTGTGTCCAGAAATTCCCCAAGCAATCAGACAAAATTTCTTTTCTAAACCAGGCAACCCAGATAGATCCTCCGTTAAAGAACAACAGCCAGATTAGCTTCAGGAGAGAAGCCGTATTCCAAGTTTGTAAGTTCCTAATTCCGAGCCCTCCTTCTTTTTTGTCCAAAATTACCGTTTTCCATGCAACCTTAGCCGAGTGGTGACCTTCTGTTGTACCCTTCCACAGAAAAGCGCTTGAGAGTGAGTTGACTTGATCTATACACTTTTTTGGAAGAATGAAAGCAGTGCATCAGAAATTCGTAATCCCCGATATCACCGAGTTTAGAAGCTGCAGTCTACCAGCAAAGGAGAGGGACCTAGCCGACCACCCACTGAGTCGGCTTTTCACTTTCTGAAGAAGCGGGGCACAATCCAGAATGGTTAGTTTTTTGGTACAGAGCGGCAATCCCAGATATCTGACCGGTAAGACACCATGGCTTAATCCTGAAACTCTCTTGATCTGGTCTATTTCAGTTTGAGATAGCCCTGCCGAGTAAAAACTAGTCTTTGGAATACTGATGGCCAGTCCAGAGAGGGATTCAAACTCCTTCAGTACTCGCATCACATTCTGCACTGATCCAAGAGACCCGTCTAAGAAAATCAGAAGATCATCTGCAAAACAAAGGTGAGTTACCCTCGAATCCTTGCACTTATAATGGTATTGGAACTGACCCTCTGACGCTGCCTTGTCAATCATTTCTGATAGGCAATTCATCGCCACAACAAAGAGATAGGGAGAAAGCGGGTCTCCTTGTCTTAAGCCTCTCTTTCCTTTGAAGTAGCCATGCACATTGCCATTATAACCCACAGAGAAGGAAGGAGTACATACACAGGCATGCAACCATCTGAGAAACTTCTCTGGCACCTCTATTGCACGAAGACATGAAAAAATGAACTCCCATCGAACGGTGTCAAATGCCCTAGCAATATCGACTTTAATGGTGATTCTCTTTGGACCATTTGTCTTGTGATACCCCTGAACTATCTCAGCAGCTAATAGAGAGTTTTCCACTAACAATCTTCCTTTCACAAATGCAGTTTGGTTCCTGACTATGTAATCCGGAAGAGTGGGCTTAAGACGAGCAACCAGAAGCTTAGAGATGGTCTTGTATAAAGTATTACAGCAGGAGATCTGTCTGAACTCGGAGATCAGGGAAGCACCAGGGAACTTTGGGACCAAAGCAAGCGTGGTTGCATTAATTGCAGAGGGCAAAAACGCTGAGATGAAGAACTGTGTGATGCTGTCAGTGACATCCTTGCCAATAATACTCCAAGCGGCCTTGTAGAAAGCAGAGGTGAGTCCATCAGGCCCCGGAGTTTTATTAGGATTCAGTTTGAAAAGAACTTTGGCAATCTCCTCGCTAGAAGGCAGACTAATCATGCTTTGTTTTAACTCATCACTGCAGCGGTAAGGGATAAGTCTCTGGATTCGGGAAGGAGGGCAGGAGACGGGGAGAAGGAGAGGAGGAGCCAAGATACAAGTGAAGTGAGCGACAGCAAGAAGGCACATTCCCTGAGGATCGATAACAAGCATCCCCGAGGAGGTGGTGAAAGACCGGATTGCATTGAAAGAGTTTCTGGACTGCAAAACTCTAAAGAAGTAAGTTGTGTTCTGATCTCCCTCTTTAAGCCACTGGATTCGAGATTTTTGCCTGAAAAAAGACTCTTCTATGGCTCTCAGGAGATCCCATTTTGAGTGAAAATCTTTTTCCTGCTGAAACAGAGAAGGGCTTGGGTTGGTTAACGCCTGGACCTGCACAACTTGAAGTAGCTCGTTAGTTTCCCTTACTCTCTTTTGAATATCAGAAACAACCTCACGACTAAATTTTTTAAACTCTTTTTTAAGTGCTATTTGCTTTAAGCTCAGAGAAGACAAACATGGCTGATGGTGAAATGTATTTCCAGGAAGATTCCAGAAATTTCCAATCAGAGGGAGGAAAGAAGGCTGATTAGTAAGACAGTTGAGGAATTTAAAAGGTTTTGTCCCTGCAAGAGGAAGAGAAGTGGCTAGATTAAGAAGGCAGGGAGTATGATCTGAGATTTCAGGAGCAAGAAAAGTAGCCACACTATCTGGGTACGTAGCAAGCCAATGATTGTTGACAAGCAGACGATCAAGTTTTTTGGCAATCGGGTCAACAAGCTGCTTATTGGACCAAGAGAAGGTAGGCCCTTGAAACCTTAAGTCAAACAGATCCATTTGCATGAGGCAATCCTTCATTTCCAACATATCAGAAGTGAGATGGTTAACTTCTGCAGCTGAGTGTTCAGACGGATGGATTATTTGATTGAAATCTCCTCCAACATACCACGGTGAGTCATCAAGCGAGAGAGTATGATGGATATGGATGAGCTCACACCATAAGTCTGATCTTTCCCAACTCAGATTGGAAGCGTAAACTTCGGTGAAGCAAAAACTGTGGCCCCCGGAGATTGTGACCTGACAAGTGATTTGCTGTTTGGACTGATTGAGAACAGTAATATTTGCCGGGAGATTCCAGATGACAATTATTCTACCGTCTGCATCAGAGAGATGATTCGAGACATAGTTCCACCCAGGACAAGTAAGTGACATGATTTGGTTCAGATTAGGTTCCTTAATATGAGATTCTAAGATAGTACCAAAAGAAGGCTTATAAGTAGTTAGCCAATTAGAAAATATCTGATGCTTGCCCCTGTCATTTAATCCGCGGACATTCCAAAAAAATGAATTAATATTCATTAGGAAGAGAAGGAAACCACTCCATTTGAGAGGAGTGATTCCGGAGAAATAGCCGAAGATAAAGTAGGAGAGATGTCAATCACCATATTTGAGACAGTAGACTGATTTTGGTGAGTAGAGGAATGAGATTCAGGATTTGGTGAGTAGAGGAGTGAGATTCAGGATCAGGAGAATTGACCTCAGGTGAGTCTAGATGAGAAAAGGGGTTGGAAATATTTATGGAGTTCAAAGGAAGTTTAGGAGTGTTTTTCTCCTTTGCAGAAAGCTTTCTTTGAATTTGTATGAAACTCTCAGTGGAGGTTTGATCAGTGGGAAGGGCTCCCTCAGTATAGGTTTGATCGGAGGGAATAGAACAATCTGAACCAGTTTCTAATGATTTGCCAATTAGGGTGGAACTAACAGGTTGAATTTCCATTTCAGGAGCCAAGCTAGCAGATTCCAGATTCACAGAACCAACAAAAGGAGGTGGAGAAGGAGCAGATGGAGCCTGTCTTTGCATGCCTTGAGCCGAGGTACTTGTCTTGATGGTATCTTTGTTCTCTTTCAAATATTTTCCCTTTGACTTAGCCCCATTTGCTTTTAGTGGAACATTCGGAGGAAGATTGTGGCAATATCTTATAACATGACCAAGTTCTTTGCAGTGAAAACAAGGAGGGACCCAAGGGTACTCAACTTCCACATTAAGGATTTCACCACTCTGTCTAAGGACCTCCACCGACGATGGAAGAGGTTTGTAAAGATTTGCCTCCACTTTAACATGAGCTATGGTTAAGCTAACCAAATTCCTTGTGAATTCATCCATCTCCTTTGGCTCACCCACAAGTCCTGCAACTAGACTTATCCCTTTATGATGCATCAGATCAAACGGCATGCCTTTGAGATTAGCCCAAATCGGTATAGCATCAAGATTTTGAGAAACTCCACCCGATGAGTCCCATTGGCCGACTAAAAACATACATTCTCCAACATACCACATCTTTTTCTTGAGAATTTTTGAGCGAAGAAAGCCATTTGGGATCCTTATAAGCATTGACCTGTTTATGTTGTTTAGGTGAATCTCAATCCGTTGACCTCTTCCCCACAAGTGACTGAGGACATTCTGGATATGACTAAACGCTGGAGGCCTACCCAAGAACCGGCCAATGATGAAGTCCTTATGAATTTCAGCCCCTTCTTCAAAGACAGAGTCTGGGATCGCCACTCTAGGTTTGCCTTGAGGGGAGAAGGCGATTGGCGCTAGTCTTTCCAATTTCCTGTCTGTATCTCTCTTGAGTTGCTGAGCCCAAGTCATAGTAGCATGATTGACTGGTTGAGGAGCATCAGAAGTAGGTCCAGAGTCATCTGACGTGTTTGGCGTAGCAGGAGTCTCTAGAGATGGGGAGACATTTCTCCCCAAGAAAGTCTCCACAGATGGAGGATTTTTCCCCATTGCAGACGCAACCAGGATCACATCTGGCTGAGTCAGGGTTACTTTAATTGGAGGGCCAATAATCTCAGAAGCAAGGGCAACATCAATAACAGGATTTCCTGCTGATAAATGTGTTGCAGAAGTAGTTTGTTCCATACCCAACGGGGAAGGAGGGAAAGAAGGAGGGGGAAGGAGACCTTTAGAGAGAGAACCAAAAGCAAAAGGATTAAGAGAATTCCTAGATCCAGTAGCAAACACTGTAGAGAAATTTCCAGATCTAGGGTTTGGGACCAGAAAATTTTTGGAACAATTTGCAATTGACTGATGTTGTGGGTTAACAACAACAGGAGTAGATTTGTGATGAGCCGGTAAGGCAAGAACAACTCTCTCAGGCTCAACATAAGCAGTAGGAGACGAGTTTTGAGAAGGAGAAATCGGAGAAGAAGCGTAAAGAGAGAGAGGTGGGAAGTCAGAGACGGAAAGAGAAAGGACAAGAAAAGGGTCAGGAGGATCTGGAGGGAAAGGTGGTGGACGAGAAGAACTACCTTCAGCCGTGGCTGAAGGAAGAATCAAACCGGAAATACGTTCAACAGGGAACCAGGAGTTCTCCATTATCAGAGCTTTTTAAAAGGGTTTACTTCATACTTCCAAGTCTTTTTTAATCAACCCGTTATAAACTTATTACAACTCTATATTTTGATTAAATATAAACGACAAAATAAATAAAGGGAAATTTTGAACTTAACAATATGAAAATGCAAAATGATGGATTGTATTTTGATATCCTAATAAATTAGGGGAACATCAAAATAGAGGAACGTTAATTTAATTTTGTGATTGATAAAAAACTACAAATCGTAAAATCATTCTGCTATTTTACGTATTACTTACTAATCAAAATAAATAAATCACGCTATATATGGAAAATCGATAAATGTTGATGTACTGAAAGTTTATGGTTTTTTTTAACCAGCATTTTAGTAAACCTAAATACTTAATCCCTATATTTGACAAGGTTTATATTTTAATACGATATTTCTAATGATGTAGTCATGTAGACTGCAATAATAAACGCAATGACGATGATCACATAATAAGTTCAGAATGTGTATACATCGACAATAATTAAAGACAAAGTTCATCTACTAGTAATGCCTTTTTTAAAAAAAATCTACTAGTAATGCCTGATTTTATATTCTTCATAAAACACATTGAAATATTCGATGACAAAAAAAATAATAATTATAGTGTCACAATCACGAGGAGCATGCAGCACCATTGCACCAACTTCGAATAAAACAACTACTAACATTCTTCATTGTGACTTTAGGCATTAATAATTTATTCTCTTCATATCATATAAATTATAACAGAGAGAACAAGAAAATAAGACCCATAAGCAGAATACGTGGTGATAAGTCTCGCGTCACCGAACATGAAGAAAATTAACCAAAGAGATGAACATATGCATGCACGATTTTGTTGGCAAGAGCTAAAGGCTATTAGATAAGGAAATCATATATCTTGATATATGATTTCCTTATCTAATAAAGGCAACTTTAAATTTTAAGTAAAAGACCCCATAACAACCTTGAAGTTTCGAATGCATGTGTTGGCAAGAGCTAAAGGCAACTTTAAATTTAGCTACAATAAAGAAAAAAAAAAAAAAAAGGAAAACAGTAGAGAAAAAGGAAAACAGTAGAGAAACAAATAAAAAAAACCTTCGCCGACTAAAACTAGTATTTAATAACTCTCTCTCGTCCCCTCCTCCTATCTGTATCTGATCTAATCTTTTTTCCTTATAATAAGATTGTGCAATCTCTTGGCTAAATATATATTCCAGAAAGAATAATGTTGGATAGTGGAGAAGTCATGATTGAAATTGGTGCTATGGTTTGGTGCGATTCTCCATCGAACACAGTGGAGATAAGTCTAAAGCGTGAGAAAGAAGTGTTTCTCGTAAAAGAGCGTGATGGAAACGTGGTCACTATAGGATCAGGCTTTCCTCCTCCGTTCCCAAACCCTCACATCCGTTTGAACAACATCGTTAGCTTTGATCCACACTACATGTATCCTCTCCTCTTTTCAACCCTCCAAGATCCCATCTTGTGCTCTCGTCTCTCCGTCAAGATCGCTTCCGAATCCGAGCGAGCTCCAGGGCCCTTATACATCTCCCTTCATGTCACGTTAACCCCACATAGATTCTTAGGAGATGAGACTGGGATGGAACCAGACGAGGAGACATGCCCCATTTGTTTGGAGGAGCTACATGCGAGCAGAAAAAACTCTATACGCATGCCTTGTGGTCATGAGTTCCATGGTTATTGTATCTCGCAGTGGTTAGGTACGAATGATACTTGCCCAATGTGCCGCTCTGTTGTTGAAGACAGCGATGATGAAGACTATGCCTCGTGAAGATTTGTTTAGGGTTTTTTTAGGTTAAGACTGTTTTCTTGGCCGGCTTGTAATTTTCTAGTTTTTTAATCAATGCTGATACTCATTTCTTTTTTAAGTATAGATACTGAAATATCAGATTTCTTGATTCTTCCGTTTAATTAATTACTCGGTTTTGTTGGATTCAATATGTTCCTTTGTCTGCTCTAAAGGTCGGGTTCCTTGCGATTCACGGGAGGAGGACAATCCCAATCTGCGAACTGTTTGTGTCCGAACGATTTTCCATTCGGACCTTCTTGGACTTTTACGTTGGATCTTATGGAACCAATTCAGATTTACATTTTAATAATTTGGGCCCAGATCAGTCTCGACATGTGTAATTTGGACATGCAATCAATTCACCTAAGGAGATTATTAACCAAAATCAATGACGTTACTTAAATCGCGCTAATGCTGGTCTGCTAGGGGAATTATTGTTGAACCTCTCTTAACACATTGAATGGATTTCAAGTGGAAATTTGAAGACTAAAAAGGACTTGCAAACTCTCTTCTTTTTTTTAAACTGATTTCCTTCACAGTGAGGTTGACAGTACAAAGGGATTAGGCATTTCCATTAAATGAAAAAGCAAAGAAGTAAAATCGAATGATGAAAGGGTCTGTTGAGTCAAAAATGTACATCCAATATAACTGAAAAAGGAAGCAAATTTGATGGAACAAACAAGTAGAACAGATCGTAGAGATCGTAGAGAGTTAACAGAGTAAAATACCACAAAATGTGTGACGCCATTTTGATTCCGCGGTTACATATGTTGAGATGGTAGACGATGCGGGATAGCTGAGAGTTGTTAAGTTGGAGAAGCTAAGGTGAGTTTTAAGATGAAACCGATGATGAGCCCAATAAGCCCAACCAAAGCTGCCAACTTTAAGGATAACCCATTTTCGCCGCTCCTCTGGTTCCTTCTTCTCTTCGCCACCTCCTGCGATGTCATTTAAAACATGTTTGTCGATATCCTTTGTTACTAAGCACTCTCAGGTTCACATGATTTTGTCTAAATGGCATTGATTAAATCTATGCTATTATATATCAAGGACAAGTTAATGGGGGCGTACCAATTCATGTTGCAGCTGTTGTGTTTGCTTAACGGCTGCATCTCGCTCTTCCTTCAGCCGCTGTATAGTCTGATCATACATATTGATGGTAGAAACGTTAGAGTGGGAATTAAAACCAGGCAAGAACTAATCTCTCTTAAGGTATGATGTGGTCACTTATGAGATTCTGTGAGGCACATTGTTCACTCTATAAAGAAAGGTGTAATA
Organism: Alliaria petiolata; assembly: GCA_020283515.1. Classification (NCBI taxonomy): domain Eukaryota; kingdom Viridiplantae; phylum Streptophyta; class Magnoliopsida; order Brassicales; family Brassicaceae; genus Alliaria; species Alliaria petiolata. Next base: position 34,171,694 of record JAHZTW010000002.1, on the reverse strand, counting down.
ACATAGACAACAAGATAAAATAAAGCTTTGTAACTCGGCGTGTGGTTAAATAGTGTCTGAACCAATCAACTTAATCCCTCATTACGATTTCTATTGCCTGAAAACCACAGATGTGATGAATACTAGACAGTCTGGGATTTGAATGAAACTCAACATTAATCCCCCAAACTAATTTGTATAGTTATCACCCAAAAAAAGGAGACTACTAATACGGTGCCTATCTATGCGAGAGGTCCACAGTATATATTGGTATCACATAGAGAATCATCCTACTTTAAGGCTTTTGCTATGATCATAATTGGGTAGCACACATGACCAAACAATGCCGTTAAGATCATTTGCAGGAAATCATTACCACATGCAGATTAAATAATATCAGGTGGTTGCAGTACTCACAGAGATGGTTTCAGAGCCATTTCCATCGCCATTGGTTGCTCCAGATTCAGAGGATCTTTGGGTTGTAGACGGGGTGATATACGAGACCTTGAGCTTACACTCTGTTAATGTTTTCCCACTGTCCTTGGTAAACTATACACAGGCATAGCAAATTCCATGTCAATATTGTTTTCCCCAAAAATGCGAAAATCATGTTTTATCCTGAGACTTACTGTGTCTTGTGGAAGTTCATCCACATCAGTGTGTGGAGGTACAATGGTACTTTGAAGGAGAAACTTGTCTTTGCACTGCATATCTGGAGGATACTCCCGTTGCGCTTGTAGAGTAACTAGAATTTAGAAGATCTTAATTATTTATATGTTTTTAAGTTTCAAACTACCAATAACTGAAAAAAGTTATAAAGAATCACTGCACCTCTAATGATGCAGGAGTCCCATGGCTGTATGACACCAGTGTTGGGTCTTACAAAATACTTCTTTGGAGATGTTGTTTTCACCTGATTTGGTGAAGAAGAAGGAAAAAAAAAACACAAATGAAGAAGTCATTTTTGGGGAAGAAACGCTCATAATTACTTCATCACAAAGAAAGCATAAGAAGCTGGTGGTTTGCTGCAGAATTTACCTTGAAAGCAACATAGTGCTCTGTTTTATTGGCAACTTTAAGATCACAATAGCTTTGCTTCTCGAGTTCAACTGATACGATATCAAAATTCTCATGAGCATCTAATAGAAAGGCCTAAAGAAGTATCAATTTCATAGAACAGACAAGGTAATCACAAACAACACTTTTTCTTTATCGCCTAGAGAGAATCAACCCCAAAAATGTATTCTTCATTGCACAGTTAACATTTCCTAAGGTAAGTACCATAACCTCAAAGAGCTTGAGAAAACATCGAGATTTGGTATAACAAGATGAAACCAATGATTCACGATTTGCAAAATCTCATGAGAGAAAAAGATGGCTAGTTCAAGAGGGTCCTTCGTCATCTAAGAAACAGCCCAGACGATAAGTATAGATTTCACTTCAGGAAAAGTCACCAGAGCGAAAACTAACCAAAGAGATGAACATATGCATGCACGATCTTCCAAATATATAACGGGAGAGTGGAATTCTTACAAAGAAATTTGAGCTCATCAGGTTGAATGGAGATAAGCTGGTTCTCGCCAACGCCAGTCATTGCTTAGCTAACCACAGAAGATCCAACAATCAATCTCTAGAACACGAAACCTATACACATCGAAATCGAAACCCCTTAACTCAAACAATTCCGATTCTATTTTTTTCCCCAGAAAAAAAAGGTCCCAAAAAGCTACAAAGGGAAAAGAGGGAAGAGAAAAAATAGAATCAGTGAAAAATTAAGAGCAAAAAAAGACGGATCAAACCTGAAACAAAAGTCACGGTCCAACGATCAGCAAGGAACGCGAAGAAGCTGCTTATTTCTTTCTCTTTCCCCCCTCCGGAAATCGCTCTCCACCAAGACCAAATTTCACCTCCTCTCGCTTCGATTGGTGGTGACGAAGGCAAAGGAAGTTTTCTAGAGAGAGAGAGAGAAACGGTAAGAAAACCAAAACGCTTCGTGGAGCGGCCACGTGACGTCGAAGCAAAGTTCCGTGAGATTTCCTCCGGCGTCGTCTCCGGGAAGTGCGGGGAAGAAGAGAGAAGAGAGAGGGAGGGAGAGGGGAACGAAAATGTGACACGTGTGAAAACAGTTGTGCATTGGAGGAGAAGAAAAAGGTAAAGCGACAGGCTGGAAATAGAGACCAATAACGTGGCAGTTTTTGATTGGTGAAATTAATTTATATAGGGGCTAAATGCTATAATGGGCTTTCAGGTGGTAGGCCATTTTCATCCCTCGCGATGAAATTTTTTATTATTTTTTTCCGTGGCCATTAATCATTAATGTTGGTAGTAATTAAATATCGGACGTAAGCGATTTATTAAATCGAGATAATAGAATCATGACAAAGAAAACAAAAACGGTAGTTATAGCCATAGAGAAGAAAGAGACAAGAAAATACTCAAATGATTTCTTAGAATATCGTTTGTCTGTTTTAGCTGGAAAGTCATTGATTCAATAAGAACAAAGTAGAATCTGACAGAGTTTGAATGGTTACGTTTGAAGTTTGAATTAGCAGAGTCACTGTGGTAATTGATATACAATGTGAACCAGAAATTTGTAATCACACAATTCAATCAAAATGTTACAATTAGTTAAATTACTTATTAGTATGATTCGAACGGTTTTAAAGAGAGAAATATTTGCCAACTAGCACTTGAAAAAAAAAAACCTTAAATTTACAAATTAGCAACTAACACTGTCTGTGAATATGATTGATTTATCCAGAATTGGTGGTTATATTTTGCATACTGATGTTCACGTTCAGAGTACAGGGATAAAGTTGTCAATATACAATCAAAGCAGTGTTAGTTTTTCACAAAACACCTTAAGAAATGGTTTAAATCAAGATCAAAAACATCAAGAGGGAGCCTCACAAAACATTTTGATTTACTTTTCTCAAATTACTGTCACTGTAAATTACATGAAAAGAAATGAAATCCAAAAGACAAACGATTATTACAGGAAGAGAGAGAGGGAGAGAGAGAGAGAAAGAGTATGTAAAAAGGAAGAGATTAGCTACCTTTGGAAGTTGAAGAAAACACAAGACTGTGTTTAGTTTTTGTGTTCATTTAAAAGTAGAGAGACGAGGAAGTTTGTCCCTCAGATAGTAAAGTCTTGCTCTTCTCACTTTCCTGTGATTTACCACTTTTATCTCCTTAATGTTAGGAGAGTATCTGTTCAAATCAAATACAAACACATCATGTACATATTTCTAAAGCCACTTCATTGTAGATTCAGCCAATGTTACTAACAAGTAAACACGCCTAGAGTGATTTCAGACTAAAAGTCCACGCACGTTTCTTAATCTGGGTCTAAGCATATATCAAAGGTAAGCCTCGGCTTAATGACCTAAGATGCTAAAACTTCCAGCACAAATGTCATAGCTCTAATAGTTTCACACTTGGACTAGGCAAATATCTTTCCCTTTTACATGAAGAGAGCTGATGCGTATAGGGTAAAGATTCAGAATCGACACTTCCTTATTTCTCAAAAAAAAAATACCAGAATGACCATATTTGACTATCATGAGACACGAAACTGTTTAGTGTTTGTTTTGGAATCCCTAATCGCTCCCAAAGCCTCCAAAAAAAAAACAGCTTTCAAAGACCCTTAAATCTGATTATACTCACTTCTATTTATCCTAATTGCATTTATGCTTATCAATATTCAATATACCAGAGCAAGTGTGATCATTGGAGAGGTAAGGAAGAGGATACTTACATAGGAAAGACGATTTCGACGCCAATGCCTGCAATGATTCTCCGGATGCGAATAGTAGTGTGGATGCCTGCGTTTTGTCTAGACATCACTATACCTTTGTAGATGGATAACCTACGTCTGTTCTCAGGAACTTCCTGTAAAATCAAACCCACCACGTCCACGTCAAATCAAATCTTGCAGCTTGATGCATAATGGCTTCGGATTATACACCAAGAAGAAGGATTTACCAGTTTGATTTCAACAATGTCCCCTGTTCTAATTTCTGGAACCGGTCTTACTTTCTCTGAAACCTCGATTGCTTTCTGGTTCAGTATCTACAGAAACAAAAGTAAATCAACATTTTCATCTCTCTGGTGATTAGAGAGCAAGAGCAAGAACCATAACAAACATCTCTCTCTTTACTGCACTATCATCAGATAAAGGAACTCCACACTTATACTTACAAATACACATTTGATATTCACAATTGCTACTGATAAAAAAGACCTTCAAATTTTCCAAATTTCACCATGAAATCAAAACCCTACATAATCTAACTGAATCGCATTTGAAAATTAACTTACTCCCATGACATCTCCGAGCTTGATCCTAGGCTTCCTCTGAGGTTTAGCTTCCTCCGCTTCAGTGGTTTCTACTTCGTCTTCAGTTTCAGCAACATTCTCCACAACCGCCTCGGTTTCGCCTTCAGTGCTCTCTTCGGCTCTAGCGATAAACTCCCTTCTCTCCCTGGAATCGATCGCGAAGCCAAAATTCGAGCTCGAATGATTCAGAAAAACCCTAGTAACTGATATCCGAGAGTTCACGGATGATGCTCGTGGTAGAAATGCAGAAACCCCTAGATTTGTCGACGAGAAAGTAGGGATTCTCGGTATCATATGCAATGCCTGCCTCCAGAAAAAGTAAAATTCTCATAGATAAATACAGAATTCCAAGCATGAAGTGTGCTTGTGCGTGAGATAAAAGAGAGAAGAGAGAAACCTGAGGAAGAAGATGAGAGCTCGTCGCCATGTTTGCAGTTGTAGAGTAAAGAGCCTTATCGGCTTCAGCGTTTTAGACATCCGTAGCATAATGCAATCCCCTTATCCGCGCGTGCAATTCGATTTATGGGCCATAATTCAATTGAAAATTGGGCCTAGGAAATGGGGCCCAAATTCAACTGAAAATTGTAACAAGAAACAATTGGGTTCATTACCAAAGCTGATTCCACAACCAATGCCTGCTCTAATGTCTCTTTTACTCCCAATTTCCAAAACTATGATCCTATTTTGTGTTACACCAAAAGTATGAGTATGCCTAAAATCACCTACTTTTGGCGTTTTAGAATTATATAATTGGTCTCTAAAATGTTTTATATGGATCAGATATAAAAGTTTTTTAGTGAAAAAAAGGGTATCGAAATAGTTTTAGAAAAGACAAAAAAAAATGATAAACGATAACATGAGGATATCGTTTCGGTGCCATAGTTGCTACCCTTTCATGATTGGTATTTGGTAACTATTGAAACAAATACCACTTTCAATATAATATTGCATACATGCGGTGGAGTTTACCAATCAAACTCCATGCTTGCATAATCTGTTTTGAGCCTTCCCTATAAAACTGTTTATATGTTTTTGTTGTCGAACCTGGTGGAGCAATACTAATTTTGTTTTTTTTTTTTTTTTGAACTAAAGCAATACTAATTTTGTTTTGATTCTTTTTCTAAAATTCATTTTTTACTACAAAACGAAAAAATAAATAATATTTTTAAGTTGACACTAATAATCTGATGTTGTTTATTCAAGTCGTCTACATGTTCACGTTATCATTGACTTACACCACAAGCGATGAAAAGCTAAATATTTGATTTATTTAATTTATCATAATACCAAAAAATAAGCAAATGCTCCATCTTTCTGTATGTTTTTCTTAAAAGATTTCTTTTTCCGAAATAAACAAAAAATAATCAGTATCTCAAAAGTGAAATTAATCAGATTCGAAACTTTAACCTCCTAAATTTAGTTGTTCTCCTCCGAGTGTATATAGAATCAAAAAGAAAAAAACTAAAAAGTGACAAAGAGAAGAAAGATAGATTGATTGATTCTTCGTCCTCCACGCATCTCTGGGTTGGCTTTGCCACGTCAGCATTCAAACATCAAACCAAACGCATTTAAATTTCCGAAAGCGTGGGTCCCTTCTTTTTTTTTATTTCTTAACCGCGTCATTGACAAAAGAGCGCACTTAAGCCGAAGGGAAAAAAAAATATAATCAAAAACATTCACCGTTTTAGGTCTCTCTCTCTCGTTTTTTTGCTCCGACGACGATCGCTGAAATTATTTTCGCCGAATTTTCCCGTTTATCGCCAGATTATCGTCGATACGTTGGGAGATCGATCTAGATACGAGAGTAGCCATGAATCCTGAATAGTAAGAGGCTTCTCTTCTCATGATTTGATATATGTCTATCCTTCAGATCGGTTTTCGTCGATTTATCCGCTTTTTCTGTTTGAATTTTGTTTTAATGTGTTAGGTGATTTGGTTTTTTGTTTGGATCTTTGTCGGTTGGTTCGTTGCTGAATTGAATCTACCCAATTTTCCTCGTTTGAGGTCTTTTGTTTGATTTTGTCTAAACGATTCTCGATTTGGATCACTGCATAGGTTAGATCTAGGGGAATTTGACTGAGATCTGCAAATTTCTGTTGATTGCCTCGTAGTTGAAATTCGCCGGTGTGACATGATTACCTTTGGTCTCATTCTCATATAGAAGATTGATGGTTTTCAGATTGTTCGTTTTTCAATTCTGGATATGGGCTGAAACATGGCAATAGACATCCTTATCAGATTACGAGCTTCACTTAGTTTTTCTTAATGATGTTTTACCGTTCCTGGCTTAATCCGTTCTATTCTCTGATTTTGCAGTGACTATCTCTTCAAGCTTTTGCTTATCGGTGATTCTGGTGTGGGAAAATCGTGCTTGCTTCTAAGATTTGCTGTAAGTAAATTGCACAACTTCGGTTTCTTTCGCTTATAGAATTGTTTAGATGTATCATCTTGAAGATCACACATCCTGTAGTTTATGTACTTGTTGCTCAAAACTCATTAGTCAATTCAATTTCCGCTTACTTCTCATTGTTACTCTCTGCGTTGCATATAATTTGATATCTGGAACTTGTGTGTACAGGATGATTCTTATCTGGATAGCTACATCAGTACCATTGGTGTTGACTTTGTAAGCATACTCTTCGCATCGCCTGTTAATATGCAGAGTAGGGGGAAAAAGTTCTTAAAGTATTAATCTTTTTACTAATGATGTGATGCAGAAAATCCGCACAGTCGAACAGGACGGAAAGACGATCAAACTCCAGATCGTAAGTGTTCTTGAGCTGAATATACAACATAATCAGTTAAAATTTGGAAAGAGCATTTAGTAACTCTTGTCAATCATCATGTATACAGTGGGACACAGCAGGCCAAGAGCGTTTCAGGACAATCACTAGCAGCTACTACAGAGGTGCTCATGGAATCATTGTATGCACTCACTCTCACCAAACAATCATCTTCTTGTGAATACATTCATCCTCTGGTTCTCCCTCACAATTGGCTTTTCTTGGCAGGTCACTTATGATGTCACGGACCAAGAGAGCTTCAACAACGTCAAACAATGGCTGAATGAGATCGACCGTTACGCTAGTGAGAATGTGAACAAGCTACTGGTTGGGAACAAAAACGATCTCACATCACAGAAAGTTGTATCCACTGAGACAGCTAAGGTAATAAACAAACCGAGTGGCCTCTCTTTTGCGGCAAACCTTGTCGAAAAGATCAATAACATTGTTTCCTCCTCTTCCTCCTACAGGCTTTTGCAGATGAACTTGGGATCCCTTTCTTGGAAACAAGTGCTAAAAATGCTACCAATGTTGAAGAAGCTTTCATGGCTATGACTGCTGCAATTAAGACCAGGTTTGAATAAGACTCTACTTGTTGTTGCTTAAAAACATTTTACTTCCATACTTAACCGTTTTTTGTTTGCAGAATGGCTAGCCAACCAGCTGGAGGTGCGAAGCCACCGACGGTCCAGATTCGCGGACAGCCAGTGAACCAGCAATCAGGCTGTTGCTCCTCTTGATTCCATTAGTCTCTCCAATTCTCTTTGGATCCTTTTTTTTTTCTTTCATTTTATAGCTTTTGCAATTCTTTTTCTGATGTATTTCGAAGTTTGAAAACCCACAAATTTTATAGTAAAAGGTCCTTTTATGCGAATAAAGCAAATACGCCTTTTCTAATTTCTCCACTCTTGTACCACTATCGTCTTACAAGAGTAATTCGAAATATATTAAATTTTGCCTCTTAATTTAAGTCTTCTTTTGAAGATTATGACATTAATCAACAGAGTGCGTTTATAGATAAAAAAGTATCTAACTTTTATGAGAATATCTTTTTCCATAAATTAAAAGATCCCAAACTTGGTTTGACGTGAAAGTGTAACAAAAAAAATTAAGAGCAAAATTCAACCAACGAGAGAGGAGAGAGAGAGAGATAGAGGCTGAAGGACCAAAAGGGGTCTTTACTTGCCCAACGATGGGAACTGAGCACTGTCTCCAATCACCGGAGCAGCAGCTCCTCCGAACCTTCCGTTTCCTCCTCCGAACCTTCCGTTTCCTTCTCCGTTTCCTCCTCCGTCTCTCTGTCCACGACCACCGCGACCTCCTCTTCCACGGTATCCACCTCTTGGGTTGTACCTCTGTCCATCCGCCGGCTTCAAAAACTCATTAATGCTCACCGACTACAAAATCACACACAAAACAAGCATATTAGATTCAGTACTAAAATGTTAAAACCACAAAAGATTTGTATTTTGGACGATGAGAAGCGAAAGAAATAAGACCTTCTTGGCCTTCTCTTCTTTCTCAGCAGCATCTTTGCGTTTGTCCTTGTCTGATCCCTGAAGACAATCAAAAAAATAAATAAGCATCAACTCTTGCTGCTATTATTGTCAAGGTAACTGACAAATTTCACACAATCAATAGAGACAAGAGTTTCAGATTCTCACCAGCTTGATGAAGATTTCCTCATTATTACTCTTCTTGTTTGAGAGCTGTTGCATAGACTCAAACACCTTGGTGTCAACTTTCCTTTCCTCAACCTTTGTGGCTTGCAGAGCTTTCTTCTTCTCCTCCAGTATTTTCTCATACTCTTCCAGTGTCATTTCCTATAATAAACCCATTTCCATTTTAAAAGTTAAAACTTTGAGGCTAACTAAACCTTAGAAGTCTTCTCATCTCATAACATGTTAAATCTCAAGAGTAGAAGAAGATGTTCGTACCTTGTCTTCAGGTTCTTTCTCCTCTTGCTCTTCTGCAGGAGCCTTTGCATCAGTGGTGTCATCCTCACCGCCTTGCTTCTCAGCAACAGGGCTCTTCTCAACCTCCGTCGTTGGTTCCTCGGTTGCTCTAATATCAGACAAACATAGAGGTTCTTATTCAGTCAACAAGACACCGTACAGACAAATAGCAATACAAAGGAAGGAAAATCGAACTGAAAAAGCAGGATGCTTACGGTGGAATATCATCTTCAGTAGTACCCCAGTTTCCACGACCACCACCCTCACGTTTTAGGTCATTACTAGCAAACAACAAGTTACAAAAATAAAATCACAAACGGTAGAAATCAAAAAGAGCAGCAACCAAAACTTCAGGACTGTAAAAAACAAAAAAGCATACCCGCGACCTGTCCCACTACGGCGCTCGTAGTGCCTCCTTGGTTGGCGTTCCACATCACCTGATTCACCATTGGCAAATCCACCACGGCGACCTCCTTCGCCTCCTCCGCGACCACCACCACTGCGGTATCCACCAACAGACCCACCACGCCTTGCTCCATCCCCTTCTTCAGAAGGTTTGTATCCTCCGGAATACCCGTTTTCATTCCGAGGAGCATCATTGTTCCGGTAATCCCGGTTAAATCCAGCACCCCTACCAGGAGGAGGTCCACGTCCACCGGCACCACGACCTCCTGGAGGAGCATTCTTGGACTCCCTCACTACATTAACAAGTCAATTTTCATTCAATAACATTTCAAGACATGGATGCAAACGAAAACCTTCTTAAATATACTTCAAAACGGCTAAAACTTTACGCATCAAAGAGAAGAACTTTGAAAAAGCCACTTTTCAGATTTCATATTCTAAATAATACAATAAAACTCTCAAGTTAAGCTAACTTCTTGTGTAAAAAGATTTGTGTAAATCTTAACCAAACAAAGCAGCAGAGCGAAAATGAGACTAGCAAAACTAAAACCCTAAAATGACAAAAAGCAAACATTTATCTATGTATCTTTCATGACAACCATCAACAAGCTTCACTTGAATGAATCAATCAAATACTACCTAACACGGATGACACTAAATCTGTAGAAAGAACATTTACCGGCTTGAGAAGGAGGAAGCGGCTTGGTTGGCAGCTTACCGGCCTTAGCAGGCGGCACAGCAGCTGCTTTGTCGACCTTCTTCGGCAAAGCCGCGGCGAGCTGGCTCGGATCCTCGGCGTCATCTCCTAAGAGGTCGAAAGGGTTCAACGTCGCCATTTCCGGTCTGGTAAAATCGAATCAAATACGAGTAACCCGAGAAAACTGCTTGCTTGATGGGGTTTTTCGAGAGGGAAAAAACCTTATTGACTACACGAGTCCATGAAGAAATATGAATCTAAAATCGAAGAGATGATTCGGACAACACTAGTTTTGGATGCCTCGGAAATCGAAGGAGTGTGAAAGCTTGAGGAGTGGAAAACCCTAGCAAGATGCGGCAGTGAGGTATAAACTTTATGCGACTTTCGATGCTTAAAACCTAATCCTTTAAGGTTGGTGGATGTTAAAACGGGCGGGCCCGGCCCATTTAGAAAGGCTATCATTAAAGGGCGTTTATATTTTAGGACCCGTTTATGTTATAGGCCCGTTTATGTTTTAAAACAAAAAATTGGTAAAAACAAAAAATGACTCGTACTTTATTTTTATTTTTGTTAGCTAGGAAGTGTTGTTCTGGTTTTTGTTATAAAGGCTGTTGCTTGGCTTTTTCACGGTCAGCAAGTTCCTCGGTGATTTTGGATTGGGTCTCATCTCGGGTTGCTTTCTTCCCCAATATGTTATCAGGAAGTGTTGTCCGTTCTTCTCGTGCTCTCTTGTGCTCGCTTTGGAGACTGGATATGTTGGGTTAGTGAGGTTTATGCGGTTTTTGATAGGTGGTTTGTATGTTTCTCTTTTGTTGGGTTTACGTTTTCTTTATGTTGATTTATGATTGCTGTGCTTTTCAGGATTTAAATAGCCGTCTTTGTATCGAATATTGTATTTTTTTTTTGTTTAATAAAACTTCAGATGACAAAAAAAAAAAGATTGGAAAATTTAGATCATGGTTTAACTTTTTCGGAATTTGCTGTTATCGTATTTTTGGTTTTGTTTTCGGTTTAGTTTCTGTAATTCTTGGTTGGTTTGATTTAATTTTTAATTTGGTTTTAAGTTAAAATATGCTAAGTTATTCAGATGTTCGGTTACATTAGTATTGTTTTCATTCATTAAGAGAGAAAAAAAATATATATACTATTTTCAGTTTGATTCGTATTAGTTTGGTGTTTTTTTCAGTCATATTCAGCATGTTATAGTGTTATCTACTAATGGGAATGGCTCAATTTAGTAACAGAGACCCAAAGAAAAAGAAAAAAACAAATGAAATTCATATTAACTAATAATTTACATAAGTAACCCTTTACTTTCTGCCTCAACATTTTAATAGCCAAATCTAACCCCAAAATTATACTTATCTAAACCACACTTCAATCAAACCTATGAAACAAATATGCGATCGACACGTGTCTCTTATATAACCTCGCACTTCACCTGCAACTCCGACGGCAGGTTCTCTGTCTTCCTCCGCCGTTTCGGCTTTCCGTTTTCAGACGAAGACGAAGAAGATGTGTAAGATCTCTTTGACGTGATTCGAACCGGGTCGGGTTCACCGGAATTAACTCTCAACGGGAAATTCAACAAAGCGCGGGAACCACGCATCCTAAAAGCAGCTCTATCGTAAGCCAAAGCTGCATCTTCCGCCGTCTCGAACGTCCCTAACCAAACCCTCGCTCCGTTCTTCGCCGGATCACGAATCTCCGCCGCGAATTTCCCCCACGGCCTCTGCCTCACTCCTCTGTAATGCTTCCCCTTCGCCGGCGGCGCCGCAGACACGGCCAACTTCGGTTTCTCCGCCACCGCTGCAAAATTCTCCGACGGTTCAGTTTTAACCGCCGGAAAATCGTTCTGAGACGGAATACTCTGCCGCTTTGGCGACGGTTCTGAATCAAAAAAATCGCTGATGCAGCTCAAGTCCGATGACGGCGATGACGTCTCACAGGCTCCGTTGAAGGCGTCCTTGAGGACTCCGTAAACTAACATATCCTCCGAATCATTCTCTTTCAACGGCAAGTCTCCCCAACTCTCTGTGAAACACGAACTCGGTGTCGACTCAGTGAGTCGAAACTCGTTCTCTCCTCCTAGCAAGTGACGTCGTATCGACTCCAACAGAGCGTAATCGGATTCCGCTGCCGCCATTACCTCGCTCTGGCCGTACATTATTATTATTACAGAGAAAATGAGTTTTTTCTTCTTTAGTTTCTGTTTTTTTTTCTTCTGATTGAATTGTCAAATATCTAATTTTTTTTCTGTGTGGAATGACGGTGAAGAGGTTTATATAGTGGTAAATAGAGGTGACGAGGTTCATGAACCTGGAAAATTAAAATAAGTCTTTTTCATGTTTTTCAGTTTTATAATATAGTGGGAAACTAAAAAGCTGATAAAAAATATGAAAGTTGTGGATTTTTCGTTACTACGAAGGTTCGTGAATTAAAACACGTGCGCTTTATCCACACAATGAAGCTTAAGGGTCAAGATGACGTCATGAGATTTACGGAAGCAAGATGCTGATTGGTCTTTGTCTCTCACACAACTTGTCCCTTGTTTTTTTTCGCTCGGTTTTGAATTTGAAAGTCCGGTTTTGTTAAGCAACTTGTCGTCCCCTTGTTTAGTTTATTATTAGAACCAAGGTCTTAATCCATTATTCTTTGCTATATTTAAATAGAATTTCAAACCAAAAACTAGATTTCAATTGAAAGATATGGACTCCGTTAAAAGTATTTTCTTTGATGTGGCCTATGGGGGATAAAATATCAAATATGCAGAAGTAGATAATAATATTAAACTGCAAATGTGTACTTAATTAGATGGTTGCCAAAATATATGCTTATATATTTAATTACACTGAAATCTAGCTTAGATTTTCTTATGGTGGTGAAACAAAAATCTAACAAGGTGGGCCATAGTTATTTGAATGGGACACTTTTGAAATGTCTGCACAAATCGGGATACATTTACCCTGGACACACACACAAAATATCATCTCACTAGTTTCTCTTTTCCCTTTCGTTTTCACTATTTTTCCTCATTTCTAACTTCATGTTTATTTTTTAAAAAAATTATAAAACAATTCATGTTTTTTAAAAGAGTAATTAAGAAATAGCCATTTAGTGCTACTCTAGTCAATATATATATATGCATACACGAATCCTAATGATAAGGTTTTTATTCAAAACTCAATTCAGAAAATATAGTGTAATTCATCTTTGTTAAATTTCGTTTCACGTTTTTCGTTTTTATGATCGATATACTTTTCTCCACCAATAATTTGGAGTTTTGTGGATAATTATTAAATTTTCCGTCTTTTTCCTTCTATTGGCTTTGGTGTCGATAACAATAAAGCCTTAAAAACAAATTAATGGTGGGTCTCTCGAGTCACGTTTGTCCACTTGCAAAAGAGACATCTTTCACGGAAGCATAGTAAGTCAATAGTCACTCAATCTCTCTTACAATCCAATCTCTAATCGATCACAATAGTAGTTTTTGTTGGTATATGTTAATTATGCTGAATTTGAGTATGAATATGATGTATGTTTTTGTTTTTTTACAACAATAGAACGCACTTTATCATTGATTATACGAACAGTTCATTGCATTAAATTAAAATTTAACTAATAGTATGGTATAAAAGTATTTACAGACAAAAACAAATTTATTATATGGGTTTTATGTGCAAAGAAATTCGCTTTAGCGTTACTATATGTGGTTCTTTCACTAACACAAAATCCAAAAAAAATAGTTTTTAGTATAGACTCAAATTCAAGCAATTGATATGTCTAAACCGGTCGTCGTTATTCCGGATGTTAAACCAATTATGTGTCTCGACACGGCATGTTGTTATGTTTAAATAACAACATTTAATTAATATTTGTGTCTTTAAGGGTTTTTAATTGGGGGAGGATTAAGCATTAATGGATCCAATCAGGTTAAGTTCCGTTTTGTTATTAAATTACTTTGACTAATTAATTATCAAATGCATATAATATACTATCAATGTTTGTTGGTGAACATTCGTTTTCGATTTCAAGTTTGAACTCCGCAGCTGAATCCTCAAACTAACTTGGACGTTTCACATACATCCCTTTTGAAGAAGCTTCCAGTTTTTACCTTGGATTTAAACCGCATAATCTATCTTTTACTTGTTTTATTGTATTATGTTTTCAAGTATTTGCTCTTTGGCAAAGAGCTTTGCTTTGATTGTAAGGGTTTCCCACTTTAAAGTTTAATATAAAATGAGGTTGAACAAAAAAAAAACTTGGACGTTTCACATACATCCACTTGGGTTCTTTTGGTATACTTTTTTTTTCATTTCAATTTCATGTTGTTCTTCTAAAAACAAAAAGAAAACATTAAATTTTGTTTTCATATTAGCAAAAACCAAAACGTTTTCATGATTTTTGTTTAGAAAGAAATCCCCGAATATATTATTCTACACTGGTAACATCAATTTAAACTTTTAAAATGTAATCAGATTTATCAGTTAGAGAAGGATATGCATAAAAAAAGTTTGTTTCCCTTATAAAATTATTCTTGTTCATGATCTTATTATGCTTAATATTAGTTAGTGACTTAGTGCTAATAAGCCTAAGATATATCTTGCTCTAACAAAATTATAATATATTTCTAAGACATAAATCATATTTCACTACAAGAAAATATGACGTTTGCCACGATTTTTTTCGAGGAAAAAAATTCGTGGTAAATTAGCATCGAATTTACGAGAAATTTACGAGGAAAATTAAAAACGTCGGAAAGAGCAACGAAAATAAGTCGTTGTAAAATCGTCGTAAATTCCAATGAATTAACGACGAATTAACGACGAAAATATAATTCGTCGCTAATTCGTCGTAAATTACCGACGAATTAGCGAGGAAACATGTCTGACGTGGATTCCTCGGAATTTCGTCGTTAATTTCCGACGAATTACCGAGAAAGTATTTCGAAGTAAATTAACGACGTATTTGGGAGGAAAATAAGTTAGATGAAAACGTGTTTTACTGGTTTTTTAGCCACGAAAATATTCCTTGTTAATTCGTTGGTAATTCGTTGGTAATTCGATGTAAAAAAAAAAAAAGAAGCCTATATATAGAAGCAACATTTCATTAGAAAAATTACAAAAACAAAAACAAACTCTCTCTTCACCTAAAAAAAAACGTTTTCACCAAAAAAACACTTTCTAAACACTTTTTCAATATATTCGTTTACAAAAAAAAAA
>JAHZTW010000002.1:34079925-34155051 GCA_020283515.1 Alliaria petiolata | reverse complement strand
AAAAAATACATTTTACGACGAATTGGCGAGGAATCCTCGCAAATTCGTCGTAAATGTCCAATTTTACGACGAATTTGCGAGGATTCCTCGCCAATTCGTCGTAAAACTCATACCCTAAACCCTCTTCCGTATGTTTCCTTGGAATCATAAGAGAATTTATGACTTTGGGACGAATTAAGGACGACTCGTAATTTTGGGACGAATTACCAACGATTCGTCGTTAAATCCTCGTAAAAAGAGGCGTCGTAAATGCCTCGTAACGTTGGGACGAATTAACGACGACTGAAGAATATTCATCGCTAATTCCTCGTAACTTTGGGAGGAATTAGCGACGAATCTGAAATCTATATATAACTCGCCGAGATTTCTCCTTCCTCTCACTTCTCAACTCTCTCTCAAATCTCTCAAATCTCTCAAATCTCTCTAGATCTCTCTCTCTCTCTCTCTCTACAAAACAACTCCGATCTTTCCTAATATTTGAAGGTAAGGATCTAAATTTATATTTTTTTTTAAGTTTTCGATAATATTAGGATATCGGAATATTAAAAAATGTTTGAAAATCGGAATATTAGAAGAATGTTAGGATATCGGAATAATAGAAATATTTTATTTTAAATAGATTTTTTTTAATTTAGAGATTTTTTATTTTAGTTATTAATTATATATATTAATTATTGTGCAGATGAGGCCTTCTCGTCGTAACCATTATTATCAGTTTATTCCTGATAATGGTGGTGGGACGTCCGGGACAGTTCCGATTCCAGATTCGTCTCAGCCTTTCACTACTTCCGCTACTGAGTCGGAAGTTCCGCAGACCCATACCCATGCTACTGCACCACCGCCACTCTTCCGGCAACCTGGTGTTCCTCTTCCATATGCCCATTTGACGGTTGATGATTTGATTGCACAACCGGGAAGATCTAGTGTTACGAGATTAGATCCGCGTCATATAACCGGAGAGTGGTACGTTTTTAAATTTAAAATTTAATTTCATATTTCATTTTTATGTTTTCTATTTGTGATTTAATTTTTTTTTTTAGGTTCGGGATCGAAAGTAGTGTCGGACGCTCCGTTAGCGATATCATCAAGTCATTTTTCACCGAGCCTCACGCAAATTTCTCTCAACTCTCGCCGGAAATCTTCGAAACTTGGTTCAAAATGTTTGCGGTAATAAATGTTTTTTTTAGTTATAAATTATTAAAATTGATATTAAATAAATTTTAATTTGTTTTTGTTTTTTTTTTGTAGCAAAAATACACTTGGGATTCTGTTGATACCCCGGAAGTGCGGGAAGCGTTCAAGAATAAAGTGATGGGACGTCTCCCAGGCACCGTTTCGGACTGGAAAAGAAAATGGGAGGTCATAGGCGACGACGCAAAACCGATATACATCGAGAAGTTGGTTTGGGACGGATTGGTTCGCTACTGGCGGGATCCCCACTCGGTCCTCATTTCTGCAAAGTGCTCATCTTCCCGTAATACCGTTGGTCCGGACGGTTTACCCGCGGCATTGCCTCATACAGCCGGTCAAACGCCTTTTGCGGGTGTTCGTTTACAAATGGTAAATTATTAATTACTTTAATAAATTTATTTTCTTTTTTTTAAAAATTTTTACTAACAACATATTTTACAAAAAATGTAGGCATCCGACAACGGAGGTGTTTTGCCTCCGATGACGTAAGTTTTTGCGAAGACACATCGCAAGAAGGCGTCGGGTCTCTTTGTCTCTGACAATGCCGAGAGGATCTACAACGAAGTCACGGCGAGGATTGCCGAGCGAGAGTCCCAGATGTCTCAGACTTCACCTGGCGGTTCTTCAGTGCAATCCGGGGGTTTGACCACTCCCGACATCGATCGGATCTACGAGGAGGTATGTATAATAATATATCTATTATTATTATTATTATTTTTTTTTTTTATCTAAATATAATTTGTTTATTTTTTTCAATTCTAGGTTGCCCCTAAGAGAAAGGGGAAAGTTGTAGGGATGGGATCTATTCATCATGTCCCATCTGCCTCGTCTTTTGCCCCTCAGCGGTCCGCCGTAGATGATCTGGTCGTCCTACGTGCCAAGATAGCGACTCTCCAACAAAATCAAACCGAATATCAAGAACAAGTCAAGGCTGAACTTTCGGAGTACGACGCTATCTTCGAGATAATGGCAGTGGGAAATCCCCAGATCGCCGCACTCTTGCAAGAGAAGCGGAGACGACGAGCGGCAACAACACATGCCGGGCCCAGCCATTTGACCGAGGAACACTTGACCGAGCAAGAACGGGAATCACGCCGCCTTGCGGTTGAAGCTACTGAAGAAGCACGACGGATTATCCCGGATTTCGATTATGTTCTAGATGAGTAGTAGTTTTATTTTATTTTTCTTAAAACCAAAAATATTTATTTTATTTTATTTTAAATTTTAATTTTAAAATTTTCTTTTTTGTAAATATTTTTTTTTATTTTAAATTAAAAAGTTTACTAGGTATTTACGACGAAAATAAGTTTGCCACGATTTAAGGACGAACTCTGTTGCCACGGTTTTACGACGATTTTTTAATTTGCCACGAATTTACTACGAATATTTTCCCCTCGATTTGCCACGAATTTACGACGATTATTTACTTTGCTACGAATTTACTACGATTTGTTTCCCCTCAATTAGCCACGATTTTACGATGATTATTATTTTGCTACGAATTTACTACGATTTATTCTCCCTCAATTTGTCACGGATTTACGACAAATTATGTACATCGCTATTTTACGACGATTTTACGACGACACTATTAACGATGATTTTACGACGAAACCTGGATCTCCCAATATTAACGACGAATTTGCGACGAATTTGCTTTCGCGACGATCGATTACCGACGATTGAACTTTCGTGGCAAATTCGTTACGACTGTCGATTTACGACGAATTTGCCACGAATTCGGCCCTCGTAAAAAGTATGTTTTCTTGTAGTGTTTTTTTCACATTACGCAAGATGTTTATATCAGCTTCTAACCAATAAAACTATCCACGTTATACAACAACTGTGATTTCGACCAATATGTTATTCACATTTCTTATAAGTATTATTTGTCATATAAAGTAGTATTGTTTTATTTATTATGTGAAAAATATATATCTTACAGATTAATTTAAGTTGTACGAACGATAATTGTGACATCGATATTCAATCACAAAAATTTAGATAAAACAAAAATAGAAAGAAATAAAGACGACATACAAATTTATGAGTTTACCGATGTAGCTGAGAATGAAAAAAATATACCTATGTGATTCATAATTCATTACACTACACTACACCTCAACCATAAAAGTTCACAGGTTTACTATCTCGAGTTTATGCACAACAGCACAAGAACACTACAATGCTCAATCGCTGATGCCTTCTCATTAACAAGCTGATGATCAAATCGATCTTTACACTTTTAACAATTAAACGTCCTCTCTTTCTTGTTATTGTATAAACTTAAACCGACTTCAAAGAAAGAAGGTCCAGCTTCCGATTATCATTAGTTTACGGTCTTGGTATTTTGGTTAGCTCAAACCGATTCATCACCTTGACCAACAGATGAATCCAAAATGATATTTATATTGAAATTACAGAAGTATAGAGTATACTTGATATTTGACGGGAATAATTAAAACAAATGGGAATAGCCGATTTAAGAGTTTACAATAAAAGTATAATTAAATTTCAAACTAACTTTTGGGAAAATAAGCAAAAAGAGTTAGAAAGGAATGGATAGAAGCAAAAGGTACACAATACAATGCGAGGAAAGATCGAAGGAACCCGTCAGCAATTCAAAACTTTGAAGTTGACCAAATCCAGTCTTGTTTGACTTTGACCGCAGACTTTTCAAACCTCTCTTCTATTAATAGCAAACGCAATTCTATACGTGCAAACAACCCCTCACGTGCGTCACCACCGCAATGTTAGTTTTAGTTGTTTTAACATAATTCACGCATATTAAAAAACTCATTTAATTACAAAAAGTAACTATAATTATCTTTTATATAAAAAAGCTCAAAAATAGTTACTTTTTAGAAAGAGAATAGTTAGAAAAAGTTTTTTATTCAGATTTCAATACTATTTTATTAATTTTACATAAAAAGTGTCAAAAACAACAAATAAATTGAAACAAAAATGAATTTCTAAAACAACAAATATAAAGAAACGAAGTTAGTATTTGTTTTCTCACGTTAGATGAGAATTCAAAGATTCTCTCTATAAATGAATGAATGATTAGCTTCTTTTATAAAAAGACTCGAAATTATTAGTTTCAATTACCATTTTTATAATGCTGAGAAGTTGTCCCATTGATTGAAGATTGGTTTGGTGTAAATAGTTGTTTTTGTATCATTGATCAATTAAAATATTATTTTCCGATTATATTTAGATTCTTTTTTACAACCATTAAAAATAATATAATAATATTCTTGACCTTTAAAGTTGCTATATAGATTTAAATGGAAAAAGGTAGTTAATTATTTATGTGGCTCTCGCTAAATAGATCGTCCCATAACGACAAACAAAACAAAACAAAATGTCTGGCTTTACTTGATCTAGAGCAACAACTACTATTAATGGGCTTTAGCAAAAAAAAAAAAAGCTAGTTGTTCAAAAAAAAAAAGCAAAAAAACGGCACGCAGTTCATGTTGTCATGATTTGGATTGGATTAGCCATGTCAAGCGGATCCCCGTCCCACATTGGATTACAATTCTTTTTTTTATCTGCTTGTTCCGCAAAATTTTTAGACATAAAAAATTTAACCCGCATCCGTCTGCTAAATTATTTTACTGATACCTCTAAATAATCCGTAAATATTTAAATAATATTAAAAAATAAATTATATATTTTTTAGAAAAAGTATTTAATAAAATAAATTCAATATGATAAGACATAAATA
Source organism: Alliaria petiolata (assembly GCA_020283515.1). Lineage (NCBI taxonomy): Eukaryota > Viridiplantae > Streptophyta > Magnoliopsida > Brassicales > Brassicaceae > Alliaria > Alliaria petiolata. The sequence goes on along the minus strand of JAHZTW010000002.1, from coordinate 34,150,133 downwards.
CATAATTTAAAAAAAAACAAAAAGAAATCTTTAACTAATTTTTTATATATTACATAATATTTTAAAATCTTAATAAAATTTGCTATATATTAATAAAAAAAATTTTAAAAAATTAGGGAATAATCTGCGAAACCCATCGAATAATTTTTTTTGTATCTGTATCGCCTTACATTTTAAAAATTTCTGTTCCGCAAAACTCATTTTTCGTAAAATAAAATTTATTCGATCAGCATCCGTTTTGCGGGTTATAATTCAAATTGACATAACTAAATTGGATGCTAATAAAGCTTCGTGACCACTTACACACATAATCGTTATTTTTTTTGTACCTTAATTGTTATATTGAGACGCCAAAAGAAATTGTTGTATTGATCATTTGTAAGCTCATGTGTTGGAATAATGTACATTAAATTTATAATGTTTTTTATGCAAATTGACAGCCAGATCGACCGGTTTACATCTTTCAGAAACTTCTAGCTAGAGGCTCGTAGAAAATTATTAAAGAATACTTTTTTTGGTGCGATTTAAGTGTAATTAACATAAATATAATTGATTTCACTTGTTAAAACTCATAAGTAAGTAGGGGTTCGTTTTTAGCCATTAATTAGTGGATGTGTAAAGTAGAGCTTCATATATAGGTTGGAGACACTGGCTGAATGAAATAACAATTAGAATAAGCCTTCATTGTTTCAAATTATATCTCTAAGGAGTAAAACAGTTTTCTTATTATCCTTTTCTATAAAATGTAAATGGAAACATAAAGTGATAGTTTTGTTTGCGTTACAATTGATAAACACATGTTTTCTGAATTGCTAAACGTTGTGAATTCATTTTAAAAGAGGCATACAATCTATAAGCAAATGCAAAGTAAATGTAATCAAATGATAAATTTTAGAGCATCTGTATTGAAAAGCCTATAAAGAGTTTTTAACCTTTTAAAAAAAAAGAGGCGGTGATGATGTGGTGAGTCTCTGAATAATAATCGATTCTCTACGTATTCCGACACGTATCACGACGTGATTCGTCAACTCTCCAATGTTGATGCTTTTAGTGGTATTCTATTAGAAAACTTTACAAACAAAGTGAAAATGAACATACGCTAATATAAGTGACACATATATCTCCATACAAGGTGAAAACCTAAGCTAAAGTATAAAATACTTGAATCTCAATTCGCTGGTTATTGAATTTTAGTTGAAAACTCGTGATTCATAAGGTTCCAAAAAAAAAAAACTCGTGATTCTTCCCATAATATCAAAATCTACTAAACCCAAACGCATATAACAAATCCAAACAAAAAATAGAATTCGATCTATACAACGAATAATATACCATCATATAATTCTCAATCATTTCACTTCTTTCTATTATATGTTTTGGATTTTAACTTGATCATTTTAATTTGATTTATATTTTGTTTGTTATGATAACTTTTACAATTTTGATGTAGGTAAATCAATGGTAATGCTAAAGAGTTGGAAGACCATATTTTCGTGGTGAAACTGATCTGAGAGTCGGTAAACATATTGGTACTGAATATTTGACAAAAACTTGTGTGGTTACAAGAGTTTTAATACAAATAATTTAAAACATATGAACCTTTTAAAAAAAAAACTGAAAATCATGTGTCAAAATCCAAACTATTTCCCACAATCTACAGAACACCATGTATTTTTCTTTTTTACTATTTACAATATCTACAGTTAAAATATCTACGGTAGTCAACCATGATTAAAATTACAGTAGAATAGTTCCAGCGATTAAAAAACTTTCATTGGTTAAAATATACATTAGAGATGTAATTAGTTTATTTGGACCATAAAAAAAATGTGAATTACTTTCTTTTCTATCGTCGGTTTCTTACTAAGAATTGTATAAATATTTTTTTAATATTAAAAACATGCGCATTAATGTCCTAATCTATAATTGTTAATGATTAATTAAGAACAGTATCAATTGGCTAATTTCGCATTAAAAAATAACTTGTTTTGCAACAAAAAAAATTTTTATATTCCCATGCATATGGATATAGTGAACATTGTATTATCCTTCTAGAAGCATTTTTGCGTGGTAAACACAAACATAATCAAGATGATATAGTAAACGCATTAGTGTTCAACCAAACTAAACTAATAAAGTTAGCAGTTATGATTAATTTGATGCATTATGGAGCGTTTAGTAAGCAGGACAAGACGGACAGAGTCAAGTCAATGCATGCGTCCTTTTTTTTGCAGATTATACAATTTTTTTCCCGATGATATTGAATGATGTTTGATTTCGTATTTATGTATCTGCATGCACTGCACTACCTGCTACAATCAGTTTTATATCTTTACATAATTTTATACGATTTCTGTATACACTTTTATTATGTATATTTACGACCGTGTGAAAGAATTTACGCGGTGCATTAATTGGTTTGAAGAATGGATCAACGAGTCTCTAGAAAGCCACAACTAAAGTACTAACTTCTGATAAATATATATAACAGCCAATAATTCATTGAGAAGAAACATTAATCTAGTAGTAATTGTTTGTGTTCTTATAATTGGGCCATTATTGTTTCAATTATTTTTTACTATTACTAGCGCCCATAATATACAAATAGGTAATCATAAATTTTTAATTCAAAATCAATTGACAATACAGTATAATATTTGTGTATTTTATATATTGATGTAGATTTATTTTTCACTTTAAATGTGGGATTCTAAACAAGACACTCGAGATAATGAATGGTTTGTAAAATTGAGCATTTCGTTATTTATTTTTTGGTTACTACTAGACTTGTGTTGGCATATTCGTTAAAATCTGTTTGTAAGAGCATCTCCAACCCATAATTGCATTTTTCATTGCAAAATACAATAATTACAAAATGCAATTAGATTTCTCTCTAACCCATAATTGCATTTTCTATGTCAAAAGCAATATTTTTAGTATATTCTTTTTTTCTATTTTATTATTAATTGCTAATTATACATATTTTATTTAAATTTTACAAATTGACCCAATTATTTAATTTCTCTCAAAATTTCTATAAATTATGATATTTTAAAATTTTCATTATTATAATTAAAAAAAAAACACATTACACTACATAAAAAAACACATTACACTACACTTAGTAACCAATCATTGTTGTACTAAATTTATTTCCTTTTATTTTTAATTTCAGTACTTTTTAATTATTTTAAATTTAGTATTATGTTTTTATATTTTATATTAAATAATGTTATTTGCATTTTAATTTTATATATAGAGTGTTTTAATATTTATAATCATCAAAAAAGAAATCATCATCAAAATAATTATTTATAACTGTAAAAGTAAAAGTATCTAAAATTTGAATGACTATTTTATAAATAAAAAGGTTCAATTGCAAAATGCAATTGAAAATGAGATTGTTGCATATTTGAAATCAAAAATGGCATTATACCATTTTGCAATTGAAAATGAAATTGGGTTGGAGCAAAATTTATTGCAAAATGCAATTTGGCACCAAATATGACATTGGGTTGGAGATGCTCTAACATTTACTATTGGCATTGGATTTTTACTTCTTTTTGACATAGGATTTGCTATTATATACGCATGTACATGAAAGCAAGGCGTTGATTTTTATAAACTACCCAACCAACTTTGAATGCAGCGTGAATACAAACAAACGTAATAATGGATCAGAGAGAACATTAAGATTTGCTCAAATGTAATTTGGTGCTAGTGTAATATTATGATTGTCGACAGGGTTTTATGGAGTGTGGACCGGATTGTCAAGAAAATCATATTTGAAAGGGACTGCTTGCAACTTTTGGAAGCACTATAAACCATACAAACTATTGGTTTCTTCTTTCCACAACCAAATCCGGATTGATAAAAACCATTCACACACCATGAACATATGCACATGGTTTAAAGTTTTGTTGGTATTCATGTATATATTATGGTTATATATATGTAACTATTTACCATGACTTGGTGCAGCCTAATAAAATGATGATATATACGAATGACTTTAAAAAATAAATAAAAAAAGAACATGTAAACTATACATTGTGTATTTCTGAACGGTATATATGTTTATAGCAGTAGTATGATTTAAGAAAAAATAGAAGTAAACGAGAGATGTTAATCCCGAAAAATTTCGAGCATTTCGTGATAAGGTTCACAAATGGCAGAGACGGGAACATTGTAGTCAGTTGCAAATCAGAACGATCACAATGTCGACTAGATGAATCCGTCATCCAATCCAACGGCTTGAGGTCCACGAAACACGCAAGCAAGTGGTACTCCCTTTTACACCTGATTATATTATATAACAAGTTCTTTTTATAAAAAAAACAAGAGGATGGACCTGGATGGTTCCTTCCTTGGCCCTTCTTGTTTAAATAATTCAAATCTATTCAGAACCACCATTGAAAAAGTCCACTTGACGACAAAAAGGAAATGGTAAAACCCCGAATGGTTCTTGTATTTTAGTATATATACATGTTTCCACTCTCTTCTCTACTCAAAACCATTCTTCATCAATATTCAACCATCTCCTTCTTCCTTCTCTGTGTTTTCTTTGGTCTCGCGAAATTGAAAACTGAAAAAAACTATTATCAATGGCCACTCCAAGCGAAGTATCTGCACTTTGGTTCATCGAGAAGCATCTTCTTGACGAGATTTCTCCGGTGGCTACGGACCGATGGATGATTAACGAAAACGAATCAGTAGCAACGGAATCTAGCTCCGATTCTTCTTCTTCTATGATCTTCCAAACATCATCAGCTACAGATTTCGCTTCTTTCCCTCCAAATTGTTTCTCTGAATCAGAGGGCAAACCTGAGATCATCGATCTCTCCACGCCGAGATCCATGGATTTGATCTCGAGTCCATTAGAGTTCGATTCAGAGGTTTTTGTTTCTGATTTCGACTTAAAACCTTCCGATACTCAAAACAGAAATCGATTTGAATCGGAGCTTAAAACTCAAATTCCATCTGCATCTGACGATTCTCAATCCAATCGAAAACCGCCGTTGAAGATCTCCCTTCCTATCAAAACCGAGTGGATCCAATTCGCCGCCGCGAATCCGCAACCGGAAGTTGCTAAACCGAGTCAAGCGATCGACGAAGAGAAGAAGCATTACAGAGGAGTGAGGCAAAGGCCGTGGGGGAAATTCGCGGCGGAGATTCGAGACCCGAACAAACGCGGATCTCGCATTTGGCTCGGGACGTTTGATACCGCGATTGAAGCGGCTAGAGCTTACGACGAAGCAGCGTTTAGGCTTCGAGGATCGAAGGCGATTTTGAATTTCCCGCTCGAGGTTGGGAAGTGGAAGCCACGCTCCGACGCCGGCGGCGAGAAGAAGCGGAAGAGAGACGAAACTGACGGCGAGGATGTGACTGTGGTAGAGAAGAAAGTGTTGAAGACGGAACAGAAGAACGTTAACGGTGGAGAGACTTTTCCGTTTGGAGGGTCAAACTTAACGGAGATATGCGACTGGGACTTAACGGGGTTTCTTAACTTCCCGCTTCTGTCGCCGTTATCTCCTCATCCATCGTTTGGTTATTCGCAGTTGACCGTTGTTTGATTTTTTTTTTTTAATTTCTCTTTTTAGTGTTGGCGGTGTTGCATGCTGACGTGGACTTCTGGTACACGCAGGTGCATGAGATGAAAAAAAAAAGCATATACGTCAAAACATGTGTTCATATTTTTGGCTTATTGCTATTTGTTCATTCTTTTTCATACTACTACTACTACTACATTATTTCATTTAATGATGATCCGGATATTCGAGTTTTGCGTTATTTCATACCAGAAGAAACCGGAACTATTCAACCTAAAAATTACTACTATACTCTCATTTAATGCTATTCACATTGAACTAGTTAGAACCTGCAAAAAATAATGACAATTCAAACTTGTAATTTGACCGGCGTATGTAGATTTGTAGACACAATAAATGCATGACCATGGTTCTGTCCGAACAATTAATCAAATACTAGTTAATTTGATGAGTCGAATCAGTTTCTCCTGGGATAAAATATTGGATAAGCTGGTCAAAACGACGTCACTGTCGCACGTGGGCCTCTGTGTAATTAGTAAATTAGTAAATTACATGACGAAAGTGAAAGCCCACGTATCCATAAGAATATTTCTTGCACGGCGAAATCTCTCAGTGTTTTAGTATTTTAGATTTGAATTTAACTAGCGAAGAACGTTAGAACGGAAGATTCATTTTATTCCTATAATAATCATCCGAAGATTTTTGTTGGGTCTTGTAATATGTTAGTACACTATCTCACGAGTCATGACTTCCACTAATGGGCCTTGTATATTCATACATCCGTATAAACTTTAAAACTTTGAATACGTCATGCATATACAGTAAAACCTCTTTACATTAATAATGTTGGGACTTCGAAATTTTATTAATTTATAGAGTTATTAATTAATCGATAAATTAAAAATTATTAATTTATCGATAAATTAATAAAATATTAATTTATAGAGATATTTTTCGGTTTGAATTCTTAATGTTTATCAAAATACAAAAAAAAATATTTTCAACAATGTAAAATTCATTCAAAAAATATCATATCAATAAATTTAAAAGATAAGTCAAACAACATTTATAAACTTGAAACAACAATATAATCACATTTTACTATATAACATTATTTATATATATCTAAATGTATAATTATTGGGACCATATTTTTACAAGGAGTTTCAAAAAAATTATTATCTTATTATCTTATCGAAATTTGCTAATTTTTTACACTGACCCGACTTGGGACCGACAAAATTTATTAATTTATAATGATTATTAATTTATTGAGTATTAATTTATAGAGGTTTTACTGTATGACTCTCTCTATTATATTATCTTTCCCTAACGAAATCCAAAAGTTCTGGATTAATAGATTCTACACCAACCTATCTAATACATAGACACAGAGAGTTAATTGATAGTTTGAACACACAAATTTTGTTTGCTGCAATGTCAGTTTGATTTAGTCATAAACTAGATCTAGAGATTAATATATGTTTCATTAGAAAATTTTCAGTTATTAACAAATATCCAGATTAACATTTTGCTCGAATTTCTGAACCGGTCTAGATACTAACACTACTGACAAAAAAAAACATTTCGTTCGAATTTTTGGAAAATGACAATTAAGCTTTTATCCAATTTCGTTTTAGCAATTTCTTTTTACCCAATATCTTATAACGCTAGTTTGTTTTGGTCAATTATAACACTAGTTTAAGATGAACTATAATTAAACAAAAAATAGTTATATGTTTTGTAATACAATAGCATTTGTTTCTTAAGAAAAATGTTGTCAAGAAAATAAATGAATTTTGTGGTTTTGCTTCGGCCACTAAATTAATTACATTTTATTTATACTATGCTAATGTTCCATGGCCAGTAGTTTAATGATACTAATCAGGTAAGAAGGTACGTCATCCTACGACTATTGGTATGATTTTAAACCCGACCTCCACGAGTCATGTGTTTTTTTGAACCTTACACGAATCATGTGTTGCTTCGCATAGTTATCCAAACATACTAAAATTGTAAAGGAAAAGACATAATGTTATCATGAACGTGAATCATCATGCACATCAGGTTACCTAATTATCCTACGTGGATACTACCTAATCTTCCATAATTTTCAATTATTGCATTTCATTTTTCCAAACGTCATCATTTTTTCCAAAACCAATATCGTGTCCAAGTAACGCAAACCTAATTATACCACCTCATCGTTTTAGTGGACAAAAAAGCATATCTCATCATTGTTTGTTTTTTCACCCATATCTCATTGTTATTTACATGGATTTTTATGGTAAAAAAAATAAGCGATTAGTGATTAGAATAAGTAAATCTTTATATATATGTAGCGACTAGCAAAGTAATCGAGTAAAATGCTGTCCGATGTCAAAAGAACTGTATACACACGAGTTTATAATCCTTTTTTTTTGGGTCTCCAACATGTTTTCTATTCATTATCCAAGGTACGTACAAATTAATAATCCAAATGAATTATCAATTTGCTGATACAAAACAAAAAGGCCAGGGAATTTTGGGTCCACGTAGCTTCAGCAACAACCCGATGCTTTATTATCCGAGTCTCCTCGATTATTGCGTGAGACACACGCTCCCATAAATCAAACGCACCAGATTGAAAGGAGCGTGAAGAAGAGATACCTTTGAACTCCATATAGAGGGATCATTAAGATATATCCGTTTATCCATATCCTTGTAACTCCTGAAGATTCCTTCGCAGAGACAACTCTCTTGGAATTGTTAAGATTCTCTGATATGTACCAAACTTTTGATTCCTTTATTCCTGCAATTTTCTTAGTTAGTACTTAGTACTATAACTCTTTTAATAAAATCCCATGGCGCACTATTGCCTCGGTTTACCTCCAAAACATTCGGAATATTTATGGACTAGAATAAGTCATGACTTTTCCTTTTCTAACCACAAGTTATTAAGTTTGTTTGAACCGCTTTCAAATAATAGTACGGTACTATCAAATAGTAGTGAAATGGATGGAGTACTATTTATACTGTATAATTGAATCATTTTAAAATGATGATTTAAGACAAAGTTTAAATTATTACTGTTTAGTCTTTTAAAAAAAGCACAAATGTTTCAAGATAGTACTGATTTCACTATACTTGATTTTTCTTTTTGTTTTGTTTCCTACTATTTTCTTCATTGTACATTATTTAGTGATCTTTACTAGATTCTATGTAGTGATTTTTATTTAGTTTTTTTTAGAATCTAGATAAAATTTTCAAATTAATATTTGAAGTTAAGTATATAAGATATATTTTAGATATTAGATCGATTTTTGACAAGTGTATAAAGTCTGTAAACATCATTGACAATGAAAGATAGACAAAGACAATATACATCTATGTAACTCATCCCAGTTTTTTTTTAAAAAAATATCTTACGCTGCTCTGATCTGGTCGGTTGAAATCGTAGCTCAAATAGTTCACGTGTATTTTGTCTTTGATGTAAGATATTGAAACTGTTCTTCCTTCTATTTCCTTTTCTCATTTCTCTCTTAACCACTCGACTTTACACCACACATTATAAGTGTGCCCTCAAAAAATCTCACATTACCCTCAACACATTTCTCTTCTTCATTTCCCTCCCTCCTTTTCATTCTTATTTAAGATAGGAAACAAAATCTGAGTTCTGTAATCAATTACCATTCTTAGAAAACTGTTTTCTTTTCACAGAGAGGAGTTCATCAAGATTTTCTTGATCTCCAATGGATTCTGTTTCCCTTTCTGAGGTTACTGTAATTAGAAGAACACATTTGGGTTTTATGCAGAGTCTCAGACAACCATTTTCCGGTGTTGCTATATCTCCAAAGTTCTGCTCCTCCAAAGGTAATAAAATAATTAATAACTTAAAATCACTTCATCTTCACAAACAAGATACCTTCCATTTATTTTAATTTTAGTTTTAATTTTTAATTTTTTTTTGGTTTTTGGATGAGAAGGCGAAGGATCAAGGGCAATATCTTCAAGTGTTTCCAACACAAAGAGCCAATTTGTTTGTGGGGAAAGCTTAGCTACAACTGCAGATTCAGGTTATAAGATTAATGGAGTAAACCTTAAAAACAGAACATTGATGAGTTCTGTTAAAGAAAGATCATTACTTGATGCTTGTGATGATGAGTATGGTGGAGTAGTAGTTGATCATGGAAAATTACCATCAAATCCTAACGCTTTCGCTTCAATGCTTCGAAATTCTCTCTCGGATTGGAGAAGAAAGGTAAAACTAAAAACCCAGAAAATCTAAAACCCTATTCATAAAAAGTCATTATGTTTTTATTAATCTGTCAATTTGGGGGAAAATATTTGTAGGGAAAGAAGGGAATTTGGTTGAAGTTACCTGTGGAACAATCAGAATTAGTTCCAATTGCTGTAAAGGTAAAACAATAAGAAATTGTATTTGTCCTGTTTGTGATTAAGCAGAGAAATTGGTTTGAAATGTAAAAATTAATGATAAGTTGGGATTTTACAGGAAGGATTTGAGTATCATCATGCAGAGAAAGGATATGTGATGTTAACTTATTGGATACCAGAGGAAGAGCCTTGTATGCTTCCTGCAAATGCTTCACATCAAGTTGGTGTTGGAGGCTTTGTCTTGAACCAACACAAAGAGGTATGAAATATGAATGATGTGATTCTCTCAACACTTATGGGTGGGAAAAAAAAAAAAAATCCAACCTAACCAAATCGAAATGTTTAAGCCAAAGAACTTTAAAAATCGATCCATTTGTTATTTCAAAATCTGTAAAGCTGAAATCAAAAATCGGTTAGGTGCTTGTGGTGCAAGAACCTGAAATTCATCTAAATCTGATAAAATTTTGATCTCATTAGGTGCTTGTGGTGCAAGAAAAGTATTGTACTTCATCGAATACAGGTCTATGGAAATTACCAACTGGATTTATTAACGAGTCAGAAGAGATTTTCAATGGTGCTGTAAGAGAAGTCAAGGAAGAAACAGGGGTAAATAAATCAACGAACATTAGTATAAATCTTGATTTTCGACTTAAAAAAATCCGCAAGATAATAACCATATACATTGGCGTTGTGTTCTTCAGGTAGATTCAGAGTTCTTAGAGGTCATAGCTTTCAGACATGCTCACAACGTTGCGTTTGAGAAATCTGATCTGTTCTTCATCTGTATGTTGAAGCCACTCTCTGATCAGATCATCATCGATAATCTTGAGATCAAGGCCGCAAAGGTGACATAATTTTGCACTCAGATAAAAAAAAAAAAAAACAGTAACATAAATCCGTTCTTGGTCCCAACTCAAAAGATGATTGCTTCTGTGTGTTTTCAGTGGATGCCATTGGTGGAGTTTGTGGAGCAACCGATGATAAAAGGAGACAAAATGTTTAAGAGAGTGATTGAAATCTGTGAGGCGAGATTAAGACATCGTTACTGTGGTCTTTCTCCTCATCGACTTGTCTCTACTTTTGATGGCAGACCTTCTTCTCTCTATTACAACGTTGTTGATGGTGATGATGATGATCCTTCCCACTCCAATTGTACCGCTGAATTTTATTAACAGCCGGATCAAACCGAACCGACTAAAAAACATCAAGTGGTTCGAGTCTGTGTATATACTTATTCCCATGTATTGTATGTTGTTATTTGAACATTCTCTTCAGTCTTCAGTATAGTAAATAGTAATACTCCTCTGCATAATCCATGTCCCACCCTACTATTTGTATTGCAAAAATTCAGAACTAATCGGTTTAAAATACCGGACCAAACCGAACCGGTCTACGTATATATATAGACCAATTTGTAATTATTATTCATAGATGGAGTCATGGAGGTTGCAATGAATTAATGTAACTAAACCAAGTTGAACGCGCCAAGCTCCTCTAGCTAGTTTCAAAGTCAACACAATTTGATCCCTGCACAAAGACGTGATCTCCTCTTGCTGCTCCCCAATTCTTAAATCCTTGTAGCCTTTTCCAATTTTAAGATTTGCTCTTCTCATCTTGATTTTCTATCGTCTTTCTCGAACCCTTAGCACAATGTCTGACATTTTGTGGGGCATTTGGAGTTTTTTGAAAGCAGAGTCAACTTACATTTGCATGTTTGAAGATAATCTTGACGGATTGAGGAATGCTTTGGGGGATCTTAAAGCAATAAGAGATGATGTGTTAAGCAGAGTTAACGATGAAGAACGAAAGGGTGGGACTCGGCTAGCTGTAGTGGATAGATGGCTTTCAAAAGTCCAAACCATTGAAACCGACACCAATCAGCTGGTTGCTGAAGCTTAGGGGAACGTTTGTCAACCCAATGTTTTTGTAACTTACAAAACATTTCAGCCTACTCCTGTGGTAAAAAGATTTCGAAGAAGTTGACTGAAGTCAAAAATCTCTCGTCTGAAGGAGGTTTTAATGTGGTACATAAGGTTATCCCAATGGGAGGAAAGGCAGATCAGATACGACATGATGCAAATGGTTCTTCTATGATCTATGCAAGGGCAATCGAAATCTCTCATTCGGAGAAACCAAAAAATTGGACTTGGAGTTCTATTTACGAGCCACCAAGGTAAGTATTTTTAAAAAATTATTTTCACAGAAAAGTACCATCGTGTTCTTTTTTTAATAGGAACTTTTACCATCCTGTTTTTCCAAGTTGCTTTATATAATAAGACTAGGTGTGATAGCATGAGAAATCTATAAATAATTTTATTTAAGATGATTTTGAAATTGTTTAAAATAAAATAATTTAATCAATTTTATGTGAATAATATAATTTAATATTTTAACTTTTTGATATAATATTTTTAACTTGTTATCAAGTTTAAATATTTATATGGTTCTATATATTAACAAACCATATAAACAAAATATATATTTATAAATATGAATATATATTAAATCAAGCTTACTGCTTTTACAGTTTTTTTATCATTTAAGTTCTTTTTATAATGATTGTTGAACCATCTACATATCCTCATTTCCAATGTGGAACTTTTTAAACATACTCATATTTATTAATCATTTGAGTAATTTATATTCATTTTAATAAATTCAAATTATAACATATGTACAAAAAAATCTATATATTTTTTACTATATGAATGGTGTGATGATTTATTTTTTACAAAACTAAGTTTAAACAAAAACAAGAGAAGGAATCTAGTGTTTAAAAAAATAATTAGTATGATATATTTTTGGTAAGAAATAGAAAGAAAAAAATATCTTCATAAATTAAAAGCTGAATTATGTATAAATAAATGATATAAACTATTGTTTTAACCAAATTAATGTGAGTGGCATAATATGTAATTAATCTAGTAACATAAGTCCATTTTATATGTTATTGAGAATGATTCTGGTGATGACACATCAACAAAATGGCACCATTGTAAATAATATACAAAATTAAGGTTACTCTCTAAAAATGTTTCTCAATTATAATATATGAGATTTCTCAATTAATATATAGGGGATATCCTGCAACGTCTATCTATATTCTATATAAGATAACTAGAATAGGATCCGCATATATGCGGGTTTAATCAGATATTTTAAATTCGTAAAAATAAATTGAGAACAAAATAGGATAATCTATAAAAAAACAAAATTTTATTAATATTTCTAAATATATATGTTTTAATATTCTTATATTAATTATGTTTACTTATAATGTTTTATATATATATAATTATTTATTCAAAATTTTAACGAAATATTTATCCTACTTTTTTCATAACTAAAATATATATTAGGATCCGCGTATACACAGGTTTATAATAATAAAATTTAAAACTCGTTAAAATAATTAAAAAAAAAATATAAAACAAAATCAGATAACTATTGAAAAATATATATGAAAAACACAAAAACTAAATCTAAGAGTTATTTATTTATTTTAATTCTTATTTATTTTTAATTAAAACATTCAAAACACAGAACATGTTGCGGGTCCTAAGCAACATTAACCATACTTCTCATATAGCTCACACACTTTATCAACTATCTTTTTCTCTTCTCCTGCATTAAAAACTTGGGTATGCAATTCGAATCTTTCGAGTATGTTAACGATCTCCATTAACTCTTTTCAAACAATTAAAATCTCTCTTTCCCTTCACATTCTTTTCCCAGATATGATCTCTCTGCTCTCTGAAGAAGTTATGGTTCTCAAGACTCGCGTCAAAAGGATCTTTACATGATTATTGCTATCTTTCTCTTCATTGAGCTCATCATCGTCTAATACCATATCATTAGCATCTAGAATATTTTTAATTGAAATATATCCTAGTTTAATCTAATTTATTTTTTGTTTATATTTTTCTTAAATTGAAATAGATCCTTTTTTTTTATTTTCATTTCTTAAATTGAAATATATTCTAGTTAAATTAATTTTACTTTTAATCTAAATCAATAAATTTGACTTTTTTATTTATTTTTTTTGAAATTCCTTTTTCTTTAAAAATATTATTTTATCGAGACACACGTCAAAATCTAAATCGATAAACTTGACACGTGTCAAAATCTTATTGATTAACTTGCCACATGTCACAATCATATTAATAACTAACTTTTACGTTTATTTTTTTTTAGTAAAATTGAAATATCTTATTTTCTTTTTCTTAATTAAAATATACTTTTTCCTTTTATTTTATTTATTTTTCTTTTAAAATAGTAGTATTTTCTTTTTTCTTATAAGATTAGTATACTCTTTATTTATAATATATTTTAATCAAAACACGTGTTGAAATCTTATCGATTAACTTGCTATGTGTCACGATCATGTGAATTATCCTACATTTATCATAATTAAAATCTATATTAGTATCTGCGTATACGCGAGTTTATAGTAATAAAATTTCAAATCCGTTAAAATATTTTAAAAAAAAAATAGAATACAAAATCGGATCACTACTAAAAAAATATATGAAAAACAGTATCGAAACCTAAGAATTATTTATTTATTTTAATTCTCATTTAATTTCAATTAAAAATTCAAAACACAGAATCTGTTGCGGGTCCTAAATAACATTAACTCTACTTCTCATATATTTCACACACTTTATCAACTATCTTTTTCTGTTCTGCTGCGTTAAAAACTTGGATATGCAATTCGAGTCTTTCGAATATGTTAACGATCTCCACATTAACTTTTTTCAAGCAAATAAAGTCTCTCATTCTCTTCACATTCATCTCCCGTATATGATATCTCTGCTCTCTAGAGAAATTATGCTTCTCAAGACTCGCATCAAATGCTTCTCTACATGATTTTTGTTATCATCACTCTCATTGAGCTCATCATCGTCTAATGTCATACCAATAACATCTAACTTTTTTTTTAATTGAAATATATCATAATTAATCTAATTTACTTTTTGTTTTTATTTTTCTTTTCTTAAATTGAAAGAAAACTTATTTTCTATTATTTAATATGTAGCAACTTTGACGCGTCCTACTTTATATAATAAGATAAAATTATATCTCTACAAGTGGTTGTGGATACTTAAGTTATAAAATATCCGTTAAATTGTTCTTTGATTAGATATAGTAATTATTATTATATATATAAAGTTAGACGTTATCTTTTTTAGTTAAAGTTAAAGATGAAGTACACGTTATCGACCACATATAGCTATTATTTTAACATCCTTCTATTTATAATAGATGGCTAGTTTAACTTAAACTACAAGTTAAAAAAAAAAATACCCTTTAGAAAAAAGAAAAAAATAATAACTAAATACTTCTGCCAAAATGTTAGAAATATATCACCTCATTTCGTATTTGCCTTTTTCTAAAATATTCATATTTTGGAAATACCTTTCAGCGAAGTATCCATTGAAGTTGCGATACTAAACGAAGTTTGGTGGCTAGACATAAGCGGAACTTATCATCATACGACACTGACACCAGAGACAAAATACGAGGTGGTGTTCGTGGTGAAGTTTGAAAAGACTGCATCTGGATGGGAGAAGCCAGTGAACTTGAGTCTAGAGCTGGTCATGCTTGGTGAGAGAGCGTTTCCGCAGGAGAAGACAATCAAGACATTGTGTTTGGAAGACTACATAAGTGACGAATGGGTCGATATTAAAGTCGGAGATTTCAGCGCACCATCAATGGTCGCATCAGCGAATATCAAGTTCAAAATGACTCAGGAAGACGTCACCGTCCGTAAAACCGGGCTTGTAGTTAAAGGTGTTGCCATACGTGCCGTGAACTAAGATACAGAAGCAAAATCATATATTGGATCTTTCTATCTCATTATTTCGTTCCAAAACAATAACTTGTTTATGTTTGGCAAAAGGTGTGTGTATTTTATTCTTATTCTAATATAAGGTTTGTACTTGCTTGTTTAAAATTCTTAAAAGTTTGAATTTTTAATTCGGTTTTATCATTATTATTTTCTGTTCAGTATTAATTCTTTTTGTTTTTAGATCAATTAGAATTCGATTTTCATCAAAAAAACACTAGACTAAAATCGTTTAGGCATTCATATACTATTTCCACAAGATTTTCTGATCTTGTTCAAAATGTATCAGTATTTGTAATGTGAAAAGTTCTTAGATAACATTTAAAATGAAACAAAGAGAGTATTAGTTATACAACATCCAATTTTCTGTTTCTCATGTAGCATCTATATTCAGAGTTGGATGTTAAAATGGTAAAACGTTGGTGATAGTGAAACAAGTAAATAAACCGTATGGACACTCGTATGTGGATGAGTGCTAAAAACCATAAACTGTGAAGGAAATCTAACTAAATGAGTTACGTGGATAAGGGGTCATGGTAATGGATTGGTGTGGTGCCTAACGAACCCCGACACGAATGGATTGATTTGAGAGATGTGGATAACTATGTATAATAGCAAAGGGGATAGTAGATGGACTTTGTATGAGTGCGTAAATATAACGAGGAGGCAACTTCAGCTGTGACAAATTAAGTCAAAATCATAAAAGGCATAACGGCATTCATCAGCAGGAAGACTTGCCGCAAACTCCTCATAGGTTTGCACTGGCTCACCTACTTTCTCTACAACCACTTGCTTCTGCATGCTTCTCCTCGAATTTGTAAACTATGAAACGGTGAGTCCTTTTTGCCTTCAGTTCCAGAAACCTTAGCTTGCAGTCATCATGCAAATCCAATTTAAAAGACTTGCTCTTCTCATCGTGATTCTCTTTTCTGTCTTTCTCGAATCCTGAGCCCGATGGCTGACACCGTCTTGACTCTTTGTTCAGAATGTAATCCACCAGTTTGGGGTTTCTTGACTGGATATGCGTTGTGGGGAATAAGCATCGGACCAATCTGCTGGTTTCTGAGGCTTCCGTTGTACAGCAAAGGCTGTCAACATATGGGTATTAATCCGTCAGTATGTTTTCAGCCTACTTCTGTGGCAAAAAGATTCCCAAGATGTTGAATCAAGTTCAAAAACTCTTTTCTGAAAAAGTTTCTGAAGTTGTGGTCACTTAGGGTATGATTTCTCGTTTTCTGTTGAACCATTTGGTCGTAGTGGTGGTTGCTCTTTTATCTCCTATGTTGGAAATTCAAGTTGGTGTTTTATTTTCCAATAATCAATCGTATAAACGATGTTGAAACAAAAACAAAATCTTCAAAGCTTCAGGCAATTGACTGATTCTGTCTTCATTCACAGTATCACAATATCTTAATATTTTTCAACACAAAAAAAAATCAAACAAAAAACAAGAGATGAGTTGGCTTCTGAGTTTTTGGAGCTTGTACTTACGCTTTAAGAAAACCGAGAACCAGAGAAGTTAAAACAGTAAACAGTTGATAAACATACCAACGTTACATTGAAGATATCAAAAGGGTTGTTGGTAAATGCTCACAGAAATTCGGAGGATGAAGCTGCGGTGGAATATAGTTCACTGCAAAATTCCGAAATGTCTCATTCCATTTTCATTGCAAAAAAAAATTCAAAATTAACCGGTTTTTTAATAACCGGATTGAAATTAACCACTTTTTAATTATCTTCCCCCTTTTCGGAAAAGGCTTTTTCCCCTAATCTGATAATCTCTCTGCAGTCTGCAATTTCCAGTTTAGCTCCTTCAAATTCTTCTCTAATGCGTTCGTTTTTTTTTTAAATGCTAGAGTTTGTTTGAGTGGGATGCTTTATGATTTAGTTACACGATCTATGTATAGTGTTTTCACTGGAAACTGGAAAACTTCCGGGATTCGATTTTCTAGGGAAACCCTAACACAAATCGCGGGAACTACGAATCAAGAGCATACTCTGGTCTTCCTAATCAGCCCAGCTTCTCCCAATTTCTCTGTTTCGCCGAGTAAAGCTTAGCTTCTCTAAATACTGTATTTTGAATACTTGATTTCCAATTTGTTTGTACTAGTTTCTGGAAAATGTGCTTATTTTATTTTTGTTATACAGGAGTAAAAGGATGTTCTTGACTTGGAACTGGAACACTAATGCTTAGTTTGAGCTCAAGCTTCTGCTTACGCAGGTCCGCTGGTGTATCTCAACAACTTATCTCTTATGGTTTGGGGTTGAGGGTATGTGTCTTCTTCTGTTTACTCAAATCTCTAGGCTATCTCAAATTGAGTCTTAGAGAGTCTTTGATTGGATCACTTCACTTTCTTTGAACTTTTCCTACACTAAACTACAATAAAATAACAACTAGAAAAGTCAATTTGATGATAGCTAGCTTTTTCGAATTCATATTGCTCTGAAACTGTCAACAGCAAAACTACATTAAAATAGCAACGCCAGCGACAAAATGATATTACATTGCAAAATAAAGAAAACAAATTGGTTTTCCCTCGAGTGTTGACTTCTGGTTTTTCGAAACAATACGTACATTGATTTATGTAATCTATACATGTATATAGCATTATATCTTGTTGATCTGTTCAAATTTGTAATCGGTGGGTAAAGTCGAGATTATATAATATCGAAACTCTCGGTTTATGACTAGCAAAATATAGATATACATCTTATTATATAAAGTAGGATACGTCAAAGTGCTAATTAACATGATCGCGACACGTGGCGAGCCAATTGATCGGATTTTGACACGTGTTAAATCTTATCTTATAGAAAAAAGAATTGCAAAAAAGGAGAAATATAATAAAAAAGATAAAACAAATAATATTTGTAAAGAAAAAAGAAAAGATCTAATAAAAGAAAACAAAACAAAAAGATCTAATAAATGAATTGCAAAAAGGGAACATATAATAAAAAAGATAAATCAAATAATATTTGTAAAGAAAAAAGGAATTACAAAAAAAGGAAAGATCAAATAAAATAAATAAATTTTAACAACAAAATATAAATATAAATAAAGAATAAATCAAATAATATATGTATAAAAAACAATTAAGAAAGAGATCAAATAAATTTTATTTGATCAAATAAAAAGATTAAGATGACAACAATGTTTCATATATTTTTTTCCGTAGTGATCCGATTTTGTTTTATATTTTTTTTTTAAAATATTTTAACGGGTTTTAAATTTTATTATTATAAACCTACGTATACGCGGATCCTACTATAAATTTTAATTATGATAAAAGTAGGATAAATAATTCGGTAAGATTTTAGAATAAATAATTATATCTATATCTTATTATATAAAGTAGGATGCGTCAAAGTTAATAATTAACATGATCGCGACACGTGTTAAGTTAGTCGATCAGATCTTGACATGTGTCAAAGTTAAAAAATAAAATAAAATAAAAAGATATATCTAAAAAAGGAAAATAAAACAAAAAGATCTATTTCAATTTAAGAAAAGGAAAAAAAAAAAAAAAGTAAATAAGATTAACTATGAACTAAAAAAAAGAAAATAAAACAAAAAGATCTATTTCAATTTAAGAAAAGGAAAATATAAAAAAAAAGTAAATAAGATTAACTATGAATCTTATTTACTTAATATGATTTAATAAAATAGATTTCAATTTAAAAAAGGAAAATAAAACAAAAAGATCTATTAGAATTTGAGAAAAGGAAAATAAAAATAAAAGTAAATAAGATTAACTATGATATATTCCAATTAAAAAAATGAAATCCTATATGCTAATGATATGACATTAGACGATGATGAGTTCAATGAAGATAAATATAATGTAGAGAGGCTTCTGACACGAGTCTTGAGAAGCATAACTTCTTTAGAGAGGAGAGCGATTATATACGGGAGATGACTATGAAGAGAAAAAAGACTTTGTTTGCTTGAAGAGAGTTAATGAGGTGATTGTTAACATACTTGAATGACTCGAATTGCATACCCAAGTTTTTAACGCAACAAAACGGAAAAAGATAGTTGATAAAGTGTGTGTATTACAAAAAAAGTAGGGTTAATGTTACTTAGGATCCACAACAGATTTTGTGTTTTGAATATTTTAATTGAAAACATATGAGAATTAAAAAAAAAAAAAAAATCTTAGGTTTCGAAAATTGAAAACACATGAGAATTAAAATAAATAAACAACTCTTAGGTTTCGATTTTGTGTTTTTAATATACATATTTTTTTAGAGTAGTGATCCGATTTTGTTTTCTATTTTAAAAAAAAAAATCATTCTAACGGGTTTAAAATTTTGTTATTATAAAACAAAAGGATCTATTAGAAGTTAACATAAGGAAAAAAAAAATCAATAAGATTAACTATGATATATTCCGATTAAAAAAATAAAATCTTATATGCTAATGATATGACATTAGACGATGATGAATTCAATGAGGAAGATCATGTAGAGAGACTTTTGACGCGAGTCTTGAGAAATATAACTTCGATAGAGAGGAGAAAGATCATATACGGGAGATGACTATGAAGAGAAAGAAATACTTTGTTTGCTTGGAGAGAGTTAATGGAGAGATCGTTAACATATTCGAATGACTCGAATTGCATACCCAAATTTTTAACGCAGCAGAACAGAAAAAGATAGTTGATAAAGTGTGTGAACTACAAAAGAAATAGGGTTAATGTTGTTAAGGATCCGCAATAGATTCTATGTTTTGAATATTTTAATTTAAAAAATTTGAGAACTAAAATAAATAAATAACTTTTAGGTTTCGATTTTGTGTTTTTAATATATAACTTTTTTAAGTAGTGATCCGATTTTGTTTTCTATTTTTTTTTAAAAAATCATTTTAACGGGTTTAAAATTTTGTTATTATAAACCTGCGTAAACGCGGGTCCTAATATAATCTAGTATATTATATATACGCATATAGAGACCAACTTGTAATGCTTAAACTTAGATGGAGGTTGCAATTAATTAATGTAACTAACCCAACCTAGACATGCCAAGCACTAGCTAGTTTCAAAGTCAACACACAATGATCCTACACAATATATTATATGCAGAATCAAAGCTTCAGGAAATTGAGTGATTCTGTCTTCATTCACGTTCTCTATATTTCTCATACTTTTCAACACCAATATCGAACGAAAAACAAAAGACGATCTAGCTTTGAGTTTAGCTTGTAATTACATTGTAAGAAACCCTAGAACTGGAGAAATTAAAACAGTTTAGGAAACATACATACTTTCGTTTTATTGAAGACATCAAATGCATTGCTCTTAAATCCTAATGCTTTTCCGATGACAGAGGGTAGAATTCGACGGCTGATATTAGGTTCTCGGAGGAGGAAGCTACGGCGGAAGAGCTCTTCTGCAGAATTTCAAAATCAGTGTCCCATTCCTATTTAAACGCTAAAATTCAGCATTACTTCTTAAATACCGGATCGTGAAGATGAAAACTTGGTGAGCAGTCAATGAAAGTTGAACATGGGTTGAGTTGAGCTTTTGGGATAACATAGAGGCCGGGCTCACGCATGTGTATCTCAACAACTTATCTCTAATGGTTTGACCGTTTGAGCCTGGAATATTCTTCACTTAGGGTGTAAGGGTATGTCTCTTCTTCTTCTCTTTACTCATATCTCTAGGCTAGCTCAAATTGAGTTTGAAAGAGTCTTGAGTAAATTGATTGGATCATTTCCCTGAAATCATATTGCGCTGAAACTTTCAACACCAAAACTACACTAAATAACAAGCAAACGACAATATGACTAGGCTTCAAAATAAAGAACACAAAAGTGAGCTGCAGGCTACAACTACGGGATAAAGAGATTGTAGTTGTAGGGTTGCTTTGAATTGAGTGTTATCTAATAGTTTACGAAAATGATATATACGTATTTATCTATATCATTGTTGATCTGTTCAATTTTGTAACCTGTAGGTAAAGACAAGTTTTTATATTAATCATATTCTTGGATTATGACATGCACTATGTATATGTAGAGTAGATATATATTGACCCATTTGTAATTATTATTCGTAGACGGAGGTATTGCACTATTGCAATTAATCAATCCAACTAAACCACGTTGAATATGTCAAGCTCTAGTTAGTTTTCAAGTCAACACAATATGATCCATCACAAAGATCTGCTTCCCTCTTGCTGCACCCTTTTAGTCTATCCAATTTAAACATTTTCTACTCTCATTTTGATTCTCTTTCGTCTTTTCTCGAATACTGAGCACAATGGGTATTTTCTCGATTTCACTTGACCCATTTATATTGATTGGACCATGTTTTGGTTACTTGGGTGCACAGGTAGATTACTATTTCGAGCTTGATGATAACCTTGACGGTTTGAATAGTGCTTTGGAGGATCTCAAAGCAAAAAGAGTTGATATGTTACGCAAGATTGATGCTGAAGAACTCAAGGGTCGGCGACGGCTAGATGAAGTGGAAAGGTGGCTTTCAAAAGTCAACACCATTGAAACCAAAACCAATCTTCTGGTTCATGATGCTGCCGTTGTACAACATGGGCTTTGTTGCACCAACATCATTTCAACCTACCGCCTGGGCAAAAAGATTTCCAAGATGTTGGATAAAATTAAAATTTTCACGCCCACAAATCTGGAATTTGTGGTGTTGACTGGACCACCTCGTCCTCCTGTGGTAGAAGATAATCTTTTCAAACAAACATTTGGTCTTGACACAAAGCTTCATAGCACATGGAATCTTCTTTTGAGAGGTGGTATTAGAATGCTGGGTGTATATGGTATGGGGGGAGTGGGTAAAACTACACTCCTCTCTCTAATTAACAACAACTGCTTTGAAGCCAAGGAGCAGTTTGATGTTGTCATTTGGGTTAAAGTGTCTAAAGATGCAGATATAGCGAAGATTCAAGATGATATTGGGGAAAGTTTAGGCCTCTACGACGAGAACTGGTGCACTAAATCACAAAGGGGGAAAGCCCGTGATATACACAGGGTTCTGAAAAATAAGAAACCCCGATTCGTACTGTTATTAGATGACTTATGGAAGGAATTGAGTTTATCAGACATCGGAATTCCAGTGCTGGGGAGTGGATACAAAGTCGTGTTTACTACTCGTTTCAGGGATGTCTGTGGAATTATGGAGGCAGATGAGGACATAGAAGTTGAATGTTTGGCAGAGGAGAGTGCATGGGACTTGTTCGAGAAGAAAGCCAGATGCAGCGAGTTCAATGGCGAAATATCTGATATTGCAAGAAAGATTGCAGCTAAATGTTGTGGCTTGCCGCTTGCACTTGAAGTAATTGGAAAGACACTGGCATCTAAAACTACTGTAGATGAATGGCGCCGTGCACTCTCTACTTTGGAGTCTTCTCCGAGTGAGTGGAAAGGTACAGAGAATGGTATATTTCAAGTTTTGAAGTTAAGCTATGATAATTTAGGAAAAGAAGATGAGTTATGTTTTCAGTACTGTGCTTTATTTCCCAAGGCATATAATATCAAACAAGATGAGCTGGTAGAGTATTGGATTGGTGAGGGTTTCATAGATGCAGAAGATGGAAGACAGAAAGCCAAGGATCGAGGCTATGAAATAATTAATACTCTTGTTGAGGCAAGTTTGTTATTGGAGGATGGCGAATCTAAACAGAAAGTTTATATGCATAACATGATCCGTGAGATGGCGTTCTGGATAGTAGTTGGCAAAGGACACAAATATGTTGTGGAAACAGGTGCTGGGTTAACAAAACTACCAGAGATCAAGAATTGGAAAGCCGTGACCAAGATGTCTCTGATGAACAATGAGATTGAGAGCATAATCGACTGTCCTCGATTTCCCAATCCAGATCGTCTTGTAACCTTGTTCCTTCAAAATAACAAGTTGGCAGATATTGTTGGTAGATTCTTTCAGGTCCTGTCGACTCTGGTGGTTTTGGATCTATCTGGCAACCTTGGTATCACTGAGTTGCCCGGCGGTATTTCAGTGTTGGTATCTTTGCGGTATCTCAACTTGTATAAAGAATCTGCAAGGTTTAAAAGATTTGATTGAACTGATTCACTTGGATTTGGAGTCCACATCCAATCTTCGAAATATCAGTCTGATTTCTGGATTACTAAAGTTGCAGGTTTTGAGATTTTATCGTTCTGCTTCTCTCGATCATTTGTTATTGGAGAGCTTGGAGCGTCTGGGGGATTTAGAACTTTTGACCATCACCATCGAAGAAGATTTTGAAGTTCTAAAAGGGTTTTTAGGAAGCAATTCGGCAGGGCGTACACAAGGTCTATATCTCAACAGACTTGAAGTATCAGGAGTATTAGGAAAGTCATTTGCAGCCACCTTTGGTGAACTGGGTAGTCTTTCCAAACTTGGAATGACAGATTGCGATATCATAAGAGTCAGAGACAATATGGGAAGACAATAGAAGGACCCAGTCTTCTCCATCTACATCATCCAATCAGTTCACTCTCAGCAATACATGGTTCAAAAACCTCTCAACTGTGGTACTACTCTCGTGCCAACATCTACAGGATTTGACATGGCTGACATATGCTGCAAATCTTGAGTCTCTAAGCGTCAAAATCTCACCTAACATGGAAGAAGTTATCAGCAAAGAGAAAGCTGGGGTTGTCGAGGTTGAGCCTTTTCGAAAGCTACAAGTTCTTGATTTTGATTATTTGGATAAACTGAAGAGCATCTATTGGAGTCCACTCTCTTTTCCAAGGCTGAAGGAAGTCGTTATAAAAAACTGCCCGAATCTGCGTAAGCTTCCACTGAACTCCACAAGCGTAGAGAGAATTGATGATCTTATCATAAAAGTGGATGAGGGATGGTTAGAAGAAGTTGAATGGGAGAGTGAAGCTGCTAAAGAGCGATTTCTTCCTGTATGCCTCAAAGCTTCTGTTTCTCAGCTTCATCCGGTAATATATATTTCTATCTGCCATTACAGAATCTCTGCTTTTCAATATTTTATATTCCACTCCTCACTCTGTGTACTTTTTTTCTTTTCCCATCATCTTTTAGGTGTAGTAGTCATACAAGCGACTGGATGCAATACAAAGTTCTTTCAACCTGATTCGAAGTCTTTTGTATTTTTTATGTGTTTTGTTAACAAACTTCTGCTTTTCCATTTTTTATGTGTGTGATTGAAACATTTTATGTTTGGTCCATTTTGGTTCCAAAGGTTCATAGTAGTACCTAGTATCTGTTCTATTGTCGGTATTTATCCTTTACAACATCAGAATTGCTTATTATAGTAAATCGTGTTTTACAGAATTCACCTGCAGTACACCCACGATGAACAGTTCTCCGCAATACTTGAGACTATGACGGACGGTTTTACATGCAATAGCTTTGAATCCATTAATCTGTATAAACGGCATTAAATGAAAATCCGAACCCAAACTTAGTGTAAAAACCTTTAAAACCAGTGATTCTTTTGCCATTCATTTTTCGGTTTGTCTAAATTTTAAGGGAAAAAGGAGAAAAGAAAAGAGAAAAGGCAGCTGGACGAACAAAAAATAGGCGACCCCAATTGAGAAGAATACCCATGCTTGAAATTCGAGTAACTAAGGAGGTGTATTGGATTACGAATTTTAGAAGATTTGATGGTTTTTTTAAAATCCCCTCTTATTGAACTAATGATTTCTAAATATCTTACCAAATCATATATTCAATTAAGAATTTATAAAAAGTAAATCAAATTCACTGTTATTGAAAATATTTTAAGTAATGAATTTTAAGAGATTTGTAATGATTTTAAGATGTTTTGATGGAGTTTCAAAGTTAAAACTATAAAATTTCAAATCTCATGGTTTTAGATGGGATTTGATATAACTTCAATAACAAGTCATAACAATTTCCATAATTCAATCAAATCATATAAAAACTCATTAAAATTCAAATCATTTCAAATCACTTCAAATGTTAAGTTCCCTAAGCGTTTTTCAAATCTTCTTCTCTTTTGGGTCTGAATTCGAATTTGTATAGAGAGCTGATTTCAGTCTTTAAACCCTGTTATTCGTGAAAGGTCAAGATAAACATTGTTGTTTAGGAGAGTTGCAAGATAACCATTTTTGCGTTCGTGCTTAGATGCTTTAGAAAGTTGTAACCAAATCACTGATTCCAATTCTCTTGTTTGTGATTGTGAACAAGTGGGTCAACTGCTTAATGTTTAAACTATATAAGTTAGTCTATATATATATGCTAACTTATACGGCCATATTGATTTGTCATCCTTATAATACAATACATTGATCTGTTCAAATAAGCAACTGATGGGTAACGACAACTTTATATAATATTCAAAGTTTTGGATTGTGATATTTCAATGCATTTATATATACAATTTGTAGTTTTTATTCATAGAAAGAGGCATTACATTATTGCGATGGACTAATTCGATCAAACCAAGCCAAACGTGTCAAGGTCCTGCACAAAGATCTACTTCCCTCTCAAACCTGGAGCAAGATGGGTAACATTATATCGGATTTAACTGCAGCTTTTCTTCGTGGGTTTTCATTCGATACCGAATTTGATTGTCTGTACGTCATCAATCTTGATGATAATCTTGACGATTTGAAGGATGTTTTTGAGGATCTTAAAGCAAAAAGAAATGATCTCACTGAAAAGAGAGATGAGCTGCAGAAAAGGGTGTCGAAAGAAGAGGGCAGAGGTCTACAGGTGCTACCAAAAGTCAAAGACTGGATTTCAAAGGTCGAGCTGATTGAACCGAAGGCCAGTCTTCTCCTTGATAAAAGTATCTCAGAACGTCATAAATTGTCCAAGTATGAATATTGTTTCCAGATCTCTGCATCGACGCATAATTATAATGGAAGTGTGCGCATGAGTTTGAAAGATGTTGAAACTCTCAAACTTTATGGAGTTTTTGCTGCCTCTTGTGAAAAAGATGTCGCCGATTCAACCAACTGTTTCTCAAGAAAAGTTGATTGAAAGGGCATGTGATTGTCTAATGGACGAAAGCGTTGGGATTTTGGGTATTTACGGTGAAGGTGGAGTAGGCAAAACCACCATTCTTAGTCAAATCAAACACAAAGGAGCTGGGTCTAAATTTGGCCATGTGTTTTTTGCTGTTGTGGTGCCTGAAGAGGTCGAGAGTATTCAAGATGAAATAGCCCGAAGTTTAGGCATCTTTGGGAATAGTAATTGGAGACAACGAAGCCAAGAGGAGAAAGCATATGAAATATCTAAGGTCCTACTAAATGGAATGAGCTATCTGTTGTTATTGGATGACATACAGAGGGAAGTGAATCTTGCGGAGGTTGGAGTTCCACAGCCGAGCAGAGAGAATGGAAGCAAAATTATATTCACCACTCTTTCTCGGGAAGCATGTGGAAGCCAGTGGGTTGATGATGAAGTAAAAGTTAAATGTTTGACCCGAGAAGAATCATGGGACTTGTTTCAAGACATAGTTGGAGAAACCACATTAAGATGTCATCCAGACATACCCCATCTCGCAAGAATACTTTCTGTAAAAATGTGGTGGTTTGCCCATTGCTCTCAGTCTTATCGGCGAGATCATGTCGCACAAAAGGACTGTACGGGAATGGCATCATGCAATTCATGTTTTGGTTTCATCTGCAGCTGAATTTGCAGATATAAAAGAAGATGATACGTTTTGAAGTTTACCTATGATACTTTGCCTCGTGAGAATATCAGGTTATGCTTTCTGTATTGTGCTCTATTTTCAAAAAACTATGATATAAGAAAGGTAAATCTGGTAGACTACTGGATAGGCGAGGGAATCATTGAAGAAGAAGACAGAGAGATAGCTGAGATCCAGGGATATGAAATGATCGATGATTTGGTTAGTATGCGATTGTTGATGGAGGATGAATCTGGAGATGGTGTAAAGATGCATGATGTGGTTCGTGAAATGGCCTTGTGGATAGCATCTGATTTCGGGAGGCAGAGAGAACGGTTTGTCCTGGTAGGCGCTGAGACAAGACATGAGGTGCCAAAGGTCAATGATTGGAGAATGGTTAGAAAGATGTCAGTGACATCTACTCAGATCGAGATTATATCGGGTTCTCCGAATTGTCTTAAACTAACAACTCTATTCCTCCAAGAAAACAACAAGTTAAAAAGGATATCGGGTGATTTTTTTCGGTGGATGGGAAGTCTTGTAGTCTTGGATCTATCGTTTAATAGAGAGCTTGCTGAGTTGCCGGAGGAAGTTTCTTGGCTGGTTTCGCTGCAGTTTCTCAACTTATCATGGACATTGATAAGACGCCTGCCGCATGGCCTGAAAGAGCTTAGGAGGTTGATACACTTGGATTTGGAACACACACGTAACCTCAAAGATATCGAGGTGATACCAACTCTATCCAATCTGCAAGTACTGAGATTATTCATGTCTGTTCCTATGGATCTCAGCGTGATAGAAGGTGTACAACTACTACTAGATAGTCTAAAAGAGTTGACTCTGACCGTGACACAACATGCTTATTTGGAGCGGTTACTAGGTAACCCGCCGGTTGGCAAGTTGTATCCGGCGTTTAAGTATCCGTCAGATGAGAATATTAGACGGAGGAATATCATTGGTTAACGTTATGCGGAGTCTTTGCCAACTTGATATGGAAGAATGTGAGATCCCCAAGTTAACCATTGATTGGAGAAGCAACATGACCCGCAGGGAGGCAGAACGTTTTGCCCACAACATTGAGGGTATCCCACAGTTCCGTCACTTGGTCAGAGTGTCTCTTCAAGCGTGCGACTCATTAAGGGACTTGACATGGTTGCTATATGCTCCATGTCTTGGGGATCTGAGTTTGAATCAGTGTTTCGACATCAGAGAGATAATAAGCGAAGAGAAAGCCATGGAGCAGATGGGCCCTGCAGCGAGTGTGCAGCCCTTTCGAAATATAACTAGGCTCTCCCTAGATGATTTACCTTATCTGGAGAGCATCTACTGGACTCCTCTACCCTTCCCAGCTCTGCAATATCTACTGATAAATGGCTGTTCACACCTGACCAGGCTTCCATTCAACTCCGGGAGCGCTAAGGGAAATCTTGTTCAAGTGGAATTCGACTCTATTGTCTTAAAAACTGTAAAATGGGAGGATGAAGCTACTCAACAACGTTTCTGCAATTTAATCAAAGGTTTCTTCTTCCTCTTTCATTCATCGTTTACTTGTCTATTTTCTTCTTCTTTTTTTTTGGCAAAAGACCGATCCTGTTCCTGATTTGATAGAAACTGCAAATTGCTGATGTGATAATATGTTTCAGTAAATCAGTCAGTCAGTCTCATGATTAATATCGGTGTGTTTTGCGACTTTTGATCAATGTTTGTTTTCTGGATGGAGCAGAGAATCCTTCCCGCTTTTAGATTTCGGAGAGCAACCGACAGCAAGAGGAGCCAAACGTTGGAGAGACGAGAGAGATCGTTGTTTCTGTGATTGTATTGTTCAATAACCGGTTCAAACATAACCGAATCAAAATCGACTGTTCTGCTTCTGTAGTTTACAATTTTGTGCTGTTTGTTTCAAATGTGGTGGTGTGGTGCTACACAAGTCGAATACTTTACACCACTTCAATTATGTGCTGTTTGTTTCCAATCCGTTTATTCATCCATGATGTTCCATGTAAACTTCATAAAAAGAATAAAATGTTGATAAATTAAATTCGGTAAGATTTGCATGTAATCTTCTATTAAGACTTCTCAGATTTTGTCTGATTGGTATAATTTTTTTTCAAAAACTCATTTGTTTATATAACAAAATTCGTAACGACAGCACTCAGCACAGAGCACTTAAAAGCAGGTCCCTCTACTTTTTGTTTATCACCTATGCAGTCAACCATGGAGTTATTCTAGGTAGTTAATTAAAATTTTAACTTAATTAATTAACTTTGTAGTGGCGATCAAATAATTAAAAGCAGGTCCCTCTACTTTTTCTCTTTCTCCTCTCGTCCGCTGGACAGATCGACCGGAAAACACAAAGAACCGACTTTTTCCCCCAATTCCCTGTAAGCTCTCTTATCTTCTTCTTCTTCATCTTTGCTCGATTTCCGTGGAAATGGCCTAGGAAGATATCTCTCGATTTTGATTTTCTTCGTGGGTATTTTTCGATTCGTAGTTCATGGGTTATGCGTTAGGTTCTTTACGTGGGGACAATTCTCGTATGTTTTGGGCTTCGATTTGCTTTGTCCGTGGTTCTTCAGTTTTAGCTGAGTTCGTATCCATTTAGGTTTGCATCTCTCTGCGTGATCCTCCTGTTGATACCAAGAAAATTTCGGAAAGGTTAATGCGCGTTCTGTGTATATTTTCGTGTCTTTGATTATTGGGTTTTCTTTCTTGATTTAGCAGTTTACATATTTACTTGAAAGTTCCTTCATATTTTTCTGAATCGGCTTCTTTCAGATCCATAATATTACTAGATTTGAATGCTTGATTTCCAATGACTTGTCACAGTCCCAAACGAGTAGATTGGTCTCTGTTAATATCCCATCAATTTAGTTTTGCAGAGGTTTAGGAGGAAAGAAAGGATGACTGGATTTTGATTTTGCTATTGGAAGAGTGTAAAATGCGGGTGCTTGGTTTGAGCTCAAGCTTATGCTCAAGTGAGGAAAAGGAAGAAGAGATCACCGGAGACTCCGATCTCACACCGGTGTATCTCAACGTCTATGATCTAACACCTGTCAACAATTATCTCTATTGGTTCGGGCTTGGCATATTTCACTCTGGAATCGAGGGTAAATGTGGCTTCTTCTCTTTACACTCTCCTCTTTTCTATAACTTGACTCACCTAATCAAACTTTTCTCTACAGTGTTCTTTATTAGTCTTTGTATCCTGCGGATTCATAGAACAGTGTCGCTTTCTCTTTGCTTTCATCCATATCTGGTTTAAAGACAACATATTTATCAGAGTATTCTAGTCTTGAATAAGAACCACGATACTAATCAATTGTTCTCCACGAGCTGTGATTAATTGATTTGGCTCTTTAGACAATGTTGTTGATTATTAGAAAGTGTTTGCTTACGAATATTGAGGAATCTTGAATGTAAACCTTTTTTAATTTTTAGTTTACACTTGTTTTGTTGCCTGAAATATTATCATTCGTTGGACCTAGAGCTGTTATTATTGATGAATGTTTATCTAACATGAGTTGTTTTCACATTGCTATTTCTACCTACTAGCTCATGGTTTCGAATATGGATATGGGGCTCACGAGTACTCGAGCAGCGGGGTGTTTGAGGTTGAACCTAGGAGCTGTCCAGGTTTCATCTTTAGGCGGTCAGTTTTGTTGGGAACCACCAGCATGTCTCGCTCAGATTTCCGCTCATTCATGGAGAAGCTTTCGAGAAAGTATCACGGGGACACATACCATTTGATAGCCAAGAACTGTAACCATTTCACTGAAGAAGTATGCTTGCAGGTAACAGGAAAGCCTATTCCCGGATGGATTAATCGGATGGCTCGAGTAGGTAAGATAACTTTCTTATGTTTCTTCCAGCGTATTTCTCAAATTGGCTCTTGTTGTTTGGACCGTTTTACATTTTTGCTTGTTCTTGAATTCCTCCAGGTTCTTTCTGTAATTGTATCCTTCCAGAAAGCATACAGATCTCATCTGTTAGACATCCTGAAGCACTCGAGGTCTCTGGTAAGTTAGTTCCAAAGAATCTCTCGTTTTCTCTTCTTCTTGGGTCAACTGATGAAACCAGTTTGTTTTATCTCCATTGTAGATGATAATGATGGATCAGAAGAATCAGTTGCATCTTCTCTCTCAGACGAAACAGATGGAGAAGGATCAGATCATCATCTCATAACTGCACCAAACAGCGACATTGCGTATCTACAAGACAGACCAGTGCGACTTGCCCGTGAGCTCCTCCAAGAACCAACCGATGAATCTCCTCAGTACTTGCTGAAGCGGTCTTGAGCTCTCTTAAGCAGCCATTGGGATCACCAAGAACTTAATATCGTCTGTAGCAAAGAATATCGCCATTGAAACAGAAGTGAGTATTGTCTCAAAAATTCCATCTTGAGTATATTCTTTCGACCTAGAAATGTAAAAAAGATTTGAAATTTAAACGAGAATCCATCTAAGATATTGATGGTAGTGAGTTTAGAGATAATGGTGTGTACTTGTTGACAAATTTGTGCTCCCGTTTCTTCTCAAGGCAACTCTTATCTTCTCTGAGTTCACATTGGCTACTTTCTGTGTCATAATTTATGAAATTTGCGATGCTAATAATTAGTATTGTAAACTTGTGATCAGTTTCAAACAGTTGTTTGGTTATGGATTTGATATGGGCAGAGAGATTCTGTCTTTTAGCCTAAGGTCTTTATTCTAGTTCACATTCTGTGGCTAAATCTTTACTCTAGTTCACATTCTGTAGCTAAATTAGTCAAAGTAAGCCCTCAATAATTTAACTTTTACCGACGACTCACGAGTTCTATTTGTAAATTTCCACCTTTTGTAGATTTAGTTGCTAGAAAATTAAAATGTAGCTTATAGGTTCTTTAATTTACATATGGTCTGAGTTCTGTTTTGTAACTTATATCAAAAAATATTACAGATATAAGTTACGTAAGGTATGACTTGTGAGTTCTTTTAATATGTAGATTTAGGAGTTTAAAAAGTTACATTTAATTTATAGATTTTATACTTTAAACCAGAAATCACTAGGAATGTAAAATAAATATTTGTTTCTCTTAGATTCATATTTTAATTTATTAGGAAGTCTTTTTTTAAGACAAGGTGAAATTAGTATAGTTATATTAATTTCTAAATCTGGTCATGGTTAATATATAAACATTTTATTAAAATAATTATTACAGATAGAAATTTAGAACTTTTTTTTTGTCGGCCAACATGTTAAAAACTAAGATTTTTCTTCAACAGAGATTAAGGGTTATTTTGTATTTCAATATAATAATAGTTAATAGAGATTTTTTGCTCAATAATCAAAAATAAAAACAAAACCTACAATCTAACCATTTTCTCTCTCTACCTCTTCCTATCTCTCTCTAAAATTTTGGTTACTTTCTTATTTTTTTTTTTGATTTTGGTTATTCACCAAAACAATCCTAGTTAATATTCAACCAAAAAAAAAAATTGTTTTAAGAAAACAAAAAAAAAACGCTATACAATAAGTCAATAACTCTATGTAAATGGCAAGTGCCAAGTACTGGTACCAAGTACTGCCATGGGGGAGACTGATGTCTGTATTTATTATATTCTTTGATACTCTATAGCTCTATTTTTCTTTATTTGAGTTTACATTCCACTTATGGGACAAAGCTATAACAAATATAACTCGGAATCAAAACGTCCAAATATTTCGTCCCAAGTTTTGAAGATATTTTACCTGAGAGAGATAAGAGCAACAGAAGATCTATAAATGTGATTGGCTAACGAAGTTAGCAACTTAGCAACTTAGCATAATAAGTAACCAAGACAGTGACATTTTATCATCACACTTATATATGCGTGGGTAAATGTCTTTAATATACATTTTTATTTAGAATTCCATTTTTAATTCTTTTTTAACTTTCTTATTTGATTATTTTAAAGGTGATTTTAGTGTATATCAATGGTTGACCAATTAATTAGGTAGATAGGAAAAGATAGATCAAAATTAGGTAAGTAAGAGAGAGAAACAAAATTTAATCCTTAAAAGCCCTTATCCCTTTAGCATAATTACTTAAAATGCCATTGCAATGAAAACTATGTTGGCGTTGTTAGTTTCCGACAACACTGTTCACTTTTTGCCGTGAACACTGTTCACACACGAGAATATTGTTCTTCGAAAATTAAATAATGCACAGTTACACTATTATTATGTAGTTAACATGATAAACATGTTAGCATATTGTGAAAAATACATGTTAATTAAGTTATCCATCATACATGTTAAACCAGTTAATCATGTAAACTATATGTTAAACCAGTTATTCATGAAAAATTATCATGTTAACTTTGTTATCATTTCATAAAAAAATACATATTGTGAAACACACATATTTAATCAGTTATCTAACATACATGTAAAACCAATTATCAGTGTAAAATACATGTTAAACAAGTTATCTATGAAAATTTATCGTGTTAATCTAAATATCATATCACATAAAATATAAGTTATTGATTAGCTAATTATGTTAACTTTACAAATTTATGCCAAATTAAACCGATAACCCAGTTAGCGAACTTGTTATCAGTTAACTTTATATTTCTTCTTCTTCATTTGTTATCTTTACCACCGTCACCATCACCAGCATTGCCGACATCACTGTCACTACCGTCAGCGTTACTGTTAATGGCGTTACCATCAACATCCAGCACCAGTGATATCGCTACCATCGTCGTTAACACTGTTATCATTGTCGTACCACCGTTGTCGTTGTCATCACCACCGTCGTCCACCACCATCGTCGTTGTCGAATCATCATCACCGTCGTCGCCCCCACCGTCATCATGGTCGCCATCGTCACCATCCTAAACCGCTATCCGTGCATCGTCATCGTCACCGTCATCCTAACATCATCCTCCATCGTCAATAATTAGAAAAGAGAGAAAGAACATTTTTGGTAATAAGTTGAAAAAGATAAGGACATTATAGACTTTTCTAAATATACAGTATTAAAGATAAAAGGTCGGCGGATAAAACTTAAATATGATATTAAGTAATCCTATCTATTGTAGTTTCTCTTATTTTAAAATATAACTTAAATAGTTTTAAAATGGGTGATTTTAATAAATATATATAGTTGACTGAATAATTAGGTAAATGGTAATCAATAACTGAAAATTAGATAATTAACAGAGAAAAATAAATTTTAATCCAAAAATATCCTTATTGTTTTGTTTAATTACATAAAATGCCATTATCAGAAAATACTGTTCATTTAGCATTAAATCGCTAACCAACATTATTATTACGCAATTAACGTGTTAACCATTTAACATATCGTGTGAAATAGCATGTTAAAACAGTTATCATACTATTAAAGATATAAAATTGTCATGTTAACTGAGTTATTATATCATAAAATTATTATGTTAATCGAATTATTATATCATAAATATAGAAAATACGATAATATGGAAATTATCATGCTAACTAATTATTATATTATAGGAAATGTAAATTATTTATTAAATAATTTGGTTAACTTAACAAAATTATACCAATAATCAAGTAAGTAACTTAGTTATTATTTAAAACACCGTCGTTATTTGTGTTGTTGCCAACATAAAATTAGCATGTTAAAAAATGTAATTAAATTATAAAGATAAGGTTAAAATAGGGTTTTAATGTATAAATTACAATAGTAAATAGTACTAGATGAGAGAGAACTAATTTTGCTATTATTAGATACCATCAGTTGCAAATACTCTTTTAAAATATACTAGTTAGTAGATGAACATCAATTAAATGCGTTTTTCATATGCAATAATGCAATATATTTCACTAATTAATGAAAAGTACAAACAATTAAATAATTACATAAACTACTATAATTGTTCTAATATTATTCTATAAATTGAAAAATACAAACAATTAAATAAATAGATCAACTACTTAAATTGTTCTAATATTATTCTATATAAATAAGAAAAGAAAAAAATATTGCAAATCTTATACAATAGTATATATATGATTGTATTTATAGTTACTGTAAACATCAAATATGATTCCTCTTAGTGTGTATATTTGATTTATTTATCACATATATACAAAGTACACAACGTACACACGTATTAAAAGAGGCAGCGAGAAGATAGCATCGGATTAGGAAGAACAAGAAGAAGGTGAAGAAGGGAGTTAATGTGATCGCAGGAAGATATCAATCAATCATCACCGTCCATTTCATACTGAAGATCTAAAAACCAATCAGCACCCTCCATTTTTCATAGATTTATTTCTTAACTTGGCCGCAACTTCCAACCACATCACGCTCTTTCTGTTCTTTCCCTTCGTATATATATTATTCCCATCTCAAAATTTCTTGGAGACAACAAAACCATAAAACATAAACGCCAAACGCAACTTTCGCGTTTTGCTTTGGAGATGAAAGGTTTTAAGCGGTCTGGTCTTGCTGTGGCGGTTGCATTCTTAGCCTTGGTTCAGGTCTCTGTGTCAGTTCCGTTCATATTGCTTCATGGAATTGCAGCTGACTGTTCTAATGGTAGTAGAGATGCTAACTTCACACAGCTTCTTACTAACCTCTCTGGATCTCCTGGCTTTTGCGTGTAAGTATATATTAATTGATTATGTGTTTTTTCTTTTTTTTTGGATGATTATGATTATGTATTTGGTTTGATGCAACTCTTTGTTTTCTTTATGAATCCAGAGAAGTTGGAAATGGAAAACGGGATTCATGGTTCATGCCACTTACGAAACAAGCGGAGATAGCGTGTGAGAAAGTGAAGCAAATGAAAGAGTTGCGTCAAGGATACAACATTGTTGGAAGATCTCAGGTTCTTGATACTTTCTTGAAAACCCGTTTTTTGATTGTTACGCGTTTTAAAAGAGCCATGGATGATAATGATGATTGATGAATGATGGAAACAGGGGAACCTAGTTGCTAGAGGCTTGATCGAGTTCTGCGATGGTGCACCTCCGGTTTACAACTATATATCTTTAGCAGGTCCTCATGCTGGAATCTCCTCTGTTCCTATGTGTGGTGTAAGTTTTTTCTTATTTTCCTTTTTAATCTAGTCTTTTTTTGTATGATTTGATTTTATTCAATCAATGACAGTGACAACAAAGGCTTTCTCTGATGCTTTTTTTTTTTTTTTTTATGGGTAAAGTCTGGTTTATTGTGTGAAATAGCAGATGAGCTGATTAAGGCAGATGTCTATAGCGACTTCATTCAAGTATCTTTCTCTCTCTCTCTATACCTCTCTTTTTCTATCAGGATTAAGATCCTTAATCAGAGATTAATTAACATCTTTAATGCCTCTGCAGGATCATCTTGCTCCTAGTGGTTATATCAAAATCCCTACTGTATGTCTTCTTACTCAGAACAGTTAGTTTAGAAGAATAAGAATATTTTTATTAGATTTTAACAGAAAATCTTTGTGTTTGGTTTCTCAGGAGATGGAAAAGTACCTGGAAAAGTCTAAGTATCTACCTAAGCTTAACAATGAGATACCAGATCATAGAAACTCCACTTACAAAGACCGTTTCACCAGCTTACACAACTTGGTTCTTGTCAAGGTTCCATCTCCTCAAAACAACCATCCTCTACTTTTTAACCTACTGAATCCTTCTCTTGATGATTCTGTTTTGTTTTACAGTTTGAAGACGATAAGGTCATTGTACCAAAAGATTCATCCTGGTTCGGGTTTTACCCAGAAGGTGAATTCGAACATCTTCTCGCCGCTGAACAGACGAAGCTCTATACAGAGGACTGGATCGGTCTGAAAACACTGGATGCTGCTGGAAAAGTGAAGTATGTAAGTGTACCCGGCGAACACATCAGAATGGCTAATCCAGATGTCGTCAAATACGTCGTGCCTTTTCTCCAAAACCAACCGTCTTCCAAACAAAGCCTCAACCGCAAAACAAAAGAGCCTTTGCGTCCTTAACAGAGCAAACACCTCAACTGTTATGCTTAGTTTATGCAATAGTGAACCATTCTATTGATGATTGTGTAGAAACAAGAATCCCCTTCGATTCATATTCATATAAATAATAAATACATATACATAGCTATCTGAATCATCGAATTAACTCGCAGAGAGACGACGCATGAGATCTTCATCACCAGTTTTCTTCAAAGCTTCAATGATTTTCTCAACCTGAGAAGCTTTCAATCTCAATTTCTTACCAATCATCGATTTCCCGAGCTTAGTAGCTTCCCAAGAACTCCCCTGTTCACATAGACCGAGCAAAAGAACCGAGTGTATATCCGTGTCTATCGTCGATATCACACCCGCCTTCTCGATTTCTTCATACAGAAGGAAACAATCGTGATACCTTTCTAACAAACACAGCTCCCTGAGAACGAAACTGCACGCAAGACCATCGGGTCTAATCCCACGGACCAACATCTCACGGAAGATCTTCTCTGCCTCTTCCCATCTTTTCACACGGATTAGCGACACAGTAGCCGAACTAAAACAATCCGAAAGAGAAACACCTCCGAGTTTCACCAATTTATCAATCATCTTAGAAAGATCCTTAACATCCTCACCGTTCTCCAAAACCCCTCGAATCAAAACACTAGCAGTAACACGATTCGGCGAGCATCCTCTATCTCCCATTCTATCCAATACCATCAACGCCTCGTGAACCCGCTTCTTCTCACAAAACGCTTGAATTACCAAAGTGTAAGTAACAGCATTCGGAGTAATAAACCCACCAGCACCGTCTTCTTTCTCCATTTCTTCCAACAGCTCTAACGCTGTCTCCATGTCGCCAGACTTGCAAACTCCTTCGACAATCCTCGAAAACGTCACGGTGTTAAGCACACATCCGTGCTTACTCATGGCCTTAGCCAACCTTAAAGCTTCATCAGTCTTACCCGCATTGCAAAACGCGTTGATCACTGATGTGTAAGTGATCACATCTGGACAAAGATCAATGCAATCCATCTCTTGCATCAACTTCTCAGCCATATTCAGATCTCCCTTATCAGCAAACAACCTAATCACCAAATTATACGCAACAGCGTCCGCGCATAAATCGAATTCAGGAAACTTCCGCAGTACCCACAATGCCTCATCAGCGAGTTTCGCTTGTTTACACAGAGACAGGACGATCTTCATCGTCTTAACACTAACTACGCATTCGTCTTTCCCATAGGCTTCAACAACGTCCTTGATCAAATCTGGGTTTGCTCTAATCTCAATAAATTCGCAAGCTTTGCTATACATATAAGAACCGTGTCTATGTCCGGATTGGGTTCCTGACCATATGAAAAACCTAAGACCCGATTGTAATTGATTTGGATTGCATTTTTTTATTACCTCGTTGATGCAAGATGCGTCCAATTTCACCTTGGCCGAGGCTAATTCCTTCTCGAGATTGCTCGTGCATCCCTGAAGATGGTCGTATAATCTCTCGGCGGCTGAGACAGTAGTGGAGAATCGTAAAGTTGAGAGGTTTGAAGGTTGAGATCGAAATGAGAAAGAAACCCGACGAGAAATCAAGTGAAGTAGCATCTGGTTGTTCGCATATGTAATTCGCGAAATATTTTCGTTAAGAAAATCCTAAAGGACGAGACTTGGGATTTGAAGGAGAGAGATAGAGAGCTTCGCACATGAAAACGATGACGAAGATTCCACTATTATGGGCTACATAATGCGGCCCATTAAAACCCAATTAAGATTCCACTTTATTTGATTTTGTTGTTGTAGTAAAAAGACAAGGCCACGTGATTTGTGTCCCGCAAAAGTGCAAAATATTTGTTCAGCAACTGCGGCGATCGATTGATAAATTTATTTTGAGCTATTTCCGCTACATAGCCCGTAAACTTTCTACCTTCACTCAAAGTAAACAAAATATAAATATACCTAATGAATGGACGTGTATTTTTAATTTCTTTCTATTAATAGCATAAATAATTTAATGATTTTGCTAAAATTGCAATTAAAACTACAGTCGTACCAACCTCAATTACACTACCATCAAGGCAAGGATGAAGGACCGAGAGAGGTCCGAAACGATGGATTTATCTAGAAAACGTTTTGTGAATTAGCGTTTTGATTCTCAGCTCGTCGTCGAAGATATTTAAAAATACAGTTTTCTTTTTTTTTACATCAAACTAATTTTAAAAAGATAGTTTTCATAATCTGGTTAATATTGTAAGTAACTTTTGCTAATTTAAATATATGAAGGCTTACATCATATTCATCCATAGCACTAGAACTTGGGAAGGCCAATCATTCAAAACTACAATGACCCCACACACAGGCACACTAATATGAAACAAACCATCACAACAACGAAAATAACCAAAACACCCTTCCCTTCACGATCGTGGACGCAAGGCTTCAAAATTCAGCCCATGAGCCACCTGACCAGCACATGCAACCCACGGGTTGGTCGGAACGGGACGGTGATTGTGGTGATGGTTTGAAGATGGCCCAGCCACACGCTCGCACGATGGACACATGATGAGTGTAGTTGGTGGAGTCATTTGGCCGTAGAACTGTGGAGACAGCTTTAGAGTTCGAAGCTCCATAGCTTCTTTCTGAAGTCGCCGATTCTCTTCTGTTAGTTTCTCAACGCACCGTTTCAAGTACTCGCAATCCACCTCCGTTTGCTTTAACTTTGTTCTGTAAACCCAAAAAAAAAAAACCGAAAAACTTGTAAGAGAAATATTCGAACCAAAATGAACCGGAATTGTTAAACCAAAATAGAACAGAAACCTAGATTTTTAATGTGTTATATTTTTAATTATATCTTAAAATAGATATATATTCATATTGCATATTATTAATTATTCATTATTTATTTATATTTTAAAAAGGATATTTTTAGCTTAAAACCAAAATGAATTAATAATGTAAATAAAACTTCTTTTTGCGACAAAAATAAAACTTCTTCTTTAAGGTATAAATGCCATTTTGCATTGTGAGTTGGAGAAAATGAAATCTCACCTTGCGCGTCTGTTCTGGAACCACACCTCCACTTGTCTTGCGGTCAAGTTCAACTTCTTAGCCAAAGCTAGTTTCTGTTTCTGCAATATTACCATAATACCTTTCGTTATTTCAGATTAACGACGATAAATCATACAATAATTTTTTCCCTAATCAGATTTTTTAGATTACTTACGGGATTGAGAGTGTTGTGCTCCTTAAAAGTCTCCTCGAGAAAGGCAGACTGATCCTTAGATAATCTAAGTTTCTTCCTCGACGTTTCGCCGCCGTCTTCTTCTTCGTCAGAGGTTCCACGTGAGTAACCTCGGTCCGGAGTGATCTCGTCGTGGTCATCGCCGGTGCCGGAGATTCCTTCTCTTTCACTCCTCTTCCCGCTTATGGTGCTCGAGATCGTACTGTTTGGAGACGAAACTCCTGCTTCCTCCTCGCAATCCACCGTTGATGGAAGACTGTTCACGTCTATTTTGCCAAGATCTGCAGATAACCAAAGAAAAGAAAGAAATCAATATTGGATTTTTTAACTTATAAATTATTTAACTTTTAAAACAAGATTCTAACCAAACAAAAAATTAAACTCAGTATAACTTAACAACACATAATTTTGATTAGATTATTACTATATTAGTTAAAATACAAAAGCAATAAATTTGAGGAAGGAAGGCCTCATCTTTCAGTTTTGGGGGCTAAGTTGAGATCTGTTTTGCTTTTAACAAAAAGCCTAAAGAAAATGTAAGAGATCTGAAATTTTCACAAGTATATACCTGCTGTAGAAGCGAATGTTTGGTTCCATGGAAATCTTTGGAGATTGTTGGATGTGGACGAATTATGATTCGGATTCAGCTGAATAGGATTGTGATTTTGTGAGAATCCTAAGCTTAGGCTCAAACCCAGATCTTCTTTTCCCATCATCATGATTTATCCACAAGAACTTTCTTCCTATGCAAGGTCTTTTTCCAGTGAAATTTAGCTCAAAAGTTTTGATCTTCTTGTGAATTTAAAAGAAAACAGAGAAAGAAAGAAGATAGAAAGGCTTTGATTTTTCTGAGTAGATAAGAAATTAAGTAAATACACACAGATGAGAAATGGGTTATTGTGGAGAGAAATAGAGAGAGATGTGTGATGGTATTGAACAAGATATGGGGATTAATATAGGAGTTGAATGATGAGATCTTGTCAGGTGGCTAATTACAATCCATCATTGTTGATTTATTTATTTTCTATTACTTTATCCCCAACTTGTCCCCCTTTGGCTTTTGCCATGTCTTTCTTTTTTGTACTTCCCCAATAACATTGATTCATTCTTTTTTGCTTTTTCCACAAGAACCCATGTATTAAGATAGCCATTATGCCATATTGCGTTCGAGTGTACATATGCATATTTGTGTTTGTGTCTTAAGATTTTAAACTAGTGTCATTAAAACCAATAGAACTGTCCGGTCACTCTAAGAAAGTAATCCACAATTGAGAGAATATCGCATACCTTATTTCAGTTTTCATAATTTCTAAAAAACAACAAGCTTCATGTATTTTATATGTCAAGCAAAAAATCATAAACATATAGTTTAGATCATGTAATGTAGTAGCTTCGATCATGTAATGTAGACTAGTACTCGAAGCTAATGAATATTGAATTTAGTTCTTCATTTTCATCGTGTACTTCGTAATTACCAAGCTTCATATATTTTGGATATATCAAGAAAAAGATTATACAAAATATTTTGAGTAGTTACGCCATACCAGGCTGAGTCAAATCACCAATAGTGTAGCCAATTATTTGTCCAGAATTTTTTTTAAAAAAAAAGAAATCGCTCAAGGGAAATATTATTTGGGGACCTTGAGGTTGGATATAATGAGAAAACTGACTAATTCCAGTGGTTGGTACAAAACACAATCCAAATGAATCTGAACTTCTTCAAAGTTGTGGGCCAATCAAAGGTTATAAACCAATCATATACATGTGAGGTGAATATTTACATATGAATAACATCATCATGGTTTCTACTTTCATCAACAATGACATTTTCAAAGCTACCTTTTTTTTGTTTTCTTCCGTCAGTAAAAGCTATTAGTGTTTGTGCTTCACCTTTATCTCCATTTTCATTTGACATATTTTTTTGAATTGTAAATGTGAGCAATATTGGTCAAGAGTGTTTAGTCACTTTGCGTACAGTAACATGGGAGATGGAGCATGTGGGTCATCCCGCGTGACCGTGCGTGTTGTGTTGTTTCCTCACGCGCCTACGTCATACCATGCTCAATCAAAGAAAACTTGTTGAAATCTTTTTTAATTTTTTTTTTTTTAACATTAACTTGTTGAAATTTGATCGCTTAAGTTATATTTTTTTTGTAATTGATCGCTTTAAGCTGTTTACTTTTAATATGTAAAACAGTAATACTCTATTGTTTTTTATTCCTAAAAATACTATTGTTATACATGTCACTAATCGGAAAAAAAATTTACGCGTCAAAAAACAAGACAATATTAAAATAATTTTGTTCGTTTTACGTTGATTTTAATATACAATTAGCTTTTAAAAATGTTAGTTTTTTTGCTAAAAACTTTTAAGAATGTTAGCTTCCATTAAATTTATGATATGGTTGGCTGACTAACAAATTAGCTACAACTATATGTTAAAATTTGAGGTGAAATTAATTTGTTGGTGGGTTTGATTATCATTTGATGTTTTCAATATTATAGTGATGGTAAGATGAAA
Organism: Alliaria petiolata; assembly: GCA_020283515.1. Classification (NCBI taxonomy): domain Eukaryota; kingdom Viridiplantae; phylum Streptophyta; class Magnoliopsida; order Brassicales; family Brassicaceae; genus Alliaria; species Alliaria petiolata. The sequence goes on along the minus strand of JAHZTW010000002.1, from coordinate 34,107,073 downwards.
TAGTTAATTTTTTAACAAAAAAAAATGAAATAGTGTAAATTTTTAGTTAATTAATGACTAAGTCGAAATTTATTATTCAAATCTAATAAATTTTCCGTCCATGAGTTCAACTTATTTTTAGGACAATATATCTGAAATATTTTTATTTGACTTTTTTAATCAACAAATATAATCAAAACAATATTTATATTGAAAATATAAAGAATTTCCTTTTTTTTTAAAACGATATTGTGTTATTTAACGGCGTTACTCCAGATATATTCTCTTTGTTGACGCTCCGTAATGATAAAGTAAAACTCGTGTATCTCACGCGCTCTTGTAGGGAGTGTAGAAATTCGGCAATTGGCGACAATTATTGAGAGCATACGATGGTTTCGTGGTTGCAGAAATAATGAATGGTGGGACCCACGCTTTTACAGAAGATCCGACATCATGTCGGAGTAGTGTTTCAGTGTGATCTGCTGTCCCACGTGTTCGCTCTCGTGAGCCACACGCAGTAACTAGTGCGCGTTCCTTCACGCGCGCATGTTTTCTTTTTAATCATTTCCTCTCGATGAAAAAGGAATCCACAAAGAATGATTTTATTTAAATAGTTTTTGAAGAATTGAAAACAGAATTGAATATACCTTTATCATTTAGTTTTTTTTTTCTTTTTTCTTTATGAAAACCATTTTGTTGTATCTCAGCTACAGGTGCTGGCCTACTACATCACAGATCCATATAGTTGTGTCACAATTCACAAAACAAACAAAAAAATCATAGAAATTATTTTTTAATTGTATAACAGTGTATATTGTAATCATTCTATATGTTTTGCATTGCGTAGGACTAATAATTGTGGTTTTGCTTAATCATATGTTTCATGCATGTGTATATTAGCTTTGATTGTTCTTTACAGCATTGGCCGTAGAACGAAGTCATCATTGGCGATATTTAATACTTATTTCTTTCTAAACCTAACTTAACCAATTATGTTCTATCTAAATATATAGTTTTTTTTTTTGAAGAAGAAATATATTTGTCCAATTGTCTTCTCACATGTACTCGATCTATTAACTAGAATATTTGATTTTTTTGTTCAGACTTAAAATTAATTAATCAACACGTATAATTATGATCATCAGACAAGGAAACTTATTACGCTTGTAAAAAATGTTCAGAATTTGAGGTTTGCATCACATAATTGTTTTTTTTTTCTTTTTCGTTATAAAAAGATTTGGATAATTTTTCAATTTTTGTGTGTGTCATTTTTACGTTGGAATCATGCTAATTTTGTTGTATAGTTTCAATTTTATCGGATGTCTCCAAAGGAACGCATCACATGGTTATTAGATTCTAATATTGTAGATAACTTAAGCTATAAATAGTAAAATAAATATGGACGAATAATGCTTATATGACAGTTTTGATTATTTTTGACGTTAAATTGAGGCCTGTTGGCTGTTAATTATTACTATTGGTAATATTGATCATTGAGAGATCCCATGCCAAAAATAAAGATAGCGATTATAATTTCATCAATGATTTCTTGTTTTAAGTCATAATTTTATCAATGATTATAAGGAAAAAGAATGAAAATGGTTTGAATAATCTTCAGAGTAAGCTTCGAAATTGTAATAGAAAATGGAAAGAGAGGAGCAAGTTGGTTGGTGCGTTATTTTTTTGCTTCCCATGTGGAACTGACGTGGCGCACATATTCCTATGCGAGCTAAAACCACCCATTACAGCGAAGCACACGTGTGTGTGTGACACCCACACGTGCATTCCTAGTTAAAATACTTTTGCAGTCAACGGTCAAACATCCGTTCCTTTTTTCTTAAGAAAAACGAGATTTTTATGTTTGTTTTTTTTTTATTTATATTTAACGGAAAAAATATCATCGACATATATACCCAATAGTGCAAATGTGCAATGCCAAACAAAACATCTAGCTAAGTTAAAACATGAACGACCTATTGATTTTTCTGGGTCTTCGAAGTTAGCAGCTAAAGAGTAAAAATTAACATATAGAACCAAATTTTGTAAAGAAAAAACTCAGCTAATTAAAAAGCGCCGAAATGTTTAGTGTTTGGTTAGGCCATTTGAATCAACGATTTCGAATTATCTAATGTCGGTCGATTGGCTCAAATTTTAACAACGAACATTGCACATTTAGCGGTTAATACACGACTTACCCGTATGCACTTCATTTGATATAAACTCAAAACTCAAAAGTGAGACAAACGATGATTTCGAGTATTTCCTCCTAATCATATAACTGTTGCGTAACGCCTTGCATGCAACAACATTGGTACAGTCATTTTTATCTCATCTGAATGATCAAGGTACTGTCATTTTTAGACTTATTCACGAGTTACTAGTTAGTTCAATACTTCAGTTTATCCAGTTTGGAGGAATATTTATGTTGAATTCTTAATTCGGAAATTGTTTTGAAGTCTGTTTCTAACAAAGAGTGTTGTTTATATATCATTCTCTTGACCTTAAAAATGAGCTTGAGCACTCCACCATCCGTGCTTCTTATTATACTTATTCATTGTGCTTGGATTGATTATGGTTGATATGTGACAAAATGATAGTTCCAATTCTTTTCCTATAATATTTTAGGCTGCTCTTCCTGTTCTTTTATTTTTTTTTTTTTTTTCAGAAAAAAAAGAAACCAGTTACAGCCTAAATCCTACATTTTAGAACAATCTCCAAAAACTTTTTCATTTTTCTCTTCTCTAGGTTTTTGGAAAAGATGCTGATTTTGTAAACTTGAATTTTGCAGCCTACGGAACCCATGAATTCCAACAATTCCATAAAGATTCCAAGTCCACACGAACTCGGAACCTATGCTCTTCAGCAATACCATAGAGTACCATTATTGCTACTGTTCCAAGAGATATGCTGATCAAATCGTTGATGCTTGTCAAGTTTCTGAACTTTCCTATGTCCTTTCTTTTGGTTGTCACAGATTTATAACTTTTCTCCAGCAGAATTCTTATCCAAGATGTGCGGATCTGAGGTCTGATTATTACTTGAGATGCGTACAGAAGGAAAGTCTTTTTTTTTTTAATCTTCCGTTGTCTCATTACAAACATACAAGGCTCTCTTGAAACTAGAGAGAATTAAGGGCATCGAGGGGTATCTTAGCAATTTCCTTTTTAAACCCACCAAGGCTTTTTTTCCATCAAGTCCTTTGAGAAAACATAACGGAACCTTGAACTGTACGGCAACCATTCAACGACCTGAGACGCTTTCTTGTAGTTTGGCTTACCTTCCACGCATTTCTGTATCGATTCCCCAAGCTTTTCGTCTGCGTTATCTATTAACCATCTCATCACATCGTCAGAGCTAAGGGAAGCTTCCTTTGTGAACCTCTCCATAATCTTAGGTAAAAACACTCTCTTCTGCATCTTTACAACCACGTTTGCCTGTAGAAACTCTCTTTTCGAAGCTTCTAGCTCCTCTTTAACATTTGCTGCAGTGTAAGCTTTTAACTGCAATCAATTCAATCATATGAGCGCCAAATCAGTTCAACTATAATAACCATAAATTTGCACAAGCAAAACCAAGATTTTTGAGTGCAAAGTGACAAAAGGTTTGGAATATATGTAAAGTAATAAAGAGTCAAAGTAGTTACCACTGGATCTGAGAGAGCACCAGTGCAGAGAGCAAAACAGAGAAGTGGCTCTGGTTTGTGAAGGCTGAACTTTGAGCTTACTTTATCTTCGGTTGGCTTTTTCCTCAAGGCCGTGGAGATAATGGTCTCAAGCCACTACAATGTAGATTATATGATTGAATGCAAAGTCTCAAATTTGGTTTCAATGTTGAAATAAGATAAAGACTAACGCTTCTTACACGTCCATTGCGTGGAGTCTGGAAGCAGAAGATAGAATATTCAATGGTGTTTGCATTTATGATGTGTCCACCGATATTATACGCAGACTGCACTACACAATGAAACCCATTAGTCTCTGCTCAGATATGAATCTATTTTCATGTTAAGCATTGAGATAAAAGTAGAGTACCTTGTGAAACAAAGCTAACCTTCTAAGAGAATTAGCAGGTACACCAGATGCCAAGTATGCCTAGAGAAGATGTATAGAAGATTATCCTCATAGAATCATGAATTAACAAAGGCAAAAAGGATTTCGTATCAGATCAATATGTTCTTACATGCATAAGGAGAGCATTGTAAATGTTGATCCAAAATGCTAACTTTGCATTGCCTTCCATTTGATTTATAGTAACTCTCTCCAGTTGTTCAACAAGGAGCCTGTAAGTCAAAAATCATGTCTTCTTGTAATCGAAATCAATTAAGAGGTTTTTCGAAAAAAATAACCTAATTGTTGGACTAACCTATAGTTGTTAATAGCATATGATGCTTGAGAAAATCTTCTCTTGTCTGATGAGATCCAAGATACTTCCATTACCGATCTGCAGGACCAAGCTCGGTCTTCACTCACAAAGTTCTTGGGGATGATCACATTGCTAGTAGCCGATCTAGATAGGATTAGTGAACTTCTCTTCCTCTTCTCAGGATCTGCTGACATGGCACTGCTGCAGAGCCAGAAGTACACTGAAGCCATGCACTTGACCATTTCTTCAGACAACTTGCTTGGGCATTGGTACAAATGATCCTTTAGAGTTCTCTGTGATGGAGAATTCTCTGTTACTGAAACCTTTGAATGGGGCTGAAATAAGAAAACAACAAAACATATAAAAGTTAGAAAAAGTCTCAACAGTGATGAAAATTAGGGGGGAATTAGCTTCTTTTTTTTCTTTTTTTTCCATTTACTTTTGCTTGTCGTGAGCAACTTGTTACTGAAGAAACACAGTTTTTGTTCTGGAACTGAGAAGATTGATCTTTTTTGGAGGCTTTTCTGCTTAAATCTTTAGAAGCAACCAGAGCATGCCAAGGCTTTAGAGGGAAATTAGTGGAGGAACAAAATGCATTTGAAATGACACTTGGGTGTTTTCTTGGTGGATGCTTTATATGATGAGCTGGTGAAGAAATCCCTGAGCTTTGCTCTGAAGATGCTCTGCTTATTTTCTGTTCAAAGATACTCCGGTACATAGACAGCACACGATGCTCGCGATTCGCAACCTCTTCTTCTAGCAATTCGATCTCCGTGATAAGTTCCTTCGCCTGAATCATCCAGATCACATAAACAAAGTCTCACAAATTTGTATTTGCAAAACAGCAGGCTGGATTTTTCTCTTAGGTTAAGTTACAGAAATACTGAAGAGTTACCTGAGCAGAAAAATGTCTGTGCCCTGGAGATAAACTGCTTGAAGCACGGCCCATTGCTTTCTCTAACACCATTCTCATAGATTTCTCCTGTTGTAGACGAAGATGAAGCTGCTCAACCTGTGTAGCCAAAATCACAAAGACCATTCACATGAATTCAATAACTAAATCAATGAATGTTATATAACTCGAGCTTACATCTCGTTCCAAAGATGCTCTATCGTTAGAAGGCGGAGTCTTTTTGATAAATATCTGACGATTATGCAGAGCTTTTGGTTTCTTGTTTGCTGTTGTTTGAACAGAGGATGTCTATGGACCATTATAAAGAAAAAAAAAAAAAACAAATCAACTTCAAAAGAACAAAATAATTATATGAAATACAAAATTTCTTAAGTCTTACTTGCATTCTAGTGAAACTTTTGGCAGGTTCTGAAGCTCCAGCACTAGCAGCTTGGAGATCTCGCTCTGACGATGCACTGGAAAGATTATAAACCAGAATTTACTTTCGGAAGAAACATTATAAAAGGAAGAAAGGTTTAGATGAGTTTTCCAAACAGTCTCTATATAGTTGTCGTTTAAGCAAACACTTGTGCAAGAAACAGCGAAAGTAACTTTCAAACTCTAAAGCTTAAGGTTTTAATCTCAGACAAAATGGAGTTGACATATAGATTCAATGTAGTCAAGATTGAGCTGAAACTACCGAAGCGAGCGTACCTTTTAGACCGCCCGTGTTTATGAGAACCTGGAAAATGCCAAGAATCTCTGTTTTCTCTGTTTCCTCTCTGATTTTTGTCGTCTTTTTTCAAATCGAAATCACCCATCTCGGTCACAATGTTAAACCCAGGTGATGAAAACTCAGCTGAACAGGAGGATTTTGATCTCAGTCTCCAAAAAAAATATCAGTGAAATGCGAGAAAGAAGAAATGGGGGTATGAAGAGTTATTAACTAGAGAAGGTCCAGAAGAAGTGAATTCAAATTTTGCAGAGAGGAGAAAGAATGAAGAAGTAAATGCAGAGACGAGATTCTGTAGCTTAGCCCAAAAGAAAGGGGACCAGGTTTGATCAGATTTTGCTGCCAGCAAAAATTCAATTCCATTCACTTTATGGTTGTTGAATTGCATTTATTTCGGGTTTTTATTCAATCATTTTATATTTATTTCCTAAATCCATTTCCCTCCTTTTTCGAGAAAAAAAAAACATACGACTTTTCAAATTATTATTACTAGTTTACTACTACTCGTCGTGAAACAGAAAGGTTTCCAATTAATACTGCACCTAAATATTTGCTTTTTTTTTACTGTTTTACATGTAAAGTATTTTTTGTGGAAAATTCGCATAAAAATAGGTATACTATTGTTTTCTCGGGTGAAAATACCGTTGGGAACCCGCCAAAATATAAAGGAGAGTACAATAGTTAATGTTGTCGATGTCAGTACGTATAAATAGAGCATTTAATGTTCCGACATAAATTTTCTTGTTTTTTTCCTAATTTTGAGAAGTCCGTTAAATTTCATATTCAACGTGAGAATATATTTTTCGGATTTCACTTTCCAGTAATTCATCATGTTCAATAATTTCTCGGAAGCAGATATCACTTGGGCCTTGAGATTTGAGTAGGCCCGAAAATCCAAGTTCTTGGGTCTACCACAGTTAAAAACATTTTTTTTTTTGGGTTTTGGTCAAAGTTTATTACAATTTTCGGTTAAAAAAGCATTCACTGGCTCCACCGCATGATAAACTGTAGTATAATAGTACAAATTATATTCATATTTAAGTTGGATAAAATAGCTAGAAAATTTTTTTCTTAGTATAACTATTGTCGTTAGGTGAAGAATTTGAGTAACGTTTTACACAATGATTAATGACAACAAATAGGACTGAGATCCAAATATGCGAAGATGCAATCGAATATTCCACCGACGTAGAAAGCCACGTGGACGGCTGAGAAAACTTCTCAGGGAATCCTATAAGATCTGACCAAAGCAAAATGAATATTTTCCTTTCTGGATAAGCCGTTCTCCTCGTGTCCACGTGGCCTCTGAGACGTGGGACCTACTAATCTAAATGACTAAACCCATCCACTCATTGTGCATATCGTGATCATCTACGTTCGTCCTTTTTTTTTCTGTACGCTCGTCCTTTTTTTTTTGTTCATAAACAAAAATTGTGATGCCTTTAGTTTTAATTTTTTTTTATTAACCCTTATAATGATTATGGTACTATGATAATTATTTTCTTTTACATAGTAAAATCTTAAGTATAGGATATGACATCTGGTATGGATTATGGAGGGAGTTACGGTAGTGCCTTAAAAAAATAATATAAATGGTCGTGTGGGACATTTGTAATATCAGCAAGAAATGAAATCGCAATCATGAGCTTTTTTAAAGATATCAGATACTATTACAGATTAATACTTAACTTCCCTAGTTTTTTGTATATAATTAGAAATAAAATATGAATTATTATAATGGATTCGTAATTATCTAGCTTACGAGTACAACACTTGATTATAAAAGCATTAAACCTACAAACTAGCCTATCATCGATGATGTGTATACAGAAAAAGCACAAGCAACAGTTATCCGATCGGTTTTGGCATTAATTTGTAATATACTAAGATATTGAATGCCTTGTGCTGTTATAAAGAAAAAAGAAAAAATATTTTTCTATAGTAATTAAACTTAGAAAATTTAAAACAGCCTGTAAAAGCTGTAATAATATGAATCATTTTATAAGTAAATCGTAATTATCTAGCTTACGACACTTGGATAATTATAAGAGAGCATCACACCTACAACTACAAAGTAGCCTATTATCGACAATGTGTATATATAGAAATAGCATAAGTTACATTTATCCGATTTGTTAGTATTAATTTAAGATATTTATGTCTTGTCATGTTATAAAGAAGACAGATAAACTATTTTTGTAGGAAACTAAACTTTTTTAAAAAATTAGTCAGCCTGTAATCCTTACAAGTTTAATACAAAAGTGGCATTATATTTACTAGTAATAAATAGCTAATTGGACTTGGTTCAAGTAATTTAAATGTTTTTCTCCCAAAAAGAAATCTACTAATGTGGACACCTTGCATTGACTATAAGTCAATGTGAAAAAATGGAAAAGAAAAGGATAAAATCCACCTCCGCGATACACCAAATATTTTCCCACTATATATAAACATAACAAATTAACAACAGCAAAGAAAAATTAAAAAAATCTCACAATAAAATCGGCCAGATAAATCGAATTTTGTAATAATTCCGACCAGATAAACCGATACTATTGTCTCTCTTCCCCTCCTTTCTCTTCCTCTCTCACAATTAGATTCTGTGCTTCTGCGATCAGCTAAGATCCGATCCGCGACGAAGAACACGTTTCAACTCTGATCAGATCCGATTTAAGGATAAGAAAATCGGGCTCGGGTCGTCATGACTCGTCGATGCTCTCACTGCAATCACAATGGTCACAACTCTCGTACATGTCCCAATCGTGGGGTGAAGCTTTTTGGCGTTAGGCTCACCGAAGGCTCGATCCGGAAAAGTGCTAGTATGGGTAATCTTAGCCATTACACGGGCTCTGGATCGGGTGGGCACGGAGGAAACGGGTCGAATACTCCGGGTTCTCCGGGTGATGTCCCTGACCATGTCGCTGGTGATGGTTACGCTTCTGAAGATTTCGTTGCTGGCTCTTCCTCTAGCCGCGAGAGAAAGAAAGGTATATCTATCTCTCTGATTCTAATCCCATTTCTGGGTGTTTTTTTTTTTTTTATAAAATTGAATTTTTTTTTATCGAATTGGAAATCTTTGCACAAAAGTCGCTGATCAATTTGGCTTACTGTTTAGTTGATCGTAATAACAAGAGGTTGATGTGTTTATTGAAATTTTTTTTATCCGATCAAGTTTACGAGGTTACATAATTCAATTTGGGTAAGGAATTGCGAGATTGTTTATGGATTTGGGTTTTGTAGGAACTCCATGGACAGAGGAAGAACACAGGATGTTCTTATTAGGTTTACAGAAGCTGGGTAAAGGCGATTGGAGAGGCATTTCAAGAAACTATGTGACTACAAGGACACCAACACAAGTTGCTAGCCATGCTCAGAAGTACTTCATTAGACAATCCAATGTGTCTCGTCGCAAAAGACGTTCTAGTCTCTTTGATATGGTTCCTGATGAGGTAACTCCATCTTCATTCAAAACACCTATTTGATCGGTCTTAACTCTTAAAGCACTTTGTTTCGTATTAGAGTGGTTAGAGATACTAAGCCAAAAGATTCATAAGCTATGGTGCAATTGATTGAATAAGCCGTACGTGGCCTGGCTTGCGTTCTAGCTTTAAATGGATATGCAAGATGATGTCATATTGCAGCTAATTCCTGGCCAAGCATTTGAATAGAGATAGGGTGGAACTTTAAACTCATTTTGGCCTCAGAAGCACAAAATGACTTGTCATGGGAAATTGATGTTGAAATGCAATCATTTTTTTTTTTTTGTTTATTCTCCTTATGCTGTAATAATTTTTCCTTGTAGGCTGGAGATATTCCGATGGATTTGCAAGAACCGGAAGCAGATAATATTCCTGTGGAAACAGAAATGCAAAGTGCTGACACTGTTCGTCAGACACTTGCTCCTGGCTCACTTCAAGCACCGTCGATCTTGGAAATCGAAGAATGTGAATCGATGGACTCCACAAACTCCACCACCGGGGAACCAACCGCAACCGCTGCTGCTTCTTCTTCTTCCATTATAGAAGAAACCACACAACTGCAATCACAACCGCAACCGTTTCCTATACTATATCCGGCCTACTTCTCGCCATATTACCCGTTTCCATTCCCGTTATGGCCTGCTGGTTATGTTCCTGAACCAACCAAGAGAGAGGAAACACATGAGATTCTCAGACCAACTGCCGTGCACTCCAAAGCTCCTATCAATGTCGACGAGCTTCTCGGTATGTCTAAGCTCAGCCTTGGAGAGTCAAACAAGAATGGAGAAACCGATCAGTCTCTTTCGCTGAAGCTTGGTGGAGGTTCATCTACGAGACAATCAGCATTTCACCCGAACCCTAGCTCTGATAGTTCAGACGTCAACAGCGTGATACATGCGGTCTAAGGATTTGTTGAAGTGACTGTCTGAAATGGCAATTTGCAGGAAGATATATCTCGTCTCTGGTTTGGGGTTTACAGGTTAGTTCTTGGTCACAGTAACTTAAATAAGATTTGCTTTGTTAGATTGTTTAACCGCGTAGGGTCTTTTAGTTCAGCTTTGATTATTAGGGAGAAAAAAAAAAGGAGAAGGGAAAAGAAAAGAAAAAGGGGTGAAAAACAAATTATTTTTTTCTTACATTTTTCTTTGTATTTGTATGCTTTTATTTACCTTTAGGATGCGTTAATCTCTCGTTTAATGTGTACTAAACTACTAATAATATTGTTGTTAGGAACTGAGAATTAAAATTTAATAGTTTTGAATAAATAAAAAGACTCTTGTTTATCTATCCTCTGACCAAACTGACCGAATTGGAAACGAAATTTAAATCAAGCCGAAATTGATTAAACCGGAAAACATCATTGGTCCAAGTGGGCCCATGGCTAAGTGAAATTATTTAAGCCCACAAATTCTTTCAGCAGCTCGACTGACAATGATCAAGAAATATCGAACAATCGAAACTGGCAAAGACGATGGACACCATTTTCAATATCAGAAGAACAAGCGCGCGGCAATGGCCGATCAGGGGAATCAAGCGAGCAAATTTCGAATATTTCTCGTCTACGTACCTCTCTTCGCTGTTTTCATCATCTTCTTCACCTACTCCGAGATACCCAATCCCCTGTCCTCGATCTCTGCTCTCTCCGGATCTGTTCAATTCCCGCAGTGCAGATCCGAGATACTGACCCGCACTCTCCTAGGACAGAAATTTCTCTGGTACGCACCACACAGTGGGTTCAGCAATCAGTTGTCAGAATTTAAGAATGCGGTTTTAATGGCGGGAATACTTAATCGAACCCTAGTTGTTCCTCCTGTTCTCGATCATCATTCTGTGGTTCTCGGTAGTTGCCCTAAATTTCGTGTTTCGAGTGCCAGTGAGATTCGAGTCTCAGTTTGGAATCACTCTATCGAGCTTCTCAGAGCTGGCAGGTATGCTTCGAATTTCATCGAAATCTTTCGTTTCGTGTTTGATTACTGTATTGATTAAGGTCGATGTGTGTTACAGGTACGTTTCCATGGCTGACATTGTCGACATTTCGTTTCTGGTATCTTCTTCCGGTGTTAGAGTCATTGATCTTAGGTATTTCGTATCTCTATTGTGTGGTGTTGACATGGAAACTCTATGCTCGGGTGAATTATCAGAACAATCTCCATCTTACAAAGCTCTAGAGCAGTGTGGTTCTCTGTTATCTGGGGTTCATGGAAATGTAGATAAATGTTTGTATGCTGTAGATGAAGATTGTAGAACAACGGTTTGGACTTATAAGAACGGCGATTGTGATTCTGATGGAAGACTGGATTCATTCCAGCCTGATGAAAAGATGATGAAGAAAAAGAAAATATCTTTTGTGAGAAGACGGCGTGATGTGTATAAGAGTCTAGGACATGGTAGTGTAGCTGGTTCAGTAGCGATTCTTGCATTTGGAAGCCTCTTCTCGGCTCCATACAGAGGCTCCCAACTGTATATCGACATCCATGAATCTTCGAGAGATCGAAAGATAGTCTTTTATTAAGAAAGTTGAGTTTCTTCCTTTTGTCCCTGAGATAGTGAATGCAGGAAAGAGACTTGCCTCGGCTAAGATAAAGGCGCCGTTTCTTTGTGCGCAGCTTAGATTGCTAGATGGACAGTTCAAGAATCACAGAGAGAAAACGTTTGCAGGATTGAACCAGAGACTGGAATCTCTGAGCCAGGAGAAGAAGACTCTGCGTCCAATTCACGTGTTTGTAATGACAGATCTTCCTGAAAGCAACTGGACCGGAACTTACTTGGCTGATTTGTCTAGAAACTCTTCAAATTTCAAGCTTCACTCCTTGATGGAACAAGATGAAGTAGTATTGCAAACACACCAAGAGCTTGCTTCTGCTCGTCATGGTCATAAATTCGGATCGATTCCAATGAATCTTGATACTATCAAGAAGACGCAGAACCATTGCTTTCCTCGAAAAGTATCTAATGTGCAACTTTTCATAGAAGAAGTTGTTTGCAGCTGTGCTTCATTGGGTTTCATTGGTACTGCTGGATCTACAATAGCTGATAGTGTAGAACTAATGAGGAGATTCAATGCTTGTAGTAGTAGTAGTAGAATTCAGACTGCATTGCGATGAATTTGGCTAAATGATTCAGTTTTATTATAACACTGACTCCAGATTTTGAGAGATCAGATTGTAAAATTTTCCCAGACTTGGATTCTGCTTGCAGCTTTGTGTAGCTAAGGCTTCAGTCTTCTCTGACTCTCTCTGGTAGATCAGTGTTGCACACAGAATCAGAAGGCCAATGGGCTAAGCCTAAATGGGTTTTAATGGGCCTAAACGGCCTTAATGACGTGTCAAGATCAGGACCGTTCAAATTAGGGCGATGACTCGAGAATGTTCTCGCCTTCACCGATGAACTATTTGGTAAAAGTCGATAGTAATAGAAAGCTAACCGCGGTGATTCAAGCAGATGCCACGTGGCACGTAACGCCCTCTTTTTATTCCTCGTGTTGATTTTTGGTCCCCTTTGGGTTTCCCATTCACAGGGCGCGATTTGGCTCACCTTGCATTTCAAACCCTTCTTCTCCGCCGTAAACTCTCTCTCTGGTTAGAAAACCCTAGTTTCGTCATCGGCTTTGCCTACTTCATCGTCTTTAGCGATGCTTCCACACTCGTACACCGTCGATTCGCTCTCGCAATCTCAAGACCTAGCGTCGGCTATACTCGCAGCTTCCACGCCGTCGAATATCTCCGCTGCTTGCTCTTCCGTGGAATCGTTTCTGCAGTCGCATACGCCTGATCAGTGTCGCCATTTCTTCTCTATCGCCTTTCCAAGTTTAATCTGCAAGCTCTTCGGCTTCGGCGACGGAACCGCCGCATCTCCGGCACAGTCGTCGGTGCCGCCTAAGGGTTGGGTCGATGTGATCTCGGGGGCTAACGATTTGGATTTAGCGGAAAGAGTTTTCTCTCTCTTATCCCCCAGTGGAATACTCATGAGCTCAATCTTTGCTGTTGACAAGCTATCTCTTGTTAAGTACGTTTTCCCCACTGAACGTCTACCGGAGTATGCTCGTTTCATGCTCTCGAGCGAGAAAGATCGAAGTGCGTTATCGAATCTTTGCCCCTTTTTAAAAGGTAAAATTGAGGAGGATTCACTTCGGGGTTCATCGTATGAAGTTCGGCTAAATGTTTTCGAGTATTACATGTTTTGGCTCTCTTATTATCCGGTTTGTAGAGGAAACAACGAAATTTCAGCTGTGATTCCCACCCAAAAGAGAAAGATGTTTAGGCTAGAAAATTGGGCTCTTATCAAAGGTTTTCCAGGGAGTCACAAGCGTGATTCAGATCAGAAATTGGAGTGTAATATCTACCTAAGGCTTGTTTACTCCTATCTGAAAGCTTTTGTTCCTGTTTTTGACTTAAACGCACACCAGCCTTATCGTAGCTCTCTTTTGCATTACGGAGATGGATATGATGGGTCGGTAATGACAAGAGCTGAGTTCTTAGTGAATGTGTTCGTACACTATTGGCTTGTTGAGAATGACTTCTCACCGTTTCCTGTTGTTATGGCTAAATCTTTTGGTGTGGCTCCTCCTTTCCATTCTGCTGTGGAGGAGATTCCACCTACTTGTGGGTTAGAAGAAGTAGTGAAGTTGCTTGTGAAGTATCTGAATTTGAGTTGGGTTACAAGTGGTGTTGGGAGTGAAAACTACATTGAGTATGGCGAGAGTCCGCGGTGGAAGACACCGACTTCAGGTTCAGGATCATCATTCCATGTCGCTAATTTGAGCCTCAGGCCGCTCATTTCCTGGAATACCCATTTACAGAGGCCGCTTTTTCGTTTCATATTGAGGAGTTTCTTGTTCTGGCCCATAGGAAGCTCTATTAAGAATGCATCTCAGGTGTTCTCAATCTGGGTTATGTACCTGGAACCATGGATGACCAGTTTGGATGATTTAGCAAATCTCGAAGCTGCTTTAAATGGATCTGTAAAAGATGTGAAAAAGGAAGAGTCTCATGAATCACGCGTTTGTGGATACACGTCTTTGTGGCAGAGCTATGTGATATCCAATTATCTTTACTACAGTTCTCTGGTTATGCATTTTATTGGCTTTGCGCACAAGTTCCTTCACACTGATCCAGAAACAATAACTCAGATGATTCTGAAGGTTTGATCCTTGGCTTAGGCTATTTTTTCTCAAATTCATGGTTTTATCTGTTGGAATATGGATTGCAAGACTTCTGTTTTTAAATCTTAATGTGACTGGAATGATTCAATTGTGTTTCTCTACATAGGTGATGAGTATATTGACATCATCGAAAGAGCTTTTGATTCTGATGAAGAATATTGACAAAGCCTTTCACTCTAAACAAACTGGACCAGGAAGCTCAACAGTGAACGAATTGTCTAGATTTGCTTCATCTATCCGTGAGCACTTGAAGGTATGCATCTATTTCCCCCAACACCAGTTGTTATCTGTTCTCTGGGTTGTCATCATAGAAAAAAAAGAATTTAGCTTTTCTCATCATAACACCCTTAGAGAATTTCTTGCCACCAGCATTTTTTATAGTAAACAAAACACTGCGAAATCATGTCTAACTGCTTGTGGAACTTCAGGACTGGGAAGATGGGCTGTGTGAAAGCAGTGCCGATGGGTCATTCTTGCATGAAAACTGGAACAAAGACTTGAAACTCTTTAGTGATGGTGAAGATGGCGGACAACAACTGCTTCAGGTGAGTGTCTTCCTTTTATCATCTACTGCAGTGATAGGTTAGGAATAGAAATCAGAAGATGGATATTTGTAGGAAGATATCTAGAACTGTGCTTAAAAATAGCTCATCCGTTTGACAAACTTATGGATTGGCTTCCCATTTACTTGTTTTCTTGTTTTTAGGATTCTATCTGAATTAACGGAACATGAGAATCTGTTGCTTGACAATTAAAGGAATCGCTTGTGTAAATATGCTTTCAGGACTAGTGCTTCTGCGTTTTGGTTTTTTTTTTCAGTACTCTAGTTGTATCAATGAGTCATCAGAATCCCTGAGCACATGTGCACACTTGTTTTCTTGTTTCCGATACTCTTATCAATTGATGTTACACTAGAACCCCTTGGCACATGAGCGACAGGAGCTTAAAACTTGTTTAACATCTCTGAAGGCTTTTTGGTTATATGCATTTGCAGCTATTCATACTGCGCGCAGAAGCCGAACTGCAAGCTGTGCCGGAGAGAAACCTCTCGGAGGCCCTAAAGTGTATAGATTCACTAAAACAAGTGGTGTCAAACTTCTTTGGCGGGCATGTCATAAAACCAATCGCTTTTTCCTTAGAGCTGGACCAGCCCCATAAAATCCGTGACGAGCTCTTCAAGCCACGCGGTGCTAGGAACCAAATTGCAGGAGGAATGAAGTACAAAGGAGACTGGATGACCCGTCCCATGTCAGAAGATGAGGTGGCATGGATGGCTAAGCTGCTAATCAACATCTCTATCTGGGTCAATGAACGTCTCGGGCTAAACCAATCTGAGGTCAACGAAGACAAGAAGGATAACTCATCAGAGTCGGCGTCATATGTAGACGTATCAGAGGAGGATGCGAGAAATGTTGCTGGACCTGGAGATGCTGCGAGGATGATGTTGCGAGGGATGGTGGTGGTATGTGGCTCGGTGTTGGAGCTGATGAGAAGATATGGTGTTCGAGTCAATCTTCGGGTCATGGCGTCCAAGAAGTTTCTGATTCTCTTATTTCTGTATTTCTTGTTTGTTGTACTCAAAATGATTTGGTACTGAAGTGTAATAGCACTGTGAGGAGTATAGCACGCTAACCCTCTTACTCGCATAGAGGGTTTGATAGAAATTGCAAAAGCCTTTTTGGTATTTTTACGTGTGGTTGCCACTAATTAAATTCCCATTAACCCTCTTTATGATTTGAAGTTTTTCATTGCCTGGTAAAGGGAGACGTGTCTTTGGTTATCACAACCAATGATATTTCTCCACGTAATTACTCCACGTGTCATCTGCCAATAAGATCCACCATTAGCAATTTTTTTCTTCTGTCGTTCGTCGTGGAGTCGCTGCCTCGCCGAACAGCTCTACTACTCTGTGAAATTTCGAATTTCTACAGGCTTCGTCTACGATCTGATCGTTCCAAATCTGTCTTCTCGGATCTGTCGAGAGAATTTTTAAAGCTCCTCAGAGATTTTGCTTCCAGATCTTCTGCGGTCTTCACCACCATGGCCGCACCGTTTTTTTCTACTCCATTTCAGCCTTATGTCTATCAGGTCTGCTTCTCTTTTCCCTCATCTCGCTATAATTCGTTTTTCCTTGTTTACTATTCGTTATAGCTGAGATAAATGATTGGGTGGTGTACTTTATTTGCAATTTGATTGATAGTATTTGAGGTTCATTGTAAGTAGGAGTTTAGAGAATTCCATGTTGATTTGTTGCTGTTTCCTTCGATTATGATCAAGCCAGTTGGGGCTTTTCGAATTCCATGTATCTGTTGTGGTTGCTAAACTAATATAGAAAATTCTCAATGTCTATAGTTTTCTGAGATGATGTGATTGTGCCATTGATAACAGTGTTGTGTGTTTCTCATAAGTGATCATGTGATGCAGAGTCAACAAGATACAATTACACCTTTCCAGATTTTGGGTGGTGAAGCACAAGTTGCTCAGGTAGATCGCTTTTTAAAATAGCTTGATCTTCGCATTCTGCAGTTCTATACTATATCCGTTTTAACTTCTGCAACTGTTGGATCGGTTTTTTCCAGATAATGTTAAAGTCAGAGGAGAAAGTCATTGCTAAGCCTGGTACTTCCCCTGAAAAATAACTTCTCTATTCAGTTTTGTAAGACCGGTTTTAAATTGATTTGTGTTACTAATTTGATACGGTGCTGTAGGTTCCATGTGCTACATGTCTGGTTCCGTCGAGATGGAAAATACATATACCCCTGAACAAGAAGTTGGAGTTTTGCAGTGGATTTTGGGCAAGAGTGTAAGCAGCGTAGTTCTTCGGAATACTGGACAGAACGATGGATTTGTGGGTATTGCTGCACCTTATTTGGCTAGGATTCTCCCGGTTAGTGATTTTATCTCTCCATGTTGATATAATTGTCTTCCATATCAACCTTAATGTATCGCCTGGTTCAATTCTTGAGTGTTTTAGTGAACTTCGGTTATTTTGTTTCCCTGTAGATCGATTTGGCAATGTTTGGAGGTGAGATCTTATGCCAGGTAGAGTCTCTGTTCCTAAATGTGGACGGTTAATCTCAGATTCTTCCTCATTCAGATCAAGCTTTTATACAGTTGCATGAGACCTTTTCTTCTTGTTTTGTAGCCAGATGCATTCCTTTGTTCCGTCAATGATGTGAAGGTTGTCAACTCCGTTGATCAGAGGGCAAGAAACATCGTTGCCGCTGGTGCAGAGGTAAGAGGAACAACAAATTGCATAGGCTTGTAGAGACATATTTCTTTGTAGATTTCTATTGTGGGAAATACTTGGATATGAATGTGCCTTCCAAAAGTTAAGAGATTACCCAATTCTCCGTTTTTCTACTTCTCTATTCTACATTTATATTGGTATCTACTACTTACCAATCCCACAAATCATTGCTCTGGCTCTACTCATTGTTAGTATTGTTGTTGTAGGGATTCCTGAGACAACGCCTATCTGGACAAGGTCTTGCTTTTATACTCGCAGGTGGCTCAGGTGAGGTTTAATCACAACAAAAATGATGTTCCTGTTTAGGCCGCATCCCCAAAAAATACTGACATTACCATCCCAAAACATGTTAGTTGTACAAAAAATCCTGGAGGTAGGAGAAGTTCTCACCATTGACGTGTCTTGCATCGCTGCTCTCACTCCCTCAATTGATGTCCAAATCAAATACAATGCTCCTCTGAGACGAGCAGTATTCGGGGTACATTCGTTTACACTCTCCCTCACAATCATAAAATTTGTTTTAAATGAGAAGAAGATTCAGGTTTTTGTTTTGTTCCTTCTCGTTATCTGACCTTCTCTGTGCAATCAATCCGAAAGGGTGATAACGTAGTAATGGCGACTCTAACGGGACCAGGGATAGTGTTCATCCAAAGTTTACCGTTCCATCGGCTCTCGCAGCGTATCGCAAGGTAAAAGAAAACCAACAACCCCAAATCTCGTTTTGGTGGGTTTGTCGTGTAACAAGAAAATCATTTAAAGTGTGTGGCTGGTTTTGTGACAGGTCGGTGACGTCACCAAACATGAGAGAAAATCCAAGATTGTTGATACAGATAGCGATATTTGCGTTCCTTGCATACGTTGTGATACTATCTTCGTTGATCTTGACCGAAGTTTGAAAGCAGAAAGAGGGAATTGTGGTGCTTTTCTCCGACCAACAAACTAACGATGTAATAGTTCACTTAGCCTCGTCGGGTTTGGATTTTGGATAGAATGAAATGATATATACGCTCACCATTTTTCTTTTTTTAATTACTATTAGTGAGTTTTCAGGCACATGTGTTTTGCCTAGTTACAAGATCAAATAACCTTTTCATTTAGTAACTAGCACTTTAAAAAAACCGGTGACCTCTTACACCTGAGTTAACATGAATTTAAGTGGGTTAGCTCTGTTTTACACAAAAACTTATGGTTACTTGAACGCCACAAAATGTCGGTGCATTGTTCATCACTTTTTCTCGGTAATTTTCTCAATTTTTCTGAAACTTTTACAAGTTTTAAAGCTTTCACACCGTGTCGAACAGATTTTTGGAAACTTAAGAAAATTGTTGTTTAAATAATACTCCATCTTCCTTCTAAACATCTTTTAACTATAACATGAACTATTTGCAGTAATATAACCATGATTCTAATACGATAAACAAACATTTTAACAAATTTTCGTAACAATTTGAAATTTTAACAATTTTAGGAAAAGAAAATTGTTACAAGTGTTCAGAAATTTTAACGTATTTTTTTTATAATAATTATCAAACTATGTGAAATTTGATCAATAAAATCTAGTTCTTAAGTAATACATAGTTGTCCATATTTTCTCCATTTGTCATGAACTTTCAGGTATGTTTATGAAATTTAATAGATTATCGTGAATGTTGTTGACAAAAGAAAAATCGATACTCATCATCCTTTATAAAAAAGAAAAGAAAGCTCAACACTCATGAATTATACGGTTAATGCAGTCATCGTGAAGTTGCTCAACTCCCAGGATACGCATACGGAGATTCATGCAATTGTTAACGATATACGCACTATTGCGTTATCTTTCTCTTCAATTTCCTTTCATTTTATTCCACGTACGGCTAATAGCAGAACCGACTTGATTGCTAAAGGTGTTTTTACGAGCCCTTGTGAACGTTTGATTTATTGAAATGAAATGAAAGTTTGACCAAAAAAAGATAAGAATAATTCTTAAACATTCTTACGCGCATAGTTTCTCAAATCACAGAAATGTTGTAGGATAAGTTATATTTGAAACGTTACAACAAAACATTGTAAAACTTAGTTCGCACTGTAAATTCACTGATGTCATCTTAGATTAGATGGATAAATAAACCAAGAACAAGCGTTGTCCTCAAACAAAAGCTGGACTAGAAAAAAAAAGGTTCCGAAATCGAATTCCATTACAAAAAAAAAGGAAAGCATTCGATGACAAAAAAGCTCTCTTATTTGTTCGTTACAGCAAAATAAGAAGATTCTTATTTTAATTTTTTCTGCCTTGAAGCAATTATACAAAAAAAAAAAAAAAAAATTTTGAAAATCAAGCTCGAGATCTCTCTCCCTTTCCGCGTTTTGAGTATCGTTGTTTATCATCACTCACATCACTAATCACCACTGGTGGAGATCGCTCGTACCTCGATGGCTTCCTCTTGAAATGCCTATCTTCGTCGCTAGATTCATAATCTGCTACTTCGATTTCCTTCCGACTGTGACGGTGGATCGATGTTCCGACGGCGACGGCGGCAGGGACAGTCGGATCCGCCACGGAAGCAGAAGTAGACGAAGATACCTTTCGTCGTTTGCTAGAAGATTCTTCCTCCGGAAAGCTTATCCGAGCGAATACGCTCGACTTGTGACTATTATCGATATCTGATTTACTTGCAGCAGCGGGTGGCTCCGACGACGGAGGTTCCGATCGCTTACGGTGGTGATGCTGGTTGCGTTCCGAATCGCGGTGGTGACGTTGGTCTCGGCTTCTATCTTCATCGCGACGGTCTCGAGTGCGGTGGTCGTGTTCACGGTCTAGGTCTTGGTGACGGGACGACCTTTCACGGTCGCGTTGCCGATCGCGTTCGTCAGGATAACGCTCGGATTTTCTCTTCGAGTCGCGTGACGGAGAGTTGATCTTACGCGGTGGTGGATGCTCCGGAGATAATCTCTCCGGTCGTCTACGGCGGTCGTAGTCCGGATTCGGTGGCGGAGGTGCTGGTCGCGCTGCGAACTGAGAAACCAGAACCAGTATTAGCCCAATTAAAAAGAATAAATATATTATACGAGCAAGTGATATTGGACCATCCGGCCCACAATCAACAAGCAATTGGGCCTTAAAGTCCAACTTTTTTAATAAGGATTCTTTTTTAATTTTTTTGGCCATCTACCATTCTAAGTTATTTTTATTTTAGGGTTCAAACTGCAAATTCTCTAGTTTCTGATAAAGCCAAGTTCCGACTTTAACTAAGTTTTTAATGTTTCAGTAAATTACATTTACAACCAATATCTTTTCCACTTGTTCATAAAAACCCATTAATTCACTAGGTTTTAAAAGTTTTTTTTGTGGTGTAAATAAGCAAATGGGGAGGAATTGGAGCCATTTTCTGAATAATATAATTAATATAAAACCAATAGTAAATGCAGAAAGCGAGGCACTAGTAAACAAAAGGAAACATACAGATTTATTAGGGTTGATGGATGATGCAGAGGCTGAAGTTCCATTGTTCATCATCATTCTGCTATTCTCTCCATCCCTAAACATCTTCCCACTGTTTACACACAAACAATGTTTAGGTTAATAGCATATCCTTGTCTAAATGTAATCAAACAGAGTTACAATGTTTTTAATGTTTTTTTTTTTTTATTTACCCTTCAGTTCGTCTCTCGTTGTCGCGTTTCCTTAACATCTCAGCTTTCCGGGCTTCGGCTTCGTCTCTGCCCATCATGGCACGTTGGAGATTCATACGGTTTCCCAACTCCGCTAGGTCCCTGCATTCACACAAAGGGGTCCATCATGAGATTACTAAGAAGGCTCTACGCTTTTTTGATAGAGCATTGAGTGAGAGTGTTTGTTGTAGAGTACCTATGAGGTGGTGGTATATTAGGGAATCCAAAACCTTGTGCAACAAATGGATCAGGATGCATCATGTTCATACCCCCAGCAAATGCCATGTCCATCGGGTTTAATCCGTAACCCATAAAAGGAGGCATCGCGCCTGGAAAAGGGCCTGCAAATCCATTGAAGCCGGGATGAAAGCCGTTGAAGCCAGGTTGAACGCCGTTAAAGCCAGGTTGAACGCCGTTGAAGCCGGGTTGCATGCCGTTGAAGTACTGGGGACCTGGACCCATTTGCATCATATAGTCAGGGCCTGCTAGATCCGGCCCATGATTCCATTGCATATCTACAACAAATCACAAAAGCAAAGGACTCGTTACACCTTAAACTTGGAACTTGGAAGAATGAACATGACCGGGCCTTTCAGCATTAGAAAGAAAGGTTACCAGCTCCAGGCACTCGGGGTTTCTTTTTCTTCTTTTTTCCTGGCTCTCCAGCAGCAACCTGCTGTTGCTGCTGCACCTCTTCCTTGGGAGTTTGCGTATTCAACTTTGAGACTGTTGCTTCTTTCACAGACACGGAACCTTGAGTGCTCTCACACGCATCGACTGGCTTTTCCACTTTATCTTCTGCAGATGCCCGAGGGGCACTTGTGATCTCTGCAGTTTCCATTGGCAGCTTTACGGTCGAAGCATCGTTGTTGTTACTATGAGCTAGTTTCTTCTCGCCTTTAGATGCAGCAGATGTAGTAGGAGATAGAGCCTTGGGAGGTGGACAGCGTGCAGACTCCAAATCTATATTACGTCAATGATAATTTAGCAGTGATGGCTGATCAAAACCAAGTTAAAAACACACATGAATTAAGATAATGACATACCTGGGATATGGCCCACACTGCCGGCGTTATCAGTACTATCGTTTCCAGCTTCCAAAATACGGTTTATAGTATCCCTGAGGGTCTTGTTTGGTAGAAGATCGTCAGCAAGTACATCAGTTGCTCCACAAACACACCTCGACTTTGCAATAATATGATCTCTGATACCTGAATCGCATATAATCGAAGTGAAACAGGATACTTATGTTGAGTTGGAACTGGTAACAGTAAGCAGAAGGTTTTTGTACAACAGCAAAAAGGCATCGGAAGAACTTACACTTGTCACAGAAGCTCTTGAAACAACATTTGCTTGTAAGCGCAGCATCTTTCATTACTTCTTTGCATAATGGGCATTTTAGCTCAGGTGGAAGTTCTCCTACAGAGCGTGTTGTTGATGGCAATCCTTCCATTTCCCTCTCAAAAGCATCCCTGAATTTGTTGAAGACACAACAATCATTTACATTATAATCAATTTATGAGACAACGTACCAAACAGTAACATCCCCATACAAACTCAGCACAACTTACTCATTTGGTTTCAGGACTGCAACTGCGCCATTGGGCAAGGAATAAGAACCCTCTGGCGTTGCCATCAACATGGACTTGGGGATACCAGTAGCTGGTTTAACTCTCTTAACATTATAGTCCGGGTCACCATTTGTGGGGCAATGCTGGATGAAATGTCCTGAGACAGTAAATAAAATGCTCTCAACACATTTTATCTTATGCTATATATCTATATACAAAAGTGTAAGCAAAATAAAGATTTTCCAAAGCTGACATACCAGGGACATTGCAGCGATGGCAAACATATCCGGGAGGTGGCGTTTTCCTTTCCATTCCTATCCAAGCAAACAAAACCAAACTCAGTGTCTTACAATTTGATGCAAATAAAATAAACAAAAGTTAATGAAGACGTTCTAGAATTCACCGAAAACAAAGAAACTCAAAGAATAAAAGTAAGTATAAATTACCAAAACCACGTCCACCCATCCTTCCACTCATACCCCTTCCGTAACCTCTCCCAGCCCCAAAATTATCTGGACCTTGTCTGTTACATCGAAAGAAAAAAAAAATAAGAGGGTTTTTAAAACGTCTAAAACAAAATTCAATATTTTTACGTCCACCATTGGTGAAAGATAGCTTACCGCTGCCAGTCAAGTCCCGAAGCGTCAATCAACGCCTGAATTTTGCTTTCTTCGTCTACTTTCTCGTCAGCGGGTGCAAGCACAGGACATGGATTGTTATGCTGGGCAACTTGGGCATCAGGAATGGAGTATAAATCTTTCCCGAACTCGTCCCACTCATCTTCAGGCTAGAAGGTGAAAATGGTGATAATGAGTACTTTTTTAGTTGAAGAAAATTGGTTGCAGCCAACGCAAACAGAAGCTGAGAATTGTTCAACATAATCAACTTACATATTTCGCTGCTGATGTATCGGCAACCGGGAAATCGCTGATTTCAGCCTGAACGTTTTCCACTTTACTATCCATTCTAGGCCTGCAATGTTCAGATAATTGCATTATTTAGCATTAAAATCCAGCTGTTTCTTCAAACCAATAGCCACACTTTGAGCTTATGTTGAGCTAAATATCTTTTGCTCAGCTTAAGATAAAATAACTAAATAACTAGACCAAGCAGATGGAAATCAAAGGTCTGAGAAAGTACTCTTGTGCAGTAATAACTGTGATGCGAGGGCGTCCTGGGACTCGACGAATTAGGACAGATGTATTCTTTGGTAATAACATTGCTTCATCCAGATATTCTGAAAAATTCAAAACAGAGAACATATAAAGGCCACAGAGAACAAACAAAGTATACCAAGTTTCTTGAGAAATTTTATAAATCAGATCAGACTCCTACAGACTCTTTCCTAATAGTTCAAACAGGTAAGCAATCAATACATAATTTAACCTAGTAAATAATCATAGTTAACTCAAAGAAGGAACATCATATAAAATCAAGTTGATTGTGTCACAGGTGCAACCATATCGACTTTCTACCAAAGCAGCTAAAGCAAAACAGCAGCACAACACTTGATTAGGCAACAGCTCAATGGCAACAAACAACACCAAGTTCGAAAAGGCATACATAAAATCCAAAATTTGGCAGAATCCATACATCAGAAGCTGATATTGATCACCAAGAGACAAGATTCACGTAGCAAACACACGACAAAATGCGACATAGAATACAAACCTTCGTTAGTTTGGGCATTGGAGACGACAATATCACGGTCTTTACCACTGCCCAAATGCTTAGTTTGGGAAATTTTGTCTTTGAGAATACCGACTGATATAAAGGGACCATCCATGGCGATGGTATCATAATCCCTTGCACTCTTAAACTTGTAATAAATTGCCATTGAAAATTTATCTGATAATAAAGCAAATACATATGTATTACTAATTGGTAAAGATTATAATGACACGACGAGCTCAAAACACAAAGCTACTATTTTGAAAACCCTAATCGAGGCCTTCGGTTAAAAAGAAAAAAAAAAAATCGAGGCCAAAGATTTGATTTCCAAAACAAAAAGGTAAATACAAGCAAAAACCTAAAATTTCAATTTATTACTTCGCTGATTCGACTTCACAGACGAAACCTCCACGCGTGCAGCAAAACCGCACCGAATCTACAAATCCAGGAGAAGTCCCAGCAGATTCAGGCACGAGAACGGCCGTGTTGAATCAAATCGAGTAGTAGATCGCAGGGGGAAAAGCTGTGATTGCGCCGCAGATGTCTCCAAACCTCCTCCGAAGATCGTCGCAGCTCGAACCGAGAACCGTCGCTACAAATCGGACGACTGCCTTCAGTCCATAAGATCCGGGAGCTCCAAGCACCGATTCCAGTAGAAAAAGGAATCGAAATCGAGAGACCGTCGATTAAAATCCGGGGGAGATTGAAATCGATCTACAGAACCATAATAGAAATCGAGCTGTGCGGTGTCTTCTTGACGAGAAGCAGATAGATCGATGTTGTGAAATCTAGGGTTTGGACAGAGAAGCTATCTCTACCTCTATCTCTCTCGTATGGTATTTGTATCTCTCAAGAAGTTTTTCTTTAGCGTAAATTAAAGAAAAGAGACACCTCGGCTCAAATCAATCTCATATGTTATCTATAGTGGGAATATAAACAGAAACGGGAAACACGGTTTTTTCCCTTAAAAAATCTGAAGCCCAAGATTGGCCCAACTTCGTTTAGCGTTTCAATAATTATATATATAGGGAATGTATGCCCCTCTACTTCTCGAAGGTTAAACCCTAAACAAGGAGGAATCCTTGAAACAATTGAGATATCGAATCTTCCAAGGGATTTAGTGGAAGAGATTTTCTCAAAGCTTCCGGTTACATCTGTGAGAGCAGTGCGATTAACTTGCAAAAACTGGAACACTATATCTAAAACTCGGAGCTCTGCAGAGAAACACATTAACGTCGTTAGTAAAGATTCTGCAACAGTGATCATGGTGGAGGGTAACAAGGTTTATCTGATGGGAGTCAATCTCAGTGGAATCCACAACAACGTTTATCCATCTATAAAGCCTCAAGGTAAACTTACTGCGTATTACAACAACAATGATTTAGAATCAGCCGTCATATATCGAGTTTTTCACTGCGATGGTTTGTTGTTGTTATTCGTCGAGAAAGACTTCAACAAGAGACTTGTGGTTTGGAACCCATACTGGGGGCAACATAAGTGGATCCAACCCAAAAGTTCTTACTGTATTACAGACACTTACTATATCGGATACGAGAAGAAGAACAAATCTTGTCCTAGTCGCAACCACAAAATCTTGAGGAGTCTTACGGATGGTTATGGCGTCAACCGAATTAGTGAGCACGAAATCTACGATTTTAGTTCTAATTCATGGAGGGTTCTTGATATCACTCCACCAGATTCGGATATCTTGTTTTATGAAGACGTGTCTCTCAAGGGAAATACTTACAGAATCGGAGTGGCGGCTAAACAACAAGATAATGTAGGAACAAGTAAGAAAAAGTTCTTAATATGTTTTGATTTTACAAAAGAGAGATTAGGGCCGCATCTGCCTCTGCCGTTTGACTCTTATATCTCAGATATCGTGTCTCTGTCTAGCGTTAGAGAAAAACAGCTTGCGGTGTCATTTCAACAACGTAATAGATTTGAGATGGAGATATGGGTTACAAGTAAGATTAAGCCCGAAACAGCGTCGTGGACCAAGTCTTTGGCAGTGGACACCGTTGATATTTCTCGGTTCCGCATTGCCTATAAGGGTTTCTTCATTGATGAGGATAAGAAAGTCGTCGTGACTTTTGATAGAGACGAAAATGAAGCTCGAAACGTAGCTCACATCATTGGAGAAGATGGATGCTTTAGAAAAGTGGATCTCGGAGAAGCTACAAACACATCTTGTTGGCCACTTGTTTGTTTTTATGTTCCAAGTTTAGTGGATATCTAACAATCTCTTTGCTAACTTGTGGTTGATTTAGTCATTACATTTTGTCGCTCGGATGTTTACCTATTAGTTATCTCAAACATGGGTTTTAATTTGTTCTCCAAAAAAAAAAAAAAAAAAAAAAAAAAATGGGTTTTAAAAAATTCCTTTAAATTTTTTTAAA
>JAHZTW010000002.1:33910018-34078516 GCA_020283515.1 Alliaria petiolata | reverse complement strand
CCCTGAAAGGAATAGAATTTTCTACTCAGGCAGTTGCTGCTCCACCAATTAATGTCTCCCCAAGACTAGCTCCGTTAGCAAAACCACAATTCATAGCCAGATTCTATCAAGAATTGTATCAATGAGCAGACTTTCCTTTTGGCAGATTCTATCGGGTAACTTCTTGAAAGGTTATGGAAAGGATGTAATCAACATCCACCATGGTCTCTTGCCATCATTCAAGGGCGGATATCCTGCGAAACAGGTCTTTTGGTTTTGTCATAGTTCTGACTTGTCTTAACTGGCTATATGGTTTGGTCTCTTTGTTCTGTGTTTCTTAGTATTCTTCTTGATTCTTTTTGCAGGCGTTTGATGCAGGTGTGAAGCTAATTGGAGCAACGAGCCACTTTGTTACAGAGGAACTTGATGCAGGGCCTATCATTGAACAAATGGTAACTTGTCTACTATTTAGTTAGTACCTTCTGAGGATACGTCAATGATCTTGGGTGTTTTGTCAATTAATCTTTCTGAATTTTGATATTTTTCTCAGGTTGATAGTGTTTTCCACCGGGATAATCTGAGGAGCTTTGTCCAGAAATCTGAGGATCTTGAGAAAAAATGCCTCACAAAAGCTATAAAATCATACTGCGAACTACGGGTAGTACCTTATGGAACAAACAAGACAGTTGTATTCTAAAAAAGCAAGCAAGGACTACGATTCTCATCTGATTTTTTTTGTATGAACAACTCAAGAGGTTATAACAATTCTCTGGAAGATTTCTGATTCATTTGCAGTATTTGCGAAACTGTGAATATGACGTATTTACAGAATTCTCTATCGCATACGATGGCTGAGGCTAAGAGATTCGAGAGAGCATTTAGCAGCCTCGAGACAAGTTACTTGTCGGAGAGTAGACTGAATCCCAGCAACCCATCTCTGCTTCTGAATCTTACTCTTGCATTTGAACTCCAAAAGACCCTGACCAGTTTTCAGACCAAAATAGACTTCTTCTGAGTTCTCCCTCTCTTTCCTGTAAGGCCATGCAGATATCTCGTCGCAGACTCCATAAACAACACCTTCAAAAGGAACAAGAAGCCTCAGACTTCCGTGTTTCAAGTAATTTCCCTAACTCTTGAAAGAATAGAAAATGCTTACATTTTATCTTCTTGGAGAATGCCCCTCCAACGTGTTTCCTTTTGAGTTTGATCATGACCTGAGAAAATCATAGAGCTCTCAGGCTTAAGTTGGTATTAGGTGTTAACCAAATTTAACTGAGTAACTAACGATGAAATCCAGAGTCTGCTCAAATACCTGAGACTTCTTGTTGATATAGACACAAACTCGCTTAATCCGCTGTCCTCCTGCTGAGAATGTTCAGTATAAGCATCTTAACTAGTGGAATCAATCTTGACTCAGGTAGAGTTAGAGAAGAAGATGCTTACCATTTCGCGCACATTGCACCAGTTCGCCCTCTAATGGAAGATTTGGTTCATCCAATCCAAACTGACAATTCGAAGGCCAATAAGAGTAGTCAGAGAAGCTCCTCTCACAGGGTGTGATAGTCGCATTTTTCCTTGCTTCCTTCGGTTGCCTCACCTTCAGAGCTGCTTCTCCTCTCAAAGCTGGTTCAGTTTTCCACAAAATCATACCAAATACAATCTCACTAACCCAACCAGAGCCTCTAACACCAAATTTTGAACAATAGCTTTACCAGTTGCAGCCGCTGCTGTGAGAGTTATGAGATCTCCAGGGCTGTGGATATCAACGGAAGACCTAACCGCGGAAGCAACACAAGTACGATCAGCACCTGCTTGCTCAGCCATCTCAATGCAGTGCGAAGCCAGTAGCTCGGTGGCTGAGGCTAGAGCCAGCGCCATCATGGATCCTGACGCTTTGCTACAGCTTTCCTCGGAGGTCACAGACGCTAACCCAGCTGCCAGAGCTGCGATGGACACGGCAGAGTGAACATGGGCTTTCTCCACACGCGCTTTATCTTTCTTTTTCGGAATCCTCATGGTGCTTGGCCTGGTATGGTGAAACCACTTTGATAATCTCCCTGATCTACGCATCTCAGCCGAGTTCATGATCTTCCCTGCCTGCAATACCAAGGAATCATCAAGATCAGAATTCAAAAACTGGTGAAAATGTCCCACAAGTGAAAGTCTCTGACTTTAAAGTTATTCTCTTCTTTCATAATTCTGTCAAGGTCGTTAGAACATTAAGCATCAGCAGGAAAGGGATCATACCGTGAGTGGATCCGCAGCAGTATCTTGGAAGAAGACACTAGGAGTGTTCTGGTCAACAGAAAATAGAACTTGGTTTTGTCGCTCGTGTCTCTGTTTCTGCGCTAGAGCTTTGGAGATTTCAGAAGCGGATAGACTCCATGATCTGGACAGAAACTTCATTGGCTCCCTTGGTGTCTGAGGCTGAGGAATCCGAGAGAAAAGCTCTTCAGCTCTCACAAGTCCATCCTCCAACTCTTCCTCCAGATTCTCTGATCCGAATAATGATGAAGAAGTATCATTCCAATCTGAATAAAACCCACCTTCCATTTTCTCCTTTGATTTGCAGAAAACCAAGATGACGGAAGAAGTTTTTTTATTGTTGACTCAAGTTTGTAAAAGAGAAGGACATAACAGATCACCAAATAAGCAAAAAGACTCTTTTCTTTGTTAACTTGGAATTGTTCAAATCCAATCAGAAAATATTAAGTAAATCAATGAAGTTTCCATGTTCTGATATATACTATATAAATAAGGAGAAAGAGAGGTAATAGACAGAGGGAACACAAATCGAAGTAATTGTGCTTTGAGCACAGTCCACAAATTCAGGAAATGTCTCATCCAAAGGGCACAAAAATGTAGATTAGAGAAATCGTGGGACTCGTAATTTCAATAATTAAGACAAGTAGCAAGATATCATGGAGACATTTGCATTGGTTTTAGAGCCATAAGCTGCTCTTGTGTCTTGTCTTTTTGAGTCCGAGAAGATTTGACCGGACAACTTTAACAGAGTTCGTGACTGTACCGACCAGTTTCTTTCTGTTATAATTGTAATCACACAAAACCATACCACTTTTCGTTTTTCTATAAAGATACTCCCCACGAGTTCAATAGTGTTACAGACTCACAGGTGATTCGAATACCCATTGGCTATTAGTTTTGTTTATTCCTTTTCTATATTTCTGTTATTAAAATTTACATATTTATGGATTAATCACGTAAATAAGAAAATCAATAGTCCATTGTATGGTTCTACAAAAAAATAAAAATGTTTCTTTTTAAATAATTTGGATTTCGTAAATAGTTATAATAAATGGAAATAGTATATCATTTTGTTCATGTTTTCATGTTTTCATGTTTGTTGTTCTGCTACTTTTTGCCATTTGAAATGTTTAATAAAAGTGTCACAAGATAAAGTGGAATATATACACTTTCTTATTATTAACAAGACATGACTTTGTTTCTCTACATACGATCTTGGAAGAAACTGAACACAACATACACACGCAAACAAAACATCAAACCAACCAACAGGCAAACATCAAGCAATATCACAAACCCGGTTGATTAAACTCGGATCTCGCGGGTTTCTACAGCTTGGTAAGAACCGATGAACACGTCGCCGTAGATGAGTCCTGCAAGTGCACCACCAACGAGTGGACCCACCCAGTAGATCCAGATTTGTGACAAGTCTCCACTGACAACAGCTGGTCCGAACGACCTTGCTGGGTTCATGGAGCCACCGCTGAATGGACCAGCAGCGAGGATGTTGGCACCAACGATGAAACCGATAGCGATCGGAGCGATGGTTCCGAGCGATCCTTTCTTTGGATCAGCCGCTGTGGCGTAAACGGTGTATACCAAAGCAAACGTCACAACAATCTCCATCACGATGCCTTCGACCGCTCCTAAACCGGCTCCGACTCCGTGGGTTGGTACGCTCTGTAGCAAACCGGGTAAACAAAAACTCATGTAGCAACCAGCTTCGTACCCTTTAACCGTTTTATTGCCACGTCATAATATTTTTGTCATGTCAAATACATAGTGCTAGTGACTGTATAAGCATTTAAATCAACTACCAAACCGAATTAAACCGAACCAATATTCCGTAAAAAAACCTAAAAACCTGAAATTTATGATTCAAAGCGACGCGAACCGGAAAACGTAAATAAAATTTTATGGGGTCATATTCTACCTAATTAAACCGAACCAAAAACAGAACGAACCAAACAGACAAACAATTCTGTAAAAAAAAAATCTTCTAATAACCTAAAATGATCCAAATCTAATCCAACAAACAAAACAAAACTAAATAACCTAAAAGTGATCCAAACCGAATCGAACCGGAAAAAACAAGAATAACCAGTTCTGCGCTAGTAGTACGTCTGTACGTACCTCGCCATTGGTAACGAAGACAAGGAGAAGGCAAGCAACTATGGAGCCAAGACACTGAGCGATCCAATAGAAGAAACCTGTGATCAGTGTTATGTTTCCGCCAACGGCAAGACCGAGAGTCACTGCAGGGTTAAGGTGGCCACCAGAGATGTTGGCGGCAATCGCAACTCCAACGAACAAGGCGAACGCGTGAGCCACCGCAATCGCCACAAGACCAGCTGGGTCCAAGGCTGCATCTGAGGTTAGCTTGCCAAACGCAATCGCTGAGCCAACGCCAGCGAATACGAAGAGAAGAGTTGCGATAAACTCAGACAAGTAAGCCTTTAGAGATGCGACACTGAATGAGTCACCCAAACTTCCAACTTCGATCTTCACCATTTTTTTTACCCGAAGACTTTTGCTTTTGGTTGGTTTTGGTTTTGGCTTTGTTAGCTCTTTTTCTTTCTTTCTATTGTTTGGGTTTGTATGGGCTCTAGTTTATATAGCGAACAACAAATGACGAAGATGGGATCCATATTACGTGGCGGAGCATTATTGGATGCCGCCCAAACCGTCTCTTATTTGATTAATTGAAGGTTAGCAATATTAAAGATGATAAATGACAACTATAATGGAGTTTAATAACATTTGTGGATAAGAATCTTCTGTTGGCATTTTGATATATTCCGCATTTAAATTAATGTTGTGTCACACCAATAATGATAATGGTCTTATTCTATTTACTATTTGTTATTGTTAATTTTTTGGATTAGATAAGTAGGATAGTTCTAAAATATTAGTAGGGATTATAAGTTAAATCCAATTTGTTCCCTTTTTTATAGTTGGTGGATTTGGAATATTTATACAAAAAGATTAACGAAAACGAAAATCGAGTTTAACTAGCTGTGATTATAACTTACTCACAAAACTAACATTAGATTGTATATATTTTTTTTGCATAGCTCAAGATTATATTTTTGCATATCTATAAACATTTTGAAATGGTTTTCCAACGTTTAGATCAATAGTTAAAACAATAATAATTAATCAAAAACCCGTTTTCAAAAAAAAAAAATTCAAAAAAAAAAAAATATATAAATAAATTTGAAGTATGTCAGATTTAGAAACATTGATCCTAATTCGCTTAAGCTAATTTATATGTGTCATCAAGCTTATGACAAAAAATTACTTAAATTTTGATGTTAATTAAATAGTTTAAATAGTTTTTTTAGAATTAAGAAAGAGAGTACTTTCTCTTAAATGGAAAGTGCTCCATGATGATGGCAAGGTTTTCTTTTTGAGCCGACTTTTGTTTTATTTTATCCGTCCCACCTTATACTTAGACAAATATTCAATAATTAGACAAAAATTGAAAGGTGGTTAATCCACATGCCGCCAGCTCCTGAGCCAGGATCAATAATTTAGTGAAAAAGGTATAGAGAGGGGATACCATTAGTTATTTATCGCAGGGAATGGAAGAAGTGTACTTTTTGTATAGTCAGCACTTTGGCTGACACGTATTGTTCCTCTCGGTCTCTCACTAAATTGCTACATCGAAGACCTCAGCAACTTTTTAGATGATGTAGCTTTTTAATTTTTGGGTCTAAGCCAATTTATTGTTTAATGGATTCTCTGTTCTCTGTTAGGTTTGTTCACTATCTACTGTTTTTTTTGGGGGACAAAATTCACTATCTATTGTTAAGACAAACATTTTTACATAATATTTTACATAGGCATACTTTCACTATCTATTGTTAAGACAACAATTTTTACATAGGCATACTATAGGACAGACCTACATAGAGTATTTTCATATGTCTACGTTTTTTCAACGAAAACCTCTTGACTACCTATTTCTTATTAATGTAATAATTTTTTTTGTCTACGATTTCACCAAAACACAAGTAACTACAACCAATATCGGAATCGATATAACCATATCTTCGACATTTCGTTATATCTATTACAAGTAAGCACTGCCATGACAAATATAAAAACCTCCATGACTACAAAGTACAAACTAACCGCTCGCCGCAGATATAACAATTCTCTTTTATAAATCTCCATTAGTTTCCATTCTTTCGTATGGTTTACTCCCACAAATCTAGTAGAAGGAATATAATGATAAAAAAAAAACAATTCCAATATTTGTGCATTTTGGCCCGTCAACCAAATTGTCTTTAATCATCGTCAATGCTTTTCATCATCTTTTGTACCGGCTAAAGTGTGATACGACTCGTAATTACCATCTGCATCAGAATTGCCTGGCAGAGATCTGGTTGGAGTGTGAAGCAGCTCTTCCCCTCTAGACTCACAAACGTCTTTCATAC
Source organism: Alliaria petiolata (assembly GCA_020283515.1). NCBI lineage: Eukaryota > Viridiplantae > Streptophyta > Magnoliopsida > Brassicales > Brassicaceae > Alliaria > Alliaria petiolata. The sequence continues at coordinate 34,071,830 of JAHZTW010000002.1, read as the reverse complement.
AAGTCGGACAGACTCTGCATCGAGAATATATATATATATTAAATTAATTCAGACAATGAATGAGGTGAAAAGTTTTTTCTATTACCTGTTGATTTCCTTAAGCCAAGAATCCACACAAGACGTATTGTAAAAATGATTGCAAGGCAATGTCGTGATTCTCTCTCCTTCTTTTTACCGTGAGCAGCATATGTCACAAGATGAAGCATCCTCCTCAGTTTGTGATGTATGAAGTCTTTCAGGTAAACCCTTGACAACTTCAACAAGTTGGGGGAATTTGAAAGTCTTGTGTAGGAGATCCGGTTGGGGTGTGAAATGATTCGTCATCACCATCTGAACATGGACCTATCATCATGAAAAATTTCTCGATTATAATTATCACATAGTTTCATTGCTAACGGTATAACTCGTAAGTCAGATAAATAGCAAAAGTGAACAATAACTAAAAAATTGTTAGTAGAATGAACTAAACTGGATGAAATTTTCGTACAATAATTGTAAAACGCTAGAAAGCTACTTTTAATAGATTAATCACTTTTTGTTATATTTTTAATACGCTAATTGTATATAGGGAAATCACTTTTCAGAAATGTGGAAACATGAAAATTTGATGAGTAGTATGAATGGTAAAAATAGCAAAATTATGTTTTAAAAACATAAAAAAATTACATACCATTCAAGCTCTAAGTATATTATGTGATTAAGGAAATTAGTTTCGAAATCTTGAGAGAATTTTCAATTTCATTCCCCCAAAAAATTGATCAATCACAAAAAAAAAACCAGAATGGAATTGTCTCCTTTAATCTCGGACACTAATTTCTCAAAACCTTTGTTTCCATAAATGCCAAATACGATCAATTTCACTCCGGTTAACTTACCAAAATCTCTCATCCCATTACTAAAACCTCTAATCGATTCGAAACTGAAATCCTAAAATCTTTCATAATTAGTTCATGCGTTCGTTATCAAACCAAGCAGCCGAGTGCTCTTGTCCAGGTTCTTCATCTTCTAACTCCAGAAACAACGCATAATCCTCGCCAGCTTTACGACTTTCAATTTCATCACCTTCCTCTTGCAATTGTCCGATCAAATGTCCAAGCTGATCCAAAACATTATCAGATATTGGATTCAACATTGTCTTTACTTTGGTTACTTTTTCAGAGTTTTCTAGGGTTTGGTTCTTGAAAATGCTCAAAATCTCGTCTACTGCACCACTAACCACAGTCAGAGGCTGTCCACCCAATTCTTCTTGAATTATGCTAAACTAATTATTAGATTAAGGATAATCTCATAGTTAGTGTTTCTTTTTACCAATACAATGATTTTCTCGACGATTGATTTGTGGAAAGAACAAACATTTGATTCAATACAGTGATTTTTTCGACGATTGGTTTGTGGAAAGAACAAAAAAAAAATCTCCGACTTACTCACGACTCACATCTTCACTGAGCAAGTGTCCTTGGTCGATTAGATCTAGGAATCGATTTTTTCTGTCTCCTCTTTAAAAGCGTTTGAGCTTCAACTTCTACAATGTAGCTTATAAGAGAGAGAGAGAGAGATTGTAAAATCAATAATGTTTCCAACTAAAGCTGAATCATCGAAAGGCAAAGAGCCAGATGCAAAGTTGCAAATGTAAGAGTAATGAATCTTATATCTCCTAGCCACAGTAATAAAGTTTTGCAAAAGAAAATGTGGACGAACCCTTATGCTTTATACATGTGGAAGGAATCCATTGAATATGATCTACGTGTAAAAGAGACATCCATTGAAGAGGGACACTTCAAGCAAAACTGTCCAAAGAAAAAACTCCACTGATACAAGTGTTTGTGGGAAGTAACACATTCAATTATTCACTATATTTTGCTTCCAGTTATATGTTTTCAATGTCTTCGATATGTGACCCTATTATGTACTATATTTGCTCCCTGTAATATGCCCTGGAAAACACAAGAGAAAGCAGATTGATCAAAAACTTGGCACATATCCAAGATCATATGGTTACACAAAGATATAAGAACAGGGTTCATACCAAATTGCTTGTAATCTTCTGGTCACTACTCTTCATCATCTTTTGTATCGGTCGGAGTGTGATAGGCCTCATCATTATCATCTGATTATCTGAAACAGAAATGTCTGACAGAGATCCGGGTGGAGTGTGAAACACCTCTTCAAACACCTCTTAATATTATTTACCACCAAAATCGTAAAATTACTAAAATATATAATAACAATGTAAATATTTTTTTCAAAATAGTTGCTTTATTTTTTAGTATTATTATTTATACATTCAACGGTTTAGATAAAACAAATAGCTTAGATTCAACAACAGATGCATCATGACAAGATGTGAGAGTTTAAAATTTCAAAAAAGTATGAAAATTGTTGAAACTGAAGAGAAAAATGAAAATTAGTACTAATGAAACACTGATACTGATAAAAGATGTACGTTTTTTTTTTGGAACTAATAAAAGATGTACGTTTGTTTTCAAGATCAATCTGTTTCTTTTCTTCCATCCTCTTCACTATTCGATCAACCTAACATATGGTCATAGACTCATATGGATTACAAGAAAAGGATTATCGCTTCCCAAAGTTGTCCACAGATGTTGATTAGCAAAAAAGCTGGAAAGACCACCTTCTGGAATACCAACCAATTGTTAAAAGAAAAGAAAAAGCACTAAATCTAATGCAAAATACAAGATGTCAAAAACAAAAAAAAAAATCTAATGCAAAATACACAAGAAGGCCACCAAAATGCCAACCTGTTTAAAATAGTCATTCAAAAAAGATTGCCGCATGATCATTTGTCCAGTGTTGAGTTTGAAAACACGAAAAACTTTCTCCCTTCATAAACACTGCACCAAATCTACTATATGAAAGCTGAATGACACTCTCTTGGGAATGCCACGCCATCACACAAGAGCATGCCACATGTCTTTTCTTATTTTATTTTATTTTAATTGTTTTATTTAGCGTTAAATGCGGAACCAAACAAAATACTTTTATTCCCTCACATCCGAGGGTATTCGAACCCACAACCTTCTCAATAAAAATCAACAGTCTTATCCATTACGCCATGAGTGCTCTTTGTCAAAGTTTGCGAAGATTACTATAATAATAGTGAAAGATATTAAAAAAAACCATGCTGATCTAATATACCCTAAATTTTAAAAATAACATAACAAAATAAATCAAAAGGAAAATTTATAGAATTAAAAATAAAAAATCTTCAAACGAACACCACCTATAAGTTATCAAATCACTAAATTATATACAACATCTATTGTAATTAATGACAAATAAAATCTTATTCACAAAACGCACAACCAAAAAGAAACATTCAAGTTAAATTCTTTTTTAAGGATTAGTGTTTCACATTATCTTTTCTCACAATGAAGTTAACTCATTTACTTTTGTTTTTATTTTTATTTTCTTAATTGATTACATACTAACACTCATTTATTTATTAAAATATAACTACTCATAAAATTAAATTTTACCTATATAATATATTCTAATTGCAACACGTGTCGAAATCTAACCAATTCACTTACCACGTGTCGTGATCATTTTAATTACTAATTTAAACGCATCCAACTATATATGATAAAAAGATATAGACTAAACATAATTATAAACAATTTCAATTTTCACTTTCTTATTATTTCATAGTAAATTGTGTCTTCTTTTATGTATATAATAAAATGTCTATTATTACGGTATAAAAAATAATATTTTAACATATTCAATACAAAAAATAAATCATTGAAAAAAATAAACAAATAACACATTCACAATCACAAATCATCATCTACTATATAATAGATGAATGAGACTCTCCAGAAGATGACACATCAGTTTCTTTTTATTAGTCAATCATAACTTTATTTTTCCACATGTATAAAGTATATAAGCAATTAATTATTATTTTAAAAACATCAAGTAACATAAATAAAAATTAACATATGTATAATTAGCTATACATAAAAACTATTAAATTTGAATTCAAGTATTTAAAAATTATTGTAAGTAGATGAAATTCAAAATTAATTAAAAAACATACATATATATAAATATTATATAATACATTATTTTAAATATATCATTCTATTTTTTAAGTGATTTAATACTTATTTGTAAATAAATTAGGATAATTAAACTTTGGTACAACTGAAAAAAATTATGATATTGAATAAATTAAGAAGTTAACTACAACATCTAAATCGTAAGACACAATAAAATATTCAATAAAAAGGCGAGAAGATAACCGCTTGGTCGCGACCGCTATCTACACGACCACAAAGCAAAAATTTCTAATGATATTGAAGAAATTAAAAAGTTAACTCCAACCTATAATATCGTAAGACAAAATAATATAATCAATAAAAATCGAGAAGATAACAAATTATATAAAAAATAAAGAGAATAAAAGAAAAATAAAGAAAAAGAAAAATGGATACAAAAATATACAAAATTTTAAAACATGGAAAAATATATGAATTCAATGAAAGATATACAAAAGAAATTTTCAAAATAATAAATTGAAAAAATAAAAATTATTATAATAGTAAGATTTAAACAAATGAAAAGTGTATAAAAATTGAAGAATAAATAAAAATTCGTGAAATCATGTATGAAAGAGATTACACACATCATCAAAAAAAAATAGAAAATCATATTTTAAAAAAAAATATATATAAAATAAATAGTCAAAATATAAATTTAAAACGTATTATTAAAAACTAAAATTAAAATAAAATCTGCGCATCGCGCGGGTTCTCTCTTAGTTGAAATTAAAAGATGAGCAATTTGATAGAACCCAAAATATACGAACATGTCACAGGCAAAAATATGAGAGAGAAACTACAATACAAAATCAGGGCCTAAGCCCATTTATTCAATGGATTCCCAAGTATTTCCCAAACCCAATAGAGTGATATTTATTTTCCGGCTTTTCTCCATCCGTCCGGCGTCCTAAAACCCTATAAAACCTCTGTAGAAGACGACGACGATCAAATCTCACTTTTCAGGCTTCCTCTATCCCTTACAATGGCTTCTACTTGCAATAGATTCATGAGCAGATCCTCCGTCTCGTCTCTCAGATCCGCCATCAGATCTTCGCTCCACAAATCTCCAATTGGCACCGGACCTTCGCCGACTGCTTCCTCCGCCGGGTTTCGAATTCCGTCAAAACCCGCTGCTTCTCCCCGATTCTCCTTCTCCAGGTCTGCTTATAACCAATCGCGTAATTATACATGTTCTGTGTCAAATCCCATGAATCTGCTGCTTCAATTTCGGTCATTTCTCTGATTTATAGTGTTTTCCCCTCATTCTTCGCTTTAGGGATTCGTTTGATGAATTGTGTGGTTACATGTAGGTGTCCATCTGAGCTTGGTTGTGTTCAGTCGCTGTTACCGCTTCACAGCACGGTGGCGGCTGCTCGGCTGACGTCGTGCCTCAGCACAACCTCCAGAAGCAGCCGAGCTCTCTCTCAGGGTACTCTCTGCTGCACCTCTCCCGACCTCTAATACTCTTTTCTGCTTTCTTGCTTGTGAGTAGCTTTTTTTTGCTTCCCTATCTACATTTGATCCCTTTTTTTTTTTGAGTCATTATAGTTTGCAATTTTGTGTGTAGAAATTCTTGATTGCTCTGACCTAATGACTGAGCTCGTATTAAAGTTCGATACTCTTACCTATGGTTTGCACATTATATAGCGTTTTTGGTCTTAGCATTTGGTTTTGTTAGTTAAGACTTATAAAAGAATAATAGCTTCCTAAGATCTTAACATGCGTGGGCATTAGATTGCTGTAAGGAAAGGACCACTTGATGAACTGTTTGATTGCTTATATGAAGTGCTGCAAGCTCTATGATTACTTTATGACTATGCTTCTTCCTTGTTTACGTTAGTTCTTGGCTTTATGACTTTTCTTACTTGGCGAGATAGTTGCATTATGTAGTGTTGATAGATTTACTTGTAGTGTTTGACTCTTAACAAGTAGGAGGACTGACCCTAGTAAAACTTATATAGACTGAGAAAATCAGTTTCTAGAGTTTTGAGCTTCAGTGCCATTGTGTCTGTCTAATTATGAGTACTTGGTTCATGCAGGCACATAATTTCACCGTTACCATGTGGGATCCTTGCATCTTTATCAAGTACGAACCTTTTTTTAGTACTAGTAATCCAAATAAAATATTGGGAAACAAGTTTTTAGGAAAAAAAACCCCTGTAAAACGTGAAATTTGAAGTGGGCAACTTATTAAACCCAATGTTAAGCCGCGTCAGATGACATTGTGTTTCTTGCTTTTTTTTATATATGAATGCCAGTCTAGGAAAATTAGTTCATGATCTGTGTATTAGAGTGGCAACAATACCGTAGTAATTTGTAAAAGTGCTCTTTGTCCCAGATGGAATCGATGGCACGTGAGACGTATTTGCAGTTGTTTTTAAAGGTGGGCTCTGTCAACAATGCTTTGGTGATCATTTAGATTTAGGAAGCTATTTAGATAAGTTTGCTTGACTAGATTTTGCTGTCCATCTGATTCACAATACGTTTGTCTTAAAGACTTGCCATAGAATCAATAAGCGGAGAGTATCCGCCTTTCTTTCTTCTTTATAAAAGACCAGTTTTTTGTATCGGCCCTAATCGTTATCTCTCTCTTTGTATACTACTCTAGCGATGGGCCTTTCCGTCCCAAGGTGACCTGATACATTCATGAAGAGTAATATTATCAAGGGAGGCAAGTTGACAAGAAGTTGAATCTTTGTTTGCGACTCCAAACTCTTGTTTTTTTTTCAATTCATAAAGAAAAAAATTCTGTAATACTATTTCTCCTCTTTACACGATTCATCTCTCAGATTATAGCCATGATTGAATCCGTAACTAGTTTGACATTGTGTTACATAACCAGAAGCTGAAAACTTAAAAGATACTAAAGTTGTGTTGCAACATTTCGCTCTTGAATCCAGCTAAAGCCTACTTCTTTCTCCACGCCTTTCTCTCTCATTATCTTCCTAATTTGACTAACTTCTCTCCATCTCTCATGGTAAGCATAAAGATTCGACATCGCTATGTATACGTACTCATCTTCATCAGCTTCCCCTAACGCAACGATCTTAGCGGCGACGGCTTTTGCAGCTTTCAGATCCTTTCCAGCACAACAAGCACTAAGCAACGCCCTCCAAGCCACACCATCAAACCCAAAACCAAATTCTTGAATCACCTTTTTCGCCTGACAAACCTCTCCTCTCTGCGCCATAGCTCTGATAAGAGAACAACAATGCTCTACACTTGGTTTGATCCCATACTCGTTAATCATCATCTCAAAGTAGCCAAGCGTGAGCTCCATTGGAACTTCACAATGAGAACACACAGCTAAGAGATTCAAGAATGTGAACCGATCAGGATTCAAGTATCTTTCTTGTTTCAATTGGTTAAAGAGCTTGATTGCCTCGGTTGAATCGCCATTACGAGCGTAACCAGCGATCATCGCGTTCCATGCAATCAGATTCTTTCTAGGCATCGTCCAAAACATCAGCTCAGCCTGTTTCAACATTCCGCATTTGGAATACATATCTATCAGAGCACTCGCGACAACAACTCGAGAGTCTAGGCCAAGCTTGAGAGCACAAGAATGGACGAGGCTTCCCCATGGAACCACAGCGAGAGCAGCAATGGCGTCCAGAACTATTGACAAGCTGTACTCGTCGAATCTGACGCCTGAGGAATGCATTTTAGAGAAAAACTCAGTAGCTTCTCCAAATTGATCACCGTTGACATAGCCTGTCAATATTGTGTTCCATGAAGATGAATTAGGGGTTGGCATACTCGATAGAATCTGAAAGGCATTTCTGAAATCCCCGGACTTGACTAAATCATCGATGAGCTCGTTGTATGTTACAGTGTCCGGATTTGGCATCTGATGGAAAAACCAAAGTCCCAGCTCCAGGTTACCGTTCCTTGAGCAGGAAGCTACAATGGCATTCCAAGAAACTGTGTCCTTTTCTTCCATGTTTTGGAAAACCAAAACTGCATCATCCATGGAACCACATTTCCCGTACATGTCGATTAGACAATTACCCACTACGACATTGCCTTTCTCTATTCCAAGTTTCACATTCTTTGAGTGTATGCAAGCTCCAAGTCGCGAGATACTCAGTCGTGCACAAGCAGTTAAAGCGGCTGTAAAAGAGAATTCGTTGGGGAAGACATCAGATCTGTGAAGGTCGAGAAACAAACAGAGTCCTTCCTGGAATCTTCCTGACTGAACGTAACCAGAAACCAATGAGTTCCATGAGATGACATCTGGGTCAGGCATTTCATCAAACAGTTTGTGAGCATCTTCCAGCGAGTCGCTTGTCTTGTAAAACCTCATCAGCGAATTGGAAAGACGCGTATCTGAGACAAACCCATGTTTTACGACGTAGCCATGAAGCTGCCTGCACAGAGAAATGTAGCCATGGTTTCCGGAGACGCGGAGTAAGTGAACCAGCGGAGAAGCATCGTCTGGCTTGTCGCCGTCATTGAGCAACGCAACAGCAGCGTGTAATGCCTCGGTGACACCGAATTGAGCCAGAGCAGGAATGACGGTGGTCCATGAGTTCGACGAAACAGTGGAACCAACATGGCTCCTTGTGGAGCAGAGACGAGATGTGGGGAAAACAGTAAGTTTATTCGACACAAATCTTAGCATTTGATTTTACCCTTTTAAACAGATGGACACATGATGCATCATATATAATCAAATTCCAATTTTTTTGGTAAAATCTTCCAAGGAAAAAAAGAATGAATATTTTATTTTGGGGAAGATTGCTAAGAAGTTTGGTAAGATTGAAGGTTGGGATAAAAATGGCTTAAAATAGACATAAAAGATTATTTGGAAAGTAGCAAATATAGGTGGAATAACAATGGAGGGTCTGTTTCTGACAGAAGAAATATTTGAAGAATATAATGAGAGAGTAAAGGAGAGAGAGAGAGAGAGATAGGAAGAAAAATGGTGATTTCAGAGATATTTTCTGAATGAAGGTAAAGGAGAGAGAGTAATTAATTTGTTCACATCTTATCTATTTGCAATCTAACCTGAACACATTATGCTTATGATGGATTTCCTGCTATGCAGTTTTTTTTCCTGGAGAATTCTAACAATCGGTGCTCAATCTCCAAGAGGAGAAGATGAAGAAGGACATGATAGAAGAGATTGTGATTGTAGGAGGTTTAGTAATGGTTCAATTTGTATACGCTGGAAACTCTTTGCTCATGGGTTATTTGATGTCACTCGGTCTCGGCCCTTTCACCATTGTCATCTTTTCTACCTTTGCCACTTTCTTAATCCTCTCACCTTTCGCCATCCTCTTCGAAAGGTCTGTCTAATAACTTTTTTCACATAATAGCAAAAACACACCATCGTTTTCTCCTAAGACAGTAAATGTTTTGTTTTGGTCTTGTTGTTCTAAAGGAAGCAATGGCCAAATGAGTTTAGCTCGAGGTTGATTGGTAAGCTAGTTTTGATCTCCTTTGCAGGGTAAGTTTTATTATCCTCCATCACTTTTTTTTTGGGGTTAAAAATGTATGAAACTTTGTTGTAATTTGCACCACTACTTTTTTCTTTTGGTATTGAAAAAAAAAACAGGGTGACTCTGTTCCAGTCTCTGTTTCTAGAAGGAATCAGGTTGACATCACCAGCAATGGCCACAGCAATGCCTAATCTTGCTCCTGGTCTCATTTTCTTCATCGCTTGGATCGTTAGGTGAAATCACCAAATCCTTGTTGTAACATCGATTTCCATGTGTGTGTTTTTCAAACAATGCATTAATTGTTGCGTCTCTCTGTTTTGTTCATTTTTTGGATAGGTTAGAGAAGATGAATATAAGATGTGTGTACAGCAAATTAAAGATCTTAGGGACGTTGTTGTGCGTGTTCGGCGCTTTAACAATGAGCTTAATGCACAGCGCTTCGATCAGACACGATGAAGAAGATAATGCTTCAGTATTCGTGTTTGATCGAGACAGAGTCGTGGGATGTATGTACCTTCTCGGAGCTGTCTTTGTCTTATCCACCAACGTCGTTCTTCAGGTTAGTAAACCGGTTCTTCATGACCGGTTCGGTTTAGTTTCCATGATGAAGGTCTAGACTAAAACTCGGTTATTGCAGGCTTCGACATTGGCTGAGTTTCCGGCACCGATTTCATTAAGTGCGATAACGGCATTAATCGGAGTGTTGATAACAACGTTGGTACAATTACTGCAAAACCAGAACGCGAGAGGACTTACGAGATCACTCGTTAGTATCGGGAACCTCGTTGGGTTTTCTCTTCTGGTAAAGTTCAAATAAATCTTTCATATACATAAAATTAAATGGTTTATGCCTTTATGGTTATAGCATATAGTTTTTTGAAATGGCAGGGAGGGATGGTGAGTGGAGCATGCGTTAGCTTTAATGGATGGGCGATGAAGAAACGTGGACCGGTTTTGGTTTCAATGTTTAGTCCTTGCGCTACGGTTGTTTCGGTTGCTTTCTCCGTTTTGACATTAGGAGAGTCCATTAGCCTTGGAAGGTATAACTTTGATCATCTCTTTAACAATTATAGGTTCGGATTGGTGGTAAAACTACAATGGTAAAATCAAATAATTCATGTTTGATTATTTAGTTTTGATTAATGATTAACTAAAAAATATGCAGTGTGGGAGGAATGGCGTTGATGTTCATAGGACTGTACCTTGTGTTATGGGCTAAAGGCAAAGAAGGATTCTCACAGGTTGAGGGTTTTGAGAGTGAGCTCGACGCTAAGAAGCCTCTTTTGTCTTGATTCTTTTTTGTTCGTTTTCTTCTTCTTCTTCTTCTTATATCAATTTATATACAAATGGTCGGAGATTGAATATATTGAGTTTTTTAGTCTATATTTCTAGTCAACATTTTTAAACGAAGAAAATGGAAATATATATTTTTCCCGTTTTATATTGTTTTTTTTTTCTTTGTTTCTTGCAGAGCATTGATAGAAGATGATGGATGAAGTCACAAATCATATCGAATTACAATTACAAGATTGCTATATATTATGTTAATATTTTTTCATGAGTGATACCACAAACGTTCACAAAATATTACAAGCTAGGTATCATTTTAAATAAACCACAGATATTATTAGAGATTTAGTTAGGTACCCTATACATTATTTATGGAACACAAGAAAGAAAAAGAAAGAAGATCTACTGTTTCATCTGATCTAAATCGTTACTGACGAAGTTCAAAGATTAATTTGGGTTTAGTGTTGGTTTTTTGGGTTTTTTTTTTGGTATAACGTTAAAGAAAAGGAAAATGTTTTATTATGAGTGATGGGGTCAATGGTGATTACGTTTTCAAAATAAACAAAATTGGGTTCACTACTTCATTATTGATTGGCTCATAATCGTGTCTATGACATATTAATCTTGTGGATGTTCATAGTCAAACAATACATATATATAAGGGTAAATTCGGAAAAGGGAATTCCAAAAAAAAACAAAAAAAATCAAAGAGACTCTCTCTCTCGTTTCGATCTCGAAGATTTCACCGACTAATCGGAGTTTGGATCGGAGATTGGATCCGGCAATTCACCGAGAATCCTTTGTGGATTTTGGATCTGTATATGGCACTCTGCTCCATTTAATCTTGATCTTCTATAAATCTACTTCGTTTTGCAATTGATCCTTTCGCGAAGCTTGCAGATCCGTCGATCTCTCGCGGAGATTTTGTGGGGGTTTAGGTTAGGGTTTTGATCCCGATTTCGATATCGTTTTCAATTGATGGCTTCTACTCCTGAATTCCTGCTGGATGATCAAACGGACGAGGATTTCTTCGACAAACTTGTTGATGATGCATATTCTCCCAGCGAAGCTCTCGCTTCATCTTCGGCTAAACAGCTGAAATTCGACGACGGAAGTGACTCCGATGACGCCAGAGCGTTTGCGAATCTCTCCATCGCTGACGATTCGGTGGGTGACGGAGATGGAACGTTGAATGAAGCAGACCCGGGGAAGGATGTTGCAAACGAGGGTCCAAGTAATTCGCTGGGAAAAGAAGAGCCTTCATCTATTGCTCTGGAAGCTGTCCATTTTGTCCACAGTGATGCAAATAAGTTAAGTGATGATGTGCCGAGATCGGAGGTGCATGATATGCCACTATCTGAAACAGCAAAAGAAAGCAATACAATCGATGGATCTGGGAGTCCTGGGGTTAAGGAGGTTGATTGGGGCTCTTTTTATGCGGATTCATCTGTAAATGACGGTCGTGGTTTTGGTTCATACTCTGATTTCTTCTCCGAGTTGGAGGGATCTAAGTCGGAGGTAGATGTGGTCGCTGGAGGAAACTTAGTATCCACTGATACAAAGAACATAAGTTTTAGTTTAGATAATTCGGCAGGTTTCGAGCAATGCCAGGGTGAAGTGAATCACGATTCTGCAAGTGGGCAGTACGTGGATAACAGTCAATCTTGGGAAAATCTCTATCCTGGATGGAAACTTGATGCAAGTACTGGCCAGTGGTATCAAGTTGATGCAAGCATGAATTCACAGGAGAGTTATATTAACTCAACGAGTAACTGGGAAAGCGTTGCTTCTACTGATAGCTCGGATGCTGCTTATCTGAGACAGAGTACAACACCTGCAGTGGCTGGTACAGCTGAGAGTGTGTCTACTTGGAACCAGGTTTCACAAGTGGGCAATGGATATCCAGAACACATGGTCTTTGACGCGCAGTATCCAGGGTGGTACTACGACACAATTGCTCAAGAATGGCGCTCCCTGGACAGCTACAACCAGGCTTCTCAAACAACTGGAACTGGTCAAGCTCATGACCAGCAAGTTCAGAATGGCCATGCTCTTACAGCTATGTATCACAGTAATAGCGAGAGTAGCATGTATGATGTTAACGATAAAAAACAGACATTCAAAGCCCAAGAATCTGGTATTCAGAGTCAACACGGAAGTTGGGACCAATCTTACTATGCCAACAATCAGCAGGCTACAAGCACATGGCAATCAGAAAATGGAGGTAAGGCTATAACTTCTGCCTCATTTTCAAATTCCGGAGGAAACCAGCAAGTAAATAGTTTGTATAGTACAAAATCTGTGGCTGAACAGTTTAAGCCAAATGAGATTGGAGTTCAAGGATTTATCCCTCAGCACATGGCTAGTGTCACGCAGAATGGACCATTGAATTTCTCAAACGATTTCTATAATAAACAGAAATCCGTAGATGATGCTCAACAGTCATTTCAGAGCAATCAGTTTTTCTCCCTCAGTGCAGGGAGATCACCTGATAGGCGTCCACCTCATGCACTTGTCAGTTTTGGATTTGGTGGGAAGCTCATTGTTATGAAGGATAGTAACGGCTCTCTGCAGAATTCATCTTTTGGGAGTCAGGTTAGTCCTGAAGTGTTATTTTCCTTTTTTTTTAACACCCTGGGAAGTCTATGCAAACTATTGTAGAGGTGTCATTAATTTTGTATGCGTATCATTGAACATATACCATATAAATTATTATAACCTTAAAAAGTGAATTTCAATTCTGGGTTAACTGCTAATCTTTTTCTATTTGATTTAAAGGGAACTGGGGGAAGCTCTATATCTGTCCTAAACTTGGCAGAGGTTATTTCTGGGAGTGCCTCTGATTCAAGTCTCGGTGAAGACTCTTCGAGTTACTTTCGTTCTCTGGATAAGAAATCTCTTCCAGGTCCCTTGGTTGGAGGAAATGTTGGAAGTAAAGACTTACATAAGTGGATTGATGATAGAATTTTAGATTGTGAATCTTCCGACATGGACTTTTCAAGAGGGAAGCTTTTAAAAATGCTTCTTTCTTTGCTCAGAATATCTTGTCAGTATTATGGGAAACTCCGGTCTCCTTTTGGAACTGATGCAACGCAAAAGGTAGCAGTTATGGAGATCTCTTGTCATTACGCTTCTTAAAGAAACATTTTTATATGTGTTACAGTTTTCTCATCGTTGTATCTATTCTGCAAACAGGAAACGGATTCTGCGGAAGCAGCAGTCGCTAAACTTTTTGCATTTGCCAAGAAAGATGGCGTCCAAAATGGTGGTTATACTCCTTTTAGCCAATGCTTGCAGCAATTACCACCTGAATCACAAATGCATGTGAGTATTCGACATACATCTTATCCCATATTTCTCTTTCCAAGGAAAAGTTTTTAAAATAGTCAATTGTTTTGTTTTTGCTTATTAACTCACTTGGAAGAATTTCCCAGGTAACTGCTTCAGAGGTGCAGAATCTTCTGGCTTCTGGTAGGAAAATGGAGGCTCTGCAATGTGCACAAGAAGGCCATTTATGGGGACCAGCGCTTGTTATCGCGGCACAGCTTGGGGATCAGGTTCCTTTCCCTTGATTACTATAGATCTAGGCCTTCCACTCTTGTGGATGTTTGACTGACTTGGTCGATATCTTAAATTGATGCAGTTCTATGCTGACACTGTGAAACAAATGGCCCTTCGCCAGCTGGTACCGGGGTCGCCTTTGCGGACATTGTGCTTGCTGGTTGCAGGGCAGCCAGCGGAAGTGTTCTCCAATGGCAGTACAAGCGATATGAGTTTTCCTGGTTCCGTAAGTGTGCCTCAACACCAACCCCAGGTAATACAGTAACCATCTCTTTTCTTTTTTCTTCGTCAAACAATGTGATAGATTAAGGAGTAAAGGAAAAGTTTAGAGACCCGCTGATAGAATTTGTTGAGATTATAATGGTAAACTCCCCAAAAGGAAATAAAAACTCCTTACTGAGGAATACTAAGTATTCACCTACAAGAGGCAACCAACCCTCTTGTTCCTCGGAAGAATCCGATATAGCATACCGCCTACTGCTCTTCAAAAGCTTACTAAATACTCAAACCCCAAAATCCAATAAAGGAAAACACACAATCATAACCTGTTAGTTTATCATGATTAAGATACTAAATCTATCAATCTATCTCCACCAAATCATTGCTAAATATCAATTACCATGATTATAGTCAGGAACTGTATAGATGGTGGGAACAAACTGCAAGACGAGTTTTTTTCTCTACCACAGGGATGAGGGAACTAGTTCACTCTTCCATTCCAAAGGACATAGTTTCGTCCTGCAGCTCTGGCTGCCAGGGAAAGTTTGCTAATAGTGTCTCTTTGTTTCTTTGAATTGCAGTTTGGAAGTAGTAGCATGCTTGACAATTGGGAAGAGAATTTGGGTATAATAACTGCTAACAGAACCACAGATGATGAACTTGTGATTACTCATCTTGGAGATTGCATGTGGAAAGAAAGGGGCGAGGTGGTTCTCTCCCTTATTGTATTGTTTTACTTCATGGAAGACTCTATCATGACATTTGAACTACTGTTATGAATCAGATAATTGCAGCGCATATTTGCTATTTAATCGCGGATAGGAACTTTGATCCATACTCAGATAGTGCCAGGCTCTGCCTTGTCGGAGCAGATCATTGGAAATATCCTAGAACTTATGCAAGTCCAGAGGCTATACAGGTAATTTTAGATCACTGTGGTTTTAGTTATCATCATACGAGCTGGGAGTCTATTTTGAGCATATAATGAGTAGCCTCCTAGTTCCTCAATATATTTTTATATTTTCCTTATTTGTTGGTTGATCTTTGCGTGGGCAGAGAACAGAGTTATATGAATACTCTAAGACGCTGGGAAACTCTCAGTATATCCTGCTACCGTTTCAGCCATATAAAGTCATATATGCCCATATGCTGGTTGAAGCTGGTAATCCTACGGTTGCACAGAAGTAAGAAGAATCACTTTCCATCATCTCTACTCGTAGTTTAGACTGTATATGGCTTCTTGATGTCGTTGTGCTGTGGCTGAATCAGGTACTGTCAAGCAGTAGTAAAATGCCTCAAGACTGGCCGATCGCCTGAAGTGGAAACGTGGAAACAGTTTGCTTTGTCACTTGAAGAGAGAATCCGTATCCACGGACAGGTACAGCCCACAAAACTTCTAGTACCAATAGAAAAACATGGAACTGTTGATTTTGATTTTGAAAAAAAAACATTTTACTCCCCTTAACTGAAAATTTTGAAAGAAAAACTCAAGCCTCATTGACTTCCATAACGCTGGGAACAACCTAGAGCTTGTTTTTACTTAAGGAGGATCCAACTTAACCGGACATTCCTATTTCAGAGCGAGAATTTGGCCCCAGCACGAATTGTTAGAAACCTGCTAAGCTTTATTGATAGTACGGCACACCGTGTTGTTGGGGGCATGCCACCACCTGCACCACATTCAACAACAGGAAACCTACAGGTAAATGAGTATCAACATCAACAGCAGGAAGCCTCTAAGTTACCATATAGTCAATCGGCTAATACAATGCAATCGTTGATGCCACCTGCTTCAATGGAACCCATACATGAGTGGGGTGGGAACGGGAGGACAATGGCGGCACATTCTAGAAGTGTCTCAGAGCCAGATTTCGGTAGGACGCCAATACAGGTCAATATCACTAGAAAATCATTTCTTTTTATTTTATTTTTTATCAGCGTCAGATGTCTGGTTTGTCGTACTCCTTAATTTATCTGGAGGGTAAGTAAATACTTGGCCTGCAATTTCCCGCAAGCACACCCTCGGATAAATCTATGGGCCGGCGGAGCCCAGGACCAACCCTTACGGGCTTAGAAAACCATTACTTACTGCTTAAAGGTTTGCCTTTTTCTGATAGGATCAGCCTGACTCCTCAAAAGACAAAGCTACTGATGGTGTGACACAGGTGAAATCAACTAGGAATGTGACAAGTTCGCGGTTTAGCCGTTTTGGTATTGGCATACTGAAGAACACCGTAGGGAGGGTCTTACAATCTCGGTCATCTAATGAGGTGCACCTTGCTAAATGTTTAGGTCGTGATGATGTTGTCGTGAGCTTATTCTAATTTTGGGTCATGTTTTTGGATGAAGGCAAAACTGGGCGAGGAGAATCAATTCTACTATGACGATAAACTAAAGAGATGGGTGGAGAGAGGTGTAGAACCCCCAGCTGAGGAAGCTGCACTGCCTCCTCCTCCAACATTAGGCACGTACCAAAACAACTCATTGGGTTATGAAAACAAATCTGACATGAAGAACGAGATGTCTCCGTCTAGTGGGAGCTGGAGCAGTGGCAGCCCAACTCCGTCAGAGAATTCTTCGGGAATCCCACCAGTCTCACAGGGCTCGAATCAATTCTCTGCTCGTGGACGTATGGGTGTGCGTGCAAGGTAAACAGACCACGTTGAGACACTTTAGAATAATAATCTGTGTAGACGATCCTGGATCATAAATCATGAGCGCAATTGTAGTGTCACATTAGAATGGCAAGCCAAAGGTAGAAAAGCTGCTGCATGCACTGGAATCACATGTTGCCTTGTTAGTAGATAATGTGCATTTTTTAGCGGTAATAATTTTACTCTCTTTTGGGACAGATACGTTGACACTTTTAATCAAGGCCGTGGAAACTCTCAGACAATGTTTCAGTCATCTCCTGCACAATCTGCCAAACCACCAATCCCTGCAAAAGCAAAATTCTTCATCCCAGCAGCACCTGCATCGTCTTCAAACGACCAGGTAACAGAAGCGGCTGCTGCTGAAACCAGACAGGAGGAGTACCCAGCAGAAGAAGTAGCCGCCTCTGCAGGGGCTCCGCCACCACCAAGCCAGGCTTCGTTCCAGTCTCCGGCACCATCTCCAATGACAATGCAGAGATTCCCAAGTCTGGATAACATCAAAAGAAGTGGATCAGGAACAAGTCTTAATGGTGATCTTCCTCCTTCAGGTTCCAGAAGAACAGCTTCATGGAGCGGAAGCTTCAACAGCTCGTTTGCATCTCCAACGGGCCCATCAACATTCAAACCAAGCCCACTCAACAGTAGCAGCAGCAGCTTAGGAGACGAGCTTCAGGAAGTGGAACTGTAAGTTGAAATCTGTAATATCAAAAAGTTTTGCTCACTGTCACAGGTAGTCCCAATCAAATGTTAATCCATGAGTTACCCAATACATAAAAGAGACGCCGCTTCAGTCAAAGATAGGGGGCAATATGTATGCAGTTTGTATTGTTTGTTTTTTCTTAATTATAAATTCATTAATTTTTCTTTTTTTAACAGACTTCAAGAGTTATATAATAATAATACACATTAATGTTTTGTTCATGAGTTGGGGACTAATAATCAGATTTGGTGCCATCTAAACATGCTTATGCCATCAAGAAAGATTAGGCTCGGCCAGTCCCCTTTATTTTTGTTTCGGTCTGATTTTTGGATTTTCGGAAAACAGGTTTGAGCTAAAACTGAAAATTTTATTCCAGTTCAATTTTAAAAATTTGGTTTGTTTAGGATTTACTTCGGTTAAACAAGTAATTAGTATTATACGGTATGATTGTACCAAATTCGAGGTCAGTTTTCGTCATCACTCGGTTTTCTCTTGCAGTGTGAAATTTTATATATTTGGTTCGATTTGATTCGGTTTTATCTCATCGGGAAAAAAAAAAACATTTTCTGTCCAAAAAGTGGTTCTACGCTCGCCTTGGACCGGAAATGCGGACTTTTAAGAAAAAACCGCTGGGATCGACACGCTCATATGCAAAATCTTCGCCACGCACGTGCCTATTAATTTGGTTTTTGTTTTATATGGGCTGGCCATTAATCATTGGGCCGATAATTCGGGTTTTGTAAATATTATTAAATATATTAATTATTTCCGTTGTCCGATCGACCTATAATTAATTAACGGATGAACCGGTTGGTTAAGCATCTGGAGGAGGGAGCGATCCAATGCCTACCGTTGGATTCACCAGATCTGTGGAGCTTTAGAGAAACAAACAGAGTCAGTCCTCTTCCTCCTCCAACGTAAAAACCAGAAATCAAATGAGTTACGAGAGATGATGACATCTGGATCAGGAATTTCGTCAAACACGTTGTGAGCATCTTCCAGCGAGTTTGATTCTTTCTTGTACAATCTCATACAAGGAATTGGAATCAAAGCGTATTTGAGACCAGACGTATATTTTATGATATAGCCTTGATGCTGTCGGCACAAAGAAACGTAGCCATTGTCTCCGGAGACTCGCCTGGTTTGTCCCATTCATTGAGTAGATACGAGATGTCGGAAAATCTGTAAGTTTCTTAGACACAGATCTTAGCATTTGACGATCCCTTCAAACAGATCGGCGCACCATGCTCGATTGCGTATAGAAATGTCTATAGGGAAACATAAATTCGAATCATATCGGATATTTATTGTGTGGAAACAGTTTTGGTGAGAATATTGAAGGTTGAGATAGAAAGGGGCTTAGATTAGACGTAAATGTTATTGGAAAGTAGCAAATACGGGTGGATCGGAGAATTCACGGAGGAATCCTTTGTAGAGTTTGGATCGGAGTCTACGGCATCATGGTCCACTTGATCGCTGCTGTGTTCTGTAGAATTACGTTCTTTTGGCATTTGATCCTCTCGTGAATCGAGCAAAATCATTCCATCTCTCGCAGTTATTCTGTTGGGGTGTTTTGATATCGTTTTCGGTTGATGGCTTCTGCTTCTCAATTCCTGCTGGAGGATCAAACGGACGAGGATTTCTTCGACAAGCTTGTTGATGATTCCTTCTCTCCCACCGAAGCTCAGGCTTCATCCTCTGCGACGCAGCTGAAATTCGACGACGGGAGTGACTCCGATGACACCAGAGATTTTTCAAATCTCTCCGTTGTTAACGGTTCTGCGGGTGCTGGAGATGGAACATTGAATGAAGCAGACCCGGGGGAAGATGTTGCAAACGAGGGTACAAGTGGTTCGCTGGGAAAAGAAGAGCCTTCATCTATTGCTTTGGAAGCTGTCGAATTTGTCCACAGTGATGCAGATAACTTAAAAGATGATGTGCTAAGATCGGAGGTGGATGATATGCCACTTTCTGAGACAGCAAGAGAAAGCAAGATAGTTAATGAGCCCGGGATTCCTGGGGTTAAGAAGCTTGATTGGGGTTCGTTTGATGCGGAGTTATCAGTAAATGATGGTCGTGGGTTTGGTTCATACTCTGATTTCTTCACTGAGTTGGATGGAACTACAGGACATGTACAAGGAAAGGCGGAGGTAGATGTGGTCGCTGGAGGAAACTTAGTATCCACTGATACAAAGAACACAACCGTTGGTTTGAATAATTCCGCAGGTTCTGCGCAACTTCAGGGTGAAGTGCATCACGATTCTGCAAGTGGGCAGTATGTGGATAACAGTCAATCTTGGGAAAATCTCTATCCTGGATGGAAATTTGATGCAAGTACTGGCCAGTGGTATCAAGTTGATGCAAGCATGAATTCACAGGAGAGTTATATTAACTCAACGAGTAACTGGGAAAGCGTTGCTTCTACTGATAGCTCGGATGCTGCTTATCTGAGACAGAGTACAACATCTGCAGTGGCTGGTACAGCTGAGAGTGTGTCTACTTGGAACCAGGTTTCACAAGTGGGCAATGGATATCCAGAACACATGGTCTTTGACCCGCAGTATCCAGGGTGGTACTATGACACAATTGCTCAACAATGGCTCTCCCTGGACAGCTACAACCAGGCGTCTCCAACAACTGGAACTGGTCAAGCTCGTGATCAGCAAGTTCAGAATGGCCATGCTATTACAGCTATGCATCACAGTAATGGCGAGAATAGCATGTATGATGTTAACGATAAAAAAGAGACATTCAAAGCACAAGACTTTGGTATTCAGAGCAACCACGGAAGTTGGGACCAATCTTACTATGCCAACAATCACCAGGCTACAAACACGTGGGAATCAGAAAATGCAGGCAAGGCTGAGGCGGCTGTAACTTCTGCCTTATTACCAAACTTCGTAGGAAACCAGCAAGTAAATAATTTGTACAGTACAGGACCTGTGGCTGAACAGTTTAACCCAAATTAGATCGGAGTTCAGAGCTTCGTCCCTCATCATATGAATGTGGCTAGTGTCACGCAGAATGGACCTTCGAGTTTCTCGAACGATTTCTATAATAGACAGAAATCTGTAGATGATGCTCAACAGTCATTTCAGAGCAATCAGCTTTTCTCGCCAAGTACAGGAAGATCATCTGATGGGCGTCCACCACATGCACTTGTCAATTTTGGATTCGGCGGAAAGCTCATTGTAATGAAGGAAAATAATGGTTCTCTCCAGAATTCATCATTTGGGAGTCAGGTTAGACCCGAAGTGGTACTTTTCATTTGTTTATTTTACGCTCTTGGAAGCTTATATAAACTATCACGTTTTTATATATATATGAAATATATTCTCCGTTTATAACCTCATAAAGTGAATTGTAAATCCGTTTTCACTGCTAACCTTTTTCTATCTTACTCAGAAGGGAATTGGGGGAAGCTATATGTCTCTCTTGAACTTGGCAGAAGTTATTTCTGGGAGTTCCTCTTATTCAAGTCCTGGGGAAAACTCTTTGAGTTACTTCAGCTGTCTGGATCAACAATCTCTTCCAGGTCCCTTGGTTGGAGGAAATGTTGGAAGTAAAGAATTGCATAAGTGGTTTGATGACAGAATTGTGAACTGTGACTCTTCCGATATGGACTTTTCAAGAGGGAAACTTTTAAAGATGCTTCTTTCTTTGCTCAGAATATCTTGTCAGTATTATGGGAAACTCCGGTCTCCTTTTGGAACTGATGCAACGCAAAAGGTGTGCAAATCTGGAGATCTCTTCTTAGTTTGCTTCTTAAGGAAACATTGATATGTATTACAATCTTCTCATCCTTGTCTCTACACGGTAAACAGGAAACGGATTCTGCAGAAGCAGCAGTCGCTAAGCTTTTTGCATTTGCCAAGAAAGATGGCGTACAAAATGGTTGTTATGCTCCTTTTAGCCAATGCTTACAGCATTTACCACCTGAATCACAAATGCAAGTGAGTATTGGACATCATATCTCATATTACTCTTTCGAGGAAAAAGGTTCTAAAATTAATGACGGTTTTATTTTTGCTTATTAACTCATTTGGAAGAATTTGCCAGGTAACTGCTTCAGAGGTGCAGAATCTTCTGGCTTCTGGTAGGAAAATGGAGGCTCTCCAATGTTCGCAAGAAGGTCATTTGTGGGGACCAGCGCTTGTTATCGCGGCACAACTTGGGCAACAGGTTCCTTTTCCTTGATTACTATAGATCTAAACATTCCACCTTGTGGTTGTTTAACTGACTTGGTCGGTGTCTTAAATAAATGCAGTTCTATGTTGACACTGTGAAACAAATGGCCCTTCGCCAGCTCGTGCCCGGGTCACCTTTACGGACATTGTGCCTGCTGGTTGCAGGGCAACCAGCTGAAGTGTTCTCCACTGGAAGTACAAGCGATATCAGTTTTCCTGCTTCCATAAATGCGCCTCAACAGCAACCCCAGGTAATGCATACACCATCTATATCTTCCCAATCATACAATGTGATAGATTAGTGTAAAAGATATATTTGGAATCACGTAGAAAAAGATTACTATGGTAAACTCCTTACTGAATAATACAAAGTATTCCCCTACAAGAGGGTTCTCTGATGAATACGATAAAACATACCCCTACTGCTCTTCAAAATCCCAATATCCAAAATAGGAAAAACGCAATCATTACCCCTTAGTTCTCTCTTGATAAAAGTCGGAAACTGTATAGATGGTGAGAAGACACTGCAAGGCGAGATATTTTCTCTACCACTGGGAACTAGTTCTCTCTTCCATTTCACAGGACGTAATTTCTTTCTGCAGCTCTGCCATGGGAGTTTGCTAATATTATATTTTTGTTTCCTTGAATCGCAGTTTGGAAGTAGTAGCATGCTTGACAATTGGGAAGAAAATTTGGGTGTAATAACTGCTAACAGAACCACAGATGATGAACTTGTGATTACTCATCTTGGAGATTGCATGTGGAAAGAAAGGGGCGAGGTGGTTCTCTGCCTTATTGTATTGTTTTACTTCATGGAAGACTCTATCTTGAAATTTGAACTACTGTTATGAATCAGATAATTGCGGCGCATATTTGCTATTTAATCGCGGATAAGAACTTTGATCCATACTCAGAGAGTGCTAGGCTCTGCCTTGTCGGAGCAGATCATTGGAAATATCCTAGAACTTATGCAAGTCCAGAGGCTATACAGGTAATTTTAGATCACTGTGGTTTTAGTTATCATCATACTAGCTGGGAGTCTATTTTGAGCATATCATGAGTAGACTCCTAGTTCCTCAATATAATTTTATATTTTCCTTATTTGTTGGTTGATCTTTGCGTGGGCAGAGAACAGAGTTATATGAATACTCTAAGACGCTGGGAAACTCTCAGTATATCTTGCTACCGTTTCAGCCATATAAAGTTATATATGCCCATATGCTGGCTGAAGCTGGTAAACTTCCGGCTGCACAGAAGTAAGTAGAATCACTTTCCATCATCTCTACTCGTAGTTTAGACTGTATATGGCTTCTTGATGTCGTTGTGCTGTGGCTGAATCAGGTACTGTCAAGCAGTATTAAAATGTCTCAAGACTGGCCGATCGCCTGAAGTGGAAACGTGGAAACAGTTTGCTTCGTCACTTGAAGAGAGAATCCGTATCCACCAACAGGTACAGCCCACAAAACTTCTAGTACCAATAGAATTATATGGAACTGTTGATTTTGATTTTACTTGTGGGATTACATCTGTTAGCAGTCTTTTCTTTTCAATGGAGATGTGAAATAACATTTTACTCCCTTTAACTGAAAATTTTGAAAGAAAAACTTAAGCCTCATTGACTTCCATAACGCTGGGAACAACCTATAGCTTGTTTTTACTTAGGGATCCAACTTAACCGGACATTCCTATTTCAGGGCGGGTATACTGTGAATTCGGCCCCATCAAAAATTGTTAGAAATCTGCTAAACTTTTTTGATAGTACGGCACACCGTGTTGTTGGGGGCATGCCACCACCTGCACCACATTCTAAAACAGGAAGCCTTCAGGCAAATGAGTATCATCATCAACAGCAGGAAGCCACTAAGTTACCATATAGTCAGTCGGTTAACACAATGTCAACACTGATGCCACCTGCTTCAATGGAACCCATACAAGAGCTGGGTGGGAATGGGAGGAGAATGGTAGTACATACTAGAAGTGTATCAGAGCCAGATTTCGGTAGGACGCCAATACAGGTCTATACCAGAAAACCATTATCACCGCTAAGATTATGTTGAAATATGAAATTTATAAAGGATTGCCTTTTTCTAGGATTTGGCTGACTCCTCGAAAGATAAAGCTTTTGACGGGGTGACACAGTTGAAATCTTCTGGGACTGTGACTGGTTCGCGGTTTAGTCGCTTTGGTTTTGGCATGCTGAAGGATACTGTAGGGAGGGTCTTACAAGCTCGATCATCCAAAGAGGTACACTGCTAATGCTTTGGTCTTGTTGGTTTCTCCTTAAATTTTATTCTAATTTTATTTGTTAATGCTTTGTGTTAAGGCAAAATTGGGCGCAGAAAATCAATTCTACTATGACGATAAACTAAAGAGTTGGGTGGAGAAAGGTGTGGAACCCCCAGCTGAGGAAGCTGCACTGCCTCCTCCTCCAACAATAGGCACGTACCAAAACAACTCATTGGGTTATGAAAACAAATCTAACATGAATCCATCTAGCGGGAGCTGGAGTTCTGGCGGCCCAACTCCGTTAGAAAATTCTTCAGGAGTCCCACCAGTCTCACAGGGCTCGAATCAATTCTCAGCTCGTGGACGTATGGGTGTGCGTGCGAGGTAAACAAATAGCTTGAGGCACTTTAGAATTAGAATCTGTGTAGAGACTATCCTAAATCATGAACGCAATTTTACTGTCACATCAGAATGGCATTTAGGAGGGAACATAAGCCACCTTTGGTTTACTACTAGGAAAGATGAAGCATTCAGTATAAAATAGGCATAATTTGCAGTTTTCCATCTGTTAGTTGTAATTGTTTGCAGTCTTGTTAGTGTTTTTACTGTAGAAAATGTGCATGCGTAGAGTTAAATCAGTTTACTCTCTTTTGGGGCAGATACGTTGACACCTTTAATCAAGGCCGTGGAAACTCTCAGACCATGTTTCATTCACCTTCCTTACAATCCCCTAAACCACCAATCCCTGCAAAAGGAAAATTCTTCGTTCCAGCAGCACCTGCAACATCTTCAAATGGCCATGTAAATGAACCTGCTGCTGCTGAAACCAGACAGGAGGAGATCGCGGCAGATGAATCAGTAGCCTCTTCAGGGGCTCCACCACAGATGATGATGCAGAGATTTCCAAGTATGGACAACATCAAAAGAAATGGATTGGGAATAAGCCTCAACGGGGATCATCTTCCTCCTGCTTCCAGAAGAACAGCTTCATGGAGCGGAAACTTCAACACCTCGTTTACGCCTCCAACTAGTCCATCAACCTTCAAACCAATCCTACTCAACAATAGCGGCAGCAGCTTAGGAGAGGAGCTTCAGGAAGTGGAACTGTAAGTCACCGGGAACTGGAATTTTCACAAAGTTTTGGTCGGTGTCACAGGTAGGGAAGTTCCCGACACGTAAACCAATCAATTCCTTGTTGATCCATGCGCGAAACATGGAGCTTAGGGAGCCTCCTTCGTCTTCTTATTCAATGATAGGAGGCAGGCAATATAATTGCAGTTTTGTATAGATGATTCATTGCTTCATTTGGGTTTTGAGAATGGAACCAGAAGTTGTCTTCTGGAGAGTTGTATTGTTTTCTAAATATACCTTTTGCTAAATATATATAATAAGGTCAGATCTGATCTGACCGAATTTTATTGTATTGTTTTCTGTTATTCATTAATTTTTTCTGTAAGGAGGAGTTGGACAGTGTTACACACATCTTGTATTAATCTCTGTTGAGCCTCCC
Source organism: Alliaria petiolata (assembly GCA_020283515.1). Classification (NCBI taxonomy): domain Eukaryota; kingdom Viridiplantae; phylum Streptophyta; class Magnoliopsida; order Brassicales; family Brassicaceae; genus Alliaria; species Alliaria petiolata. Next base: position 34,045,975 of record JAHZTW010000002.1, on the reverse strand, counting down.
CCAAATTTCTTAGTATGAAACTAGTTGAAGTTTCCAGCCAAATCCAAATACTTTTGTTGATTTCTTTAGAAATATAAGATTACACATTTATGACAAGAATATCGGATATGTATAAATCGTCTCATGTGGAAGAATGTATAAATAAATCACAACAAAATGAATAAACGAATGATAACTAAGCTAGGAAAAGAATGAAAACGACGTGCAAGTGTAGTGACGGGGAAGTAAATGAACAACATTTGAAGTTGGTTAAGCATCTCGAGGAGCGATCCAATGTCTCCCATTGACGAAGCTCTTAGCTATAAAAGGATGGGCCGACTCATAGTCCAAAGCTCTGGCCCATGATACGCCTCTCGTCGCTGCTGCTCCTGGCCCATAGCAATTGTACACTCCGAAAAACGCCGTCCTGATTTTTGGAGACATCTCAGTCATTTTCTTTCTTCTTTTTTTTTTTCCAGATTAACCAGAACCATATATTTTAGTTCGAGTATGAGTGTAATTAAATAGTACGTACTTGCTTTTATTGGATTTATGGTCCCAATCGTCCCAGCCACCATGAGCAACAAGAGCATCGAAGTAGGTGTAGGCGTAGACGATGCGTGAGTATTGGCCCATGGCCCGGCCCACGTATAACGGACCCGTACCCGTTACCCGACAACCCACGAATGTGAAACCCGTTTTCTCCTCCGGGCATGTCCTCCCGTGCGCCGCTATCGACCCGAATCTCGACGCTATCGAATGCAACTCACAATCCTTCACCAACAATTAACACATTATTTATTTTATTATCAGTCTCTAACTCAAAACTAGCTAATATTCCATTAATTAATGCTATATCATTTTCAGTTTTTTGTGTCCTTACTTTATACATGGAGCGGCCGTTACCGAAAATAAAGTCGATAGAGCCTTCAATGTAACACTCCTTGAAGTAATGTCGTCCAGCATCATCGCATAAAGTGTCTTGTGCACCGTAAAATCCACAACCGGAAAAGTAAGCTTTGTCGCCGGAGATCCTAAATGCCACCGCCTGCCACCCTTGCATTCCTGGCATCGGCGCCGGCGCAGTATTCTTCACATTTTAAAGAAAATGAACAAAAAAATAAAGACTTGTATATTGTTTACAAGAATAAAAAAAAAGGAACGACTCATATTTTTCATAAAGTTTTTATGTTTTTTTGCATAAGAACTAGTACCGTGAAGCTAATGTTTCTAGCGGAGAAATGATTAGCGTAGACTGTGACGGAAGCGGTTTGATAAGTACGTAACTGTTGACCGTCAGGTCCACGGTCGGATGCACGGTCGTGCCACTCTATGACTGTCACGTCCCGACCCGCTCCCTTAAACGTTATGTACGGTTTTGTCGCTGGAACCACCACTTTCTCTCTGCACACATGGGGAAATTGTATAAATACATGCGTGCATGAAACAGAAAAAGTATAACCATAACAAATCAATTAACTAAGGATAATTAGGTGAAAAAAAGAAGAATTAGTTAATTAGGGATTATATATTAATACCGGTAAAATCCGGGACCAATCTTGATAACGATACTCATGTTATTGTTCTTTGGTACGGAATCCACGGCGTCTTGGACGGAGCGAAACTGAGAGTGGCCGTTAAGTGAGACGGTGATGACTTTGTGACCCTCGGGACCCACCCATTTCCGGTGGTGATGGTGTTGATCTTCGGTGGAGTTTGAGTTGGAACAAGCTGCAACAAACGAAAAACGAAAACATAAGCAGTGGAATAATACGAATAATAGGAGATAAACAGAAAAGAGATAATTAAGGGAATAAGTAAAAGATCTGAGTTGCGCCATTAGACTGTGATGAGAAAGAAAACGGGCGGAGTAAGCAAATGACGATGGAGGATCGATGGGTTTTATACATGTACTGATAACAAGGTGGTCCTTTATTTGTTTGAGTCTTAACGGTCATATATATTTGTGGTGAAGTGAAGCCAACATGCATTGGCAAAGAACACAAGAGATCTATATGTGTTTTTGTCTTCATATGTATTAGCTTTTACTGTTTAAAACCAAGAAACTGAGTCCTTAATGTATTTTTATATTTTAAAGTTTTTTTTTTTTTTAAAAGGGTATATTTTAAAGTTAGAGCCTGCCTATTATCGTGTTAGGTCGCTATTTTTTCTATTTGGAGTTAAGTGTTTGGCTAATATTTCAGGTTTTGAGTTTAGGGTTTGTCTTTATTTTAGATTCGATGACCAATAGTATAGCTAGCTTTATATATTGTCAAATAGAAATAGGAGCCCATGATTTTGTAAATTTACCTGCTGTGATTAATTGTTTGTCTTATAGTCTATAGCAGCCACACAATTATATAAGATATTGGGATGCCCATATTCATGATAATATTATTTGAAGCATGCTTGATCATCCACATTGTAGCATGAGGAACCCACTCTCTCTCGCTCCTGGGTAATATACATATACATTTACTTATATTTGTTGAATGTGAAATGGGTATAATGATAATAAAAACGGTCGTATTGTTATTTATATTGATGAAGAGGAAAAATGAAATTGAATAAAGCAAAATATGAAGAAAGAATGGGTGAAGATAATAGTACAGTAAATTTATGATACTGCGGACACACACTGCTTCTATGCGTCACGTGAACCCAATTGGGTCCCACATACTTTGAAAAGTAGCACTCATCTTCAATCCACAAACCTATCAAACCTATAATTTTCTGAACGTTGGAGGCTGATCCTAAACCTTCTTTGTAAGTCCGAAGGGGACCATATAATATACAGCCTCTTTGATATCCGATCCGCTTTGATTTCGAACATACCAAATCATAAATAAATTAAATTTTAAGATGTGGATATTGCTTAGCTCTAAACATAGAGTAAAACCTCTATAAATTAATAACGTCGAGATCTTGAGGTTTTATAAAAATTTATTAATTTATAGTGATTATTGATTTATAGATATTATTTGGTTGAAAAACTAATTTTGGGACTGACAAAAAATATTAATTTAACAAAATATTAATGAATCGAGTATTAATTTATAGAGGTTTTACTGTATATGTAATGTCTATGACTCATTGACTCTATCTATTGGTAAATAAGAGATAAAAAAATCGAAAATATAGTAATCCAAACAAAATAAAACGAATTACGGATTTTTTTTTTTTTTAAACAAAAAATTGGATATCCATTCCAATTTCCACACTTACCCATAGCTTTTCATTCCTAACATTTCATTTCCTTTTCTGATGAAACTGCCCTGGCCCTCATAAAGGCTGGTTCGGAATCTTTTATGGTGGCTCATGGGACCCCAAACTTATTTTCACATTATATTTCTATGTTTTAAGAAATGATTGTCTTGTTTGACAAANTCACGACCCACGAAAAAACAAAGGCTTTCAATGATAAGCAGATCAAAAGCAGATCATTAAAAATGCAGAACAATCTGCATTAATACATCATTTACTACATAAATGCAGAACAAAAAATTTAATAATAAAAAAATAAATATTCTGCAAGCAGGATAAAAACTGCTTTAAATTAAAGATCTGCACAATTTTTTTGGACATCTCGATTAACCCTACTCAACACTTGCAGATCTGTTTTTTTTTCTTTTTCATTTTGCTAAATTAGTTATAAATGCTAGATTTTCTCCATTTATTACTCACTTCCATATTTGATAACCAAATCCATATATCTCAAAATTTAATCCAATTTAAGATATGTTATATATATATATTTTTTTTTGTGCAATATTTTTGTATTGATTAATTATTTGATAAATAATAATTCAAAAATTAAAAATTATTAACAGGTATAAACTAGTACAATATATACGTGAATATTATTTTATAAATATTATTTTAATTGTAAATATGTATAGGGTTACCCATGTGATATGAAAATAGTGAAAAATAAGAAAATATGATTTTAAGGAATATATGAGAAAATGGTCTATATATCTAATTTAGTTATAAATGCTAATTCTTTCAATTTATTACTCACTTTCATATTTGACAACTAAATCTATATATTTGAAATTTTCTCTAATTTTAAATATGTTTTCTTCTTTATTTTGTGTAATATTTTTTGTATTAATTAATTATTTGATAAATAATTAAATATTAATAAACATAACAATCTTTATACTTAAAGAGATAATACATTTTTATATAATTTTTTTGCAATCACAATGTAGTATTATACATTTTTTATATAATTTGTTTGATAATATTTAAAATTTACTATATTATTTATTGCATTTATTTTATTATTTTTTTGACTTTTTAAATATTTGATTTGTATTATTTTATATTGTTATACTATTGAATATAATATGATTATTTGAAGATCTGCATTTGTTCTGCATTTTTGCTTGATCTGCATTTGTTCTGCTTGATCTGCATGATCTGCTTGATCTGCATTTTTTGATCTGCGTCACCATTCGAAGCCTTTATTTAAATAATATTGACGTACATGAAGAAGCAGTATAAATGTACACTTCAAGTTCCTTTGATATACGTTTTTTTTTGTCCAAAAGAAAAAATGAATTTAGAGAATATTTTACTTTTACAGTACACATATATCAATCATAAATAAACTAAAAAACGAATTTATAGTAGGCCCATCTTCTTTAACCTTTTTAACACATTAGTAGGCCCATTTTGTCTTGCAAAACCAAAGCAAACGACACAGAAAGAAACGGAAACCAGGCAAAGGCCGTTATTCTCTCTCCCAGCTTTTCCCGCGCCGAGAGAAATCAATTATTCCATTTTCTCTCTCTCTCTCTACTTCCAATATAGCTTTGGTTTCTGTTTTCTTTTTAAAGATATAAACTATGAGAATTCGATTCTCATCACTTTTCTTTCCTTGCTATGTACTTCAACGCAGCTATTTGATCGATTCTCCTTCTTCAGAAATTTTGAATTTTGAAAACAGAGCCCATGATCGTTACAGATGCAAGGAACGGAGGTGAGTTACAGAGATATACAAATCTCTGATGGTGCTGAAGATTCTATGAAATCTGATTCCTTTAGCGAAGAACACAGCCCTAACAATGAAGATATTGCTGAAGCGTTTCGTAACTTGCTTCTCCTCCATGGCCAGTTACCTGCAAAACACGGAGATCGTGAAACACTTCTCAGGTAATTTCAAAATCATCCTGTACCCGAAATTCCTGGTTGAAATTTTCTACTCTTTGATATCAGGTTTCTAAAAATGAGGGATTTTGATCTGGAGAAATCCAAAGATGCATTTTTGAATTATTTGAAGTGGCGGGTGGATTCTCAAGTGGATATGATCTATAAGGTAAAAAAAAAAAGGGAGCAGTTTCGGTTTACTTTTCGTTAATTAGATCAGCTCACTCACAAGCTGTTCGACGAAATGTCTGACAGAAGTTTAAGTTTGAGGAATACGTTGAAGTGAAAAAACATTACCCTCATGGATTTCACAAGGTAGACAAAAGTGGTAGGCCAATATACATTGAGAGAATCGGGATGGTTGACCTGAACGCGTTTCTGAAAGCCACCACCATTGAGAGATATGTTAAGTACCATATCAAAGAACAGGAGAAAACTCTGAGCTTGAGATTTCCGGCGTGCTCAATTGCTTCAGAGAAGCATGTTTCGTCTACCACAACGATCTTGGACGTCTCTGGAGTGGTAAAGCGTTCCGTCTTTTTTTTTTATATGACTTTCTCGTAGATGAAAATGTTATTTTGTTTGTGGCTAATCCATTGTTCTTGTAAAGGGAATGTCAAACTTCTCAAAAACCGCGAGATCACTCTTCATGGAAATTCAGAAGATAGACAGCAACTACTACCCTGAGGTAGGTGGGTTTTTCGGATTCATTACCATCTTCATGAACAATGCTTGTAATTAATTCTGATTGGTTTCGCACTAGACTTTGCATCGCCTCTTCGTTGTCAATGCCAGTTCTGGATTCCGGATGTTATGGCTTGCACTCAAGACCTTTCTCGATGCTCGGACACTGGCCAAAGTGCAAGTAAACACATGCCACTCGATACTTGCTTTTGGTTTATTCACAAGCAAATCTTTATCATAATTATGTTTGTTCTAGGTGCTAGGACCCAATTACCTTGGAGAGCTACTTGAAGCAATAGATCCAAGGTAGCTTTTCCGGATTCGATTTTCTGTTAAAACCAGTTGAGCAATAGATCCAAGGTAGCTTTTCCGGATTCGATTTTCTGTTAAAACCAGTTGACAGATTTGTTTCGTATATGGGGAATCGCATTGTAAACTCAAAACTCAGCATTGTTTGTGTTTGTTGTCATAAAACAGCAATTTACCAACATTTCTTGGAGGAAACTGCACCTGTTCAGATCGTGGAGGCTGTCTTTTCAGTGATGAAGGACCATGGAATGATCCAAACATCAAGGAAAAGATCCAGGTTTTTATGCCAGAACCATTGAATTTCCATCAAGCAGACACAGTTACTTCCACTAAAATTGGATTATTTTTGATATTTATAGGAGACTTGCACAGTGGGAAATGCTGATTCTGAGGGGCATACTATGGACAAAGTCTCAGAAAATGCTCCAGCCAATCAAAAAGTATAGAGGATTGTGTACATATATAAAAGTCGAATTCTTGAATTCAATATTAAAGCTTGAGTAAACATATATATGAAAATGAAATGCAGGAAGATTCAGGCAAGAACATGATTACGTTGCAGAAGTATGCTTCCCTGAAAGCTGCTGTTAAGGAAAGCCAGAAGGTGAAATTGCGTGCATATATACACACATTTCAGGAGAATAAATATTTAGTTCCCTGAATCTAAGAATCTATGGTCTGATTTTCTTGGTTGGTTCTTGCAGAGAATTGAAATGTTGGAGGTGTCACTCCAAGAAACAAAGAGGGTAAAGAGAGACATGAGAAGAAGCTAATGTTGCACATCATTTGAGCTTCAGCTACAGTTTAATTACTCCTATAGGTTGATTCGGTTTAATAGTTTTTCTCCTATTTTCAGGTCTTGAATGGACTTGCGGAGATCATTGAGACCATTAAACCGAATCAAACCGAAACAACCTATAGCCAAATGCAAACCGGTTTAGAGCGTAAGACAACAATAGTTACGAAAATGTCCGGTTTGAGCTGAAGAAAAAATTGCAGCATGATGATGACGATGGTGTGTGGAATCCGTACTACGGCGATAAATGCAATCATGTGTGGAGCCAATCTGTCTCACATGCAACTGCACGTGTGATCTCTGCACTTCAACTTCCACCTCTTACATTTATTTATTTTTTTTATCCATCTAATTCCACAGCTCGATTTGATCCTCTTCCCGATGTCAAATGCTTCATTGGACGAATAACAATATTCATACATCTTTTTTTTTTTTTTACATTCAAGTCATTTTACAGTAAAAAAAGTTTTATATGGTGATTATCAATAGTATTAATCCTTGGTTACAATTTCTGCAATTTTATGTTATTTCACTCATAAAAGACGATATCAGAAGACTGATCATCATCATCATCATGACCACTCGTCAAGTTGAACAACAAAGAAGCGTGGCAAACTTTATAGAGAGGAGCGTTGAGTTTGATCTTAAAGCTTCTGCAATGGAGAATTTACAGATTGCTACACCTAAACACTTCCACACCACAACACAGCGCATCTCAAATTTCAACATTCGTGGCAGCATTGACAAAGAAACAATCAAACAGATGAAAATTAACCTTCCTTTTTAAGCTCTCTACAATTTCAGTTTCTATCAAGAGGAACAACATCCACCTTTCTTGGATTCTCCCTGCGCCTCTGATGGAATCACAACTTTCTTGCCGTTGCTGAGCGAGGCAGGATCTTGCTTGTTTAGCTCCTGTGAGCTCATCACTTTCCTGCTCAGTATGTTGTATATCTCCTTCACAACCGTCTCAAATGCAGCTGCCACGTTTGATGAGTCCAGAGCCGATGTCTCCATAAAGAAAAGTCCCTGCGCTTCCGCCAAGGCCTTACCTTCCGCTGTTGACACTTCTCTTATGTCCTTCAGATCCGACTTGTTGCCCACCAGGATCGTTACAACGTTCATATCAGAATGTGCTGCAACAGTTTCATAATAAGCATTTGCATTGCGATAATTGTTTGGTAAAAGAAAAGAAAGAAAGATGGAGCCTTTCTTACTGTGCAGCTCGTTGAGCCATCTACCGATGCTGTGGAAAGTCTGCCGTCTGCTGATGTCGTAAACCAGAAGAGCTCCAACTGCACCTCTGTAATACGCAGAAGTGACTGCTCTGAAACGTTCTTGGCCTGCCGTGTCCCATATCTGTGCTTTGATCTCCTTTCCGTTAATATCCATCTTCTGCGTCTGAAACTCCACTCCAATCGTCGACTTTGAATTGGGATAGAACTCATCCCTCGCAAATCTTGCCAGCAAATTTGATTTCCCGACTGCAGAATCACCGATTAGAACAATCTTAAAGAGGTAGTCTTCACTCTTGTCGTCCTCGTTATAAAAAGCCATCTCCTTGTTATGCTATAGTAACCCTCTTCTACAGAAGCATATTTTTACCACTGGCTTTTAACCCGTCTACAAAGCTAAAAACAAAACAGTGTGTCAAAGAGAGGAAGAGAGAAGACAAGAATAAGTAGAGTTGGCAAAGAAAACTTCAGAAACAGGAAATATTGAGATCTAAGAGTAGACAATAGAATCTTTAAGATCACCTGTCTACTGAGGTAGCTTCCTAGAAGGTTCTGTGGAGCAAAGTTGACTTAAATTTCCAATATTTCAACTCTCAACCACCCCAGAAAATCTATGACAAGCAGATGATTCAGCACATAAAAGCATTCTGGATCTAAAGTAAGGCACCAACACAAGTTACCTCTTCTGAAAGCTGGATCTGACCTTTTACCACCTCCTACAGGATATTCCTATACAAGCTCACTTGGGTGTGTACGCCTATATATACAAGGAGTAAAGCCCAACTTTAGTTGTGAAATCACCCTGAGAATCTAAGTTAAAGTCGGTGGATAGTAACTATTCACAAGGCATGAAAGCCTCCAATAGGAAAGCAGAGCAATATTCTCTCTATCAAAAAGAAAAAACAGAATTCAGACAGAAAAGACAAGCGCGGGCCCTAAGCAACCAACACAACCCATCAGTGGATCACACAAAGTGCAGCTAAAACACTGATAGAAAGTCGCAGTCTTGTCCTAAGGTTCACACTAAAAGATGAATCCGTAAATGATTGTCGCCGGTATACTTTCTGCGTGAATATGAATCGTCAGATACGGAATGCGAAGACGAAGGTAGGCCACGTTTCTCTGAAAAGATGAGATATCTGTGACAGAGAGAATTATAGACACCAAATCCACAAAAATCGAAATTTCACCAAAGAAACTAAACCCAAGTAAGAACCCATTTCGCTGGAGAGAAAGAGGAGTCAAGAGAGACTGTGAGATTTCTTTCGATCAAACAGAGCGTTTAATAGGAAATTGAGTAAAAAACAGAATTCCAAAGTTACAGGAGAGATCACAAGACATTCCCGTCAAATGTAAGACCGAACACACACACAAGAAAACGCTGATCATAGCATATTCAGAGTTTTAGCAGACCCATTTTACATAAACAAACGAAAAAACAACATAAACAGGGATAATCACAAGGGGGAAAACCTTTTTTCTCGGAAAAAATGAGGGAATTGCTGAGGAAAACAAGATTACCTTGTTAAAGTAACAACGATTTAAGAAATTGGGTGAGAGTCGAAATGGATCCAAAGAGGAGAAACGAAATAGGATCCCAAAATAGTATCGATCCGGGGAAGAAAACGAAGGGATTCAACGCTTTTGCTGTGAAATCAAAGAGACTTGTTGTAAGGCAGTAACTCGGAGAGAGAGAGAGAACCCGGAAATTTTCCGTTTCGGTTTCGGATTTGTAATAATGGGCTGAGAAGAAAATACATTTTGGGCCTTCGATGGACCCACTTTACATCTTTTATCATATATCTACGTTGCTTACCGACTTTTAAATTTGGCAATTACCATCTTCCAATAGTATTATTAGTAAAAGGTTATTTGGTTGGTAGGACTGAATTGTAAATTTTTTAAAAATATACTTAAATCTTCTTGTGAATATATATTTGTTCTTTATAAATTTCTTATGTTATTCGTTTGATGGTATATTTAATTTCATTCGTAACAGCTTGTTATTCAAAGAATTAGGTACTTATACTCCATAGTGTTATAAGAATATTAATCAATAAACATATATATATTTATCTCGAATATCATGGGTTTCATTCATATTTGTTACATATTTAGAAAAAATCTTTCAAAGCTTACCCCAAATTAAATTTCCAATAACTTGATCGGGGGAGTGTTATTGGTTCTTGTATTTTAATAGATTTAGAAATTCAAACCAAATCCAGTATTATTGGTTTTATAATTTTAAAATTCATATTAAAATTCAGTGTTATTGGTTTCATAATTTTAAAATCTATATTAAAATCCAATGTTATTGGTTATATGATTTTAAAATCTAAGTATTATAAAGATTTGATTTTTTTATTGAATTTGAATAGATTTAGAAATGATTTCATGACTAAAATACAAATATTCATATACACGATTTAACTTTGTTATTTGATTGGATTTGAGTATTTTTTAAATCCAAAGATTATTTTCAAATCAATTAAAATATAAGAAGTAATAACCTCCAAAAATACTATGCACTTGGGAATCCCTTTTTGGGTTATTTTTGGACAATCCATACCTAAGCATGTATGGTAGTCTTAAACTCATATTGAACTTTTTGACCAAAAAAAAAAAAAAAAAAAACTCATATTGAACTTTTGATCCAAAAAAAAAAAAAAAGTATCACCTGAATTTAGTGGAGAAATGTGACAGGTATTGGAGCGTTGACCGGGAAGGCCATTATTAATTGATTACAAGTTTACAACCAACGAGTCCACGACCCAAATATAGAACTAGAACCTAACACTAACCAGCTAACCCAACCACTTTCGTTGGATCTCTCACAAATTTGGTTTTTAGTTAGTCTGGACAAAACTCAGAGAGAAGATTCTTTATGTGGTGGATGTTCGAATTAAATCCAACAATAAAACAGGTGTTTAAATTAATTTAAGGCACATGCACAACTTTAGTAGTTGGATATGTTTTGCTCTTTATTACGCCAAAATCATTCCCTCCCTTCATCAGTAAAAAATGCTTAAATTACGCCACAAACCTATATGAAACTTTATATTTTAAGTTGTTCCATATAATTTATCATCCCAACTGTAGCTGATATAGTCTAACTAAAGAGGGAAATGTTATGACTATGAGTAAATCGATAAATGAAATTGTCAATAAAACCCCAAAGAAACAAAAGAAGAAATGGAATTGTGAAGAACAAACGGAAAAAGAGGACGAGAAATGAGTTGGTAAACAAAGTTGGCGAGGCAAGCGTGAACTGGTTTTTGAACATGAAGATGACCCCATTCATGTTTTTTGTTTTTTTAACCAATTATTTAGTTTCTTCATTTATACTACTCCCTCTGTTTCACAAAGAGTGTCATTCTACTCTTTTTCACACATATTAAGAAAATTGATAAAAATCCTATTCTACCCCTTATTAATACACTAAACTCATTTCTCTTTCTAATTAATACATCAATATTACAAGGTCAAAACTGGATTTTTGTTTTAAAAATTGCATTGAAAATACAAAGTGACACTCTTTGTGAAACAAAAACAAAACCTTAAAATGACACTCTTTGTGAAACGGAGGGAATACTATTTATTTTCATTTTTTCCACATTCTTTTGTTCAAAATTTTACTTAAGAGAGTTAAAGACTTTAAGGAAGTGAACACCAATAGGTCAAACCTTTTTGGGAAATGAAAACACTGTAATTGCAATTGTTCAATGTTTCTACAGTTTACTATGTCTATAAGTTACACATTGCAATTGATAGATGAACAAGAAAATAAAAAAATATATAAAAGAACTATTAGGAAAGGGGGGAAAAAAGGACAGTGTGGTGAAGAGAATTAGAGATTCTTTATTAAGACAGATTAACTAACAAACCTAACCCTACTTGTCCCACTTTCTTTTCATTATTAACCTCCTTCTTCTCTCTTCCCCTTCATACTCATCTCATTCTTCTTCCTCCAATCTTAACTCAAAGTTCTGTTTCTTTTTTTTCCTAATTTCCCATGGCCAAATCATCAAATCTTCTCCTCTGCCTCTATGTTTTCTGTCTCTTATACACATCTAGATGTGTATAAGAGACAGACACTAACCAGCTAACCCAACCACTTTCGTTGGATCTCTCACAAATTTGGTTTTTAGTTAGTCTGGACAAAACTCAGAGAGAAGATTCTTTATGTGGTGGATGTTCGAATTAAATCCAACAATAAAACAGGTGTTTAAATTAATTTAAGGCACATGCACAACTTTAGTAGTTGGATATGTTTTGCTCTTTATTACGCCAAAATCATTCCCTCCCTTCATCAGTAAAAAATGCTTAAATTACGCCACAAACCTATATGAAACTTTATATTTTAAGTTGTTCCATATAATTTATCATCCCAACTGTAGCTGATATAGTCTAACTAAAGAGGGAAATGTTATGACTATGAGTAAATCGATAAATGAAATTGTCAATAAAACCCCAAAGAAACAAAAGAAGAAATGGAATTGTGAAGAACAAACGGAAAAAGAGGACGAGAAATGAGTTGGTAAACAAAGTTGGCGAGGCAAGCGTGAACTGGTTTTTGAACATGAAGATGACCCCATTCATGTTTTTTGTTTTTTTAACCAATTATTTAGTTTCTTCATTTATACTACTCCTGTCTCTTATACACATCTAGATGTGTATAAGAGACAGCCTTGGCTCAGACATGTTCCAAGTACAAATTCTCCAGCAACCGTCTCTTTGAGTCCTGTAACGACCTCCCTGTTCTAGATTCCTTCCTCCACTACACTTACGACTCTTCTTCCGGGAATCTCCAAATCGCTTATCGCCACACAAAGCTCACCCCCGGGAAATGGGTGGCATGGGCCGTGAACCCGACATCCACGGGCATGGTCGGAGCTCAAGCCATTGTGGCTTATCCACAATCAGACGGCACCATTAGGGCGTACACTTCACCCATCAGCAGCTACCAGACGAGTCTCCAAGAAGCCGAGCTTAGTTTCAACGTCTCTGACTTGTCTGCTACGTACCAAAACAACGAGATGGTCATCTTCGCAACTATGAATCTTCCTCTTGCGAACGGTGGAAACATCAATACGGTGTGGCAAGACGGGTCCCTTACAGGGAACAATCCTCTGCCACATCCAACTTTTGGCAACAATGTCCGCTCTGTTTCCACCCTGAATCTCGTCTCCGGTGCTTCTGGATCCGCCACAGGAGGAGGAGCAGCAGATTCCAAGCTGAGAAAACGCAACGTGAGTGTTGATGACTTCAGTTTCTTCCTTTCCTGTTTGAAAACTTTGGGTTTAATTTCTAATAATGGTATATTTCAGATACATGGAATATTGAACGGAGTGAGTTGGGGAATAATGATGCCAATAGGAGCAATCATTGCTCGATACTTGAGAGTCGCCAAATCAGCAGACCCTGCTTGGTTCTACCTTCACGTTTTCTGCCAGTCTTCTGCTTATATCATCGGTGTCGCCGGTTGGGCCACTGGTCTCAAGCTGGGCGGCGAATCAGCAGGGATTCAGTTTACCGCTCACCGTGCCATCGGGATCGCTCTCTTCTGCCTTGCAACAGTTCAGGTAGGTTTTAAATTAACAGCGAGTGTTTGTTTACTTTCTCATCGAAATGTTGCACAACTCAATTGCTTGTGTCACACGTTAGGTGTTTGCGATGTTTCTGAGACCCAAACCAGAGCACAAGTACAGAGTCTACTGGAATATCTACCACCACACCATAGGCTACACCGTGATCATCCTGGCTTTGGTGAACGTTTTTAAAGGACTAGACATCTTGAGACCTGAGAAGCAGTGGAGAAACGCTTACACCGCTATTATCGTGGTACTGGGCATAGCCGCAGCCGTGCTCGAAGCGTTTACGTGGTATATAGTAATAAAGAGAGGAAAGGCAGAGAAATCTGCAAAAACGGCTCAGCTTGGAGACGATGGACGGTCTCAATACGCATAGAAATATGCTTGGTGTATAGATTAGAGAGTGAAATTTCCTCGTGTATCTGGTTATTTATTGGTTTTCTGTTGGTTAATTTTGGTTTGCTTTCAGGGTTTCTACCATATATATATTGCTAGATTAAATTAATACATTCGATGTTTAATAGTTGTTGATGTTGAACGGCTCTTGAAGCCTTTGACTCTTGTGCTCTTTTACGCCTTCACGATGTGTACATGTGAACTTATACGCGTTTAACAAAGCCATTTTATTTCATCAACAGTGAAAAGTGTACAAGTGAATACATAAACGAATAAATATCTTGTCTGTGTGTGTGTAAGAGAAAGTGAGAGAGAGATTGGTTACCTAATTAAGAAAACAACAACAAACTTTGATGCTCCAAAAATGTCTTTCGAATGTTTTAAAAGGGAAGGAAGGACGATTTCTGTTGGTTGGTTCAATCAAAGATCTCGCGGCTCAAGGGCTGCGATTTCTCTCAAGACCTGACTTTTGTCCGCTTCAAACCTCTCGTCCTCTGCCAACAAAGATGGACCAAACAAAGCATTACTAAGGAGGAGAAGGATCAAATACAAAGCGTATCGTCACTTAACATGACTTTCATACCTTTGTCTGGTTTCAAATCAGCCAACAATCTCAGAAGCTTGCTTCTGTTTGCAACCAGAATGTTGATTATATCTGCAGGCTTGTTTTGGTTCGCTGCAAACAGCTGTACAACAGTGATGATCATCTCAGTACGTAGGATCCGACATTTAAATAAGCAGGACAATCATCATCGCAAATGAAAGATTATGCTTCACTTCTTTAAGATATAAGAAATATACCTTGAAAACATGGAATGCTTCTATCTGGATGCTCTTGCTTGACTCCTGTAATCCAAAGGGATTTAAGTTTATTTCCAAAACTACTATAATCAAGAACAAAAGATTTGAGGAGGGTATTCGGGTAAAGCGTCATCATACTCTTAGAAGATTCATGAGAATCCTCAAGTTATCCCTTGAGCTCACATATCTCGTCATCACAGCTGAATTTGATCGATCCAGCAATATATCACCCAACAACTGTTTAACGTTTACACAATACAGTACATTAGATTGATCACCCAGTAATATTGCTTTAAACGTTCTAGACTCTCGTATAATTTACACTACCTTAATAGCTTGCCGTCTGGTTATATAATTAGTTGATTCAAGAAGCTTCGAGTTGTAGTCCGCGAAAAACTGCAAACCAAAAAGTTTGAGAATTATACTAGTCAGACGCAGGACCTTCAGTGCATGAATCATAACGTTTTGCCTTCACCCATAAATCATAACGTTGTAAGAAAACTTACCCAGTCTTCATTTTTGGTGAGAAACTCGGCAACAGTAGACTTATGCCTAGTCAGCAGTTCCTGTGAAAATAAATTATTACAGGGTTGGAGTTATGATTGAATGCTTGACACTAGAATAGCGCCAGAGGGAAAGATACAAAGCGAAATTGCAAGTTTTTTGGAACCTTAAAAGTTGCAGCTGCATCGGCAGCAATGTCGAAGTTAGGAAGCTGTATGTAATCGAAGAACTTCTTCACATGCTCAGACTCCAAAACATACCTGAATCCAAGGAAATCATGTTAGTACACCCATTGTCGTTAATATCTTCTCTGAACAGATAGTTACTTCACAGGTTGTAAACCGAAGAAAATGATGGAATGATATATGCTCACTTGGCAACAATCTGATGGCGAATGCACTCCCTAAACATAGCACCGTAGTGTAAAGCCATGTCTGTGTTCTCAAAGCTGACACGAAACATGGAAAGCTATATAAATGGTAATACAATGAGTAATCTCTTAACTTGGAAACTAGAGACGGATGCCTTTACGTATTCGAACAGCAACAGTAACAGTTACCCTTCTATCAGAACATCCATGAGGTCGATGTTGGCTTCCAGATAATCCGAAGCAATCAACCGCGAATTGACTTGTTGCCTCTGTAGATTCGCAACAACTTGTGTTGCATCTTTCCTGGTCTAATAAAAAAAAACAGACAGATTTCGCAATTATCATCGACTATATCTCAAAAACGATGTCTTTCAAATTGCGAAAACCTGGAGACTGTATTGTTACCTCCAAGTTGAGATTGGGGAGCCATGTAATCAAGAGGCGTAGAGTATCCTCTTTAAAGAATTCTTGAGTCAACTGGGCACAAGCTTCAGCGACAGGCTCGGCCTCGCTGTTCCCGTAGAGGATCGACTTCATATCACGGATGTTCCGGCTTAGCTCCGCCATCTGCAAGCAATCATCAGCCTCAAAACAAAGACGAATCCAAGCAAAAATTCAACAACGCAAATGCTATAGAGAGCAAACAACATTATTGGAATAAAGAAAACCAAAAAACAAAATCAACATTGAAAGCGGATTTGATCGGTCGAATGTATTTAATTTTTTTCTGAATGCAATCTCCTCCGCTTTAATTTCGATCAATTAGATTCGAAGATTCATGAAGAGAAAAAAAAAACCATCTCAGCATTTTGAAGGGAAGGAAACGAAACCTTTTCGTCGCGCTTGGATTCTCGAAGGTCAGGCAAAGAGTTGGATCGATCGGCGTAGAGAAGGAGATCGCGCGTCTGTCGGACGAGGTCAGCGGGAGTTCGGGGCTTGGACTTGAAAAGCCCCTTCATCTTCGCACCGCCGATATCGGATTGATCCGACGGTTCTCCGCCGTAGCCGGCGGCTGAAGAGTTTAGGCTTCCGCTCAGGTGCTGCGACGGGAGCCTCCTCGCCGTAGCGGAGGCTTCCCGTGCAGCACCTCTCTTTGACACGCACGACCCTATCCTTACCTCCTTTCTTCCCTCTTTTTTTAGATTTTTAGACAAATTAAAAACAAACAAAAGAAAAAAAAAAATTCCAAAACTTAAGCTCTCTTGTCTCTGGATTTTTTCCCCTATATCTCCTCCTGTCTCACCATTTTTCTCTCTTCTCTCACTTCCTCTCGGCCTCCATTTTTAGCGTTTAGCTCTCGGTGAAGGTGAGAGAGAGAGAAAGAAAGCTATTTTCTCCTATCGCATGCTTCCTTCCTTCCCTCTGATTAAAAAAAAACAAATAAACTAGATTGATTGTTATGTTTTTGTTTTGGGCAAGTGAAAATGTCCAAATAAATGACAATGTCTTAAATAAGGCTTATGAGTTGAGATGAATCAATTGCTCTTAAATCAAGATTCTTCAATTGAAAAGGTCACCGGAAAATCGAATCGTCAATTACGAATCAAAGAAATATAGGTCATAATTCAGGCACTCTTTAAATTATTTCACAGAAAAAACAATACTAGAAAAGTTCTCTCAATACCTAGAAATGATAATGAAATAAATGTAAATATGGTAGTTGAATAAAAATACTGGTCACATCACATGTAATGAGCTCCGGACCAAGACAAATGACATGTTCACTTTACAGTTTACACCTTCACCTTTCCCCTCACATGTTCCTTGTATATATTAATTCACTAATTAATAATAAATTTAAGTGATGCATCTCTTAACGGTCTCGTGACCCATAAGGCCATATAATCTACATAGCAGATTATCCGGCATAATTAACGGATGTGTCAACACTTGTTCAATCAAATACCATTTCTTCATTGGTGTAAAAAAATAAAATAAAAACCATTTCTTCTTCATCTAGCATCATGTTTTATTTACCCCAAACAACAACACGAAAATTGAAAACCAGATAATACAGAAATTGACATTAATTCCTTTTTGTTTATTCAACGTTTTCTTGGCTAGTTATAAAAAAAGATCTGTTACATGAAAAACTCAGAGGAAACGACCATTATTGGCGTTGGCGGGCTTGAAGGAAGTGAGATTCATTGATTTCAGCCACGGCTTCTCCCATACAATCGCCTCGTAGTTCTTGCTCGCGCCGCCATCATTAGCCGCCACCGTAAGCCGGTAATTCATGCCGGAGACTACCTGAGACTCGCCGCTAACAACCGAGTCGAACTTGAGTCCGGATTTGCTCTGCTTGTTGTACTCGGAGACCGCGAATTCGCCGATCTCTACGACGTGAGGGTCCTTGACGTCGGTGATGGGACTCCATCCGCCGGTACGCACCGCCGCAGACGCGTAGAGAGGGAGGAGGACGAGAGAGATGAGAAGAAGGAAGGTTGCCTTATTATTCATTTCTGCTGTGTAACCGTTTGTTTTCTCTCTCGAATTGATGATGATGGCAGAGGTTTTCAGGGTTCTCTTCTTATAGTTGTAGCAGTCTTGCCACGTGACGTGACGGGGGGGGGGGGCTTATAAATTAGGGTAAGATATTGAAATATTTAATAACATTCATGGAAATGTGCTAAAAAATAAATTTTATTTATTAGCCTACGTAACATATACAGACGGAAAAAGAAAGAAAGAAAACAAAAAAAAAACTATAGGTAACATATAGATTGTCATTCTTGGTATACAGACTATATTGTCCTAATATAGACAAATGAATTGAGGGCTATGGAGGAGTGTGGAAGCACCACTCCTTTAGTTTGAACTATTATGTATTTTGCATTGGCCAACTAAATACCCAACAGGATTGACTATATCTTCTACCATTCATATAATTACTAATTTTAATTAATACACAGCTATATTGCCGTCATAATTAATATACAACTTTAGCAAAGGACAAAGAAAAGACATAAATGAGTAACGGACAAAAGGTAATAAAAGCAAGACATTATTATCGATAACAAGGGCATGAACGGTTTTTGTTCTCTTCGTTATTTTTTTGTGTGTTCGTAAAAACCCGAAAACAGAAGAAGACACGGTGGACATTGGACAATGACGTGGTGGAATCTTGAAAGAGATAGAGGGATATTGTATGGACAAGTAGGACCGCTGGATTGAAACTAATACTGATCCCTCCCAATTGCCGAATAATACACATTACTTTGTATTTAAATATTTGTTCTCAATACACATATTTTCTTATATACACAGAAAACAAAAAAAAGACCAAACTTACCGGTACGTTGGAAGCACAAAAGAAAGCAATCGTACCGGAAACTATAATAGGGCGGGTTACAAAAATGGGCCGGCTTGTGAAGTTTGACCTGCACATCTATATTTCCCGTTCCACCTGTGTGACTGACATATCTAAAATATATGTCACTGGTCTTGTGCTTCAGCCCATTGCAACGATATAATACAATGAATCAATAGTGTCGATGCTCTTGTGCTTGCAGCCCATCGAACTAAACTCCTCCCTTTGATGCGAAAACGTAAGCCCCTGCCATGTCGTTTATAATAGATAAGCGACTATTTTCATACCGAATCACAAATGAAAAATTATAAAGAAGGTGGTTAATTATATGATTGTAAGTATACCAAGAGTGGGCATCAAGACGGAGAGAAAGGCGGTTCCGGCGATCTTGAGAGGCAAGCCTGTCTTGATCATGTCTTTGATCTCGATGTGCCCTGTCGTGAACCCTACGACGTTAGATGGTGTTCCCGTGGGGAGCAAGAAAGCGAACTGAGCCCCGATGGCACCTGGTACCATCAAGAGCAGAGGATGGATTTTCATTGTCTTTGCAATCTCGATGAGCAATGGAACCATCAACGTAGTGGTTGCGTTGTTTGACGTGAACTCAGTGATGCTAGCAGCGATGAGACAAACTGTTGGAGCAATGGCCCAATAAGGAGCTGTTTCGAGAAACACCAGCCCTCTGGACAAGACTTCAGCTAAGCCGCTGGTGCGTACTCCATCCGCTATAGCGAATCCAGCTCCCAGTAACAAGACTATGTTCCATGGGAGTTTCTTGCATTTGCCCCAATCCATTAGCTTCTCTCCTTTTTTAATATTGTTTGGGATTATAAACATCAATGTAGCCATCATCACACTCGCCGTTCCATCCCCGGCCCGGCCGTTGAAGATCAAACCCCATCCGGGTATATCATCGGTTATATTTCTTGTCATCCACAACACAACTAACGCACCAAACACAGATAAGACCATCTTCTCAGCGAAACTCATTGGTCCTAACATCTCAAGCTCTCCACGAAGATGAGATTTATGTAGATAGGGAGAGAGAGCTTTCCCTGATCCTTTAGGACAATACAATACACATAGAATACCCCAAAGCACTACGAATATGCACAAAGCCAGTGGGAAACCGAAGAAGAACCATTGGCTGAAACTGATTGGATCGGCTTCCGGGAAATAGCTTTTCCACATTCCTACAAGTATCAGATTCACACCTGTTCCTGTTAGTGTGCTCATTCCACCTATTGCCGCCGAATATATCACACCAAGGATCACCGCTCGGCAAAACTTTTCCACCGCCGGAGGCACCACTTCCGACGACGAAGACGACGACGGGAGTCTCTGAAGTATCCCCGTAGCGACTGGCATCATCATGACCGCAGCTGCCACGTTGTGCATCCACATGCTCACAAACGCCGTCGTGGCGCAGATTCCAAGCAGAAGCAGCGGCGCGTTTAGCGGCTCCACGCAGAACACCAACGTTATCTTCAAGAAAATTATCCATTGCTATGTTATGAACTTGTCATAATTAATTTAATTATAAAAAAAAAACTTGTCATAATTAGATACGTGATGGCTTAACATTTATCCATACTGTTCAGTGTTGATGATCATAGTTGTAAGTTGTAACCTAATTATCTCATACGTGGAGCGTACTCTTTGAATAGTACCAAGAAATAGATTATGTATACGCGTCTCTCTTGCTAAGCACTCTATGATATATATGGATTGGCCTAGCATTCATATGTTCCAAAAAAAAGCATGATAAAAATCTTGTTCTGTTTGAAGCTAAATAGAGGACTCCTTACCTAACATTCACATGTTCAATTTGTCAGACTTTTACTTTGTAGAACAAAAAGTTATATAGACACAATTTGTTGAATAAATCTGCAATTATTATTATAAATGGACCACACTACCCGTTCTTATGTTATTATAGTTTTATAATTTAATAAGTGGGGATTCAATTGAAGCTCTCCAGGTAGTTGTAATTAACTCATCCGTGGACCCAGACAAAATCATCTGAATAGAATCAGAGTCCATACATGACTCATCCAGTTTACACCACATAAAAAAAAAAGAAGTAAAAAGTAAAAAAAAAAATCGTAATTTTTCTAACACAAGAAGGTGAAACTACCATTTTTGAAAAATGTTTTAAGTAAATAAATAATTGAATGAATAAATATGAGAAAACAAAAATATGAAGAAAATAAAAGAGATATAAAAAGACTCACGTTGAGGGCGAGTCGGCGATGGATGTTGTAGTGTTCGACGGCGAGAGCGAGGATGAAACTGCCGAGGACGAGGGAGATGACGTCATCCATGTAAGAACCGGCCACGTCATCCGCCGCCGATATTCCGAAGAGAGGGAATAGGAAAAGCGGCGACATGGAGGTGATCGGCATCGGAACGGCCTCCGTCAGCCACCACGCGAACATCCAAACGAGAACGCCCAACATGTTCCTCGCCGACGTCGTATCATCTTCGCCGAGGCGTACGCATAGACACACGACGGCGCAAAGAAGAGGACCGAGAGCGATGTAACAATTCTTCGGCGTGAATATTGTCCGGAGGTGTTGCCCCACCGTTTGTTTTTCGAATGGCTCGTCATTGTGGACGACCGGTAAGAGCGAAGATTTCAGATCATCGGTTTCGGCGGCGGAGTCATGACCACCGTTCATTCTGTTAATTCCGTTTTTGATGGAAGGATAGAAAAGAAATAGAGAAATGTAAGAACTAAGAAGGGAAAGGATCCTTTTTATAAATAAATTTATTTTATTATTTTAATGTGTTCGGCAAAAAAATAATAAAAGTTTCTATTTTATATTACAGAATTAATCAGTGTGGTCATATAACATGATATTCGGTTTATGAACGTGAGTGACACATGGTTAGTATGCAAAGGCGCTCCATGTAGAAAAGTTGTTTTTTTCCCCGTTTAAATTTGTATTGTCTTATTCAACGTGTATCACAAATATTTGCTGGTTTTTATTAATGATGTTTGGGGGTCAAATAAAAGAGACGGTGTTTTTTCTTGGAAGACAAAATCGCATCATCGGATAATGGGTAACTATAAAGAAAGGTCATTTTATACAGTGAATATGATTGATGACTTTTCAAGTTATGTAAGGAAGTTAGTGTTTCTATTTATTTTATTTTATACTACTATTAAACATATATAAAGGACCCGTGAAAATGATGGGGGGTCTAACAAATTTACAAGTTACAAGTGGCGAAGCTGTGATGGCTTATAAACTCTGGAATCTGATGACCCACAAAGACAATTAGAGATTAAGATGACAAGTAATCATAACAACTTCTTGCTAATGAAGTTTCATTTAAAATATTTGAACTCCAAGAGTCATGGATAAAATTAATTTTTGCTTCTCCATTAATTAAGCATAGTCTCGCTTTATGTAAAATGCCCTTTGGGTTTCTTTTAATGAATCGCTGTTCAAAAAAAAAAAAAGGTCTCGCTTTATAATGAAATTATCAACAATCTACCTTTTCTTTTGTCAACAAGGATTCACACAAAAAAGGAAGTATCTCTACTCCATTTATAGATGGGAATCATCATCGCTTAATAATAATTTAAGGTATATATAAATGTTTTTTTCTGGTTGAGATTTTTTTTTTTTTTTTTGACGTCGGTCGAGAATTAAGATGTTATAAAAATGTTGGAAATAAATAAAAAAGAGAAAACTCAGGAAGAGAAATAGAGAGAATATTTGTCAAAAAAAAGAAATAGAGAGAATAGAGAAGGAAGGAAAGACAAACAGTTGGCAGGAGTAAAGAGAGAGAGTGAGACACGTTATAAGTGTAGCCTTTGGCACTCCTCCAGAGCCCAACTTCCCTGGTTCATACCTTCCTCTCTTTTGTCCTTTTTTCTCCGATAATTATATATACAAAATCATGAAGAAAAAAAAATATATATATATATATTATTTTTTTTTGTTCAAAACCATGAAGAAGTGTATTCATGTATGTATTAGAAGGGTAATCAATCTTTCTCTTTGTCTACTGAATCTCTAAGAGATATATATGCACTTGGTCTAAAAGATAAGCATGTATATATACGTATGATGAGTTTTTTTGCTATATCCATTAGTCCATCAAAAAGGAAGAGTAAGAATTATCCTTTTATATAATTGCATATAAGATAATATAACATAATGAGAGAGAAAGATTGAGGGGGTGTCTGGTACGAATAATAATTTAGTTTTGACGGGGTCCAAACAATCAGGGAGAAGAAGAGCCATAAGGCAGATGACACGTAAGCAGATCAAATTGATGATTATTCATGAAAGAATTTACTTTTAAGGAATATATGAAAGGATCGAAAGAAATCATATCTCATGACTCATGTGGCTGTCTGTGATTCCACCTCTTAATTATTAGTCAGTAGATATGAATGATTATCAACAACTAGTTTTAATCAGCTGAGGTGTAGCCTATGTGGTCTCTTGTTTAAATCTCTTGTTACAAGCCTACGCTAGACTCGTCTTTGTTCTAGTCAAATCCAAACTCATTCTCCCACTAATCAAATTTCAAATTATATTTTAATTTCTTTTTTAAAGTCTCTTTCTTAGTACAAAAATGTTTAAGACCGTCACACCACTCTTTCACGAAATGTAGTTTTTTCTTTTTTGACCAAACGAAATGTAGTTTTTACTCGTAAGTTATTTGTTTGTGTATATATAGGCGCCATTCAAATTGTCTTTCCTAACCTATTTTTCGTGACGATATATATATTTTTTATTTTAAAACTTTATTCGTGACGAATTTTGATAGCTAATTATCAGAGAAAACAAATAGAGGTATTAACGAACGAAATGCGTTATACAAAAGAGGAAAGAAATACCGAATACGTAATGGTGAAAACAGAAAATCAAACTTTTCAAATTTAACTATGGCAAATTCAAAACGGAGACGAACAAGTTCAAGTCTCTCTCAATGGCCCACTCACATGCCCTATTCAGTAAATTGCATTTCTGTCTTTTTCCTTTAGCCTATGTTTGGAGTCGTACGAGGCTAAACCTTAGTCGGACACATGTCGCTACTGCTTTCTATTCAATTCCGTGGCCACAACCGAACACAATTTTAGATTTTTGCTGAAACATATGTCTTTTTCTCTTATGAATTCCCAAATGGCCACTGTTAATTACAGAGACAACACATAATGAAACCAAAGTCTCTTTATTCTTTTGTCTTCAAGTTCTGAGCAGGAAATAAAAACATTTCGAAGAACAAAGCAGTGAAGAAAACACGCTTGAGTTTGATGAGCACATCACTTGATGGGGGGTCTCTATGGCTCTCCTCCAAGCTCCACTCTCAGGTTGTCATATGGATAGACTCTCGGTGTCTGCAGCAACACAGTAAGAGATGATCATGAAATGGAAAAACAAATACCACAATGACAAGAAAATGACACAAAAGCAGAGATATGAGATGTCATAAAAACAATGTCTAGAGTAAAAGAAGAGCAGCAATTCATCTCATGTACAGTCAAGAAGCCAGAGCGCATCTTCTTAGCCCTAATGTGCGATTCAACTTCTATAACCATCCTTCAAAACAAGGCTCATCATAGCAAAGTTTTTGATACAAAGTCTATGATGCTTGGCCATTGGCCACTAAGAGAACTAACTCATAGATTTTAGCTGCTCATACACCTCTAGCTCGAGGCGTCATGTCTTTTCTTACACGCATATGAGCTTAAGCATGTAGCGAGTTCCCAAGAACATTGTCGGTGTTTCTTTCAAGTGTTCCTAATAACTATGCACAGGTTCAATCAATTAATCAGGGATGATGAAAACAACGTGGATTAAAGAACCACCTCTTCCATTAACTTTGTCAGACGCAATAGCAAACAACAATAATTGATTGTTTATGTTCATAAACAGGCAAATTGAAAAAGCTGAAAATTAAATATCGCGGCATTCAGAAGATGAAGAAAAGAGCATCAAGAACATTCTGTTATGCGAGTATTTTTTGGCGAATTCTATGTTTTCATTGCACATTTCGTTGATGAGCATCTAAAGATTCCGGCAATAGAACATTTTCTCAGGAAGAAGCCTATGCCAACTAAATGTTTCATATTAGGTACAGTAAAATCGATAATGTGGTTGATGAATCGAATTCAAATTAGATAAACAGAATAGCAGAAAGTAAGATTTTGTAGCAGAATCATGATTATTTGCTCAGGACGCCACAATGGGTTGCAGTAAGAAGCATTTGTGTGGTGCGAATGCAAATACATAAGAAGTTGAAAGATTTTAACTTACAAATGGAACCTTGGAGGCTTTGTCGTTCAAAACAGCGAGCAGGCCGAGAGTCGCAAAGAACCCTAGACCGCCACACAACCATCCCAATGCTTCATACTGTTCAGCCATATCCAAAATTAATCAGTAAAACAAACAATTGATTTACGCCGGCAAAACACTAGAAACCGTAAGAAAACCTAACCAACCTTCCCGACGGTATCAGCAATCCGATCTATGCAAGGTTCTGGATACGCGGTCCCGTTGTCCCACATCAGCTCGTCGTTAACCGAGAGCTGAGACGCAATTAGGGAAAGAGCCTCAAAATCGAAACAAATTCGGAGAATCTTATAATAAATTACAGATATTTGACTCACCGGCTTATCGGGGACGATGTGTTTGCCGACGGGGAGACCCATCCCGGCGCGCTGCCGGAGAGAAGAGGCGACGGATCGGGAAACGACGCCGTTTCCACCCATGATCCGAGAGGCCACACCGCTCAATCTTCCTGCCATTTTCCTTTTTCGATGCTTTCTCTGTGTTTCAGGTTTCTCTCCTTCTCTCAGGAGATCCAAAATCAATCGATTTTGATAGACGGCAGTACTGATCAAACCCCGAAACGGCGTCGTAAGTGGTCAACCCTTTAGTTTCAACGAGAGGTGTTCGTGTTATATCTTTTCAATTTTATAAACAAACCTACAAGATACTAGTTTTTATGGGATTGCTTAATATTTTTTTTTTTAATTATCGATTGTTATAAAGCTGGGGGAGTAGCGATGCTCAACTACCGGAGAATATTGAACATAGGACTTGTCAGATTATACGAGAGGAATATAGTGGTTTGAGTTTCCACAAATTGGACTGGACACAGTCACCGAAGAAGAGATTTTACTTTCTACAAATTAATACATTTTTGATTCATCCCAACTAAATGTGCTTGTTGCACCTGGATCTTGGACAGTGAAAATTATCAGAATTAAATATTTTCAACTAGTATATGCATTTGGTTTTTCGTAAGTGCATTCTAGCTTTGTATATTTCCATCTACCTATCTTCATCGAATCATCGGTCATCTTTTTTTCTTCTAACAGCTGAAACTCCTCTGCATTAGATGTCCATCCTTCCTCGGTCTGCCAGAAGCTTGGCCCAAAGTATGCCTCTGTTCATAGTATAACATCTTTTGACAGGTTTGTACGCTTTTATTGGTTTAAATGGACATTCCTTTTATCTGAGTTTTTGAGGATATTGTTATGAGTGTGAGGCTTGTGGTTAACTACAATGGCTTGGCTTGAAGATCAATACCGTGACAAAGTAAGTGGAAGTGATACATACTGAACATCTTGTACGTAGTTTTGAACTATGTTGGTGATGGTACTCCGCTCCGTAATTGATTATATGTTTCAATTGATTTTGGTAGCAATCATCAGCTTAGGGAAAATCAGGTAAATTTTTTGAAAACAAAAGACATGATCACTTGATTCCATAGCAAACACAAAAGCAGGACTCGCTCACACATAATTAATCGTCTCAACTTAAACACACAAGACTAGTAGTCAAAATGCAAGTTGTCCCAAAATCAAAAGATAGACATTTCGAAATGAAAACGTGTGACAAAGAGAGAGTGATTACTCGTTGTTGGTTTTCTTAGGAGGGGCAACACGAACCTTGAGAACACCAAAGTCTGCATCCCAAGTAATGGCGTAGCTCAAAAGTGAAGGTAAACGGGAAGGAGTAGGACTCATGACGCTTCCGATGTAAACACGGCCACTCTCATCGTGCTCACACACATTCTTGATCTCAGCAAAGAATCTAAGTTCATCCTCGAGAGCAAACACCTTAATATCATCACTTTTGCAAACACCTGGCATATCCACCGCAAAGTAAACACCTCCCTCAGCTGTTGGTTCTGCATACAGTGTTCCCTTACGACCTTTCACCACAAACGGATGATCCTCCACGTTATTTCCCGATCTACCTGTCACGCATCCAGCAAAAACAGATCATTTACAATAACGATGATTGTGCAAAGAGAATATGGTGATTTTTGGGAGAGGAATGGGGATCGAACCTGTGAAAGGAGGGAAAGTGCGAGTACACTTCTTCTCATGGTCCTTCACCTTGACCCTTGACACAATCATCCTTAAGACTCCGTCTTTCATTTTGGCCTCCACGCCGGTGATCTCGCAGCAGTCACAGACCAGACCGGCGGTTCCAGAGTACTCACGCACGCCGTCCTTCTTGTTGCCGTCGTCGAGAGTCTCGCCGGAGAAAAAGACAACCTTTTGCCTCACGGCGTCGACCCTGTGGCGGATCGCGTCGTCTGGGACACCGGGCAAGTCGACGCGGATGTAGAGTTTGTCGTTCTGGAGCGCCTTCACCTGGATGAAACCCTTTGGACCTGAAATCTGGAGCTGATTGTTGATCGCGTATAAACCATCTGTTTCAGTACAATAGATAACCAAATAAGAGACTATCAAAGATCAATACAGACTAATTAAAGAGCTAAGGAAACTTTGCTTTCCTGGACGAAGATAACAAAAATGTAAATATTTG
Source organism: Alliaria petiolata (assembly GCA_020283515.1). Taxonomy (NCBI): domain Eukaryota; kingdom Viridiplantae; phylum Streptophyta; class Magnoliopsida; order Brassicales; family Brassicaceae; genus Alliaria; species Alliaria petiolata. The sequence goes on along the minus strand of JAHZTW010000002.1, from coordinate 34,018,036 downwards.
CACCAAGTTCATGGTGTTAAGGAAACTTGTTCCTGGGAAATAATCATCCAGCAGAAGAAAACACGTTTCGTTTGATTCGATCACAACTTTGTAAAAAAAAAACATTGATTTGGAGAAGAAAAAATTTTCTTAGAAAATCTAAAAACAAAATAGAGGGAGATAATAGAGTGGAAGAAGGAGACCTGGGACGTAAGCAAATCTCGAGAAGTCAATGCATCTTCCCCCAGCCATCTCTCTTCTCTCTCTCTCACTCTCTCTCGTTCGCGTAAAAATGGAGTACTGATTTTGTTAACAAACGAGAAAGCAAGGCGAGGTAGGAGGTATAACACCGTCTGTGACGTGGCACTATAGCTGGATTCTTTTCCCAACGATAAAACTTGTTTTTTTTTCACCTCAGAATCTCTTTTAGGCGTGAAGAGAAAGCCAAAATTTGACTGGTCTTTGCATTTTTTTACTTTTTAACCTCCTCCATCTCACTGTTAAAAAATTGCTTTCCCTTTTGAATTGTTACCGTGAAAAGGAGGAATCGGAACGCTAACGTCAGCAGTACTGGCTAAGCTAAGCTAGCTCTCCTTCCATATCCTTTCACAATGCGACAAATTAGGTAAAAATTAGGCAATGCCATCATTTCAAAACAAAAATTTACAGACGAAATAATTAATTAAGCATGGAAGAGGCTGACGTCAGTGATGCTTTTTTACCGTAAAATTATGATCTGCCTTTTTTTACTCGCTCATTTAGTTTCGCACACGACAACAAAAATTTACAATGCAAGGTCTACTTTTTTAAATCTGCACCAACTTCTCTCTTAATAAAGTTTTCAACTGTTTTCGGATGTTTTTTCATGGGATTTTTGTTGGGTACAATTTAAAAGTTTGCACCTTTCGTTAAAAATATCGCTTTTACCTCAAAGAAATGGTTTTTAATGACATTAATTATTATATGATATAGAAGAAACTATAAGAGCAGTACTTAACCATAAAAAAGAACCCTAAGGTTTTTGATGACATTAATTAGATGAAATAGAAGAAACTAAGAGCAGAACCATAAGGTTTTTGATGACATTAAATTAGATGAAACAGAAGAAACTAAGAACAGAACTTAACCACAAAACATAAACATAAACCATACGGTGCAACAAAGCATAGCTAGAGACACTTTTATTCAAAAAACGGAAAAGAAAAGAACCCTAGACACCATTACGAGGCAAGATAGACGACGAGACGGATAAAGACAAGACGACGTACGGCTCATCAGACCACGTCCTCTCTTGTTATCTTCATGTTGAACATCTTCTCAACGACATGAATCTCGTGCTTTTTCCCTGGGATCTTCGGAACGCTGATCCAGAGCACACCGTTGAGAAGCTTGGCCTTGGTTTCCTTCACATCGAAGACCTCGCGGTTGATAACCATGGTGCCGCCGAATTTGCGTCCGTCGTGGTTGTATCCGGGCAAGGCGGGTTCGTTGGCGAAGAAATGGACGTTGCTCCCTTCGACCATGTAGACGAGGTCTGAATCTGGGGCTCCAGGCATGTCTACCCTCATCACGAACGCCTCCTTCGTCTCCTTCACCTCGTACGCCTCCTGGTTCCCTGTTTTCTGGAACCGGTTCCTCCCTACAAAAAAAACGAACCCACATGAGAGATCAGTTAGCAGAGAGATTTTAACAATAAATAAAAAAAAATCGATTTTTTGAAAGAGAAAACGAGAACGGAGAAGGAAGACGTACGGATAGGTGGGAAATGCTTCGGCCGGTCGCGATCGTTCACGGCGGAGCTGCCTGCTTTACTCATTCTTAAAACGACGCTGTTTTTTTGCTGTTTTTGGAAAGTGGAGTGTGTAAAAGTGAAGCGAGTGAGAGTGGGGGGTTTAGGATACTGCTCCTCTACTTACTATTTATAGCAGAGGGTATAGGTTTTGGAAAAGGCTTCGAGTAACCACCTATTATGGGCTTAATTATCGGCCCATTTTGTTTATTTCCAGATGACCCATTCCTTTCCATTCTCCATACTCATTTAATTAGTGAGCTATATGATTCTCTTGATTGCTACTGAATAGTGAATAGTGAAAACCAGAGCCGTGCCTTATGTGTTAGTAAAAAGGCATTTGCCTCAGGTTCCCAATATATTTAAATTTTTAGAGGCTCTAAAACTCTAGAAGTTCAGCTTGTCAGAGTGGTTGAGGGGTAATTTTTCAGCAATAATAACTCAAGTTCGATACCTTGAGGGTGTTATTATTTTTGTGTGTTTAATATAGTTTTTGGAAAAAGGAAATTCAGATTCCAAATTGAAAAGAATATTTAAATCACAAATCAAAAAGGAAATCTGATTCTCAAATCAAAAGGAGCCAAAACAAGTTTTATAAGTTTTTTATATATAACATTTTTTGGTTAGATTTTTTTTATAAAATAAAAAACAGAAATAAAAAATCTAATTAGTGTTAGATTGGTTCTTCATATTTTGGATATTTTGCTTAGCTTCCATTGGAAAAAAAAAATAGTTTAGAAACCTAAATTATGGCAGTTTGGTGAACAAGTTTATTGAAAAAGAAAAATTATATTTAATTGTTTTAATTTATCGTTTTGTTTTGAGTGTTATATGTTGTTTAAAAAAAAATAACTTTTAAATTTGCCTCAACCTTCTATGAACCTAAGCACGGCACTGGTGAAAACCATCGAGTCATCTGATGAAACCAGAAATTTGTAACATTTTTTGTTTTTTTTTTGTCGTGAAATTATTCTCGTACAATGTTTTATTTCTCTTTTAAAAAACTTGAGATTATAGAGGTTTGGATAAGATAAGACTTTTAGTAACCTACAATGGGCCTAATAATCGGCCCATTTGTAATTTCCAAATCAATTTTTTTTTTTTTTTTTAATCAACATTTCCAAATCATTTATTCCCTTTCATTCTCCCGTACCCGTTTTATTGATCTACAATATGTGATTCTTGAGTCTTACTGAAAGGCCATCGAGTCATCTGATGAAACCAGAAATTGATTCAACACCGTGCTCGGAAACTTTATTCTCGTACAATGTTTTCTTTATCTTGTCAAAAAAGCGTTTCTTGCTTTTGGACATGTTGATTCTTGTGTGTTTCGAAATTTACAGTTGCTATTTTGGATTCGTTACACCTTATTTCATATCGTGGCGATGCGATGTATAATTTTGTTCCTAAAAGTGGTAAGTAATGCTTCATGATTCACTTCTGAGTGGAGGAGACTCGAACATGGATCGGATCCTCCTATAGCTTTCCCTCCTCCATCTTCCTATCTTTATGGAATCATCTGTCATTTTTTTGCTGAACTTCTCTGCATTAGATGTTCGTCCTTCCTCGGTCTGCCAGAATATTGGCCCAAAGTATGCCTCTGTTCCAGCAATCAAACTCGCCAAATGCAATGACTTAAGAAGACCTTCTTAGGTATTATAGCCTTTGTTCATAGTATAACATGTTTTGATAGTTTTGTACACTTTTATTGGTTTGAATTCCAGTTTGATTTAGTTTGTGTAGCTTTGAGTGTGAAATTGGACATTTCTTGTGAAAGTCTTTTTATCTCAGTTTTTGAGGGAGGATATTGTTATGAGTGTGAGGCCTGTGGTTGACCACAATGGCTTGAAGATCAATACTGTGAAAGAGTAGTAAATGGAAGTGATACAAATTGAACATCTTGTAAATTTAAACTATGTTGGTGAAACTGCTGTAGTCTGTAATTGATTCTCAGTTTTAAGTGGAACTGATGCATAACATACAAATTGACATTCGAAAGAAGAAACGAATTTCCAAATTAGGGGTTTTGATCAACCGTCACCAATCAGTTCATTTGATGGATCCAATTTTGGTTTTAATCATCTCAGGAAACAAAGTGTAAAGATTGTGAAAACATATGACATCAATTACTGGATTCCATAGCAAACACAAAAGCAGGACTCACACATAATAGTCTCAACATAAACACACAAGACTAGTAGCCAATGAAAGTTCTCCCAAAATCAAAAGATAGACATGTCCAAACGAAAACGTAGTAGAGAGAGTGAGAGTGATTACTCGCTGTTGGTTTCCTTAGGAGGTGTAATGATAACCTTGAGAACACCATACTCTGCATCCCAAGTGATGTCGTGGGTCAAATATGAAGGTGCATGGGGAGGTGTGGGACTCTTGAAGGCTCCCATGTAAATACGGGCACTCTCATCGTGCTCATACACATTCTTGTTCTCAGCATAGAATCTAACTTCAGTCTCAACAGGAAACACTGTTATTATAGAACGATCTAGAAACATAGATTTGTATATATCTTTATATGATTCTATTAGTTAGTAATTAGGTTAAACTTTAGTTCTATATAAGTGTATGTATCCCCACCTTTATTATTATGAGAGTGAATATACAATTCTTCCAATACAAACCTCTCTATCACATTATCAGTTATATCATCACTACAAACACCTGGCATATCCACTGCATAGTAAGTGCCTCCATCAGCTGTTCTTTTTCCAAAGGATCTTACTTCCTTACGACCTTTCACCACAAACGGATGATCCTCCACCTCCTCGTACGTTCCAGATTTACCTGTCGCGCATCCAGCAAAAAACAGAGCATTTACAACAATGTGTATGCAAAGATAGATATAGTGATTTTCGGGAGAGGAATTGGAATCGAACCTGTGAAAGGAGGCAGAGTGCGAGTACACTTCTTCTTATGGTCCTTCACTTTGACCCTTGAGACAATCATCCTTAAGACCTCATCTTTCATTTCGGCATCCACGCCTGTGATCTCGCAGCAGTCACAGCCCAGACCGGCGGTTCCAGAATACTCACGCACGCCCTTCCCGTAGCCGTCGTCGAGAGTTTCGCCGGAGAAAAAGACAACCTTCTGCCTCACGGAGTCGACTCTGTGGCGGACGGCGTCGTCGGGAACACCGGGCAAGTCGACGCGGATATAGAGCTTGTCGTTCTTCAGAACCTTCACCTCGATGAAACCCTTCGGACCTGTTCTCTGGGCCGGATTGTTGGTCGCGTGGAGCCTCCCTGTTTCAGTACAATGGAGAGAACAAAAATGACAGAAAATCGTTCATGTATAGTAGTAGCCAGAAAAAGAAGCAGAACCAAAGAAAAAGGCTTTCAAAGACTAACAAAGAGCTAAAGATGGAGACTTTATTTCGTCGGACTATTAAAACATGTAAATCTTAGCACTAAGTTAAGTTCATGATGTTAAAGAGATTTGTTCCTGGGAAATAATCATCCCGGTGAAGAAACGAAGCTTCCTTTAATCACAAATTGTTAAAAAAAAAACATTGATTTGGAAGGAAACGATATAAATTCCTGGGAAATCTAAAACGAAAACAAATAATAGAGAAGGGAGAAAGAAGGAGACCGTAGACGAAAGGAACTCTCCGCAAGTCAATGCATATTGGCTCACCCATCTCTCTTTCTTTCTCTGCTTTTCTCTGCCGTCTAAAACTGGCGTTTTGATTTCTTTTCTTTTTTGACATCTTTTTCTCCAAATGGCGTTTTGATCTCTTCGATGATAAATATCTAATAAACGAACCACGACGAGGTAACACTAAAGCTGGCTTCTGTTCCCAGTGATAAAACTGTAAGAACCAGAAAACAGAGCACTACGGAAAGGGAAGAGAAGATACGATGTGGAGGCGAGACTATGAGTCTCTTTCCTTAACTCTTAGAATCACCCGCAGTGCGACGGGATTCGGAGATTCAAGAGTCCCAAGATACAACCACTAACATCCGTTTTCGCAAGCACTCGAAACACGGATCTATCGAACTAAGAAAGCTACGATACTCTCGAATAAAACTTACTTAAGACTTAGAGAGATTGCTGGATTTTTTCTTTAGCTTTTGGTGTGCGTGAGTGGTGAGTTTTCTGCCGTGAGAGAAGAAGAACTCCCTTCTATTTATAATAGCCATGGAAGATCTTCGGTTTTAATCTTTTCAACAGAAAATCAAACCCGAATCAAGGAGAAGTTGAAGACGTGATCTCGCCACAATCTCGCAACGATCTCGCAGTGAGACCGAGTCTCTCGGATGGTGTGGAGAAGACGAGAAACAGAAAAGATTTTTTCCTCTTACTTTCTCCGTCAACTCGTATATCCGACCTTACTCATCGTTTGGGCCTGGCCCATTTCTTTTCACTTCACACGTTTTTAATAAGGCCCACAGACCAATTAAAATCGTTCCAACAATCCCCACATGAATAGAAATGACTCTAAACATATAAAGACTCAACAAACTCGATAAACTTGACACAACTTTGCTAAACTAGACACAATTTGACTAGACTTAGACAGACTTTCGAGAGTATACGAAAATGTTACTATATCTGAGAGGTAGCATTTTTCAGCTTTGAACCAATCATTTTTGATATCTGTCGGATTTACTCGGCCAAGAGGTGAACATGATGTCTTGAACCACCTGGATTTTTGCGTAAACCTAGACAACAGTTATCGCATAGCAACATTTTCTCGTAGAGTTTAGTTCTCTATTGTGTTCATTTTGGCCTTGAACATTCTTGGTTTTTCATGAGTGAACTTGAAGAGTATAGCCTTACTTTCATTCTCCTAGAAACGGCCCAATTTCACACTCACTAGGTGATCTGCCATTAACTTTATTTTTTAGGAGCATCCTGTATTACTCCATGAATATTTTAAAGTTATGCAATCATTAAAAGCTAACGCTTATCCTAATCACATACAGGTAACACTGTTTATCATCCTCGGAACTGGGTATAGACATAGTCTCACAGTGCTCAGTTCAGATTTAACATGAATTCGTTATCCCTTTGAACCTAGATCTTGAGATCTCCAGTCGCATAGGTGGGGTTTCCATCATGCGTCATCCTTAGTTATAGGCTTTAAACCCATTCCTCTTGATGATTTAACAACTTGATCTCGCGATAAACTTTTAGTGAATGGATCCGCTAAATTTTCTGCCGATTTGATGTAATCTATCGTAAGTACACCAGTTGAAATCAATTGTCTAATGGTTTTATGTCGCCTTCTAATATGACGAGATTTACCATTGTATAAATTACTCAGCGCCCGAGATATAGCCGATTGACTATCGCAGTGTACACGTAATGCTGGCACTGGTTTTTCCCACATCGGAATATCTTCCAAGAAGTTCCTAAGCCACTCAGCTTCTTCTGCTGCTTTATCTAAAGCAATGAACTCCGACTCCATGGTTGATCTTGCCAAGAGAGTTTGTTTGGAAGATTTCCAGGATATTGCTGCACCACCAAGCGTAAATACATATCCACTTGTTGATTTCGAGTTTTTGGAATCCGAAATCCAGTTGACATCACTATAGCCTTCTAAAACAGCTGGTTCTTTACCATAGTGCAACCCATAACTTTTGGTGTATCGAATATAGTTCAATACTCTAGTTATGGCCTTCCAATGAGTATGACCTGGATTATGCGTATAGCGACTTAGCACGTTTACCGAATGCGCCAAATCAGGTCTAGTACAGTTTGTCAAGTACATAAGACTTCTGATCACTCTTGCATATTCCACTTGTGACACTGGTTCACCTGAATTTTTTGTCAAATGAATGTGAGGATCAAGAGGAGTTTTTGCAGTCCCATTTGAGTAGTTCTTAAACCGCTCAAGTACACTTTCAGCATAGTGATCTTGAGACAAGATTATTCCGTCACTATGTCTAGTGATTTTAATCCCTAAAATCACATCGGCTAGTCCCATGTCTTTCATATCAAATTTTCCACTAAGCATATCCTTAGTTTGTTTGATTATTTCCTTGGTGCTTCCTATAATGAGCATGTCATCAACATACAAACACAACAAAACGTATCCGTTTGGAGTAATTTTGATGTATATGCATTTATCGCATTCATTAATATTGAAGCCGTTTGACATCATTACGTTGTCAAATTTCTCATGCCATTGTTTAGGAGCTTGTTTAAGTCCGTACAATGACTTTACAAGTCTACAAACTTTGTTTTCTAGTCCTGGAGCAATGAATCCTTCGGGTTGTTTCATGTAAATCTCCTCTTCTAAATCTCCGTTTAGAAAGGCTGTTTTTACATCCATTTGGTGGATTTCTAAATCTCTTAATGCTGCAATACCTATTAACGTTCTTATTGACGTTATCCTCGTTACCGGAGAGTAGGTATCAAAGAAATCCAAACCTTCTTTTTGTCGGAATCCTTGCACCACAAGTCTAGCCTTGTATTTGTCTACCGATCCGTCTATTTTCAATTTTGTTTTGAAAATCCATTTGCACCCTAGGGCTTTGCACCCTTGCGGTAGATCAGTTATCTCATATGTATTATTTTGCCTAATGGAGTCCATCTCACAAATAACGGCTTCTTTCCAAGAAGGCGCTTCAGGTGTAGACATGGCTTCCTTGTAGGTTCTTGGCTCTTTCTCCGTAAGAAAGGCTATTAAGAACTCAGACCCAAATGTCTTCTCTTTACGAGATCTTTTGCTCCGTCTAGGTTCTTCTTCTTCTTCGTCATTTATAGTAGTTCCTGAGCTGCTTGCCTCATTTCCCGAGGTGCTTGCGTCTCGTTGATCACGAGTTCGTTTAATGCTTTCTCTATCTTTGCATGGAAACACGTTTTCAAAGAATGAAGCGTTCCTTGATTCCATTATAGTGTTCACATGAATATCTGGTATATCAGACTTATGTACCAGAAACCGATAGGCACTACTATTATGAGCGTATCCGATGAAAATGCAATCTACCGTCTTAGGTCCTATTGTTACCTTTTTCGGAGGTGGTACCGCAACTTTTGCTAGGCACCCCCACACTTTCAAGTATTTGTAAGAAGGTAGTTTACCCTTCCAAAGTTCGTATGGAGTTTTTCCAGTTACTTTATGCGGTATTTTGTTCAGGATTTTATTTGTGGTAAGCAACGCTTCCCCCCACATGTTCTGGACTAACCCGGATTCCTGTAACATTGCATTCATCATTTCTTTACGAGTTCGGTTTTTTCGTTCCGCAACTCCGTTTGATTCCGGTGAGTAAGGAGCGGTAGTTTGATGAATAATCCCGTGTTCCCTACAGAACGCATTAAAAGGTTCATCATATTCCCCTCCTCTATCACTTCTAACTATCTTAATAGTTTTGTCGAGTTGATTTTCGACTTCCAACTTGTATTCTTTGAATTTTTCCAAAGCTTCATCTTTACTGCGTAGTAAATATACATAGCAATATCTGGTGCTATCATCTATGAAGGTTACGAAATATTTTTTTCCACCTCTAGTTTGCACAAATTTTAAATCACACAAATCCGTATGAATTAAACTTAGAGGTTCGGTTGTTCTTTCCACGTTTGGTGATGGTGTTTTAGTGAGTTTAGCTTGAACACAAACTTCACATTTATCTTTGCTTATTTTTTGTTTTGGAATTAAATTCAAGTTCATCAATCTACTCATAGACTTGAAGTTAACGTGTACTAAACGTTCGTGCCATAAATTAAAAGATTCCGCAACATAAGCAAATGATTTTTCATTATTATTTTTCTTCGAGGTGGAAGCCTCGGTTACATCATTGTTTCGAATAACAGCCGCAACTGACATCTTAAACAACCCATCACAAACAAATCCCTTACCCAAAAACATCCCATGCTTTGACAGCACCAGCTTATCCGCATCTATCTTGATAGTGAACCCATGCTTGCTTAGGATAGAACCCGAAATCAGATTCTTACGCATGTCCGGAACGTGGACCACGTTTGTCAAGATGAGTTCGCGACCAGAAGTAAGTTTCAGAACAACCTTACCATAACCTTCTATCTTTGAAGTGGCAGAATTCCCCATGTAGAGTATTTCGTTACTCTCATTCCTCTTATAGGTGGAAAACATCGACCTATCCAAGCAAATATGTCTTGTTGCTCCGGTGTCATACCACCAAGTCTTTGGATGACTTTCTGCAACGTTAGCTTCGGTCACGACCGCACACATGTCTGCTACCGTGAGATTGCCTTCAATTTTGGCTTCATTCTGCCACATCTTCAATGCACTCTCAGTTGAAATCGTAGCTGGAGTTTGCACAGCAGCAGAGCTTGTCACAGTCACATGAGGAAGATTACCGAACTTCACTTGTTGTGTATGTTCAACTCCAGCCCCATAGTTTACGTTTTCCATTTTTTTTTTTTTTTTTTTTGAAAAAAAATAAATAGAAACAAGTACAAATCAGAAACGATTTAGATATAAGATATTCAAAATCGTTAACTCTAAGAATCGCAATTCAGATGAGTATCAATAAACAATTAAGAATCGCAATTCAAAAAACTTTTATTGATTCGTATCAAACCGCAGTTTGTATTGATGTTTAAGCGTTCACAAACGTTAAACAAAACCACTTCTTAGTAAGAATAGTTAAATATAACTAGTAAATCGATAATCAGTTTTGAATCACAATTCAGATAACTATTAATTATCAATATGTATAGAACCGCAGTTCGTATAGATTTGTTAGACGTTCACAAACCGCTAACAATTCTCTTCTACAACAACGCACAAAAGCAAACACGAAAGCGTTTGTGAAACGGTCGCGGAACAAGCTTGAGCTACGTTTGAAGCGTTTATATTATCGCAATTGAATCCGTTAGATGTTTATATAACAACAACGGATTCTAAGAGTTAAGTGTAAGAACCAGAAAACAGAGCACTACGGAAAATGCGATACAATTACGAAAACATAAACGTTAAGGGAAGAGAAGATACGATGTGGAGGCGAGACTATGAGTCTCTTTCCTTAACTCTTAGAATCACCCGCAGTGCGACGGGATTCGGAGATTCAAGAGTCCCAAGATACAACCACTAACATCCGTTTTCGCAAGCACTCGAAACACGGATCTATCGAACTAAGAAAGCTACGATACTCTCGAATAAAACTTACTTAAGACTTAGAGAGATTGCTGGATTTTTTCTTTAGCTTTTGGTGTGCGTGAGTGGTGAGTTTTTCTGCCGTGAGAGAAGAAGAACTCCCTTCTATTTATAATAGCCATGGAAGATCTTCGGTTTTAATCTTTTCAACAGAAAATCAAACCCGAATCAAGGAGAAGTTGAAGACGTGATCTCGCCACAATCTCGCAACGATCTCGCATTGAGACCGAGTCTCTCGGATGGTGTGGAGAAGACGAGAAACAGAAAAGATTTTTTTCTCTTACTTTCTCCGTCAACTCGTATATCCGACCTTACTCATCGTTTGGGCCTGGCCCATTTCTTTTCACTTCACACGTTTTTAATAAGGCCCACAGACCAATTAAAATCGTTCCAACAAAAACTCTTCTAGCCGCAGAGGCTCTTTCAGGCGTGAAGAGAAGAAAATCAAAATTTGACTGGTCTTTGCTTGCTTACGTCACTCTACTCATCTTTTTAAAATTTTAAACTTCATCTCACCGTTAAAAAATTGCTTTCCCTTTTGAATTGTTACCGGGGGAGTAGGCTGAGGTCAGCAAAACTACACAGAATCAAAAATATGAGCTGTCAATCTCTTACTAGCTCTGCTTCCATATTCTTTCACAATGCGACAAGATCTGTGAACGATTTCAATCTTTTTTACAGAGTGAATTAAATAAGCATGAGAGAAGCTGACGTCAGCGATGCTTTTTAGTGTAAAAATCTGTTGTTGGCTTTTACTTCCTGTATTTAATTTCACACACGGAAAAAAAAAATAAAATTACAATGCAACGTCTCGTAATTAATTTTTGCTCCAGCTTCTTCTAAAGTTTACAACCGCATTTTTAAAAATGTTTATCCAGTTAATTTTCAACTTTATTTTTCATGGGTTTTTGGGTACTATTTAAAGTTTGTTACTTTTTTTTTGAAATACCCTTAAACATCTCGTTATAGGCTCGAGCTCAAAGAAACGTTTTAATGACATTAATCAGATGATACAGGAGAATTGAAAAACACTTATAACCATAGAAAAGATAAACATAAACCAGCTGCAACAAAGTCGACCCTTTTATTGAAAACCAGAAAAGAAAGAAAAAAGTCCATAACGAGGCAAGAGAGACGAGACGGATAAAGACAAGAGACGTACGATGGACTCGATCAAACCACGTCATCTCTTGATATCTTGGCATTCATCATCTTCTCAATGACATTAAGCTTGATGTGTTTGCCTGGGATCTTAGGGACGGTGATCCAGAGCACACCGTTGAGAAGCTTAGCCTTAGCTCCCTTCACCTCGTAAAACTCTGAGTTGAAAACCATCGTGCCTCCGTATCTGCGTCCGTCGTGGTCGTACTCGGGCATGGCGGATTCGTCGGCGAAGAAGTGGACGTTTTTGCCGTCGACCCAGTAAACGAGGTCTGACACGGGACAACCAGGCATGTCCACCCTGTATATCACGCACGCCTTCGTCTCCTTCACCTCGTACACCGCCTCGCTACCACTTTTCTGGAATCGGTTACTCGCTACAACACAAGAAAACGCACCCCAAGTACATGAGAGATCGATCATTCAATGAATATATAGAGAGATTTAACCACCAAAGAAAAAAATTAATTTTTGTATAAGAGAAAATGTGAACGAAGAAGGAAGACGTACGCGGGCAGTCGTTGTCGTTTACGCCGGAGCTGCCTGCTTTACTCATCCTTAAAACGACGCGGTTTTGGTTTTGTTTTGTTTTGGAGAGTGGAGTGTGTAAAAAGGGTGAGAGAGAGTGATACTTACTATTTATAGCAGAGGGGATAATGAGAGAACGTAGGTTTTGGAAGTAACATATTATGGGCCTACTAGTTAGCCCATTTAGGTTATTTTCAGATGGGCCCTAGTTATCAACCGAGTAAATGCTTCATGATTCCCTCAAGTGTTGTTGATTGAATTCCCCAATGTTGTTGAAGAAAAATAATTCATGATTCCCCTTATGAGGTTCGTAATTTCCATCTTCCTATCTTTATGGAATCATCTGTCATCTTTTGCTTCTGAAGGGAACTCTTCTGCATTTGATGTTCCATCATTCCTCGGTCTGCCAGAAGCTTGGCCCAAAGTATATTCCTCTGTTCCAGGCAGCAAACTTGACAAACGCAATGACTTTACACCAAGACCTTAGGTATTGTAGCCTATGTTCATAGTATAACATGTTTTGACAGATTTGTACACTTTTATTGGTTTGAGTTCCCAATCTGATTAGTTAATTTTCAGTACCATATAGTTCATTTGATGGATCCAGCTTTTATATATTAACTTGGTTTCAATCAGCTTAGCTTGGAAAGTTTAGATTTTGAAACCAAATTACATATGAATCCCTAAATTCCGTAGCAAACACAAAAGCAGGACTTCACACACATGGCTGTCTCAAGTCTCAACTTAAACACACAAGAGACTAATCAATCTTAGTTCTCCAAAAACAAAAGGAAATGATGAAAAACACACAGTAAAGAGAGTGATTACTCGTTGTTGGTGTTGCAACGAGGTGCAATGACAACCTTGAGAACACCATAGTTTACAGCAGCGGTGATGGAGTTGCTCAAAATTGGAGGTGCAGTGGAAGGATCCCAAGCGCCGACGCATCCAGAGTAATCACGGCCACTCTCATCATGCTCACACACGTTCTTGGTCTGAGCAAAGAATTTAACTCCATTCTCGCTGGCAAGCAATTCAACATCAGTAGTACAAGCACCTGGCATATCTACGGCGAAGGAAATACCTCCATCAGGTGTTTCTTCTCCAACGAATACTCCTCCCTTGGGACCTTTCACCACAAACGGATGATCCTCCGCGCGTCTTCCAGATTTACCTATCGTACAAATGAAGCAGTTACATAAATGGTGGTGACTATTGTGAGAGGAATGGGATCGAACATGTGAAAGGTCAAATCTTAAATGGTGGTGACTATTGTGAGAGGAATGGGATCGAACCTGTGAAAGGAGGCAGAGTGAGAGTACACTTCTTCTCATGGTCCTTCACCTTGACCCTCGAGACAATCATCCTCAAGACTCCATCTTTCATTTCCGCATCCACGCCGGTGATCTCGCAGCAGTCACAGCCCAGACCGGCGGTTCCGGAGTACTCACGCACGCTCTCCTTCCCGTATCCGTCGTCGAAACTTTCCCCAGAGAAAAAGACAACCTTTTGCCTCACGGCGTCGACCCTGTGGCGGACGGTCTCGTCGGGAACACCGGGCAAGTCGACGCGGATGTAGAGCTTGTCGTTCTCGAGGACCTTCACCTCGATATAACCCTTCGGACCCGATTTTTGGAACTGGTTGTTGGTCGCGTAAAAGCCATCTGTTTTAGTGCAGTGGAGAGAAACAAACATGGAAAAACGGAGAACGTGAGAAGAAGAAGACACTATCAAAGAGCATTAAAGAAATAACTCAACTTGATTTTCATGGATTATTGAACTAAAGATCAAATATTTGTACAGATTTCATGTTACAGAAACAATATTTGTCATCTCGCTTCCTTTGATTCATCCTTGTAGAAAATAAAACTTTTTAAACAAAAAAAAAAAAAACATTTGATTTGAAGAAAAAAAACATGTCTTTTAGATCGGAGAAACTGATATCGGGGAAAAATCTAAAAAGAAACAAGCTAAATGGAGATAATAGGACTATTATATCTGGAGGAGAGAAGGGAGAAAAGTAAGAAACCTGCGTCCGTCGGAAGTCTCGACATGTCAATGCATGTATACCCAGCCATCGCTCTTCTTTCTCTGTATTTTCTTTTTCTCTCTTTCTCTCTCAACGTTGCTTAAAAATGGCGTTTTTGATTTTCTTGTCAATCACAGTACTACTATAAACGAAGAACCACGGGGGTACGAGCTATTGACGTGGCACTCTACAGCTAGCCTCTACCTCTTTTCACCTTCGTAACACTCTTTTTGCTTCAGAGGCTGAAGAGAAAAAATTAATTTTCCTTACGTCATCATTCTCTTAATTTTCTTTAAACAAAATTTTACTGTGAAAAACAAATCAGAGAAGACGCTGAGCTGTCCATCTCCTATTAGCTCTCCTTCCATATCGCTCACATACGACAAAAAAAAACACCGGAAATGTTGTGAGTTGTGACATGTCTTTTCTTTCTTCATTTTCAAAATTTTACAGAGGAAACATTGAATTAGCCGCTGACGTCAGCGATCATCTATGTTAAAATTATGAGCTGTCATTTTTATTTAACTCCCCTGTATTTGGTTTCACATTACGACAAAGATAAAATATTAAGCATCGTCTGCTGCTGATTCATCATCCTTCAAAAGACGTTGGTTTTGCTGTTTTCGATGTAAAAGTATAAACCAGAGCGAGTGATTATTTCTTAACGCGCTAGTTGTCTTTTTACTCAGCCGAGGTGAAAAGGGTTTGACTTAAGCTATTATGGGCCCATAAATCGGCCCATTTATTTTAGTTCCAAACGAGCCCTGAAAATTACTATCCGACACTAATTCGAATACCAAGAACTTGAAAGTTGAAACTGCTTTTTGATTTGGGGAAGTTAGGTTTTCTGAGTCGCTGTAGAGTTTGGTGCAGATTTTTTATTGGGGAAGAATGATGGATGCAGATTCTAAATCGTGATCAAGTAGGTACCTCATTTATTACCTTCGAATTCTCCACATACATTGCTAAGTTCCTCAAACTTTTAATTAAGTGAGCTATGATTCTTGATCATTGCTGAAAAACATTTGAGTCATCTGATGGAAAGTCTCTGGTACAGAAACTCATTCAACACAGTGCTCGTAAACTTAATTCTCGTAAAATGTTTGTTTTCAATCTTATCAAAATCTCGTATCTTGCATTTGAACATGTTGCAAAACCATTGATCCTTGTGTTGTAAAGATGCCATTTTGCATTCGTTAGAGCTTATTCATTGTGTGGAGTATTATAATTTGATTCATACAAGTGGTAATTACTGTTTTGGTTGTCTGTCTTTTTATGATTTACCTAAATACAGAACAGCAACAGGGTAATCTCAAGCAAAACATGATACAAGTCTAACCAATTCGAACCAAGGCAGAGTGGTTGTGTGACTCACCATAAAAATTGAGTTGCACCAGGGTTCGAGTCATATTTTTTTTATAAAAAAAACATGATACAAGTCTAACCTTTGGAATTAAAGAACAAAAACAAAAAAATTCTACGCTTTGGAAAAAAAGATTATCATCTGTCATCTTTTGCTTCTGAATGGAACTTTAAGCTTGGTCCAAAGTATATTCCTCTGTTCCAGGGGGCAAAAACTCTGGCAAATGCAATGACTTTACACCAAGACATTCTTAGGTATTAGGCTTTGTTCATAGTATAACAATTTTTTTCACAGGTTTGTACACTTTTATTGGTTTGAATTCCAATCTGATTTAGTTTGTGTAGCTTTGAGTGTGTAATATTGGATATTTGTTATGAAAGTCTTTTATTTTTCTGAGTTTTTCAGGGACGATTTTGTTATGAGTGTGAGGCTTGCGGTTAACTACAATGGCTTGAACTGATACACAACATAAATGAAGAAAATAATATTCAATATCAGCTAGTTCATTTGATGGAGCCAGCTTAGATTAACTTTGGTTTCAATCAAAAAAGTTTAGATTGTGAAAACGAGTGACATGAATCACTAAATCCCATAGCAAACACAAAAGCAGGACTCACACATAACTGTCTCAAGTCTCAACTTAAACACACAAGAGACTAATCAATCTTAGTTCTCCAAAAACAAAAGGATAGATATGCGAGATGAAAACGCACTAGAGAGAGAGAGAGTGATTACTCGTTGTTGGTGTTGCAACGAGGTGGAATGACAACCTTGAGAACACCATAGTTTACAGCAGCGGTGATGGAGTTGCTGAAACCTGAAGATGCAGGGGAAGATAAAAAAGCGCCGACTCTTCCAATGTAAAGACGACCGCTCTCATCATGCTCACACACCTTCTTGGTCTGACCAATGAATCTAACTCCATTCTCGATGGGAAGTAATTCAACATCAGCAGTACAAGCACCTGGCATATCTACGGCGAAGGAAATACCTCCATCAGGTGTTTCTTCTCCAGCGAACACTCCTCCCTTAGGACCTCTCACCATAAACGGATTATCCTCCACGTGTCTTCCAGATTTACCTACCGAAAAAAAAAGCAATTACATAAATGGTGGTGACTCTATTGTGAGAGGAATGGGATCGAACATGAGAAAGGTCAAAATCTTAAAATGGTGGTGACTATTGTGAGAGGAATGGGATCGAACCTGTGAAAGGAGGCGGCAGAGTGAGAGTACACTTCTTCTCATGGTCCTTCACCTTGACCCTCGAGACAATCATCCTCAAGACTCCATCTTTCATTTTCGCATCCACGCCGGTGATCTCGCAGCAGTCACAGCCCAAACCGGTGGTTCCGGAGTACTCACGCACGCCGTATCCCTCGTCGAGAGTCTCCCCGGAGAAAGACACAATCTTTTGCCTCACGGCGTCGACTCTGTGGCGGACGGCGTCGTCTGGAACACCGGGCAAGTCGACGCGGATGTAGAGCTTGTCGTTCTCGAGAACCTTCACCTCGATGAAACCCTTGGGACCCGTTTTTTGGAACTGGTTGTTGGTCGCGTAAAAGCCATCTGTTTTAGTGCA
Organism: Alliaria petiolata; assembly: GCA_020283515.1. NCBI lineage: Eukaryota > Viridiplantae > Streptophyta > Magnoliopsida > Brassicales > Brassicaceae > Alliaria > Alliaria petiolata. The sequence continues at coordinate 34,000,509 of JAHZTW010000002.1, read as the reverse complement.
GTGGAGAGAAACAAACATGGAAAAACGGAAAACGTGAGGAGAACTTTAGTGACGGAATTTGTAAAGCTTAATCAGTTGCCGGAAAAAAAGCATACAGAGCCGAAGAAGACACTGTCAAAGAGCATTAAAGAAATAACTCAACTTGATTTTCATGGATTATTGAACAACTAGAGATCAAATATTTGTACAGATCTCATGTTAAAGAAACAATATTTGTCATCTCGCTTTCATCCTAGTAGAAAATAAAACTTTTTAAACAAAAAAAAAACATTTGATTTGAACAAAAAAAACATGTCTTTTAGATCGGAGAAAACTGATATCGCGGAAAAATCTAAAAAGAAACAAGCTAAATGGAGATTAATAGGACTATATCTGTAGGAGAGAAGGGAGAAAAGAAAGAAACCTGCGTCCGTCGGATTTCTCGAGATGTCAATGCATGTATACCCAGCCCCAGCCATCGCTCTTCTTTCTCTGTATTTTGTTTTTCTCCCTTTCTCTCTCTCAACGTTGCTTAAAAATGGCGGTTTTGATTTTGTTGTCAATGAGAGTATAATACTATAAACGAACAACAACGAGGGTACGAGCTATTGACGTGGCACTACTCTACAGCTGGCCTCTACACTCTTTTCACCGCGCTTTCTGCCTCTGAGGCTGAAGAGAAAAACGAATTTGACTGTTCTCTTATTTGTTTTTATCTAATTTTTTACCGTGAAAAAAGAAAATCAGAGCGGATGCTGAGCTGTCCATCTCCTATTAGCTCTCCTTCCATATCGCTCACATACGACAAAAAAAACACCGGAAATGTTGTGACTTTTCTGTCCTCGTTTTCAAAATTTTACAGAGGAAACATTGAATTAGCCGCTGACGTCAGCGATCATCTATGTTAAAATTACGAGCTGTCAAAAATTTTCTACTCCCCTCTATTTGTTTTCACACTACGATGAAGTAAATTTCCAAAACAGCATCTGCTTTCGTGGAGGAGGAGGAGTTTGGCATTTTCTGATTCATCCTTCGAACGACGCTGTTTTTGCTGTTTTGGAAGTGGAGTGTTAAAAGTATAAACGTAATTATTTTAGCCGAGGGAGGATAAAAGGTTTGGAAAGGCCTGAATTAAGCTATTGTGGGCTTATTGATCGGCCCAGTTATTTTGGCTCCAAACGAGCCCTACACTTGTAACTACTATCGGGACACTAATCGAATCCCGCAAGAAATTGGAACTGCTTTTGATTTGGGGAAGTTAGGTTTTCCGAGTCGCTGTAGAGTTTGGTGCAGATGTAATTGATGAAGGATGATGGATGCAGATTCTAAATCGTGATCAAGTAGGTACATCATTTATTACCTTCCAATTCTCCACGTACATTGCTAAGCTCCTCCAACTTTTAAATTGAAGGAGCTATGATTCTTGATTTTTTGCTGAAATTCATTTGAGCATCTGGTCCAGAGATGTATTCAACACGGTGCTCGTAAATTTAATTCTCCTACAATGTTTTATTTTTCTCAGTCTAATCAAAAACTCGTATCTTGCATTTGAACGTGTTGCAAAACCTTTGATCCTTGTGTGTTTTCTGTGGTAAAGATGTCATTTGATTGGTAATTACTGTTTTTGTTGTCTTGTCTTTTTTATGATTTTAAGACCTAATACAGAACAGCGACAGGAGTAATCTCAAGCAAAACATGATACAACTCTAAGCTTTGGATTTAACGAAAATAAACAAAAAAAAAAAGTCTAAGCCTTTGGAAAGAAGTTGAAAAAGTGGGAGAAGAATCGAGGAAAGCAGCTAAGAATTGATCTGGCTTGAAGGAGTTTCCGTTGATGGTGCAGAGTCTACGGTGTGTTGTGAGAAGATAGAAGTCCGGCAAGTAGGACAGGAGGAGCGGGAAGAGAGCCACTTGTGGATGCACTTGACATGGAACCCATGATGACATTTCTCCAGCACTCGGATACTCTCACCAGTTTCGAATTCAGACAAGCAAATGGCACACTCTGCTTCCGCACCTGCAAGCTCAAGGTCGGAGGAGTAGACAAGCGTAGGAGTTGGTATGGTGGATGAAACATCCGCCTCAGGATCAGGCTTGTGGTCGTCGTCGTCAGCCCCGAGAGTTGGCCGGAGAAAGCAACGGATTGCAGCGTATAGAGAGAGAGCACAGATGAGAGCAGAGCAGAGAAGGATGAGAAGAACGGATGCGTTTGCTTGGAAGTCAGTAGAGTTGGAGTAAGGCTTCCATCTGCAACTGTGGGCGTTACATGCTGAAGCAGAAGACAATGGTGAAGCTGCTGCTACTTGTGCTACTAGCAAACGCATCTTTTATGTTTCTGTTTTGCTTTGAGAGAGTCTGGTGGGATTCGTAAACCTTATAGAGGAGTGTGGGGACAATGGTGGAGATTCCAGTGAAGTCTTGAAGCTCTCAGAGAGTTGAGTGATTAGGATGTTTCGTCTCTATTTTTGAGGGACTGTAACTCTCGCTNCACCTGGCATATCTACGGCGAAGGAAATACCTCCATCAGGTGTTTCTTCTCCAGCGAACACTCCTCCCTTAGGACCTCTCACCATAAACGGATTATCCTCCACGCGTCTTCCAGATTTACCTACCGAAAAAAAGCAATTACATAAATGATGGTGACTATTGTGAGAGGAATGGGATCGAACCTGTGAAAGGAGGCGGCAGATTGAGAGTACACTTCTTCTCATGGTCCTTCACCTTGACCCTCGAGACAGTCATCCTCAAGACTCCATCTTTCATTTCCGCATCCACGCCGGTGATCTCGCAGCAGTCACAGCCCAAACCGGTGGTTCCGGAGTACTCACGCACGCCGTATCCGTCGTCGAGAGTCTCCCCGGAGAAAAAGACAATCTTTTGCCTCACGGCGTCGACTCTGTGGCGGATGGCGTCGTCGGGAACACCGGGCAAGTCGACGCGGATGTAGAGCTTGTCGTTCTCGAGAACCTTCACCTCGATATGACCCTTCGGACCCGTTTTTTGGAACTGGTTGTTGGTCGAGTAAAAGCCATCTGTTTTAGTGCAGTGGAGAGAAACAAACATGGAAAAACGGAAAACGTGAGAAGAACTTTAGTGACGGAATTTTTAAAGCTTAATCAGTTGCCAGAAAAAAGACACTGTCAAAGAGCATTAAAGAAATAACTCAACTTATTTTTCATGGATTATTGAACAACTAAAGATCAAATATATGTACAGATCTCATGTTAAAGAAACAATATTTGTCATCTCGCTTGCATCCTAGTAGAAAATAAAACTTTTTAAACAAAAAAAAAAACATTTGATTTGAACAAAAAAACATGTCTTTTAGATCGGAGAAACTGATATCGCGGAAAAATCTAAAAAGAAACAAGCTAAATGGAGATAATAGGACTATATCTGTAGGAGAGAAGGGAGAAAAGAAAGAAACCTGCGTCCGTCGGATTTCTCGAGATGTCAATGCATGTATACCCAGGCCCAGCCATCGCTCTTCTTTCTCTGTATTTTGTTTTTCTCCCTTTCTCTCTCAACGTTGCTTAAAAATGGCGTTTTTGATTTTCTTGTCAATGAGAGTATAATAGAGAAGACGCTGAGCTGTCCATCTCCTATTAGCTCTCCTTCCATATCGTTCACATACGACAAAAAAGTACCTGAAATGTTGTGACTTTGTGACCTCTCTTTTCCGTCTTCGTTTTCAAAATTTTACAGAGGAAACATTGAATTAGCCGCTGACGTCAGCGATCATCTATGTTAAAACTACGAGCTGTCAATTTTTTCTACTCCCCTCTATTTGTTTTCACACTACGATAAAGTAAATTTTCAAAGCAGCGCCTGCTTTCGTGGAGGAGGAGCAGGAGTTTGGCATTTTCTGATTCATCCTTCAAACGACGCTGTTTTCGCTGTTTTGCGCTGGTGTCTAGCCGAGGGAGGATAATAGGTTTGGAAAGGCCTGAATTAAGCTATTGTGGGCCTATTGATCGGCCCAGTTATTTTGGCTCCAAACGAGCCCTACACTTATTACTATCGGACACTAATCGAATCCCAAGAAATTGAAACTGCTTTTGATTTGGGGAAGTTAGGTTTTCCGAGTCGCTGTAGAGTTTGGTGCAGATGTTATTGATGAAGGATGGATGGATGCAGATTCTAAATCGTGATCAAGTAGGTACCTCATTTATTACCTTCCAATTCTCCACGTACATTGCTAAGCTCCTCCAACTTTTAATTAAATGAGCTATGATTCTTGATTTTTGCTGAAATTCATTGAGCCTCTGGTCCAGAGATGTATTGACACAGTGCTCGTAAATTTAATTCTCGTACAATGTTTTATTTTTCTCAGTCTTATCAAAAACTCGTATCTTGCATTTGAAAATGTTGCAAAACCTTTGATCCTTGTGTGTTTTCTGTGGTAAAGATGCCATTTTGCATTCGTTGGAGTTTATTCATTGATTGGACTGGACTGTGGAGTATTATAATTTGGTTGGTAATTACTGTTTTTGTCCTTTTTATGATTTTACGACCTATTACAGAACAGCAACAGGACTAATCTCAAGCAAAACATGATACAACTCTAAGCTTTGGATTTAACGAAAATAAACAAAAAAAGTCTAAGCCTTTGGAAAGAAGTTGAAAAAGTGGGAGAAGAATCGAGGAAAGCAGCTAAGAATTGATCTGGCTTGAAGGAGTTTCCGTTGATGGTGCAGAGTCTACGGTGTGTTGTGAGAAGATAGAAGTCCGGCAAGTAGGACAGGAGGAGCGGGAAGAGAGCCACTTGTGGATGCACTTGACATGGAACCCATGATGACATTTCTCCAGCACTCGGATACTCTCACCAGTTTCGAATTCAGACAAGCAAATGGCACACTCTGCTTCCGCACCTGCAAGCTCAAGGTCGGAGGAGTAGACAAGCGTAGGAGTTGGTATGGTGGATGAAACATCCGCCTCAGGATCAGGCTTGTGGTCGTCGTCGTCAGCCCCGAGAGTTGGCCGGAGAAAGCAACGGATTGCAGCGTAGAGAGAGAGAGCACAGATGAGAGCAGAGCAGAGAAGGATGAGAAGAACGGATGCGTTGGCTTGGAAGTCAGTAGAGTTGGAGTAAGGCTTCCATCTGCAACTGTGGGCGTTACATGCTGAAGCAGAAGACAATGGTGAAGCTGCTGCTACTTGTGCTACTAGCAAACGCATCTTTTATGTTTCTGTTTTGCTTTGAGAGAGTCTGGTGGGATTCGTAAACCTTATAGAGGAGTGTGGGGACAATGGTGGAGATTCCAGTGAAGTCTTGAAGCTCTCAGAGAGTTGAGTGATTAGGATGTTTCGTCTCTATTTTTGAGGGACTGTAACTCTCGCTTCTCTCTCTTTTGGTCCACTTCACATAAATGGATATTATTGTGATGGATGATGGGATTTGCTCTTTGTCCTCCTCTTGGCTTATCATCATCCACATGTTTGCCACATGTCGCCTTCTCACTACGTTGCCTACATTCTAGGCAATTCAATCCTCTTTTTTTAAATTCGTCGTATTCATGTTTGAATATGTCAATATCTTAATTTATATAGGAAAGGGAGAAAGACAAGAACATAATACATCTTCATTGTCTCTTTTATATCACTTGGTTTACATCTTTCTTTTCGTTTTTCTTTCAAGATAAAAAGAAACAAAACCCCAAATTAGAAAAAGGGTGAAAAGATAAAACTAACAACAATCAAAATAGTAAAAAAGTAAAGAAAAGCTTTAAGCTTTTTTTGTTTTGAACAAATAACTTTATATTTTTTTCCTCTTCTAAAAACTCTCTTCTGCAAATAGCCAAATCATCATCTGATCTCCATGGAATGGATTTCTCACTTCTCTAAGCTGCAATTCCTGCAACAACATTTTCATATGATTCATCAGATTTCCCCCAAAAACACAAATGTTCAAGTTTTCAGATCAAAAATCCCACTATTCATACCTCCGTTTGGTTGCCTGTTGATGTATCCAGCTGGTCCTCTAGACATGAAGTCTAATGCTCCCATTCCCAATCTTTCCTCCGCCTTTGCAGGCAGGGAAAGCCACGCCGAGTCGCTGTACAGAGAGTCTGACTCCAAGCTGCTTGAGCCGCTGCTGTAACCACCAATAGGAACACCTCTCATTGCTTCTAATCCTACGCCTCCTCCCTCACTGCGGTAGCCATTACGTGCACGTGCGGCTGCTCCCCAGTTGTCTCCGATGCTGCCTAGTGAAGACATTCCAGAGTTTCCACTGAAGTTGCTTCTAGATATCGGAGAGTTTGACATGTAACCTAGACCACCATTTCCCCATAACTGGTTCTTTGTTGCTGCATTTAGCACAGAACCGTTCCCGACACTAGCTCCTCCCGACTCAATCTGGCTACCGTACCTGTTAAGGCTCGCAGCATATCCTGGGCTAAAGGGCCGTCCAAAGCCTCCACTGGAACCAGATCCATAGTTCTGAGTCTGGTCTTTCTCAAAATTCAGCTCGATTCCATATCCATGTCCAAACGGTGAGAATCCGCCCCTATTACCTACTGCTGGACTGTACCTAACTTCAGGCTTTACTCCATAACTGGAGATTGGACTCGGGCTGAATCCTTGGGTGTACTCGTTCAGCAGCAATGCACTGATTCTACTACTGCCAAAGCTATTTACATTTATCTGTTTCCGGATTGGGTTCAGAGCCATTTCCTTAGGAACAGCCAGTTTGACCTCCACCATCTTACCATTGAGTTCGTGGAATGTCCTCTGCAGCACTTTGTCTACAGCGTCCTCTGAGTCGTAAGAAATGAACCCAAAGCCTCTCGGTCGTTGGGTTCTGTGGTCATACATCACCACAACATCCGTGATCATCCCAAACTGGGCAAAGTACTTCTTGAACTCAGCCTCTGACACCGATGAAGCCAAACCTCCCACAAAGATCTTTTTGCTTCGTGCTGGGCCAGGTGATCCCTGGAGGCTACTGTTACTTTTGTTGAATACTGCGTGATCATCTCTTGGAACTGCCTTCTTCGCCTCAACCTGTGATCATTGAGAAAATAAAAACCTTTCACTACTATAACTCACAATCGTTGGTTGACTCTTGCATAGTGAATATAAATGTCTGCGCAGGAAATTTAGCATTCTAGTTTGAGATCACAAGATTGAGAAAGAAAAAGCAGTTTGTTTTTCATTGTCAACCAGCTTCTTTACTTGATGAACATGAGAATCTGGCAAATCATGGAGGCTTGTCATCATTAAGAATAAATCAGACCAATGAGATTTTTCATTTTCAAGAGAGCAGCTGAGTTAGATTGAGCACCATGAAATGATCCAATTTTTTTCCTTATTATTTCTGTGTGAAAAACAACATCTTTTGACCAAGATCAGCAGATATATTTACGAGAGAGACATGCTCTTTCTCTTTTGCTTTTGGTGCTTCGTTACGCTGACTGTGACAATGTAGACCACAGAGACTAAAACAGGAATGAATAAAGAGAAGAGCTTTGCTTCTAGAAGCAGCAACGTCTAAATCAAGCAACTAATCACTGAAATGAAGCAGATTGATATTGAAACAATGCAGTGTAAGGGATTTTGATGAAACTTACAATTTTACCATCGATAATATGTCTGAGCAATACGACTCTCTCAGCAACATTGGGGTCAGCGAAGACAACGAAACCAAAGCCACGAGCACGACCAGTGGCTCGATCCTTCATGATCACCGCCTCTAAAACCTCACCGAAACTCTGAAAATACTCTCGAAGGCAATCTTCGCTGGTCTCCCAAGAAATCCCACCGATGAACAGCTTACAAGATTCCATTTCCATTCTGCAAAAAAAAAAAAAGAGGAGAACAAAGGGTTTGCTCCCGAGTATATATACTTAACATCTCGATCTAACTGAAAACATCAATCTACATTCAAACCCAGAATCTCATAAAACGCGGATGAAGAGAATAGAATCGAACAAACCTTATGGGAAGAAATAGGATGTATCGATGAAATAAGAACAGCTGGGTCTTGATCGGATTCTGTGAACCGATCGACCCACGATCCTGGATTCCTGCAAACAAACAGACACACAAAAAAAACACACACACATGGGTTGATCAAAAAAAAGTGTCAAGTTTGAAAGAAGAAATCAAAAACCCAGAAGAGAAGGAAGAAGAGGAAGTTCGAGAGAGAATCTATGTATTACCGAAATTTAAGAAAACGGAGAAGAGGAAAAACGAGATTGAAATCTAAAGATTGGAGAGGGAAGCTTTAATAGGAGGGCGAGAGGCCCTCTTTTTCCTCTCTCTCTCGTTTGATTATCGTCCAATAATAAAATCTACTGTTTTAATTTGGAAATGGGCAAAAAAACAACAAAAAAGGAAGAAAAATGGATGATGGAGTTTGTGCAGCTACAAGAGAAGGAAAAAAACAGAAAAAATGGGATTCGCTAAAAGAAAAGAGAAGCTCCTTCTTACGTTTTGTTTTTATATGGAATGTTTGGCTATCTTCTCCTCTTCCCCCTTCTAAAGAGACGATGGCATTTTCGTCTTTTCCTTTCTTCTCTCTGTAATAACAAAACATTAATAAATTAATAACCGACGCTTTGTTTGTTTGTAGTGTGTGTGTGCACCTTTTTTACCCATAAGTTAAAAAATCTTGGCCCTTTTAAGAATTAGACAAGTTTTGATTTTCAAAATCTATCATGAATAAGACATGGGACGACTCAATATACACTAATAATTATTTATCCGAGATAATTACGGATTTATCCTGATTTCTTCCTACTAATAAGAGACTATTTCATCAAAACTTTTTTTTTTGTTTTTTTTGTATTCTTCCTTAGTTCCCGATGATTTTGAAAGGTCGATTTGATTTTAATTTCGCAGTAGATGACAGACACATGGGCATATTCATCTTGACATCTTGAACAACATATATTTAGTCCAACAAAGTGCAAGGCATGGATCCTTCATTAGCAAATTATTATGAAAAAGATGCAACATGTGATTTTATAGACAATAATGTGATTGCAAAAATCTGAGCTTAACTAAAATGAAAATTGCATGATTTTTTTTATTTTAATAAAAGCTTTGGGGAATCAAAGTGGGCAGGAACATGGGGGAATGGTTGATGACGATAAAGATTGGCAATCCCACAATTTTAATGTCCATATATATTTGCTTTCAAATTAATTATTAATTATTTTGTAATGAATTTATATTAAAATAATCCATCACCAAGTGGAAGATGTTTCGAGGACGGAAGGCATTCCTTGTGCATCCAAATAATTACCAAACTTTTATATGCTCTTGCTTTTTATTCATCTTTATTCATTAATTTAATCACTAATCTCCCCGGTCCAATTATTATTTGGTTATTCCTCTCTCTTTTAAGAAAATTATCGTTTACTTAAAAAATATATACTAGATTTCTTGGTATGTAATGTTTTTTATTTATTGAAAAAGCTCTTGGTATGTAATGTTTACAAGTCAAATATCCAGCGATGATAATAATACGAGTTTGCATCACACAAGACCATATATTGTACAACACATTGGTCTATTTATCATGAATTAATCTATTCGCCCGTCCAACATTTTATCCTGAGTTTAATAATTCGGATTACCTACTATTTTTTCATTAAGGTCTAATGATTTTGTCAAATGTTTAAAATATAATGGAAGACAAATGGAATTAAATATCCTCCACTAACCATAGTAGTATAGTACTTAAGAGGCTATTTACCAACTCTCTCTTATATAAAAGGTTTGTTCTATTAATACCCCACATCCACATGTTGGACTTGGACGATTAAGCAGTCTTACTAAATCGGGAATAAAAAGGTTTATTAATAACTTTGAAGAACATCACATGGCCAAAGTGATGAGGATGAACACCATAATGGGCCCACAATTTTATAAAAAGAAGATTGATAACCTCATTCATAAAGTTACGTTACACACATCCCAAAAAGTATAGTCGGCCCATAATAAAATCTCAATAATATTTTTCCGGCCCAAATATGTTTTCAAGTAGGGGCTGCAGATACTCTCTCTCTCTCTCTGCCCTCTATCACTCTCCCGCTTCAGAGGAATTAGACCTAGAAAATAGAAGTTCTCACTCGCAGAGTCGCAGGTATGGCTTCTATCTTCAATCCGAGCTTTCGATTAAGGCTTCTTCATCTGTGTGTTTCTATTTTAAATTTTGAAAATTTGATATTCGGATTCTCCCATTTGTCTTAAAGTCTCAATTTTTGTTTTTTTTTTTGGCACTTTCTTAAGTCTCAATTTGTATAAACATGAATTTGATTCCTTCTATATCAGTTGTTCCCTCAACAATGCGTAAAGCTTGAAACATTGTGCTTCAACGGAGGAATATTCATATTATCTCTGGCATATTTCAACTCAAATCGATTTCTTGGTGTTTGTGTTCAGTTCTGCTCGAAGATGCATTGCGTCAGGAGCTCAATCCTGCAACACTTGAGAATAAGAGTCTCTGTCAGACCGGTTTTGCTCATTGGGAAGGAGAATGTTTTCAAGAGTGTTATTGGTAAAATGAATTTCACATCAGGAGATGGAGGCCAAGATCAAATCTTGAGTAAGGTTATTGAACTGGTGAAGAAGTACGACAAAACCAATGCCTCTAAGGTAAAACTGCTGGTGTTTCTTTGTCTGGATGTAGCTAGCGTTTTTTTAGTGAAGAAGTTGTAACACGGTTTGGTTACAGGTTACTGAGAGGGCTGATTTCCAGAAGGATTTGTCGCTGGACAGCTTGGACAGGGTGGAGATAGTGATGGCTATTGAAGAAGAGTTCTCGATCGAGATCCCTGAAGAAAAAGCAGATAAGCTTACTTGTTGTGGTGATATTGCAAGCTACATAATCTCTGAAACTCACCCCAAAGCGCCAGAGTCCTGAATTGTCTCTGGCTTTTCTTTCTTGTCTTCATTGTTCAGTTAATAAAAGTCTAGAGACGTGCTCTGTGTCTTTCTTCCTCAGCAAATTTTCATTTGTGTCAGTGCTGCTAAAACATTAAATCTTAGATATTCTAATGTGATCATTCTACTGCTGTATCAAAAACGATGAGAGTCTTTACACATATGACGCATACTCTTAATTACACTGTGGGAACATGAAAACCAACGTAGAGAGATTCAACTCGGTTCTGTGACTGAAGCGCCAGCTAAACAAGCGAGGACCAATATAAAACAAATGCTTTTTCACAAATTTGGATCTTCAAGAAATTTACTGATTCTGTTCAAATATTTTGTTGAAATGTTGATAGTTACCACGCAGCTTGCTATGATCTTGATCTGTGGCCCTGTAACCTGATCTTCCCTGAGGTGTAGACGCGGAAGCCATTTGTAGAGGAAACAAGTTTGATACGTTTGTGCATATTGGTAGAAGTGTGATAGCATCTATAGAGCTTAGGCACATGTACTGGCTTGATGAAACATGTGTTTTCGAGGTCTGGAATTGCGTGGAGTTGGGAAGGAAGATCGATTTCAAACTCTCCCAAGTCATCAGTAACAGCCTTAATCCATTTGGATCTCCTTTTGAATCCGGTGTGGCACTTGATGGCAACAGTAGCACCTGCGAGGATGATCATGTTAAGTATTCAGATGGAAGACAAAAAGCATATATAGGGACGCAAGAATAGGTAGATACAAAATACCTGGAATAGCTATGGAGTGAAGGTGAGGACGTGAAGTGTTGCAGAGAAGAGATCCGGTGATGATCACGGAGGAGAGTTTTTGCTCACCGTAGCCAGCCATCTCCACCATTTCTGTTCTGGTCCATATCTTCCCTGCAGCTGCAAATGCTCCGTTGAAGAAGAAGAAGAAGAATAACAAGAAGCAACGGAGGATGAAGAAGCTTCTTCCCATTTAAAAAAACAAATTACAGGTTTCTTTTTGCCTTTCTCTCAATATGAATATGTTTACTTTTTGTTTAAGAAATGAAAGAAGCATGCTTGTGCGTATATATAAGAAGTTAAAGAAGAGGAGGTTTTTAAGGAGGAGAGACCCTTTGCGTGGCTTCATTTCTCACAGCTCTGTACGGCAGTCTTTCTTTTACCCTTATCAATTTTTATTTTTTATTTTTTTAACTTGGGACCTTTTTAATTATTATATATAACTTTCTATTTAGATATAGAAAACCAAATTCATGGCTGACATTAGATGATAGGGTCAATTTAGATATCAATCTTAGAAAGGAATCAATCAACCGTCGTTGAAAGAGAAAGAGAGACGGCACTTGGAAGCAATTACTGAGTGGTTCGCCTACTCTTTCATTCAACTTCATCTTCTTCGTATAAATATATTTTTTTAATTTTGTTTTATTTTTTTTTTTTTATTTTTTTTTTCTTCTTTTTTTTTTTTAATTTTTTTTTTTCTATAAGCAGCAATTTGCGATGGAGTGGGAACCAAAGAATCAAGCCTAACCCCAACTGTACTCTCTCAAGTCTCACCCACATTTCAGCTTTGAACAAAACACAACGCAGTTTCACTTTTGTGGGTTTGGTGACTTTGGTCGTCGCCACGTGGCGGGATTTCCAGTCGACGGAGTCAGCACAATGCCTTGCGTTTAGGGTTTTGTTGACCAAACCACAGCAGCTTCTCTCTTTTTCCCCTTGAAAAGGAAAAAAAAAAAAGAGAAAGAGTATGGGCCAAAATGAGCGCTTTGCTAGTTAACAGATCCATCGTATTTAGTAGGCCTTTATATGTTAAGAATTTGATTATCTTTACGGCCCATTTGGTTTCCAGGTGGACAGGACAACCACTAATTATGTCATTAGGAGCTTAATACAGCTGGAAGTAGTGATTATAGTTAATTAACCACGCGCTTAGAAAACCAAACTATGGTCGGGCCTAGCGGAGAAGATCGAGACCGTCAAATGTGGACAACTGGACCTTACTTTTTTCAATAGCTGTCTGACCTGTGATTGGTCGATGCAGTTTTATGGCAGTGAACCCCACCACACCCACATCCAACCCCAATTCATCAAAACGAAAAAAAAAAATATGAAGTGTAAAGACATTGAAACAAAAAAGTTTAAATTGACCGATAGGTCGTTGAGTGGCAGTTACCCTCTGTCTCCCTAACGTCTTCTTCTGCCTCTCCGTGTTTTCCACGCGCCGATTCGACCCGTTGTCTGTGTTGGCCACTCTCCTCTTCTGCGCGTGGGGTGGTACCTCCTTCAGACAAAAAGTGGGCCGGGTCCACTAACGGTCCACAACACGTGGCAGAGCCTTAAAGGGCTGTTTATCTCTCATTCCAATCCGACGGTTGAGCACGTATCCAGTTGTCAGAACCTTATCAGTAAATGGACGGTTTATATAATCTCACGTGTCAAGTGAACAGAAGTCGTGCGTCCTCGCTTTATATAAACGCCGGCGACTCCTTCACCACTGTGTACAATCCCAGCCGACACTTCAATTCGTTTTTTTCTTTCTAAAACCCTAATTTCTCGCTTCAGTCTCTCCAGACTCGAGTCAAGTCAACCACCACTGAATCGCGAATCAATGGTGGAAGCCATGATGGTTTCTCCCTATATTTGAAATAAGTGTAAAATTTCAATCTTTTAAATTTCGTGTAATTTTCAGAATGGGGGATTCCGATAGGGATTCCGGGGGAGGGCAAAACGGGAACAACCATAACGGACAGTCTTCCTTGTCTCCCAGAGAGCAAGACAGGTTCCTGCCGATCGCTAACGTGAGCCGGATCATGAAGAAGGCCTTGCCCGCTAACGCCAAGATCTCCAAAGATGCCAAAGAGACGATGCAGGAGTGTGTCTCGGAGTTCATAAGTTTCGTCACTGGAGAGGCGTCGGATAAGTGTCAGAAGGAGAAGAGGAAGACGATCAACGGCGACGATTTGCTCTGGGCCATGACTACTCTAGGGTTCGAGGATTATGTTGAGCCATTGAAAGTTTACTTGCAGAGGTTTAGGGAGATCGAAGGGGAGAGGACTGGACTAGGGAGGCCACAAACCGGTGGTGAAGCCGGAGAGCATCAGAGAGATGCCGTCGGCGGCGATGGCGGTGGATACTACGGTGGTGGGATGCAGTACCACCAGCATCATCAGTTTCTTCACCAGCAGAACCATATGTATGGGTCTACAGGCGGCGGTGGCAGCGACGGTGGAGGAGGAGCTGCTTCCGGTAGGACAAGGACTTAAAAGATTGGTGAAGTGGATCTCTGTATATAGATACATATACACATGCCTATTCTTACCCGTAAAAAAAACCGTAATATCAAATATAAGTATCATGTTGGTTATGTAAAATCAGATGTGCATTAAGGGGTTAGATTTTGCGGCTGTGTAAAGAGGATCAAGTGTGTTTGAAACAATAGGGTTCGCTAACGGATCTGCTCCGTTTAATCTTGTATTTAACTATTGGATTTGGATCGCATTGAATACAAATGTTTTCATTTAGGGTGGGTTTGATGTTTTTGTTGAGAGTTAAGACGACTCAAAGTGTCAAAATGCTTACATAGAGAGGCAGCAAAGAAACCAGCTTTTTTTATGGAAACTGTGAGGGCTGCTTTATTTGTTGAGGAAGAAGGTTAATGGCGGGAATGGAGGTCGCGGGCGTTGAAGTACAAGTTGCCTTCTTGATCAGGGGCAGAGACGCGGAGAGGAGTGAAGCCTTCGTAGTTTCCGTCGGTTTTAGCAGAGCAAATGTCTGTCATATACCTTAATAGCCCATGATTCTGTACGAATGGTTGCTTTGTGTATTCCTCCCACGGCATCCACTGCAGCATTTTCAGAAAGAGAAAAAGGTTTGTGACTTGTGAGTGTTTTGGTGGTGGAGACTGGAGATGCAATGAAGGGGGAAAAAGATTACCTGAGCTGCCTCTATCTCTGACTCCTGTGCATTGATCTCCAAAGAAAGGGGCTTCAACATGCACACGAAAAACAAATCTGACTTTTCAAAGAAAGCTTTGTGGGTCTGTCTGCCAGAATTTAAAAAAAAGATACGAGTCAGTTATGTTGCAACATAAGCAGATGATGTGGTTAAGGAGTTGGAACCTGAAGGCCAATATTTGGACGAATTCCGTATCCACCTAAAAAACCATATGATCCAGAGAAGATTGCTATTAGCTCTTGGTCTCGTGTAAAAATGTAAAAGTGATGCACGAAGAATGCCTTACTCCGGTCTCTTCTTTCACCTCTCTGACCGAGCCATCATGGATGTCTTCTCCCTGAGTCAACACGGGAAAAAAGCACATCAGAGAGCTGAACCCAACCATGTAATGGGATTTGTAGTAAGAAGCAGCACCTCATTGACTACTCCGGTGGGGAACTTCCAGATACCTTTTCCTTTAAATCTTCCCGTCTTCTCTTGAACCACCAGCACCTTTGGATTCAAATACAGAAACAGAGATGCGATTAGTTTTGGGAGATTTGTTCCAAAAAGACACACTGAAAAATCTCATCTCACCACACCTCTTTGTTGTTGTTAATGACAAAGGCACCCATGCCAACACGGTGAGATGCATTGGCAGGAAGCGTATGGTCTTTTTTTGGAATCCAATACACAAGCATCAAGTAGTTTTTCTCCGCGTGATGAAACCAAAACCCCTCCTACTCATAAAAAACACAACCTGTGTGTCTTATATTGTACTAAGAATCTCCAAACAATTAACAAAAGGGGTTTAATGAAATCTGATTGCAGGTAACAACACCTTAACAGCAGTTTCAGCAAGACCGATAAGCTGCCTCGGCAATTTGATCCACACTCCCTTCTTACCCTGCGTACACAAATACGTTTGTAGACAAGCTATCATACACAGTAGATCAGTTCAGAGAGACACATGTTCAGCGTTAGTGGGAAAGTTGAATTCACTTTCTCCATTCTCTTTTCCGGGTAAAGAGAATACACTTTTTTTTGTTTTTTGCAGCAAAGTAACACAGAGTCTATGGCCCGCATTAGATAGAATACAATAATTTTTAAGAAGACGGTGACATCCACACTTTGTCACCCCAACTTTTTCAATGATTCTATGCAACAAATTGGTATCAAACTATCAATCTCGGATTCCTTTACCCACATAACATCTAGTTATTGAAATTAAATATAACACTGGTGAAATGGGAACTGTGGATTATGAAATTTCTCTTGATCATCCTATCCATCAGATCAATCTAACAGGAGGAAAAAAAGAAGAGCACCTGAAGAGTCCAGCTAGAGAGAGAGGATCGGAGGAGTGCAGAGAAGACAGAAGGATCCATGGGATGACTCATCTCCGTCATCACGCCACCGTACTTGTCTTCAACAGCCGGAAGCAGTGTGACGCGGTTTGGCTCCTCGCCGGCCATCGGGTTTGCGGAGGAAGAAGCGGACATGGATCTGTTCCTCGTCGTGGAGAAACTGTGAAACGCAGAGAACCCATCAGCCGGAAAACGCATAAATTGGGGTAAACAACGTAGACGCCCATTAGCCGGCTTCATCAGCAATTTGATTAAACCATAGCTTTTCGCCAAACGGCAACTCATAATTCGTTAACTCAACTGAGGAAAAGATACACACAGCTTTAAACTCAATTACACAAGATTTCGCCTTTGCTTTCTCAATTCTCAAACCTCAAATTTCATTTACGCTGCGAGGTTGTAAATATAACAGAAAAATGAAAACAAATCCGAAAAGTATTTAAGTGACTAAATGGATGATGATCACTCGTATGAAGAAAACCTGTTTGGCACTAACGCACTTTCCTTTCCCCCAACGTATGAAATAAATTTAAAGGAACGAACTTTCTCTCAAATCTATTTTTATACACTATCTGTCAAGAACGAAAAGAAGTATTTACAACCCAAGACATCAAAGTTCCATACCAATGTTTAAGGCTAAGGTCAAAATTCAATTAATATGCGGACTAGCTTTTGGATTGTATGACACGGTTTGTAGAATTTACAACACGATTTTCTTCTCACTTTCCTCGGATCAATTTACACTCAACCTTAATATGATAGATGATATTCTAAACGCTTCTTGATTCCTCGCAAGTGTATTTGATTGATTCAAGGGGAAGAAAATAATGTCGGTATCTCCGCGGGCTACGCTGAGCCACACGCCATAAGTGTTTTGCATTTCCACGAAACTGTTTACAAACTACAAAATTATTCGGGTCGGGTCGGGTTGCAGAACGTGTAAGAAAACGACTGAAGTGAGGATAAAATGGAGGTTATCTTGCTCGTTTGAGGGCATAACGGTAAATATAGAGCCGCACCAAAGTTTTTTTTACCCTATGAACTGCTTTTACTTGGCCGGTCTTTCTCCTTTCACGCCGCCCATTTCCCCCTTTTTGTTTTTTTTTTTACCTTCCTTATGGAACTTCTCGCCGGCGACTGTCGGAAACGAGTCGGCGATGACTTTGCCGATGATGTTGACCCGTTCGATGGCTCCGACGGTGGTTGCGATTGGATGTACGGTAGCCGTCAATCGGGGTCGCTGAGACCTCTAGGAAACGACGACGCTTTAGCTACGCTCGCAGACTTGGCGCCGCCTCCTCAGAAGCTGAAACCCATCAGGTGCGTCGTTAAGCCTCCGTCGGAGGATAGACATCCTCTGGATATTCTCGCCGGAACCCTTGACAGGCTGCCGGAGATGGGGTTTCTCGGAGACGGCTGCTTCGAGGCTCCTTTGGGATCGAGGATTGCTGACGTGGAGGAAAGCGGTCAATTGACGCGTGGGTTTGCAAATGATGAGGTAGAAATGGGGTTTCAAGGTCGTGTCTCTAGTCATCGCACATCTTGGGACGGTGTGTCTCTGAGGTAATCAGCAGAATTTTTTTTTCTCTAAAATATAAGAGCTTTGTGCATGTTGGTTTGGTCACTCACTGCAGTTTTTGTTGAAGTTTTGATCTGTTACTGTGAAAAGTTATTTACTTTTCACGTTTATTTAGAAGCTTGTTTGGTAGAACTAAACACATTCCTTCTCTCTCTTGATGTTGCTCCATTCACTTCGGCTTGCGGTATCATTTGACTTTAGATTGGTTGAACATCTCAGCTAAAAGCATTCAACTTTGCAGATAGCAAACAGATTGATATGGCGTCATTGCAACCTTTTTACAGTGATTGTTTATTTGGTTCTGACTTCTGAGTGTTGTTTATACCAGTTGTAAGCAGAATTAGTTTACAGGTTGTTTCTTGGATTCTAGGTACAGTATGTTCAAAAGGTGCAGCAAAGATTTGTTTAGATGCTGATCTTGGAAGAGAGTTTATATAATCGTATCACATCTAGGACTATGATTCCCTATATATTTGAGTCGTGTTGGACTCTTTGAGTTTTGTCAATTGACGAACATTTTTTTTTTTTTGGTTTTGCAGCTCGTCTGTTGATAGCGATAGCGACTCTTCCCCAGGCGTTCGCAAGGCTGTAACGGGTAAAAGAAAGCGGAAGACGCGGGAAAAGCTGGAGCATTTCTTGGATAAGTTGGTGGGGAGTATGATGAAGCGGCAAGAGAAGATGCATAACCAGTTGATTAAGGTGATGGAGAAGATGGAGCGCGAGAGAATACGCCGTGAGGAAGCCTGGAGGCAACAGGAAATTGAGAGGACGAAACAGAACGAAGAGGCACGGAAACAAGAGATGTCACGCAGCTTGTCTCTCATCTCTTTCATCAAAAGTGTTATTGGTGATGAGATCGAGATCCCTATTCCCTCCGATCCCTCTCAACCACCTCAGAATCATCTCGAACATTGTAAAGACGAGAAATGTGAGTCCTCTCAGAGACAAGGCCTCGTAAAGTTTGCGTATCCAAGCGGAAAAAGGTGGCCGCACGAGGAAGTGCAGGCGTTGATAGCTAGCAGAAGCGAAGTGGATGAGAAGACAGGGATCCACAAGGGTGCGGTATGGGATGAGATATCAGCAAAAATGAAGGAAAGAGGTTACGAACGATCTGCTAAGAAGTGTAAGGAGAAATGGGAGAACATGAACAAGTACTACAAGAGAGTGACGGAAGGTGGGAAGAAACAGCCTGATCACAGCAAGACTCGCTTATACTTTGAGAAACTAGGAAATTTGTACAAGACCAACCCAGGCTGTGCAGACCCCTCCGGAGAGAAGGAAGAATGAGGGTTCGAGTGAAAGATTAAGATTAGTTTTTTTTTTTGTCACGCAAAACGGAAGCTTGTAGATGATTTCTCGAGTTTTAATTTGATTTTGGTGTAGTTAACTCTTCGACTTTGTATTTGTATGATGTTGGGTTTAGAAGGTTCGAAATAAAGACAAAAACTTTGGTGATTGGGATCTTGTAACGGCTATGGGAGACGAGAAGGATCCTCGGTCGCATCGACTGTGGCTGCCACGTTGTGGAGGTTGTGAGGTCTGCAATTACAAATGCCGACACTTGCCAAGCTATAGTTTTATTCCATGTACTCTCTTCTCTCTCTCTCATCCTCTTCTTTTTCTTCAAATGCTTCTAAATTTCGAGCATTGATTAATTTAAATATTCACAAACCCCAAAGTCGTGAATTTGAAGAAGAAGGATATGGAACGTGAAGGCTTCCATGGCTACCGCAAGTTCTCCCTCAACACCACCACTCCTTCCGAACCAGGTAGTGCCATTTTCAGTTGCATGCGAAACCATTCTCTGTAATTCCTTCATTGTCTTGTTTTTAATATTTTTTTGACTAACAGTGAATGAATTAAGCTATTTAAGCTTTTGTCAATCTTAGACTCCAGTGTGCTAATGGCGCATGCAGACGTCCTAGAAGCTCAAACTTTCGCAACTAAAAACATCTAACAAATCGATTTTGCACTAAAACTCACTTTTTTTTTTTTTTGGGTTTACCAGCGAAGTTTTCGATGGCAGAGGGCAGCATGCATCTCACAGAATTCAACCAGCCTAACAAAACCGCTAATGGCGGCGAAGAGGAGTGCACGGTGAGAGAGCAAGACAGGTTCATGCCTATTGCCAACGTGATACGGATCATGCGGAGGATCTTGCCTGCTCACGCCAAGATCTCAGACGACTCCAAGGAGACGATCCAAGAATGTGTCTCGGAGTACATCAGCTTCATAACAGGTGAGGCCAACGAGCGTTGCCAGCGGGAACAGCGCAAGACCATCACTGCTGAGGATGTCTTGTGGGCAATGAGCAAGCTGGGTTTTGATGATTACATCGAACCCCTCACACTGTACCTCCACCGCTACAGAGAGTTGGAGGGTGACAGAGGGGTTAGCTGCGGTGCTGGATCCGTTAGTATGTCCAGCAGCTTGGTGGTCAAGAGGCCTAATGGTACCATGGCCGAGTATGGTGCCTACGGGGCTGTGCCAGGGATTCACATGGCGCAGTACCATTATCGTCATCAGAACGGGTTTGTTTTCAGTGGTGACGAACCTAATTCTAAAATGGGTGGTTCATCATCGGCAGCAAGTGGCGCCAGAGTTGAACTGTTTCCGACTCAGCAACATAAGTACTGAGAACAATGGTTTATAACGTTGACAGCTGACAGAGGGAGAGTCATAACTGTTAGTAAGGGCAACTTCTAGTTTATGAGTTCAAGTAAAGCAAAAACAATGATGCTTTGTCTCTGTTTATCTTCTCCTTGAACGAACCTCTTTCTTGTGGAAAAGTGTGTCAATAAAGCATTAAGTTTCCAAACAGCATGCGTGTTATCTTTTAATAAAGGAATTGACAGTGAAAATTTCATCATATAAAGGGACTTAACATTCCATACTCCAATTCTCAGCTCCAGATATCAGTGTTTAATGGAAATAGAAACAGCTCTCATATGCATAATCTTCATCTAGCTACCAGTTTCCAGAGGAACCTCAATGCATACCTTTTTCCTCTCTAGAAGATCATGTTTCTCTGCACTCTCGTCCACATCACCCTCTTTCTCTTGATGCTCTTCAGAAAGAGCTTTCGATTTCGAACAATCAACAGGATCAACTCCTGTTCTTTTCCTCTGAGGAATCACAGTGAAGAACGATGTTTTCCAGTCCCTCGTCTCCAGAAACTTCACGAGTATCTCCACAACTTGGTTCACAGTGAGAACCTAAATCAATAAAAACCAAATTTCACAACAGGGTCTTGCTTAGAAAGTAAAGGCAACGAAGCAGCAAACGAATTACTACTCAATGAGTTAAAAAGAGCGGACTTTAGTGCGCAATGAGACATTTGAAATGGCTGAAGATCACTAAACTTATTAGTTCGTTATGGAAGTTGGGGTACATTACCTGAGAACTTGACATTTTCATATACTCTCCTATGGGAAGTTTAGCTGTTTTAATGCCTTGTTCTTGTGCCTTGGTCATGGTGATCCCTTTGAACCGGTTTCGATCCACTAAGCCACCAATTATGTAGATACTCTTGGGGTCAAGGTCATCCAAAACAGTTTCGGAGTCGGCAGTAAGGTACACCAAATTCTCTTTCCTATCAGCCATGGCCTCAATGTAACACCGACTTTCCTTCTCTATGAACCATTTCTCAAAACCTGGAAGCTTGTCAAGCTGAGTACTCATCTCCCCTTGGACTCCTGTCAGCCATAGATGACAAGGGGAAGTGCTTCTCCCATTCACCGCATAGCAATACATTATCTGAATATCAAAGCAACAATCAACCTTCACCGATCAGTGATCATTCAAGCAAAAATCATGCAGAGAGTAGAGAGAACTCGGGAAAGTTTGAAGCTTTGCATATAATTTGTTGACAAGACAGAGATTTACCTGCTGAACGAGGCTGGAGATCTCGGACTCGGACATGAGATGTGCAAAATCAACATCGACGACGACGTTTTGACCGACTTCTTTGGCACGAGTGAGCCGCTCCATCTTCTTCTCTTTCTCCTCCGACCTCTTCTCCATTCTCTCCTTCCGGAGATTCTTCCTAGACTCTATTAGCTTCAGCCTCTCTTCCTCCGTCGCGTTCGCTAAGGTTTCTTCCCACTCCTTGTGCTTTCTCTCACCTTCCTTCCTCTTCTGCTCCTTCTCCTGTGCCTTCTTCTCAGCTTTCTTCGCTTCGTATCTTTGCTGCTTCAGTTGCTTTTTCTGTGCATTCTTAGACAGAGGTTTCTGTTCCTCCGGAGGGGGAAATTCAACCGGAGCCGGTTCTGAATCTGGTTTAAGCTGGTTATCGAGGCTGCCGCTGTCGTCATTTTCCGTCGCCGCCGCCATTGCCGCGAGTCTCAAGAGAGCAAGGGTGGTCTAAGGAAAGGGGAACGTTATCCGCCACACGAAAACGACGTCGTCTCCTGGGAAGGCCTTTACCGATGGGCCTTTTTCGGCCCATTGAAGAAGGGCTTTAGATGGGTTTAATGGTTAATTTTATTTTAATTTGGGGGGCATAATTATAAAAACAAGGAAAATGCGGAAGCGATGAGAGACACAAACCCGTAAGTCAGCAAATCAGCCTGTTGTTTCGTGAGAGCGCTCAGATCGGATGTGTTCGAAAGAGTGACTCTGAACAGCAAATAAACCAAAAAACAAAAAGAAACCCTTTTTCCTTCTTCTGCATCTTCTTCGTTTTATGGTGGTTAGGCTCTTCTAAGAGAAGAGCACAGCGACGGTTAAAAGTTCTCGGTTTCTCACTCTCTCTCGTGATGGCTCAAAAGCCCGAGGAGCAGTTGAAGGAGTTTGGATCGAAGCTTGACCCACCTCCTGCGTCCAAGGATTCATTGCTCAAACTCTTCAAGGTGATTTTCCCTCTTTAATTCTTCTGCAATTTATCCTCTTTGTGACTTCGTTTCACCCAGTTTCGATTTTTCGTTTGGAGGGAATTTTCAGCTTTGTTCCCTGTTTAAATTCTACGAATTTGGTCGTCATATAAAATTTTCAGCCTCTTAGGTCTTCCATTCTGGATAATGTTCGTTGACAGAGCTAGTGTTTATTCTTTGGAGTTGCATTAGGGTTTGTTTGTAACATCTTTTTTTTTTTATTGTCGCTTTCCCTTCATATATATTGATATTGCAAAATTAGGTCATGCATCAAAACTGGGGTCTTGCTCCGGTTCTGAATTGAAGATGTTTTCTTTGGGGACCAATTCAATGTGTGTAATTTGCTCATGTTCACGAACTTATCCTTTTGAATGGTGGTTGATGTTAGAATGTCAAGTTTTTAGGGCTGGACTGGTAATTTTACATACCTGGTTTCCTTGAGTTCTCTCGCTATGCTGGAATTGAGTTGCACTATATTTGTTTATCAATCATCACTTGGTGGAAATTGCTTCTGATTGGTATAATTGGAGCGGTGACTTTGTTGGGTTAGTTTAGCAAGATACTTCTCAACTTGAAAAGCAATCCTATTTTCTGTCTGATGCTGTGACTAAATTCATTTGGAGCCTTGATCTCAAAATCTCCCAGTCTCGTTAACTTGTGTATTGCTGCTACATGCAGGAAGCTGCTGTTTGTCTTTCTGAGTTGGAGCAGTCTCCACCAGCAGCAGTGCTGAAGTCCATCCAGCCTTTTCTTGATGCAGTTATTAAACCTGAAATTCTCAAGCATCAAGACAAGGATGTCAAGCTTCTAGTTGCAAGTTGCGTTTCTGAGATAACTCGTATTACAGCACCTGAAGCGCCTTACAGTGATAATATTATGAAGGTTGCTTGTCCTGAATTTCCTCTGGAACCGCGATCACAGACATGCCCACTGCTGATTTATTCCGTCTCTTGATCTTGTTTCAGGATATTTTTCAACTGATTGTGAGCACTTTTTCTGGGTTGAATGATGTCGGTGGACCGTCATTTGGAAGGAGGGTTGTCATTTTAGAAACGGTTGCAAAGTACAGGTCATGTGTAGTGATGTTGGATCTTGAATGTGATGATCTGGTGAAAGAAGTCTTTACTACATTTCTTGATGTTGCTAGGTAGGTTTCACTTTCAACCTAGCTTCCTCTTCAGATTGGTTAAAATTCTTCTGCCCTACATCAAATCTATGCTATGAATTTGTGTTTTTTTTTCCTCTGGGGCCTCGTACTGATAGATTGTTTTATTTCTGTATATGCAGAGATGACCATCCAGAGGTTGTTTTCTCATCAATGCAAAATATAATGATTGTTCTCTTAGAAGAGAGTGAAGATGTGCAGGAGCATCTGTTACTAATCTTACTCTCTAAATTGGGCAGAAATAGATCTGTGAGCATTTCTGACGTTGCTGGCTAATATTATTCTAATGTAGGATTAGTTGTTGTATGGAATAGCAGACCGCTTATATTCTTGATTTATGATGGCAGGACGTTAAAGATGCTGCAAGAAGACTTGCTATGAAAGTCATAGAGCAGTGTGCGCCAAAAGTTGAATCTGACATAAAGCAGTTTCTTATCTCTTCAATGTCTGGAGATAGCCGATTTTCCAGCAGTCAAATTGACTACCATGAGGTTATCTATGATTTGTACCGCTGTGCTCCTCAGGCCCTATCCGGAGTTGCACCATATCTCACTGGAGAACTTTTGGTATATTGTTATTATGGCTGTTTGNTCAAGTTTTTAGGGTTGGACTGGTAATTTTACATACCTGGTTTCCTTGAGTTCTCTCGCTATGCTGGAATTGAGTTGCACTATATTTGTTTATCAATCATCACTTGGTGGAAATTGCTTCTGATTGGTATAATTGGAGCGGTGACTTTGTTGGGTTAGTTTAGCAAGATACTTCTCTAACTTGAAAAGTAATCCTATTTTCTGTCTGATGCTTTGACTAAATGGTAGTGCTCATTTGGAGCCTTGATCTCAAAATCTCCCAGTCTCGTTAACTTGTGTATTGCTGCTACATGCAGGAAGCTGCTGTTTGTCTTTCTGAGTTGGAGCAGTCTCCACCAGCAGCAGTGCTGAAGTCCATCCAGCCTTTTCTTGATGCAGTTATTAAACCTGAAATTCTCAAGCATCAAGACAAGGATGTCAAGCTTCTAGTTGCAAGTTGCGTTTCTGAGATAACTCGTATTACAGCACCTGAAGCGCCTTACAGTGATAATATTATGAAGGTTGCTTGTCCTGAATTTCCTCTGGAACCGCGATCACAGACATGCCCACTGCTGATTTATTCCGTCTCTTGATCTTGTTTCAGGATATTTTTCAACTGATTGTGAGCACTTTTTCTGGGTTGAATGATGTCGGTGGACCGTCATTTGGAAGGAGGGTTGTCATTTTAGAAACGGTTGCAAAGTACAGGTCATGTGTAGTGATGTTGGATCTTGAATGCGATGATCTGGTGAAAGAAGTCTTTACTACATTTCTTGATGTTGCTAGGTGGGTTTCACTCTCAACCTAGCTTCCTCTTCAGATTGGTTAAAATTCTTCTGCCCTACATCAAGTCTATGCTATGAATTTGTGTTTTTTTCTCTGGGGCCTCGTACTGACAGATTGTTTTATTTCTGTATATGCAGAGATGACCATCCAGAGGTTGTTTTCTCATCAATGCAGAATATAATGATTGTTCTCTTAGAAGAGAGTGAAGATGTGCAGGAGCATCTATTACTAATCCTACTCTCTAAATTGGGCAGAAATAGAACTGTGAGCATTTCTGACGTTGCTGGCTGATATTATTCTAATGTAGGATTAGTTGTTGTATGGAATAGCAGACCGCTTATATTCTTGATTTATGATGGCAGGACGTTAGAGATGCTGCAAGAAGACTTGCTATGAAAGTCATAGAGCAGTGTGCGCCAAAAGTTGAATCTGACATAAAGCAGTTTCTTATCTCTTCAATGTCTGGAGATAGCCGATTTTCCAGCAGTCAAATTGACTACCATGAGGTTATCTATGATTTGTACCGCTGTGCTCCTCAGGCCCTATCCGGAGTTGCACCATATCTCACTGGAGAACTTTTGGTATATTGTTATTATGGTTGTTCGCCTCTATTCTGCATGTCAAACACCATCATGACTCTTGAACCATGCATCATAATTTTAGTATAGTTTGAGTTGTCACCTTTATCCTTTTGTTGTTTCAACTTATCTTTTCGAATCTATTGGTATTGAATAATACTTAATGCATACTATTGACATATACAGGCTGATAAATTGGAAACTCGTTTGAAAGTGGTTGGATTGGTTGGAGAGTTGTTTTCCTTGCCTGGACGTGTCATTTCCGAAGAGTTCAGTTCAATCTTTTTGGAGTTTCTGAAAAGGCTGACTGATAGAGTAGTTGAAGTTAGAATGGTCATCCTTGACCACATTAAGAACTGTTTGCTCTCAGATCCTTCGAGAGCTGAGGCTTCTCAAATTATATGTAAGTCTTTCTTTATCACGCCATTAGTATACATTAGAATTGACTAATCTTATAGTATTAATCTTTTTGTAGCTGCTCTTCGTGATCGGCTCTTGGATTATGATGAGAATATCCGCAAACAAGTTGTTGCTGTTATTTGTGATGTGGCTGTGAATGAACTGACGTCGATTCCAGTTGACACCATAAAGTTAGTTGCTGAACGGCTTCGAGACAAAGCTGTACGTTTTATGTATTCAGTCTTGATGTCTCAGATATTTGCATGCTATCATTTAAAGACATTGGAACTCATAGTTTTTTTTTCCTAAATCAGATACTCGTTAAAACATACACAATGGAAAGGTTGACTGAATTGTTCCGGGTATATTGCTTACGGTGTGCTGAAGGGAAGGTAGGCACTGGCGACTTTGATTGGATTCCTGGAAAAATTTTGAGATGTCTTTATGACAAAGATTTCAGGTAGGACATTTATCTAGAGCTCCTTTTCTTATATTTTCTTACGTTCTTCACTTCTTTCTGGTTGGATATGATCACTACCTTCGGAAAATGTATTCTAAATATGTGAATTGTGTTGCAGATCAGATACAATTGAATATAATATATGCAGTTCATTGTTTCCAAGTGATCTCTCTGTTAGAGATAAAGTTAAGCGTTGGATAGAAATATTTTCCGGGTTTGACAACGCAGAGACAAAAGCTTTTGAGAAAATAATGGAGCAAAGACAAAGGTGTATATGATGATTTTTCTTAGCACTTTATATCATCCCGCCCTTTCCTTTTTGGTATTGAAGATTGATCTTGGAAAAATTTCTTCTTGAACTTTAGGATACAACAAGAAATGCAAAGATATTTGTCAGTTAAGCAGATGCAACAGGTTCGACTAAACGTATTTAATAGCTTCTTTTTTTCTCGATTTTTGGTTTTATTGTTTTACTTCTTTTTATTTCCACCAGCAGTAATCTTATGTTCTTTCTGAACGCAGGGTGCTGATGCTCCTGAGATGCAGAAAAAGATTCTATTTGGATTCAGAGTTATGTCACGTGTATTTTCAGATCCCACAAAGACTGAGCAGAACTTTTTGATTCTTGATCAACTGAAAGATGCTAATATCTGGAAGATTTTGAATAATCTGCTTGATCCCAACACTAGCATAATACAAGCGTCCAAGATTCGGGTGAGAATAACGAGAAGTTTGTACGTACATTTATATTAACTTTTTGATAACCTTATAACTGGTTTGTGGTTTTATTTTGTGTGCAGGATGATATGCTTAAAATACTTTCTGAAAAGCATTGTCTCTATGAATTTCTCGGCACTCTCTCCATAAAGTGTTCTTATCTGCTATTCAGCAAGGAATTTGTGAAAGGGATATTATCGGAAGTCTCTGTTAGAAAGTCTTCTAAAAATATTTTGGGCATTCAATCTTGCATGGACTTCTTAGGGGTAATAACTTACCTGACATATCGTTTAAAGTCCACTAGCTTCCATCAGAAATTTGTTTCTAGCATTTATTATAGCTGATCGCATCCCATTCTCATATATTTGTTTTTGTTTTACTTATTACCAAATCCATCATATTGATGCTTATGCATTGATTTTGTAGCTTCTCGCAAGTTTCTGTCCATCACTGTTTGATGGGGTTGAAGAAGAACTGATTGGTTTCCTTAAAGATGATGATGAAATGATAAAGGAAGGTACTCTTAAAATTCTAGCAAAGGCAGGTGGTACTATCCGGGAGAATCTCATTGTTTTAGCGAGGTGAAAGTCTCAACTCCTTCGATATATATATATATACACGCCATTTGTTATTTCCTGCTTTTTCTGATTTATAATGTTTTTCCTATTGTCCATTTAAAGTTCTGTGGACCTGTTACTGGAGAGGATCTGTGTAGAAGGTAACCGTAAGCAGGCTAAGTATGCTGTGCATGCACTAGCATCAATAACAAAGGATGATGGCTTGAAGTCGCTCTCTGTTCTATACAAGGTGGCAGTTCTGTTTTCTCATTGATCTTTTGCTTAAATATAACACTAAGCTATAGTTAATAAATTAGCATGTGGAAAATCGGGTTTAATACTTGATTTGTAGGGACTCGTGGACATGCTGGAGGACAATAGACATCAGCCAGCTGTTCTTCAGAGTCTTGGATGTATAGCGCAGATTGCGATGCCGGTCTTTGAGACTAGAGAAACCGAAGTCGTTGAGTTTATTAGAAGCAAAATCCTCAAACGTGGAAGTGTATGTATTCCTAATGTTTTGTTTTCTGCAAAACTTCACTATCTGTTTTTCACTGCTTTCCCAGTTTTCTTTTCATTTTTTTATTGGAAGACTCTTGAACCCTTTTGCAGGAAGCTGTAGATGACAAAAAGTTATCCTGGGATGACAAAAGTGAAATTTGTCAATTGAAGGTTGGTATAAAGTTTTCTATTAACTGATCTTTATTAATTTGCAAATATTTGTTTGACCTTATATTAAAGTTGATAAAGTTATTTCTCTCTTGTCCAGTTAAGTTCAAAACTCTTTTTCATTTTTTTTAAATAGATATATGGGATCAAGACGTTGGTGAAGAGCTACTTACCTTTCAAGGATGCTCATCTTCGTGTGGGTGTTGATGACCTTTTTCAATTAATAAAAAACATTCTTTCCTTCGGGGAAGTATCTGAAGATCTAGAATCAAGGTTGGTAGACATTAGTGCTAAACATGCTAAGAGGTTCTTTTTCTGTAAAAATATTGAAGGCACTAATGCTCAACTTCTCCACAGTTCTGTTGACAAGGCTCATTTAAAACTTGCTGCTGCAAAGGCAGTCCTCCGCCTTTCTCGGCACTGGGATGATAAGATACCAATTGATATCTTCCATTTAACACTAAAAACCCCTGAGGTACCTTCCTTCAATTTGGTTTTCCATCCGCACCTTTCCAGACAATCCTACGTCTGATCTGGGTTCTGTTTTAACATTTACCTCTCATGTAGGTATCATTTCCTGAAGCTAAGAAAATTTTCCTCGGGAAAGTTCACCAGTATGTAAAGGATCGGGTTTTGGAGACAAAGTACGCCTGTTCATTTTTATTTGATATCACTGGATCAAATGTTCTTGTATCAGAGGAGGTATGTCATCTCCTTTTACTTGAAAACACATACGTTGTTTCTTTGTTGAGAATGTTGATAATCGAGCTAAACTATGCGTCTGGATTGGCATGGCAGGAGAAACAGAACCTAGCTGATATCATTCAACATTCTTACCAAACAAAACTGCGGAAAGTCTCTGCTCATACTGATGCAAATTCAGTTTCTCTCTACCCTCAACATATCCTTCCTTATCTGGTTCACGTCCTTGCGCATCATTCTTGTCCTGACGTCGAGAAATGCAAAGATGTGAAGGAATATGAAATGATATATCGGTAAAGTTTTTTTCAGTTTACCTACCACTTTCTATAATTGTGAATTAATCGATTTCAGTAGGTCTTTTTCCGTTGATATGTTTTACTTATTATTTCCAATCGTTTATTTCAGACAATTATACTTGATCAGTTCTATGTTACTCCATAAAGAAGAAGACGGGAAGGCTGAAGATATTGACAAGGAACATGAGTGCATTCCCACCATTATCTCTATCTTCCTTAGTATAAAACAGTCGGAAGATGTCACTGATGCAACAAAGTCAAAGGTTGGTAAAACATTTTTTTGAGATTGTTCTGTTTTAACAACAGCCATGTCATGAATATTTTTGATAATCATTGTAAGCATGCTTATATATGTACTACTCTACTTGCCCCTGTCATTGTGCCATGGAGCTGACATTCTCATAATCTTTATTAACAGATTTCTCATGCAATCTGTGAGCTTGGGCTGTCAGTGATCAAACACTTTACTCAGAAAGAGCCCGATCTACAAGGGGCATTCACGCCTGTATCGCTGCCTCCATCGCTCTACAAAATTTCTGAAAATAATGAAGGTGACAAGTCTCAGGTAAGAAGCCAGAACTTGTTCATGGTTCAGGGTTCAAATTTTCATGATGAGCTTGCTTCGAGTAATCTTTGGCAGTCTGACCTGTCTTGTGTCTTTGTTTATATATTTCTGTTTAACCTCATATTTTGTAACTGGTTTGTGTTTGCTAACTCATGGCATTTTGTTTCAACAGGTTGATGAAGAGAAATTGTGGCTAGCTGATGAAACTGTCTTGGCACACTTCAGTTCTCTCATGTTGGAGAGTCATGCTGATTCATCTGTATGTTATCCAACTTTAAAATCTGAGTTGCAGTATCTAGTGATTTCTGTATTTATTGATTTTTGTCCTTCTTTCAGGTGATACCCCAAACTTCAGAGAATGAGGGTATGAATGACGAGGAAAGTGATGGGAATGAAATTCCTCTGGGTAAAATTGTAGAGCGTTTGAGAGCTCAGGGAACCAAGAGTAGAAAGGGAAAAAAGAATAAATCTGTTCCAGCTGAAGATGATGAGAATGGTAAAAATGATGTCGACGTTTTGAAAATGGTGAGGGAGATAAATCTGGATCACTTAATGCTGGATAAATTTGAATCCAGTAATGGACACAAACATTCCCCTGGCTCGGGAGCAGACACTCAAAGGGATCAGAAGGCTGACAAAAGGATTGCTGGTAATGCAACATCAGTAGTTTCAGTGCCTAAACGCCGGAGATCATCTTCTGGCCATAGTCCTTTCAAGTTCTCAAATAGTGGTTCTAAAGTTCCAGTGAAAGGTTCTAAAGAAGAGTTGCATGAACAGAGAGATATGGACACAAGTGTCTCCTCGGACTCGAACGGTGAAAATTCAATCCGGGGAAAAAGATTAGAAAGCAGCTCTTCCCGAATGAAAAAGAAAAGCTTCTCATCAAAATCAAAGAACACAGAATCTGATTGGAGTCTCACTGATTTGGAACATCAAAGTGAAGATGGCAACTGCAGTGAGAGGGTAAAAAACACCGATTGCATCAAACCTCTTATTTCGTTGTACTCTAGTTCAATTTGTTGATATGCAAATTTTTCTTTTAAACGGAAGCAGAGTAGGTCAGCAGAAAGTGGTGATAGATTGAAGTCTGCCTCTGGATCAATGAAGAACCGGAAAAGAAAAAGCATCACTGGACTGGCTAAGGTGCGGAGGATTACCTTCATTTGATGTTTATCAGTGTCACTTTTGTATTATTTGACATTATGATAAGAAATATTTATAGTCTGACCTGATTTCTTGTTCCAGTGCTCCACATCAGAAAAGAAAATGGTTACTGATGAACTAATCGGTTGCAGAATAGAAGTTTGGTGGCCTATGGATAAACGGTAAGAATTTTTTGAGTGAATTACCTTGGATTGATAGTGAAAAAGTGATCTCATTTTAGTATTTCCTTTGGAGTTTTTATTTATAATTTGAACTCCTTAGGAGTTATATTACTCTGACAGCCACATGCAAAGCACACTTTGTTACTGTGACCCCATTTGATGCAATCATTCTTTTTCAGCAAAATGTGGTATTATTTTCCTGAGTTTACCTCACCAGAATTTGCATCTTGGTGAAATCAATAGGTTTTATGAAGGCACAATAAAATCTTATGATTCCACAAAACATAAACATGTGGTAAGCTTTCAGCGCTTTGATTCGTGTCTTTTTCTTGGGTTAGTTGGTCCATCCGACTCTGTACTCTATCCTTGTGATATTGCAGATACTTTATGAGGATGGAGATGTTGAAGTACTTCGCCTAGATAAAGAACGGTGGGAGCTCATAGACACAGGTGGAAAGCCCACAAAGGTTCTGAAATTTTCTGCTTTTTTGAGTTCTGTTGTCAATCCATCTTCACTATTTCTATCCATCTGCCGAATTCGTTCCTGTTGGCTTAATAAATATCCTTACACTATTTCTACCTTCTGCAGAAGGCCAATACATCAAAGCGAAGTTCTAATAAGAAAGGGTAAGACATATTCTCGTCATCTTAAGATAATGTATCTTTATGTTGTCCATTCGGTCTCGTTTTGTTCTTAAGTCTTTATATGACACAGCAATCTTGTTCTTTGTTCCACTGTCTTGTTTCTTTTAGATCTTCTGAAAGTAAGCATAAGAATTCAGATGGCTTACAAAGGGATGAAGTCCCAGTTACTACTACGTAAGCGAAATTCTGTCATTAAAAGTCCAGATACGAGCTCATTCTTCTGCTTTTTGGTTATATTTTTGCGTATCTTCTGCATTCATGTTAAACATTTTGTTTTTTCCCGACTGTTGTCTTATCTAGGCCAAAAAGGAAAAGAACTCCAAAGATTTACCTAAAACATAAACACCAGGAAGGCACACCAAGAAGTCTCTCTTCAGAACATGAGAAACTAGAGAGGGGAAACAAGAAAAAGCGATCTTCTGCCACGCTAGGTAAAGCTCCATTGGACTACTTCTTCCAATCCTTTGTCAAATTTTGTTAGCTCCCCACTGTTTCTAAATCCTTTCAACTTATGTACTTTCATGCACGTATACATACAGAAACAGTGTGTAGATTATCTCATTGTACAATGCAATGTTTTTGTTTCTGATTTATTATATTTTGAAATAATTTAGCTGGTGAAGTTGCTGAAAAAACAAATGAAAAGAAAATGGAATCATCCACAGAGCAGATGACAGAGGACCCGGAATATGGTGGGGAGGCTGGTGCGGAGAAATCAGAGTCGGAAGGAAAGTCGGGGAAAGAAGGCGTGGATGAGGGGGAAATTGATTTACAGGAGGCAAAATCAGAGTCGAGTGGGGACCCTGAGGGGAAAGAAGCTGATGTTGACAACTCAGATTCTGAGGGGAAACAAGAAAACAATGATATGGAGACAGAAGCTTCAGGCGATGCCGGGGATGCAGAGACTTCTGACGATGCCGGGGATGCGGAGGCGGAGGCTTCTGACAGTGAGACTCTCGTACGTATCTACCTTTCTCTTAAAACATTACAAGTAGCATAAGAGAGAGTGATGAGTAGAGAGCTTCTGGGCTCTGATATGTGTATGCTTTATAATGTATGTGCAGGGAGCGTGGAGAAGCAAAGTGGTCAAGTCAAGCTCGAGGAAGGCAGCATAGGTGTGTCGTATGCCATAATGTAGAAGGAAATACAGGGCAAAGGAATTGCTGTGTTTGTCCTCAAAAGTATTGGAGGTCTCTGGATTGGTGTGGTGTATATGTGGTAAAAATGTGAGATTTGTAGGGTTAGCGATACATACTTGTTTCTAACCACCATGATGGAATGAATAATAGGCAAAAGAAGCTTCTCCAGACGCTTATGTGCTCATGTATTGTAGTCTTCTCTGTGTTTATTTGTAGGGTTGTTTCATTCATGTTTTTATTCTGTAATAACTTAACCCAAAGTGCTCTTCTCTTTTGAACTCAACTACTTTTAAATGTATGCTCACGAATATCAACATTGTTGGCCCTAGATCATCTTTGTGTTTACTCTGATTTATCGTTTTAAAGATTTGACATATCTTCATTTTACTATTTCTACATGTATATAACAAGTTAACATCACATGACCCAATATTCTTTGAAAAAATGCTTCATGAAAATAATCATTTTAAAGGGAAAAATGCTTTCTAGTAAAAACCTGTTTATTTGGTAACAACAGAAAGCAACAAAGAGAGAGAATTGAATGTTTGAATGAGAATGGAATATAAAAGCATTAAAGTTCATCATTAGTCTTTTCGCAAATAATTACTTAAATGGACGAGATGAATGAGATAATGGACCGAACTCGTAAAACCCATTTATTTACCCAAACATTTTGCTGGCGCGCGTTTTAACACAGCCACGAATCGAAAACAACCGTATGCGCGCGTGTAGTGGAATTCCCTAAACGCTGTTTTTTCCTAAATTCCAACAAATATTGGGATTTTCTAATGACCATAACTTTTTGGCACTACACTGTTTTCTTTTCTGACGATTTATAAGCAAAGTTATATCTTCTTCATGTTTTGTGGAGGAACTCAAAGAGTAAAAAAGCTTCTTTTTGCACTTAAAGATACTCTTGGGAAAAAAAAAAAAAAGTAATGGTGATATGGGCCCTCAATTAAATGTGAATTGGTAGAGGAGCTTTACAGATTAGACCGAGTCAAAGCGTGTCAGAGGCCATCTCTGTTTTCAAGCTGATTAAGTATTTTTTTGTTTTGTTTTACCAATACCACACCATTTTACGTTGAACACAAATGACTATAGATTAATATTTATAATGAGGATTAGGTGAACCTAATTTTTGCGGTAATTAATCGATTACCGTTGCAGCTACGTTCCCCCAAAAATCACACAACTTCTTTATGTTAAACCTTTTTGGTCAAACATTCTTTTGCAAACCCGAGAGTCGAGACCATCGAATTTGTCTTTATGACAACATTTGTTTTTAAATTAAAAACAAATGTTACTGTAGTTTGCATCTTCGCTTCTCTCAGCTCATATCTACGAAGCAAGTAGAGCTGCGTTAATCTCAAGAAGAGGAAGGAACCCCTTTTTGTTTGTTTTGCTCATTCTCACGGCCACGAAGACGATTTGTGTTTGTTTTGTGTTCCAAACTGGTAAAGTTGTTTCGTAATCTTCTGTTTCTCTGTTGTTAAAAGCTGTGTCGCCGCTGTTCTTTACCGTTTCTTGTATATTAGTTTTTTTTTCCCTAAAGTTGGCAAATTTCTCAGTGAAACTTCCTTTTCAGTTAGTACCATTCTTCGCTGCTTTACTCTCATTCTTTAGGGTTTCATTTCTTTTTCTTCTTTTGGTTTGGTCGACTCCAGTTTCTGTTTCTGTTTCAATCCACAAAGTTTGAGCCTTTGTTGAAAAAAACCTCATCCATTTGTAACATCTGCAGAGTCCTCTGTGTTTCTTGATCAAGTTCTGATTGCGATTTTTGGTATTCTCCTCTAGCATACTCACTAGATACATGTGTCTGTAGATTGGCGCCATTTGATCTCTCTGGGTTGCTTGAAACCCGCTATTGTTTCTAGATCAAGTGTGAATCTTTCTCTTTCTTTCCCAGAATTTGTTGTGTGTATCAAGAAGCTGAACCAACCGAGTGATTTTCACTCGAAACTTTGGTTGCTTCTATGTTTTCTTGGGATTTTATGTCGGGACTAATCGTGATTCTTTTCTCTTTCTCTGTGTTTTGGTTGTCATATTCAATAGATTGTCCAATAAAGACAGTTGCTTTATCTCTGTTATTCACGAGGAGTGTTTACAAAAGTGACTGAAGTTGGTTAGATGACTGGTTTCTTCTAATGTAGGTAGCTTGTGTTGGTAAGATCTGAGATGGGCGAGCCACTAGGACTGCTCCAGGTGACTGTTATTCGAGGAAAGAAACTGGTCATCCGAGACTTCAAGTCAAGTGATCCTTACGTGATAGTCAAATTGGGAAACGAGGTAAGAATCTGTGCTCACTGTCCTTATCAGTTACAAATACTGTTTGTTTTTCTTTTTGTTGTGGTTAAATGGTTCTGAGTATGCTGCCACTGGCTGATGTGGTGTTTTAATGTCTTGAAAACCAGTCAGCCAAGACCAAAGTGATCAACAATTGCTTGAACCCTGTGTGGGATGAGGAACTGAGCTTTACACTCAAAGATCCCGCAGCAGTTCTCGCATTGGTATGCTTATAATCTCTTCATTATTTATCTTTTGTGACCCATCATGATGATGCTGAGATTGTTGATGGTGGGTTGCAGGAAGTGTTTGATAAAGACAGGTTCAAGTCAGATGACAAGATGGGTCATGCCACTCTCAGCCTTCAACCGCTCATCTCAGTAGCCAGACTAAGGCATGTAGTGCGCGTGTCCTCTGGTGAGACAACGCTTAGGAAAGTGTTGCCGGATCCTGATAACTGCGTATCTCGGGAGAGCACAATCAGTTGCATAGACGGAGAGGTGGTGCAGAGCGTGTGGCTGAAGCTGTGCGCTGTTGAATCGGGTGAGATTGAGTTGAAGATCAAGTTGATAGATCCTCCTGGAAGAAAGGAGTAGTATAGCGTTAGGGCTTCTCATGAATGCAGGTGTGCGGTATGTAGTTTGTAGCAAGCAACCCGTTTGTCTAGTTATAATTGCAACATGTATGGTCTTTGTTTCCAAATTAATGTGAAACGGCTTCTAAGGCTTTTAAAGCTTTGCCCTTTGTGCCTTGTGACTTCTCACCAGTTTATAAAATCTTGTCACCATGTTTAGGAATCTGCTGGATACAGTGTACATCTTCAGTGTTTGAATGGAAACTAGATGATAAAAAACTAACATCAATGGCCGATTCTCACAACTCAACCTTCCTAATAAAAACTTGCAAGAAAGGGATAACATCTGGCAACAATCAATCATACCAAGGTGTGGTGGTGGAACCTACATTGATATTGAAATCTGACGTGTAACACTTTGCTCTTTATCTCTTTTTCCACCTTTATCTTTTTTGTCAATTATGATCTCTCTCTGTCACGTTTCCTCGTAATCATCTTAACACAAGCCTGTGATCGTCCTTTATCTGCCACCAAACCAATAGGTTGACACGTTTTTCACCCAGAAAACCCGAAGTTGTGATCTTTATATGCAGCTCTTTCGATTCTCATCTCTGGTTTACTCTGAATTCTCAGGCTCGACATAATTTCTTGGGTGACTTCCATGGCTCCCTCCGTCTTTGATGATTCCGTACAGCCTAGAGGTTCGTTCTGTTTTTCCTTCTTTAAGAATCCCTCGCGCCTCTGTCTTCTGTTTTAAGGCGCCAGTTTCTGTTTCTGGTTGGATCATGAATCATCCAACAGGATTTGGCTAACTTACAATTGAGTTTCGGTTGGCGCAGATGTTTGTGTTGTGGGAGTGGCGCGAACGCCTATAGGAGACTTCCTTGGCTCTCTCTCTTCTTTGACTGCTCCAAGACTTGGGTCCATAGCCATTGAAGGTAGTATTATTACTCTCTCTCTCCCTCTCTCATTGATTCAGCTAAATTTGTCATTCCCTTACTGCTTCACACTCCTCTCGTAGCCGCACTTAGAGGAGCAAATGTTGACCCGGCTCTTGTGGAAGAGGTCTTCTTTGGCAATGTCTTAACCGCAAATCTTGGGCAAGCACCAGCAAGACAGGCTGCACTTGGTGCTGGGATTCCCTATTCAGTGATCTGCACCACTGTCAACAAAGTCTGTGCTGCAGGAATGAAAGGTACGTATCCTTTTATTTATTTATTACTCTTCTCGTACTCCAGATGATCATCGAAACCTCAGCTTTTACTTCACCTGTAACCTCAGCTGTAATGCTAGCGGCTCAAATTATCCAGCTCGGCTTGAATGATGTTGTTGTGGCTGGTGGAATGGAGAGCATGTCAAACGTACCTAAGTACCTCCCGGACGCAAGGTGCTTTTTTTTTTTTTCTTATTTTTAATTTTTTTTAATGAATCTCAAGAGAGGCAGCTTGGCTTCGTTTTTTCATCTCATAAAGCTTTCTCGTTTATTTTTGAGCAGAAGGGGTTCTCGATTTGGCCATGATACAATTGTTGACGGTATGATGAAAGATGGACTTTGGGATGTGTACAATGACTTTGGAATGGGAGCTTGTGGAGAAATATGCGCTGATCAGTACCGTATTACAAGAGAAGAACAGGTCACTCATCTTCATCCTTGATCTGTCTTTCCAGTTTGTTCCCGTGGACTTTGGAATGAGACTGTCTCGCTGATTGCCTTTTCCTGACGTACAAACCTGATCTTTTTTGTAGGATGCCTATGCTATCCAGAGCTTTGAGCGTGGTATTGCTGCACAAAACGCTCGGTTGTTCGCTTGGGAAATTGTTCCGGTACACATGTCCTTTCCCTGCATTCCTTGAATTCACTTTGTGGCATGGTGATGGAGTATTTCTCATACACTCATATTGATAGGTCGAAGTTTCCACTGGAAGAGGGAGGCCTTCGGTAGTTATTGACAAGGATGAAGGATTGGGGAAGGTAATTGGTTTAGGAACCGCTGTTTCTCTTAGGATAGCCTTGACTGGTTTTAAACTTTTTTTTGGCATGAACCAGTTTGATGCTGCCAAGTTAAAGAAGCTTAGACCAAGCTTCAAGGAGGATGGGGGATCAGTCACTGCTGGAAATGCATCAAGTATAAGGTCCTCTTGTCTCTCTTACTTCCCCCGTTCTTGGAGCCTTTTTTATGCATCTCTCTATTGCTTTTTGTGTCTTCTTTTTCCTCATTTGTAACCCTACCCTACAAGCATTTTGTATTGTTTACTTCCAACAGCCACTTATTGGCTCTGCTTTATGTTGGTGGACAGTGATGGTGCGGCAGCGTTAGTGCTGGTGAGTGGAAAGAAGGCTCTTGACCTTGGACTGCATGTTATCGCTAAGATTAGAGGATACGCTGATGCTGCTCAGGCACCTGAGCTGTTCACAACCACGCCGGCTCTTGCTATTCCTAAAGCGATAATGCGTGCTGGTTTAGATGCATCTCAAGTGGATTACTATGAAATAAACGAAGCCTTTTCTGTAATCCTGCTTACCGAGCTCTCAGCGTTTTAAAGTTGTTGGGTTTATATTATGAGGTATGACCGTTTTGCCTTGTTTCTCACACAGGTTGTAGCTCTGGCCAATCAGAAACTGCTGGGATTAGATCCTGTGAGTCGTGAAACAAGTACAGTTATGGACATTTTTCAGTCTTATAGTTTCAGCGTCTCTGATGATGTATATAAAAACAGGAACGGCTGAATGCGCATGGAGGTGCTGTTTCTCTGGGACACCCACTGGGATGCAGCGGTGCTCGTATCTTGGTCACATTATTGGGGGTAAGTCCTTGGAGCAGGCAACATTGGTGTTGAATTGAATTGAATCCACCCTGAAAAAATGTGGTTGAATCATTCTGATTCAGGTGTTGAGAGCAAATATAGGAAAGTATGGAGTGGCGTCAATATGCAACGGAGGAGGAGGAGCATCAGCACTTGTTCTTGAGTTCATGTAAGCTCCCTTTTTTTATTTTTGTTATTTTTTTTTTTTTTTTTATTTATTTTTTTTTTTTCTATTTATTTTTTCCCCTTTTTATTTTTTTTAACTTCAACTTGTTGACGTGTTGCCAGGTCGGAGAAGACAATCGGGTATTCGGCACTCTGAAGCCAATAGATGTTGTTTTAGAACGCAAAGCGTGTGTATATGGTTTAAGTTTGTGTGTCACGAGACTGATTAGCTTTGTTCTTGAGAGAGATGCAATAAAAGTGTGTTCGAAATCAAACTAATTGACACACTCTACCAACAAATAAAAGATACTCTTATGTAAGATAGTCTAACGTGTGAGATCAAAGACCAGCACTCACCCAGGTGCTTAGGGAATTGAGAGGCAGATTTCTTCAGCGCTTCGGTTTTACAAGTAAATTTGCTACAAATGTCTATCCAGAGGATTAAATAAAGACTATACATTCAGTTCAAGATTTATTCTCTTTTCTTCACTTTACATTTGCATGGCTAGGGAGAGGACAGAGCTCAGTACTCACTTACTCATTCGAATTGCTAGCTCACCTGTAAAATGCAATCTTAACTGTAAAGGCACTGAAAGGAATTCCCTCAGAAGCATTCAGGGTTCATCATTTTCCAAGTTTTTCATGGGCTGGCTTTTTTGTCATCGACCGGCTTGCTCAGACCGTTGCAGTTCTCGAACTTGTGCAGTTCCGATTCTATGGTCCTGGCTATCTCAACACGTTCAGCTTCAGGCTCAGGAAAACCCACGTGGAATGATCCTTGCTTTGCGGGCTCTGCTTGTCCCTGGGTTTCATAATGGTGCTTCACATAGTTGTATAGCTGCTGATGGAAGGGATGGTCAATAGAAAAACAATCTGCACTCTGAGTGTGATGGGATGACCCAGGGCTTCCTCTTCTACAGAAATGTGGGAGGGATGTGAAGTCCATAATCTACAAGAACCACAATATTTAGAGAACTTTGCATTTCACACCAAGATCATCAGGAAGCAAATGCATATATACATATATATATATATATAGTACCTTCAATAATTCATCCTTTCCGCAACCGGATAACACATGAACTTTTTTCCTCGTCCTCTCTTGTAAAAGAGGTTTTACAACCTAATACGAATCCAATGTTTGCTAATGAAATACACACATACATGCTAAGTAGCTGCTTTCCTTACAAGTGAGAAGAGGCTTACCTTCCAACAGGCTGAAAATATATATGGAGCGTTCACAACATAGTATGTGTTTGTCTTCTCTGGATAGTTCAGATCATCGATGGTCGATATGATAGTCACTAACTGCATCAAACAAAATGTTTGACACACAAAGTTATAAAGAAAAGTATGAAAATGATTACAAGAACTTATTATATAACTTCCGGTATCAAATATCATTCTTCATGATGTAACTTTGTTCGCAGACATGGACTATCATACCTTGATTTGGCTTAGCGCTGAAAGTCTCAACCCTGTCATGTCTAGAACCTTCACGCAGGTGGTGATTGGCCGCCCATTCTTCTTAGACACAGAAGGCTGTAACAATGTTTTAGTCATTACAGCAAGAAAAGAAACCGAAAAAAGAAGTGTAGCCATCTGCCATGCACTCACCAGTAATACACGGTCTCGGAATTCATTGATTTGGATGTGGGATTGGACATAGTAGTGAACCTGTATATCAAAGAAGAGAATCACATTCATTTTTTGTTTCTCATTTGATTGTGAAAACTGAGGAAACGACGACAAAAGACAATAAAAGATCTTACAGAAGCTTTGTCGAATGTGCTGAGGCCGACGCCAATAGCAAAGACAGGCAA
Organism: Alliaria petiolata; assembly: GCA_020283515.1. NCBI lineage: Eukaryota > Viridiplantae > Streptophyta > Magnoliopsida > Brassicales > Brassicaceae > Alliaria > Alliaria petiolata. The sequence goes on along the minus strand of JAHZTW010000002.1, from coordinate 33,959,684 downwards.
GCCCTAAACATCAAGGCAGAAGTAATTAAGAAGAGATATGTTTTTGATCAGAAAAGGCAAAAGAGGAATCATGCGCTACCTCTTTCGTGTAACCTGACATTCCTATGAGTTGAGAATCTCGTACGTCCCTGTACAACTCAGTAGGAACAATAGGTTTCTGCAGAAACCAAGAAACATGATGTAATGTCACACGACACAACACAGAACTTTACACCACAGCTCAAGAAAAGAGGAAGCGAATTACTCACGGAAAGGATACTGTCGATTTCATTATCCATCCTCCAACGCAAACACTCAACCAGCTGAAAGTGAGTTAAACACGGTGAAATCAGACAGACTGTGGACTCGCTCAAACCAGATGATCAAGTGTTTGGGAGACATACCATTGTATGAGCTTTGCATACGTTCCAGTCTCGTGCTTTCAGAAAACGGCTCAAACTCTCCCTCTTGTATCCTTGATGCACACTCTGCAGATTCAAACACGTTTCCTTTACTTGATTTCAGTTTCAGAAACAATAAGAACAAGAAGCGTGGAGCACGAAAGAAATAATCCTCTCTCAAGCTCACACCTAGAGATGGAAAATCTTAAAGGATCTACTCTGTTCAACGGAATCAATTTTAACCACTAACCAAACCCAGATCAGATATGTCAATATAAGTAAAGGTTTTCTCCACCACCTACTACTTAAACAATGAGAAATTTGCGGAGAATTTTAACGCATCTGTGATCTGCTCACTCGAATCTGTTGACTGACTCATTTCCAAGAACATATAAATATCCAAGAAAAAACCGAACATACCTCAAATGTTTTCTTCAATGGCTCCTCAACTGGCACGAATTTTACCCAATTTAGCAATTACTAATTAGAAAACCAAAGCAGAAACCTAAAGAGGTGAGAGGAAAAGGTCAGACCTTGATCTATGAGCTCCTGGAATTCATCAATGGCTTCTTCTGAAACGATCCCCATTGCTTTCTCTCACTTCCTCTGCAACCAGACAAGAACTGCCCAGAAGAAGAAGAAAAGTAAAAATCTCCAAGATCGACTTTTTTTTCTCCTCCTTTTGTCACTTTGCACCAAACTATGAGTCCATCATTAAAGGTCAAAGAGGGTGGTAGGAGACAGGAAACCCCCAACAGAAATACACTTTAAAAAACAAGTATTAACTCGTCTTAAGAGAAGAACTACTTTGATAAAGACGGGTCGTATATGTAAACCTCCAATTTTTTCTTAGCCTTAACCAAAATTAAAAGCAGCTTCAGATTTCTTCTGTGGGGATTTGTTGAATATCAATCAACCCAACTCCCAAATCCCATTTGATTTCCCCCTCTTGTGGTTCTTGGTCAATAATGTCAAATGACACAAGTTTAAAGTCTGAATTTTTCTCAATTATTGTGAAAAATGAACCAACGAGAAAAGAGGTAAGATTCAAACTTTGAAATAATAATAAGTGGGTATTTTTTGGGGTGAAATTAAATAAGGGGTTAAAGGTTTTGTAACATGCCATCACTAAGTATGAACTCGTAGCGGATTCGGTGAGCCTTGTCCTTTATTGGGAAAAAGAAAGATCAAAAGATTGGGATAATGGTATTCAAAGTTGGTCTCTTTTTTTCTTTTTTTTTAACTTCTTTTTGGGTCAACTATTCAAAGTTGTCTTTTTTGGAAACGTTTTATTTACTTTTCAATTGGTTAATTTACTAAAGAAGGTTTAGGGGCCGGAAGATAGGCATGAATGGGTGTTGCTTGCTTTATGTGTTATTCAAAGGTTAATTTCCTTGTATGGCAAAACATGCCCATCACACAAAAAAGTCTTTCTTGTGATTTGCAATTCAAAAGCCAAGAATATAAAGACACAACAACTTTGGTTTTTGGCTCTTTGCATTACTTTTCTCTCATCGATCTTTGTGCTAGCTGGACATTGAACGTGAGTTATTATGAATCATGGACTGAGAGAGAAACAAATTCGGTGGGTCATTTTTCTCGAGATTTTTAAGTTGGGCCTTAAATCTAAGAGCAACACAAAATTAGTCAAACTTTGCCCAAAAAAGCTAAAGATGCCAGCTTTCCTTTTTGGGTCAAAATGATCTATTAAGGGCTGAAACCTTCCAAGCCAAACATTAAACATGGAAGGATTCCTAAATGTCAGAGAGAAAGCATCAAAGTTTAATAGCTGATGATGATGTGTATAAGGTTTGCTTCTTTTTATTTGCAATTGCTAAGAAAGTCATGTGTTCTGACTTTAGATTATTAAACATAAAAAGATTCCTGCTTGGGATTCGGATATTCGAGCAAAGCACGTTGACCCGTCTAGAACTTCAAATTCTTAGACCAAGAAAAACTAATTTTCTAAAGTTGGATGATGCAAATTCAGTTGAAGACTTATTTTTCAAACACCTTTTTATTCTAGTTTATGGTAATAATAATAACCTTGTTCTTTTATGATCAAATTTGTTTAATTGAATTCTAAATTGACGACACATAACGTGGGTGGATAAACCTTGTATATGGAAATCGTCATGATATATAAAAGGTTCAATGTCTAGAAAAGTTCAGGCTTCAACAAAACTCACACGCAAAAAACACCGAAATCAAGTCATACATTCCACAAGCACATGTATAGATTGCATTTGCATATACATATATATTAAAGGAAAGTAAGAAGGATTTGATTGGGTAGAGGGCAAAAGAAGAGCCAAAAAGTCAACGAGAAGAAAAATGCAACGGAGGAGCAATGAGATTGAAGAGGAAGAGGAAGAAGATGCAAGGAGAGGACTTGAGAGCGTGCGAGAGAGTCAGTTGGAAGGGAGGAGCAGTGGAGGAACAGTGTCGATGAGCGGAGAGGACAACGTGTATGTTGGTGTTGGGAAAGGAGACTCGAGCATGGAGGCATTGCGTTGGGCTATTGACAATACCATCACTTCTTCTTCTACTCTTCTCTTCCTCATCCATGTCTTCCCTGAGACTCGCTTCATCCCTTACCCTTGTCTGTATATGTCCTTTGCTTACCACTTCTTAATCTTTTGATCAAACCAAATTGTGTGTCGGAACTCAAGTCAAGTGTATGTTTATATGATCCGTGTGTGTAGTGGGGAGGCTGACGAGGGAGCAAGCGAGTCGAGAACAACTGGAAACCTTTATGTCTCAGGAAAGGGAGAAGAGAAGAACTCTGTTGCTCAAGTTCCTTCAAGCCTGCTCTGCTTCTAAGGTCCCATCTCTCTCTCTCCCTCTCTTGGTATTGATTAAGAGTGGATCAAGAAAGAAGTGAACTAACAGATGAGAGCGTAAAGCGATAAACAGGTGAAGGTGGAGACAATACTGGTTGAGAGTGACTCGGTGGCTAAGGCTTTACAAGACCTCATTACCATTCTTAACATTAAGAAGCTTGTTCTTGGGATCGACAAGTCTAATGCAAGGTATACTATATATTCACAAGATGAGCTCTTTCAGTTGTCAGATCTTAGATGACAGAACAACAGTCCTCTCTCTCTCTCTCTCTCTCTCTCTTTCTTGTAGGAAAGCAAAGTCGATAAAAGGAAACAGTGTTCCAGAACAGATAATGAGGAGCTCCGCGGCAGACATGTGTGATGTCAAAGTCATATGCCAAGGAAAAGAGATAAAGATGGAGGAGGCTGTGACGGAGAGCAGCCCCTCCAAGTCCCCAACGGAGCAGCGGCCGAAGAAAGATCAACCCACTGACCCTTTTGCTTGCATTTGCTTTATCAGTAAGCCCAAAACTAACAGTTAATGGAATGAGAGACCGAGAGAAAGATGAAGAGACAATACATTTGTTGTTATCTTTTGTGTTTGGATAGAGCGAGTAAAAAGGAACTCTGATATAAAAAAAACTAATAAAGTTACAACATTTTATAAACTACAGCAGCTTATGCATAGAGAAAACAAACATACAATTCATGGCAATCCTATATAAAGAGCATAACAACAACACTTGGATCATTTTTCACCACCTGGTCTTTTAAGGAAGAATATAGTACCACCATATGTCTAACCATAACGCTAGAAGAAATCAAATTCCAAATAGTTATCAGACCCTTTCTGAGCATTCAGAACCAAACCTGCTGCTGTCTTCTGGCTCGATGGTGCCTCTGCAACACTCACAGCTCCCTTCTCCAGCTCAACCGGCTTTGGGATTTCCGGTGGAGTCGCACACCGAATCAAAGCCCAGTTCACACCTTCGAAGAACGGATGCTGCTTAACCTCAGTGGCTCCTCGTTTGAACCCCAACCGCTGCTGCGGCTCCTTCATGAGCAGGCCCCGGATGAGGTCTCTCGCTGCAAAACTCACCACGGGTGTTTCTGGGAACCGCAGAGGCTGACCCACCACATTGAACAGTGTTTGTCGGTTTACCGAGCCCTTGAAAGGCGTTCTCCCAAAGAGAAGCTCGTACAGGAAAATCCCAAAAGTCCACCAATCCACTGCACTCCCATGCCCTTCGCCTTTTATGATCTCCGGGGCCAAGTACTCATGCGTGCCTACAAATGACATGGACCGTGCATCGGTTGGCTCAGCTACCAGCTCTGGCAATGGCCTTACTTGATTTGCGGTGTCGTTCTTGGATTTACGGTCCTTTTTAGATTTGCTTGAGAACAAACGTGGGGAGAAGCAAGTGGTGGGGACGGTGCAAGAAGGTTGGATGCATGAGGGCTCAATGCAAGCAGGCTGCACACAGTAAATGTTTTTGCGTAATGGATCTGACTCGATGTCGGCAGATTTCACTAGAGTCGGGCTGACAAGACATCGGAGCGAGAGGTCAAAATCTGAGAGCATTATATGCCCGTCTTCCCGAACTAGAACGTTTTCAGGCTTAAGATCACGATACACAATCCCCAGCATGTGCAGGTATTCAATAGCTAGCAACGACTCTGCTATGTAAAATCTGCCACAAGTTGAAAACAAAACACTTATGTCAGCTGAGACTAAGAAATACAGTAAATGGTTTGATCCCAGAATATTTTCTCCTTGTCACTTATCCAATACTTTGTAATAGGATAAAATCAAAGGGAAAGCTAAAGGAAGGATGAAGGATGACTCACTTTACGGCTTGCTCGGAAAAATGCTTCCCAGGCTGGCGTTGCCTGAGAGTATGCAAGTCTCCGCCGGGACAGAATTCCATCACCAAGCACGAGAATTTCTCAGTCTCAAAGTGAGTGTAGAGGGTAGGGAGAAACGGGTGATCCAAAGACTGGAGAATCTCTCTTTCTGTCTGAGCCCGGAGAAGCTTCTTGCGACTGGCAAGAGATGTCTTGTCCATGACCTTCATTGCAAAGTAACACTTTGTCCCGCTGAGCTCAGAGAGATAAACACTCCCGATGTCCCCGCAGCCAAGCCTCTTAAGGAGCCTGAAATGGCTCAGACCCAGGACCCCATCCCGAGCCCTAACCGCCTGGATTGCTTCCCATCTCAAGTCGTTGGCCTTATGGGGTTTGTTGACAGTGCTACTAAAGCTGCTGCAACTTCTCTCGTCGCTCACATCACTGCTTGTGCTTCCTCTGCAGATACTGCTCTTGCCACTCTCCATGAAATCAAGGCGGCCACTAAGCTTGGCACTTCCACTTGTCTTGCCAAGACTGCTCGTGCCATCACTCACTTTCGCAGAGGCAGAGCTGGTTTTGACGCTGCCAAAGCCTGATGTTTTCTTTTCCTGGTCCTTGCTATCAATGGTCAGTGAATCTACATGCTCAAGAACGGTGGATAAGGAGCTAAAGTCGGGTTTAGGATCACCAGATCGCTTCCTAAACGACTCCGGCAACCGTTTACTCTCCGGGACTCCTACAGAATCCGGATTTGTGACTGATCTGTGTAGCTGCAGCGGCTCAGCTATCTCGGCTTTGGTTGACTTAGTATTACTATTTGAAGAGGAGCGCTTCTGAGCTTCGACTTCTCCTCCATGACCACTGGGTTTTCGAGTGGACGCCATCGGAGACAAAATAGATTATCTATATCGAACGGGAAAGGCACATCTTCCTTAGTGGAGTTTTCTCTTCAAACCCTAAACGGATCATGAGAATCAGTTAGAAGAAGAACAAAGTCCCCACAGCACAGAGATCAAATAGCACAAAAAGTAATTTCTTTGATGAACTTAAAAAAAAAAGCAGATCCCAAATGGGAGATACGTGGTTGCAGCTTGATTGCAGGTGGAAGAAGACGAATCAAGATCGAGAGAGAAAACAGCAAAACTAAAGAATGAGAAGAATAAGACAAGGGAGATCTGGAAACAAGGAAAGGGAGGAACTTTAGGAGAAGAAACCCTAGAAAGAGAAGGAGATACCTTGGGTGTGGATTGACGCAGAGAAGATTCGAAGAAGAGAGAAGAAAAGTAGTTGCTTGCTTGCTCGCTGTTGCTACAATTACATGCACTTGATGATCACTTCACCTTCACTAGTGTTTGCTCATTTCGCCGGATACTCACGACAAGAACCCGGAGGTAGGATCCAGTCACAGCCAAGACTAAATCAATTAAAAGAATATAATAATAAAAGCTAAATTACAAGATAATACCTTTCGCTTTTGTTTTTTTTTCTAATAAAATAAAAAAATAAAATAAGGGACTTTAATTACATCAGTTTTCAATATCCGTATTGGATACAAAAAAAAAGAAGTAAAGGAGGGGTGTGACCAAAAATAGAGAGAGAAAGAATTTAATGGCCGAAAGAAAGAAAGAAAGAAAAAGAAAGTTGAATGATCACATTATATATCGTTAATTCCTCATTTTCTTCCGCAGACTTAAATTATTTATTCAACCGAACAAAAAAGAAAACCAAATGTTATGCAAATGATGACAGATTATGTTTATGCAGACAATTAGAGCCGTGCTTAGTAGGTCTTTGTAAGCATTAATGACTTTTGAGAAAGGAAAAAAAGAAAACAAGGCATGCTAAAAGCAAATTAGGATTTTGTACTATCTTCCCTCATTATGTTTCTTCTATGCCCTTCGCAACTTACTTGAGAAACTCAAATCACGTGAGACCATTTACCACCCTATTGTAGTCTACTCCTAGTTACAGAGACACTGAAGAACACACAGCAGAAACAGACAAAATGAGGATGTAGTTCATTATCATTAGTTTAAACTTTGCAGGAACGGAATATTCGCTGACAATCACATCACATGCAGTTTGGATTGGAACCTTTTTAAAAAATCTCAAACTCAAGAGATCTGTGTGTTCCTCGATATGACCATTTACATTTTCTGTTATCGATACGCATCACATGTTTCTGGACCAAACAGGCTAAAAAAAAGCCTATAATAATAAAAGAATAACGCCTATGACATGAAACCAGGCTGTGCTTTTGGAGGCATGAGGCACTTTTAGACTTTCCATCAAAACCGTATTTGTTGTTATTCAATCATTCAACTCTTTCAGATCCTTTTTATTTCAGAAACAATAATAACAAATGTATTCAACTCAGCCTTTCATTAAAACTAGCAGGCCATGTTTTCTGATGATGGATGGATCACCAGATTGATTATTAACAGAGACCCAAAAATAATCAGAAATTTCATCTTGCCGTACGCAGTAAAAGGACATAAATTATACTGTTTCAGGGTAAAGCAAAGATGATGATGCCCTTACTTACTAGGGGGACTCCATCAGTTTAATGATATCAGAGACCATGCTTGTGTAATAGTCTGGTTCAATCTTGTTGCTCTCGTCTAGTAGAATCGATTCACTTGTCACCCCTGTTTTCAGAACAAAGAAAAGATAAGGCCAATCACTGTCAGTTCACTAAAACATTGTCCACATATCGCCATTGACTTGCATTGGCTTCAAAAACTCAAAAGAGAATCATTCAGTCAATAGTAATGACCTGATAGGACGAGGAGAGTTTTGCAGCCAGCATTCTGCCCAAACAAGATATCAGTATCTAGCCTATCACCCACCATGCACATTCTTGACGTTTCTTTCCCAAATCTGCAGCACAAGGGAAGACATCTCTTTATCACTCAATTCTATATATTGCAAACTGTGATCTTAGACAGAGTCCGCTTTCATGTCCACATACTTCTGTAGCAGAAAGTCCATCATGAAAGTAGATGGTTTCCCGACCACTATTGGTTCTCTTTCAGTTGAACCACAGATCGCAGCAACCATACAACCAGCACCTAGAATCACGAGTAAAAAAATTGATGATGCGACAACCAAGCTGCTATTTTGGGCATTGTAGCCTTAGAGAGTCTAATGACCGTACCAGGCCACTCTTGCAGATCCGTCATATGTCCTACTGCGTCACGATTGGTCGCAATGAAAAGACATCCAGGATTCTCACGTACGCAGAGTGTCCCATACCTGCCAATTCCGTCATTGCGTCTGTCAGCCTAATCTCACAGAAACTCGATTTAGACAACCGACTTGCATGCAATAGTTATCAATCTTACTGAAGCTTGTAGTAGTTTATGCTAGGGTCTAGTCCGACCACAACTGCTCCCACCTGGAACATGAAGATATACACACCGTTAGAAACTCGAGCAAAAGAGAAGTAAACGCAAGATTCTGGAGAGAGGCGCAAATTCTAATGGCACATTACGCTTTTATCATGTTCAAAGAGACATTTTGATGTCCATTGTGCCCTCTTTTCACTGTCTTCCTGCATGGAAGCAAATACTGCTTCAGATAATCAGAGGAAACCAAAGTAATTTGTTTTCTTTTTTTATGGTGTAAACACCCAGCCACCCAGTAAGGATTTTCAACATCTTCTATAAGCATATGAGTTGTCGAAGTGCCCAAAACAAGACATGATCCAAACGTATTCAGTCTACTAAGAGCCTAGTATCTTGAGCAGCAAAAACATATAAATTCATGAAGACGGCCGAAAAATTAGACTACTTACAGGACCACCAAGACCTGTAAAACCGGCAATCTGCAGCTCCTCAAGAACGCCCTCTCCGCCAATGACATAAACCTACAGAAGCAAGCACGTAAGGAAAAAGGGAGAAAAAGATCACGACACAGACACCTAAGCAATGTGCTAGTCTAAGACGAACCTTCTTGTCCTTGGGGAAATTGTTAACTTTGAGGTACATAGCTGCCGCAAATGACGAAGAGAAGATCTCATCCTTTCAAGGAATCACAATTATTTTTATAAGCACAAAGGAAATGCGATACAAACAGAAGATGGAAAATCAAGTATTACCTGAGTAACAGAAGCGAGACCCAGAGATCGGAATTTTTCAGCGTATTGCCTCCTTGATTTCATCGAATTGTTGGTCACAAACACAACATTTTTCCCCTGAAAAGCGCACAAATAACAAAATCAGAGAAGGGAAAAAGGGAGAGATTGAAAGGAAAACGAGCGGAAAAGGGAAAGCGCCTTCGAGCGGAGAAAATCGAGAGTGTGAGCGACGCCATCGATGAGCGTATCACCCTTCCATATAACACCTGAATCATCATCATCATCAAAGCCACAGTCCAAGGGTAAGTATCACCATCAAGGGGATCTCGAATGTAAAAGCGGGAAAAAAATAAACCAGAAACAATACCATCGCAGTCAAAGAGAAAAGTGTCGACAGAGTCAAATAGAGATTTGCAGTTACTGGAGGAGAGAAGCTGAGGCGCCATTAGAGTGTCTTCTCAGGGAACTTTTTTTTCCCAGAATCCGGGAATCCGATTGATGATGATGATTCTGGCAGAGCACAGTTGGCACGGCTTGAAAATAAGCCGTTTCATCGAGAAAGGCCCATTATCATTTGGGCTTCTCTCGGCCCCATTAAAAAAAACAAATATTTTTTAATTGGCTGCCTTGTATTGCCTTGACAAGTGTTGAAGTGAGGGAGTGTGAGAGAAACTCCGAGTGTCTTGGGGAGTGGATGGCAGGAGTTGTAAATAAGGAGGAAGAGGAAAGGGTGTTTTGGGGAAGAAAGTCGGAATGAGTGTGAGTTGTTGGAAGAATCTGGGAATCGCAATAAAGGCTGTACATTTGCATCTGAGGCGTGTGGGTAGTCTCTATCGTCGTATCCAAAGTAGGCAGCTTTCCTCCTCTTCTCCTCATCACCTGCCAATGGCGGATCTCAAGTCAACCTTTCTCAACGTTTATTCCATCCTCAAGTCCGACCTCCTTCACGACCCTTCCTTCGAATTCACCGACGAATCCCGNGAGGGGTGTGACCAAAAATAGAGAGAGAAAGAATTTAATGGCCGAAAGAAAGAAAGAAAGAAAAAGAAAGTTGAATGATCACATTATATATCGTTAATTCCTCAATTTCTTCCGCAGACTTAAATTATTTATTCAAACGAACAGAAAAGGAAACCAAATGTTATGCAAATGATGACAGATTATGTTTATGCAGACAATTAGAGCCGTGCTTAGTAGGTCTTGTAAGCATTAATGACTTTTGAGAAAGGAAAAAAAGAAAACAAGGCATGCTAAAAGCAAATTAGGATTTTGTACTATCTTCCCTCATTATGTTCCTTCCTTCTAAGCCCTTCGCAACTTACTTGAGAAACTCAAATCATGTGAGACCATTTACCCACTATTGTACTCTACTCCTAGTTACAGACACTGAAGCTCACACATCAGAAACAGACAAAATGAGGATGAAGTTCATTATCATTAGTTTAACTTTGCAGCAACGGAATATTCGCTGACAATCACATCACATGCCGTTTGGATTGGAACCTTTTTTTAAAAAAATCTCAAACTCAAGAGATCTGTGTTCCTCGATATGACCATTTACATTTTCTATTATCGATACGCATCACATGTTTCTGGACCAAACAGGCTATAATAATAAAAGAATAACGCCTATGACATGAAACCAGGCTGTGCTTTTGGAGGCATGAGGCACTTTTAGACTTTCCATGAAAACCGTATTTGTTGTTATTCAATCATTCAACTCTTTCAGATCCTTTATTTCAGAAACAACAATAACAAATGTATTCAACTCAGCCTTTCATTAAAACTAGCAGGCCATGTTTTCTGATGATGGATGGATCACCAGATTGATTATTAACAGAGACCCAAAAATAATCAGAAATTTCATCTTGCCGTACGCAGTAAAAGGACATAAATTATACTGTTTCAGGGTAAAGCAAAGATGATGATGCCCTTACTTACTAGGGGGACTCCATCAGTTTAATGATATCAGAGACCATGCTTGTGTAATAGTCTGGTTCAATCTTGTTGCTCTCGTCTAGTAGAATCGATTCACTTGTCACCCCTGTTTTCAGAACAAAGAAAAGATAAGGCCAATCACTGTCAGTTCACTAAAACATTGTCCACATATCGCCATTGACTTGCATTGGCTTCAAAAACTCAAAAGAGAATCATTCAGTCAATAGTAATGACCTGATAGGACGAGGAGAGTTTTGCAGCCAGCATTCTGCCCAAACAAGATATCAGTATCTAGCCTATCACCCACCATGCACATTCTTGACGTTTCTGTCCCAAATCTGCAGCACAAGGGAAGACATCTCTTTATCACTCAATTCTATATATTGCAAACTGTGAACTTAGACAGAGTCCGCTTTCATGTCCACATACTTCTGTAGCAGAAAGTCCATCATGAAAGTAGATGGTTTCCCGACCACTATTGGTTCTCTTTCAGTTGAACCACACATCGCAGCAACCATACAACCAGCACCTAGAATCACAAGTAAAAATTCGATGATGCGACAACCAAGCTGTTATTTTGGACACTGTAGCCTTAGAGAGTCTACATGACCATACCAGGCCACTCTTGCAGATCCGTCATATGTCCTACTGCGTCACGATTGGTCGCAATGAAAAGACATCCAGGATTCTCACGTACGCAGAGTGTCCCATACCTGCCAATTCCGTCATTGCGTCTGTCAGCCTAATCTCACAGAAACTCGATTTAGACAACCGACTTGCATGCAATAGTTATCAATCTTACTGAAGCTTGTAGTAGTTTATGCTAGGGTCTAGTCCGACCACAACTGCTCCCACCTGGAACATGAAGATATACACACCGTTAGAAACTCGAGCAAAAGAGAAGTAAACGCAAGATTCTGGAGAGAGGCGCAAATTCTAATGGCACATTACGCTTTTATCATGTTCAAAGAGACAGTTTGATTTCCATTGTGCCCTCTTTTCACTGTCTTCCTGCATGGAAGCAAATACTGCTTCAGATAAAACAGAGGAAACCAAAGTAATTTGTTTTCTTTTTTTATGGTGTAAACACCCAGCCACCCAGTAAGGATTTTCAACATCTTCTATAAGCATATGAGTTGTCGAAGTGCCCAAAACAAGACATGATCCAAACGTATTCAGTCTACTAAGAGCCTAGTATCTTGAGCAGCAAAAACATATAAATTCATGAAGACGGCCGAAAAATTAGACTACTTACAGGACCACCAAGACCTGTAAAACCGGCAATCTGCAGCTCCTCAAGAACGCCCTCTCCGCCAATGACATAAACCTACAGAAGCAAGCACGTAAGGAAAAAGGGAGAAAAAGATCACGACACAGACACCTAAGCAATGTGCTAGTCTAAGACGAACCTTCTTGTCCTTGGGGAAATTGTTAACTTTGAGGTACATAGCTGCCGCAAATGACGAAGAGAAGATCTCATCCTTTCAAGGAATCACAATTATTTTTATAAGCACAAAGGAAATGCGATACAAACAGAAGATGGAAAATCAAGTATTACCTGAGTAACAGAAGCGAGACCCAGAGATCGGAATTTTTCAGCGTATTGCCTCCTTGATTTCATCGAATTGTTGGTCACAAACACAACATTTTTACCCTGAAAAGCGCACAAATCACAAAATCAGAGAAGGGAAAAAGGGAGAGATTGAAAGGAAAACGAGCGGAAAAGGGAAAGCGCCTTCGAGCGGAGTAAGTCGAGAGTGTGAGCGACGCCATCGATGAGCGTATCACCCTTCCATATAACACCTGAATCATCATCATCATCAAAGCCACAGTCCAAGGGTAAGTATCACCATCAAGGGGATCTCGAATGTAAAAGCGGGAAAAAATAAACCAGAAACAATACCATCGCAGTCAAAGAGGAAAGTGTCGACAGAGTCAAATAGAGATTTGCAGTTACTGGAGGAGAGAAGCTGAGGCGCCATTAGTGTGTCTTCTCAGGGAACTTTTTTTCCCAGAATCCGGGAATCCGATTGATGATGATGATTCTGGCAGAGCACAGTTGGCAGGGCTTGAAACGAAGTCATTTCATCGAGAAAGGCCCATTATCATTTGGGCTTCTCTCGGCCCCATTAAGAAAACAATTTTTTTTTTAATTGGCTGCCTTGTATTGCCTTGACAAGTGTTGAAGTGAGGGAGTGTGAGAGAAACTCCGAGTGTCTTGGGGGAGTGGATGGCAGGAGTTGTAAATAAGGAAGAAGAGGAAAGGGTGTTTTGGGGAAGAAAGTCGGAATGAGTGTGAGTTGTTGTAGGAATCTGGGAATCGCAATAAAGGCTGTACATTTGCATCTGAGGCGTGTGGGTAGTCTCTATCGTCGTATCCAAAGTAGGCAGCTTTCCTCCTCCTCCTCCTCTCCTCATCATCACCTGCCAATGGCGGATCTCAAGTCAACCTTTCTCAACGTTTATTCCATCCTCAAGTCCGACCTCCTTCACGACCCTTCCTTCGAATTCACCGATGAATCCCGTCTCTGGGTTGAACGGGTACTCTTCCCCTTCCCAGTCCCTTAGGATCTCAGATCCTATTCCGATCCATATCGTTTCTCGATTCTCCTTCTATCTTATTGGTATCAAAATGCTGATTCTCTCTTTCTTTCTTTGCAGATGCTGGATTACAATGTACCTGGGGGTGAGAGCCTCTCTGTCTCGCATTTCACCAATCCTAATTATATATCTTGTACAATTCTGACACTTATTGGTTTCTCTTCTCCAGGGAAGCTCAATCGAGGTCTCTCCGTCGTGGACAGCTTCAAACTTTTGAAGGAAGGCAAAGATTTGACCGAGGAGGAGATTTTCCTCTCTTGTGCTCTCGGTTGGTGTATCGAATGGGTATGCAAAGATTTCTCCTTTTTGAATCTCTTATAGATTATAGATACCCTCCTCTCTCTCTCTCTCTCTCTCTCTCTTGTGTCATTGTTTCTCTTTCTATATGCATCATCTTTGCAGCTTCAAGCTTATTTCCTTGTGCTTGATGACATTATGGATAACTCTGTCACCCGCCGTGGCCAACCTTGCTGGTTCAGAGTTCCTCAGGTTTTCTCTCTTATCATATTCTCTCAACGCTGCAAAAATTAAAGATCACTAGAGAGTCCTCCAACCTCTAACACAAATGTTTCAGGTTGGTATGGTTGCCATCAACGACGGGATTCTACTTCGCAATCACATCCACAGGATTCTCAAAAAGCACTTCCGGGGAAAGCCTTACTATGTTGACCTCGTTGATTTGTTTAATGAGGTAATCTGTTATTTTTTTTTTTGGCAGATCTACACTCTTTCCACAACCGAATCAAATTGGAAATATTTGTCCTAGTCTATTCCTTTTGCTCTGTTTAGGTAGAGTTGCAAACAGCTTGCGGCCAGATGATAGATCTGATCACCACCTTCGATGGTGAAAAGGATTTGGCCAAGTACTCATTGCCAATGTGAGTCAAGTGTGGTCATTTCAAAATCATAGAAAATCGTCTGTTCTAATGGATGATAAGATGAAGGGAAGTACATTTTCTGACTGATGAAATGGTTTTGCAACATGCAGCCACCGGCGTATTGTCCAGTACAAAACCGCTTATTACTCATTTTATCTCCCTGTGAGTATGGATTTTCTCCCTCCCTACTCATACTTAGGTTCACAGTAAAGACCAACCTTTCATTTTTTATAGTGCTACACATTTCCATCATTGCAACAATAGATGATAAATATTTTAGATCTTCTGTAACGACCTGTGTTTTTTTCTACTCAGGTTGCTTGTGCGTTGCTTATGGCGGGTGAAAATTTGGAAAACCATATTGATGTGAAGAATGTTCTTGTTGACATGGGAATCTACTTCCAAGTGCAGGTAGTTTGCTGCTACGTACTATTCATGAAAGCTATTTTATAGGCTAATATGTCAGGAAGTTGATATTCGTTCTTTTTCTGTAGGATGATTATCTGGATTGTTTTGCTGATCCTGAGACACTTGGCAAGGTTTTTACTTCTGCAAACACTTGATTTTTCAGACTGATCTGAATGTAATTAATGTGTTCAATTGATGCTAGCATATTGGAACCTTTGATGATGCAGATAGGAACGGATATAGAAGATTTCAAATGTTCCTGGTTGGTGGTTAAGGCATTGGAACGCTGCAGCAAAGAACAAACTGAGATATTATATGTAAAAAAATCTTATATTCTTTTGTCAAAAGGTTTCTATCATGTTTGGAATCTGAAAGAGGTTTTGTTCTGATATCCTAGGAGAACTACGGTAAACCCGACCCATCAAACGTTGCTAAAGTGAAGGATCTCTACAAAGAGCTTGACCTTGAGGTATGAAACTAGTGGAACCTCAGAGATATGATGTAATAATACGCGCAACTAACATATGATGTGGTCTTCTAATCGGATCTGGGTTGATGTGTGAACATGATAGGGAGTGTTCAAGGAGTATGAGAGCAAAAGCTACGAGAAGCTGACGGGAGTGATTGAGGCTCACCAAAGCAAAGCAATCCAAGCAGTGCTAAAATCCTTCTTGGCAAAGATCTACAAGAGACAGAAGTAGTCTTGGCCCTCCCAATATTCCTCTGTAATGCATTGATTCTTCTTTGGTGATTTGTGTAATTCTGTTAAGTGCTCTTCATTTTCTTAAACTAAAAGTTAACATTCTCTCTTTCATTTATTTCTAATTTTTTCGTGTCATTTAAAAAAGTCTTTACTTTTTCTTAAATTTATGAAAGATAGAACTGTATATGTTCAATCTTAGAAAATACTCCAAAACAAGTTCTAATTGATGTCGAAAAACAAAAATACAACAACTTTTTGTAAGAAAAAAACCTTAAAAATAGTACAAACTACAAGTTGATGAAAAGTGTTTAAAACTTTAAACAGATTAGAAATGGTTTTCAAATCATTTACGAATCTTGATGTTGTGACTAGATTTTTTGTGGAATTCAGAACTTGCCAAAAATGTCTCAAACGACCCATAACAAAATTTAGAAACTGCCGCTCATATTTTGGAGAATACATAAAGTGTAGGGACTGATTTGACAAATTTATTTTCTGAGTAAATCTTTGGGACAGGGAAAAGAGAAACCCTAGTCTCTACATTTGGGGATCATGTGAAGGAGGTAAAGAGTGGGAATTCTAAAGAGTGCTTGCTTTAGATTCGAGTTGCAGAGAGAGAGAGAATGTACGGAAGGTCAGGTCTTGACAGGTTTAAGAAGTCTCAAACTTCGGAACCCTTCTCGGTGTCTGCGAATCCTCCAGCAAAGCCAGTGGTTCAACATTTTTCCCCGGAGGCGGCGCCATTGCCATCGGCGGCGCAAACTCAGATTGGAGCGAGTCAGTCGAGTTGGCATCCCCCAGATTGGGCTATTGAGCCTCGTGCCGGTGTCTACTCTCTGGAGGTTTTGAAAGATGGCCAGATCCTTGATCGGATTCATCTCGACAGACGGAGACATATCTTCGGGAGGCAGCACCAGACTTGTGATTTCGTGCTCGATCATCAATCTGTTTCCCGCCAGCACGCCGCCGTCGTTCCCCACAAGAACGGCAGGTTTGTGGTGGCTTCTCATTTACTTCTTTGGATTCTCTATTCATGTCAGCTTGTGTATTTAAAGGTGCTTGCTTTGGCCATTGAGTCTCTCTTTTTTTTTCTCCTTCTTCATGCAGCATCTTTGTGATTGACTTGGGATCAGCTCATGGCACCTTTGTTGCAAATGAGAGATTGACGAAAGATACTCCTGTAGAGCTTGAAGTGGGCCAATCCTTACGGTTTGCTGCCTCCACAAGAATCTACATTCTGAGAAAGAACAGTGAGGCTCTCTTTACTCGCCCTCCTCCTCCAGCCGAGATTAAGCTTCCACCGCCTCCTGATCCTTGTGACGAGGACGCTGTTGTTGCATACAACACGTTGCTCAATCGATATGGTTTAAGCAATGGAGAATCTGGTTGTGTGCTAGGCAAAAGGAAAGAGAAGGCTGTTTCTGAAGTTGGGGTGTGTAAGAAGAGGATGAAGAAAGTACGAGTGAGCTTCAGGGATCAACTAGGAGGAGAGCTTGCTGAGGTTGTTGGGACATCAGATGGTGCAGACGTGGAAACAGAGCCTGGTCCGATAGGTGTGAAAGAAGGGAGCCTTGTTGGGAAATACGAATCAATGGTGCAAGTGACACTGATACCCAAAGGCAAAGGGAAGGAAGAGAAAGCTTTTACAGGAACCAGAGGTGTGACAGATAGACTCCAGGAAGCAATGAAGAAGTTAAGAGGAGGTCCAAAGGGAGGGATTTATGATGATCTTTACGGTGGTGATTCACTTACCAAGGCCGTTGGTACGTCATGGGCTTCGGTGAGCGAACCAGCAGCTAAAGAAGATAAAGAAGAAACTAAACGCCGAGGGGTTGATGAAGAAGAAGATGATAACGACGATCTGTTTGGTGACTGATTTAAGCTAATCTTTCTTCTTCTCTAATGTCTGCATCCCATTCCAGGGCATTGGTAAATGGTAATGTTGTTTCCTCTTTGTCTATCCAATGGCAGCAAGCATGCAGATAGAGCTCTAAGCCCAGGCCCATTGTCTTTGTGTTTATAAAGTTAGAAACCCTTAAAATTTTGATATGAGCCCTGAGCCTGATCATTCTAGTTGGGTCTTAACAAGAGAGATATAGATAGTCATTACAAATAGTGTGGAGTGTTAGAGAGTAGGGCCAACGGAGATTGGAGTGCATTGGATTTGACTATTAGTGTGACTTACAATTCTCTCGTCAAGGCAGACAAATTCCATCAGAAGAGGACATTTGTACTCAAATACCTCACCTCCCAGTCTTTTTTTTCACTTTTTTTTTTACCTTTTTGCATTATTAAAATAGCACACTAATGATGTGGGTTGACTTGCCCCTCTCCCCCACAACAACAGAGATTCCACAGGGGAAATGGACAACAGGTTAAAACACTTGTACAAATCGTAATCCGTCTCTGATGCTTTTTAAAGTTGTGTGACTGAAGAAGGAAGGTATCATCTGGGGATCCATCGATGCATCTTTGCTTTGGGATTTGCTTTATGACAAATAATATAAAGAAGAAAGAAGATGAGTGTGGTGCAGCCAAGTTAGTTCTCTTTGATTAAAACTCTCTTTTGACTTAAGTCTATCCAACTCCCTACTCCTACTCCTACTCCTAGGGTGGTCCATTGTATTTATAATAAGAGCGAACTCACTTGTAATTTAATTTGTAGTAGGGAAAGGTGGAAGACCCACTTAAGTTTCTTCACTTTCTTTCTTTCTGTTTGGTGAGAAGTTGTTTTCCTTATGCAAAAGATGGAATGCATGAAGGACACTTGTGTCTCGCTTTTTAATTTTTTTTTGGTTTGTGGATACTTTCTTGATTCACTTACCCACCCTTTAATACTACTACACAATCTACCTCCATTCGTTTTCTACTTAATTTTCAACTTAACTCGGAAGGAGACCAAAGACTCACACAAACTCCACAACTTGTTCATACTAGCTGTATACCTATATGTGTATGTGTGCCAATTTTCTCTGGTTTTCGTTTTCAAACCAAAATAAGTATGAAGGAAATACATATCAGACACCATTTAAAGTGTGAGTCCATGCGGGGAGCAACAAGTGACGAGGCCGGGACCCTTTGTTTACCATTCAACTCTCTCTCTCTCTCTTGGGATATAATCTCACTAACAACACTTTTTGCCAATTTGATCATTACCACTTTCACATCTCTCTCTCTCTTTATTGCTCGCCATCTCTTTATCTCTTCTCCTTCTTCTTCTTCCTCTCACATATCAATCAACCTTTGAGCACACCAGTTTTATGGTAAATCAATCATCCTTTTGCTTTATCTTTTTTTTTTTTTGTTTCTCTTTTGGTTTTCAGAATCGTATCAAAATCTACAGGTGTGACTTTCTCATTTAGCACTACAGATGAATAAAAACTTCGGCTTGAATATTTAATTCTCCACCTTTTTTTCCCCTTTTACCTTAAAGTTTTGATCACTTTCTCTATCATATGTTGCTCTTGAACGCAGAGAAGTCTAAGATGAAGTTCATGAAAATCGGGACAAAGCCTGACACTTTCTACACTCAAGATGCTTCAAGGTTGTTCCTCCATCTCTGTGCCTCTAAATTCCTCAAATCTCATCTCTCTGATAAAATATTTACACTTACTGCAGGATTTTGATAACCGACACACCCAACGATCTCGTTATTAGAATCAACAACACCACTTATCATCTTCACAGAGTATGTTTCGATTGACTTTTATTCTCCTAGCAACACACACATGTATCATATATGCTATATACTGGTTTCCATCTTTGTCTGCAGTCTTCTCTTGTTCCAAAATGTGGGCTGTTGCGAAGGCTTTGCACTGATTCAGAGGAGTCTGATAGTGTTACCATAGAGCTGAATGATATACCTGGAGGAGCCGATGCGTTTGAGCTGTGTGCAAAGTTCTGCTACGGCATCACCATCAACCTCAGTGCTCATAACCTTGTGAATGCCCTCTGCGCCTCCAAGTTTCTTCGGATGTCTGATTCTGCTGAAAAGGGAAATCTGTTACCAAAGCTTGAATCTTTTTTCCACTCCTGCGTTCTCCAAGGCTGGAAAGACTCCATCGTCACTTTGCAGTCCACTGCCAAATTGCCAGAATGGTGTGAGAATCTTGGGATCATCAGAAAGTGTATAGATTCAATCGTGGAGAAGATACTCACTCCCACCGCAGAGGTTTGTTTCATTTTTCACTTTTGAGTCCAGGTTGATGTTCTCGGTGCACATCCATCTGATCTTTCTTTNCAGGAAGCAATGAAGAAGTTAAGAGGAGGTCCAAAGGGAGGGATTTATGATGATCTTTACGGTGGTGATTCACTTACCAAGGCCGTTGGTACGTCATGGGCTTCAGTGAGCGAACCAGCAGCTAAAGAAGATAAAGAAGAAACTAAACGCCGAGGGGTTGTTGAAGAAGAAGATGATGATAACGACGATCTGTTTGGTGACTGATTTAAGCTTAATCTTCTTCTTCTCTAATGTCTGCATCCCATTCCAGGGCATTGGTAAATGAGAAAAATGGACATTTAAATCTTCAACTTCACCATTTGAACCATTCAAAGCTCCACCTTTTATCTGACCCATTTAAATAATAAATTTTTTCGTTGACCGATATTTAAATCACAAACTTGACTCGGTCATATTAGGCACGACGTTAACTTCACTAACGAATGGACTTAATGCCGTCTAATTCCGTTTGTTAGTGAAATTGACGTCATGCCTAATATGGTCAAGTCAATATAAATTCGTGATTTAAACTATAGCCAACATAAAAATTTGTTATTTAAACCGTCCAAACGAAACATTGTGCTTTTAATGGCCAAAATTTAAAAATATGATATTTAAATGGCATTTTTCCGTCTAACCAATATTTTTAATTTCTTCGGATTACATAATAATATGTGATTGCTAATCAAAGTAACTAAAACTAATTTTAGAAGATATTTAAACATAAACTAATTTTACAAAATAGAATTTTTAATTTCTTCGGATTGCATAATATTACGATATTGCTAATCAAAGTAACCAAAACTAATTTTAGAAGATATTTAAACATAAACTAATTTTAGAAAATAGAAGTTATTCGTCAGTAGAAAAATGTTATTTAAATGCCGAACTTTCAAATTTTAGATATTCTAAACATCATGATTTCTGATGAAAGAGTATCTCAAAGCTTCTATTTCTGATGAAAGAGTATCTCAAACTCAAGATTTTACAATGTGAAAGATTAAGGATCTCAAGCTTTTTGTGACCTAGTGAAACTGTAATCATGATCGATGAATGATCAGTGTTTTAAGATTTTTTCATTTACTAAACGCTAACCGAAATGAATCTTTTTTATGATAACACCAGCGAGGTAGAATAAGTTTCTCGAAGTTTCTCAACTTCTGTATGTAGATTTAGGGTTTCGTAAGATTTACATATTGTTAGATAATCATGAGATGTGGTTAAATTGATGTTTTAAAAACTAAACCCAATTTTTTGTGTAATGTAAATTTAATTTATGTTTAAATATTTTCTTAAATTAGTTTTGGTTTACTTAGATTAGCAATCACGTAATATTACGAAATCCGAAGAAATTGAAAATATCGGTTGGACGGGAAAAATGCCTTTTAAATGTTAAACTTTAAAATTTTGGCCATTAAAAGCATCATGTTTCGCGTGGACAGTTTAAATAACAAACTTTTACGGTGACTATTGTTTAAATCACGAACTTATGTTGACTTGACCATATTAGGCACGACGTTAATTTCCCAACCAGACGAGATTAGACGGCGTTAAATCCATCCGTTAGTGAAGTTAACGGCGTGCCTAATATGACCGAGTCAACATAAGTTCGTGATTTAAATATCGGTCAATGAAAAAGTTTGTTATTTAAATAGGTCAGGTGAAAGGTGGAGCTGTGAATGGTTCAAATGGTGAAGTTGAGAATTTAAATGTCCATTTTCCCATTGGTAAATGGTAATGTTGTTTCCTCTTTGTCTATCCAATGGCAGTAAGCATGCAGATAGCACTCTAAGCCCAGGCCCATTGTCTTTGTGTTTATAAAGTATAAGAACCCTTAAATTTTGATATGAGCCCTGAGCCTGGTCATTCTAGTTGGGTCTTAACAAGAGATATAGATAGTCATTGCAAATAGTGTGGAGTGTTAGAGAGTAGGGCCAACGGAGATTGGAGTGCATTGGATTTGACTATTAGTGTGACTTACAATTCTCTCCTCAAGGCAGACAAATCCCATCAGAAGAGGACATTTGTACTCAAATACCTCACCTCCCAGTCTTTTTTTCACTTTTTTTTTTTTTACCTTTTTGCATTATTAAAATAGCACGCTAATGATGTGGGTTGACTTGCCCCTCCCCCCCCCCCACAACAACAGAGATTCCACAGGGGAAATGGACAACAGGTTAAAACACTTGTACAAATCGTAATCTGTCTCTGATGCTTTTTAAAGTTGTGTGACTGAAGAAGGAAGGTAACATCTGGGGATCCATCCATGCATCTTTGCTTTGGGATTTGCTTTATGACAAATAATATAAAGGAGAAAGAAGATGAGTGTGGTGCAGCCAAGTTAGTTCTCTTTGATTAAAACTCTCTTTTGAGTTAAGTCTATCCAACTCCCTACTCCTACTCCTAGGGTGGTCCATTGTATTTATAATAAGAGTGAAGTCACTTGTAATTTAATTTGTAGTAGGGAAAGGTGGAAGACCCACTTTAGTTTCTTCACTTTCTTTCTTTCTGTTTGGTGAGAAGTTGTTTTCCTTATGCAAAAGATGGAATGCATGAAGGACACTTGTGTCTCGCTTTTTAATTTTTTGGTGTGTGGATACTTTCTTGATTCACTTACCCACCCTTCAATACCAAACAATCTACCTCCATTCGTTTTTTTTCTTAATTTTCATCTCAACTCGGATGGAGACCAAAAAGACTCACAAACTCCACAACTTGTTCATACTAGCTGTATACCTATATGTGTATGTGTGCCAATTTTCTCTGGTTTTCGTTTTCAAACCAAAATAAGCATGAAGGAAATACATATCAGACACCATTTAAAGTGTGAGTCCATGCGGGGAGCAACAAGTGATGAGGCCGGGACCCTTTGTTTACCATTCAACTCTCTCTCTCTCTCTTGGGATATAATCTCGCTAACACTTTTTGCCAATTTGATCATTACCACTTTCACATCTCTCTCTCTCTTTATTGCTCGCCATCTCTTTATCTCTTCTCCTTCTTCTTCTTCCTCTCACATATCAATCAACCTTTGAGCACACCAGTTTTATGGTAAACCAATCATCCTTTTGCTTTATCTTTTTCTTTTGTTCTCTTTTGGTTTTCAGAATCGTATCAAAATCTACAGGTGTGACTTTCTCATTTAGCAATACAGATGAATAAAAACTTCGGCTTGAATATTTAATTCTCCACCTTTTTTTTTTCCCTTTTACCTAAAGTTTTGATCACTTTCTCATCATATGTTGCTCTTGAACGCAGAGAAGTCTAAGATGAAGTTCATGAAAATCGGGACAAAGCCTGACACTTTCTACACTCAAGATGCTTCAAGGTTGTTCTTCCATCTCTGTGCCCTCTAAATTCCTCAAATCTCATCTCTCTGATAAAATATTTACACTTACTGCAGGATTTTGATAACCGACACACCCAACGATCTCGTTATTAGAATCAACAACACCACTTATCATCTTCACAGAGTATGTTTCGATTGACTTTTATTCTCCTAGCAACACACACATGTATCATATATGCTATATACTGGTTTCCATCTTTGTCTGCAGTCTTCTCTTGTTCCAAAATGTGGGCTGTTGCGAAGGCTTTGCACTGATTCAGAGGAGTCTGATAGTGTTACCATAGAGCTGAATGATATACCTGGAGGAGCCGATGCGTTTGAGCTGTGTGCAAAGTTCTGCTACGGCATCACCATCAACCTCAGTGCTCATAACCTTGTGAATGCCCTCTGCGCCTCCAAGTTTCTTCGGATGTCTGATTCTGCTGAAAAGGGAAATCTGTTACCAAAGCTTGAATCTTTTTTCCACTCCTGCGTTCTCCAAGGCTGGAAAGACTCCATCGTCACTTTGCAGTCCACTGCCAAATTGCCAGAATGGTGTGAGAATCTTGGGATCATCAGAAAGTGTATAGATTCAATCGTGGAGAAGATACTCACTCCCACCGCAGAGGTTTGTTTCATTTTTCACTTTTGAGTCCAGGTTGATGTTCTCGGTGCACATCCATCTGATCTTTCTTTTCCGTTTTGCAGGTCTCCTGGTCTCATACATACACCAGACCAGGCTACCAAAAGAGACAGCACCACTCTGTTCCAAAAGACTGGTGGACGGAGGACATATCAGACCTTGACTTGGACTTATTCCGCTGTGTCATCACCGCAGCCAGGTCATCCTTCACGCTGCCGCCTCAGCTCATCGGTGAAGCTTTGCATGTATACACCTGCCGCTGGTTACCATACTTCAAATCAAACAGCTCTTCAGGTTTACCTGTTAAAGAAAACGAAGCTGCGCTGGAAAGGCATCGGCGTGTTGTTAACACAGTTGTGAATATGATTCCTTCAGATAAAGGTTCCGTTTCAGAGGGTTTCTTGCTGAGACTTGTTAGCATAGCGAGTTAT
This sequence comes from Alliaria petiolata, assembly GCA_020283515.1. Taxonomy (NCBI): domain Eukaryota; kingdom Viridiplantae; phylum Streptophyta; class Magnoliopsida; order Brassicales; family Brassicaceae; genus Alliaria; species Alliaria petiolata. The sequence continues at coordinate 33,935,407 of JAHZTW010000002.1, read as the reverse complement.
GTGGGAGCTTCTCTCACGACAAAGACTGAGTTGATTAGAAAAGCTGGTCTGCAACTCGAGGAGGCAGCTATTGCAGACCTCTTGTTGCCTTCACAGTCATCCTCTCATCTCCATCGCTATGATACCGACTTGGTTGCTGCAGTTCTTGAGAGTTTTTTAACGCTCTGGAGAAGACAGTCCTCTGCGCATCTTTCTACTAACAGTCACTTGCTGCATTCAATCAGGAAGGTGGCAAAGCTTATCGACTCCTATCTTCAGGCAGTCGCACAAGATGTCCATATGTCAGTTCCTAAATTCGTGTCTCTTGCTGAGGCAGTGCCTGACATTGCACGGGAGAGCCATGACAGACTTTACAAAGCAATCAACATATATCTCAAGGTATCAAATAGCATCTGGCCTGCAGAAGGGCTACTAGGCTATTGTTGAGAGTCACACCAGTCTACTTTGAGCAATCATCCATTTTATGCACCGAAAATGCATACATATAGTATTTGGAACTGAAAAACGTTGGTTACATTGCAGGTGCATCCCGAGATAAGCAAAGAAGAGAAAAAACGATTATGCAGAAGTCTCGACTGCCAGAAATTGTCTGCAGAGGTACGTGCACACGCTGTGAAAAATGAGAGGATGCCACTAAGAACAGTCGTCCAAGCGCTCTTCTTCGACCAAGAGAGCAGTTCCAAGGGAGCATCAGGTCAATTAGAGAGCCACTACCTCATTTCAAGAGGTAAAGAGATGCCCACGGACGAACACAGCATGATGCACAAGCTTCACCTAGGTCCAGCTGATACAGCTTCTTTAGGGAAAGCTAAAAGCGTACTTGAGGGAGAAGGCAAACGAGGAGAAGAGAAAATCAGATCCAGTACAAACCCCAGGAAGCTAGTCCGGCAAGGAACAGGATCAGAGCATAAGCGTCATGTAAGTAGAGACAGGTAGTGGACTAAACGTGTTAGGCCACAGAAATTCAGTCTCTTGTTTGAACTCACCAGATTTCTGGTTCCTTTTTTTTCTTTTTTTTTTTTTATAAAGAATTGATGATAATTGTAGATGGTCAAGTGGCATTATCTGTATTAATACAGTGCAGAGCTCAAGCTCCTGCTCAACCATTATTGTTTAGCTTATTTGCTCAAGAAAGCGATTCCGCAACTACCATGAGCCAAATAATTAAACGTAGTAAGGTGCTTATTAGGATAAAGATCTCTCATCTTTGTTTCATTTTCCTCCATTTCTCATCACTCGCCTGAAATGAAGCATTGTTCGACACTCAAATGTCCCTCACTTGCTTCGATTACTGTTATTTAAATAGAGACATCCAGATAGATACCACAGGATCACGTGATCTAAGATTGCCTTGATAGTTGCATTGTTTGATCATACACATGAGATTATTACTAGCTTACAAGATCTTCGCTTCACTCTCTCATTCTTCCTTCTCAAGGGTCTCACGGTGTTTGCCCCTTAAAATTCGTTTCAAAATCAGGCTGGTTTGTGACTGAGCGGACCCACGCCCACTTGTGGTCACTCGTGTTCACTTCATTCTTAGTCCGTGCCACCTCCTCTAAGGGGATATAAGCATAGTTCCCGTTGATCGGGCCAGAGACGAACCCTGTGTAACCAGCCATGACTCCGTGGATAGCCGAGTGGGCCAAGAGCGTACAATACAAGTTATCCGTAGCATTCGCGGGTACAGCTCTTATCATGTAAGTGGGATCGATATACTTCACGGTGAACAGCTCCCCTGGATGCTCTCTCCCCCACCATTCCTTGAGCGCTGACTTCAACCAAACTCCCACATCCAAGAAAACAAGGTTGCCTGATTCATCCCTCTCTTGTTTCTGCGATTCGTTCCTTGGGATCATCTCCTGTCCTGCGCCTTCAGCAACAACAAGTACGGCTTGCCCATTATCCTTCAGCCTCTGCTCCAGAAACTCAAACAGCCCTCCTTTGCCTTCAATGTAGAAGCCCATCTCTGGGATCAAACAACAGTCCACATCACGGCTGCTGAGTGTGGCATGTAGTGCAATGTGGCCAGTACTTCTGCCCATGAGCTTCACTAGTCCAATGCCATTGACTGCGCTCTCAGCCTCAACGTGAGCAGCAGATATAGCCTCCTGAGCCATCTCTACCGCCGTTTGAAACCCGAACGATCTATCGATGATGCCGACGTCGTTGTCCACGGTTTTCGGTATACCTGTGATTCCCACCTCAAGTTTCCTGCGGCTGACTTCCTTGAAGATCTCCACAGCACCACGCATCGTGCCGTCTCCTCCTATTATATAGACCTGATGAGGCATTTGAGATAAACACAACGAAAGAGGATTTGGTTTTAAACTCAACTTCCTAGCATCAATTGGATTCAGGGAAATGTAGATGATCGAATCTAAACCGTAGAGTGAAACGGACCTGGTTGTAGCCGTTGAGTTGGATTGCATCGACGATTTTACGGAGATCGAAGCCACCACGGGAGGTGGCGAGGACAGTGCCGCCCTTCTTGTGCCAATTATGAACCAGCTTGAGGTTTAGCTCGACGGCTTCCATGGAATAAAAGCCTCTGTAACCAGCTGGGATTCCATAAATCTTTCTCACCCCGTAGAGCTCCCACAGACCAACCACGAGCTCTCTGATGACGGTGTTCATGCCCGGGCACAACCCTCCGCACGTCACGATCGCCGCCTTCACAGATGACGGCTCGTACAGGATCTCCCGGCGGGGTCCAGCCCTGTGGTAGGCGACGCGCGGCTGGAAATCGGCGGAGAGATCGTAGACGACCTGGGAGAGGATGACGTCGGAAGGAGTGATGTAGAAGCCATGGGAGGGGTGGAAGAAGGGATTCTCTTCCAGTGGGTTCCGGCGGTGACAGAGGCCGGTGAGAGATGGGAGCTCCCTGATGCTGATTGCGTCGGACATTCGGAGATAGCGAGAAGAGAGAGAGGACTGACTCTGATAGTCTGATGTAATCAATCATCGGGCTTTTAGGAAAATCGAATCGGAACGTCGGCAAGGTACATGGCGGGGACGTGGCAATCGCAGCCGTGCAGACCTCGACACGTCGCCTGAGGGAGATCGCTTTATTGATTTAAAACAATCTCTTATGGGCTTGGGCTTTTACGTAGCCCACAAAGAAATGAAAAAGTAGGTAGTGATTTTAATTTTATAAGACAACAAACAAATAGGAGAGAGAGAAAGTGGATTGTGTGGGTCCAATCTTGTCTCAGATGTGTTTTCTTTTCTTTTTTAATTTTGAAAAAAATTGTGCGCCTCTCTTCAACACTTCTTTACATGATAACAAGAAAGAGTAAAAGTCAAAAACACACAGAAAAGCGAAAGAGACAGTCAAAATTGTTCTTTGAATTTTGCGTCCTTTACTCTTTGTCCTTAACGTCTCTATTAATACTTCAGGTAGGATGTTGGCAGCTACTATCTTCAAACAGTTGATAGCTCAAGAGAGAGAGCTAGAGAGAATCTTCGTCTTCTCCATTTGACTCCTCATGGGAATGGGACGAACAACTTTGAAGCTGAGGAAGGCCACGAAGCAATTGGTGTTAGCTGCATGTCGTTCTCTTTCTCTTCTTTATCTTCCGGTATGCTTTTCTTTCTTTTCTTTTGCTTACCAAACTGGATTTTCATCAAGTTCCTTTTTTGTTGTTGTTTATCTTTTCATCAAAATGATTACTAAACGATAGATGTTTGGATTGAGTTTTGAGGAATCGATCACATTATTTTACATGTGAAACAGAGGTCGCGGGGATCTACAGCCATTATAAAGCAAGATAATCGTTCTCTGCCCCATCACCATGACGAAGCCATAGATAAACCAGACTCTAGCAACAACACTCATCCTACTACTTCTACGGTATCACATTCACATTTTCTTTGCTTTCGTTTTAGCTTACTTACGGCAAAATATTTCCACTCGTATTAATTGCTTATGGATCTGTGGGTTTCTTTGTCGCTGCAGCAGACCTTGTGTGCTATTTGTCTAGAACCTCTGAGTCACTGTGGTGAAGCTGTGTTCACGGGACAATGCTCTCATTCCTTCCACTTTTCGTGCATTGCTTCCAACGTGCGTCATGGAAGCGTCACTTGTCCGGTTTGCCGCGCCCGCTGGACCCATCTCCCACGCTCTTCCTTCCCCAAACTGTCCGGACGCCAACAAGACGACCCTGTTCTCCGCATTCTCGACGACTCCATTGCCACTTTCCGCGTCCATAGGTGCTCTTTCTTCCGCTCTGCTCGCTACGACGATGATGATCCTATCCACCCTCCTCTCTCCACCGGTTATCCTCGTCTAGTTTTCTCTTTATTTCCTCTCACAGTTTCCCCAAACTTGTTGTCTTATCCATCCTCCTTCCACTCGCTTCACCAAGGTGCATATTCTCCATTGCAAATGTGTAGATCCTGGTTGGACACAAGTCATAATCAGTTTACCACTCTGTTTTTGCCATCTTTACGGCCACAGCCAGAGGATTGCCACTGTTTGTGCACTTCCTTGGGCAAGAGAAATGCTTATCTCTCGGTGAAACTGGCAGATCCACAACCCATTGACTTGGTGCTGGTTGCGATTCCTAGCGGGCCGCATTTCCGGTTTCTCAAGCAGTCAATGATATTGGTAACCTCCTCCCTTCGACCTTTTGATCGTCTATCCATAGTGACCTACTCGGCGCGTGTGTTTGCTCTGAGACGCATGACTTCATGCGGAAAGCGTGCGGCTTTGCGTGTGATTGACCGTCTCTTCGACGTGACACAAGCTGACCCTTCTCAAGGCATACGTAAGGGCATTAAAGTTCTCAAAGATCGTGCTTACAAGAACCCTCGGTGCAGCGTTCTACATATCTCCAGCGGTCCGGTAAGATCATGTTATCCCAACAACAGCGTGATGCAGATGGGTTTCATGGTCCATATGTTTCACGTGGGATTTGGTGCTGAGGCATGGAATGGTTTTGTGATGCATAAGTTGGAAGAGCTTGTAGAAAAGGTGTTGGGAGGAGTAGCAAGCGATGTTCAGCTGAGAATTGGGATGGAAGGGAAGATTGTTAGAGTAGGCGAGTTGAGAGGAGGTGAAGTGAAGCAAGTGTTGGTAGATCTTGGTGTTCATGTCAATGTTCCTCTCTGCTATAGCTATGTCGAAGGAGAAACTGATGAGTGTATCAGGAGAAGAGGAGAGACGACATTGAGCTTAATTGACGACAGTGAAGGGATAAAAACTGATGAGTGTAAATCTGCTGGTGGGAGGGATGACAACTATACGAACACCACTAGTGTGAGTAGAAGCATTAGTGCTGAAACTTGGGACTATCATGATCCTTTTATGGCCAGAAGATGGGCGAAGCGGTTGCATGAAACTGTAAATCTCTGATTATTTTAAAATTGTAGTGTCTTACTTGGGAACTTTCTCAAGATTGCTTCTGTAGCATGTTTCATACCAAGAATTCGTGATTAATTCAACACTAGAAGAGTTCATGCTTTTTTAAAAACAAAAACTAGATTAGATTAGTTATTAGCTGACTTATTACTGGATATGAACGAGTCATAATATTATGATTAAACTAATAAAATCTTGGTTTAGATCATCTAAAAATAGTTTTTAACTTATTGCTTCCTTCTTTTTTTTTTGTTATAGAACTTTGAATGTGAAGAATACTAATCAATACTAATAAGACACTGAGAGTTTTAGAGGATGCTTAGACCATCTCCATTGGTACTCCGATGGAGATGCTCTTAGAGCAACCAACCCCAATGGAGATATTTTCCTTGAGGGTCTTTACATTTTATATTAATAAAAAAAAATAATTTTTTTTATAAAAAAAAGAAAAACATGATTTAAAAAAAAAAAAAAAAAATTTTGTGACGAATCACGTCGTGACACGTGTCTTAAGACACTATAAAATTGGGTCTTAAATTAGACCCCGGTCTTGCACTGTTCATCGCCACATCAGATTTTTTTTTTTTTTTTTTTTTTTTTGGACTTAAGACCCCAATGGGTCTCCATTGGGGATGGTCTTATGTACCGGAGCTATAGTAAGAACTAGATTCCGACCACTTGTGGGGGGTAATTTTTTTAAAAAATATTTACATATATATAAAAGGATAAGTGTAATGTTTACCAAATGGAAATGTAAATTATATGTCTAATAATAACATAAAAAAATATGCATGAGGGAAATACTTTTATTAGTATAGATAGATAGATAGATAAGACTATTTTTTTTGGCCAAATCGAATCTTTGTTTCGACAAATTTAGAAAATAAAGATTTTACTTTCCTTTATATCGAACTCTATCATTTTATTTTCTTTTAAATCCCTTGAAATCATCAGTGGAAACAATGTCCGAAATCGAGACTATCAAGCAGAAGAATTTTTTTTTCGGTTTTTGATTGATCTCTTATGAAAACTATCATGGTAAGCGATTAAAATTCATAGTTACACAGCAATGTTTCGATTTGATCTTCTCTTGATTTTATAATTATGCGCTTAGTCGATTTTTCGAAGATCTGTACGATATAAATAACCTAAACGGTGTAAATGCTTCCATCTTAAGAGATTATGAAAGTTGTTTTAAAATTTTGTTGGTTGTTAATTTTTTGTAAATTTTTGAAAGGAAGAACTGAATAAGTTTAATATTGGTGGATTATGTAATTTGATTTCGCTGTCATTGGATAAGATCTATATATGAAAAATATATAACAAAAAGTTTGACTCTTCTATACTTTTTTTCTTCCAGATCTCCATAATCGTCTCTTCAGTACAGCTACTACAGTATATATACACAAGGCTGCACTATAAGTAAGCTAAAAAAACTGATTGTAGTATAACTTGTAGCTGGGTTTTAAAAAGTGCGCCATTGCGTCGCCATGGCGCAAGGCGCAGTGTGGCTCCGGACAAATTGCCTTGAACACTATGGCGAGCGCTTTTTAACGTTTTCATTAAAACCCTTTGTTTTCATTAAAACGTTGCAGTTTGGTCAAATATTAACTTTGTTTCACATTTAAAAACCCTAGTTTTAAAAGTTAAGTTTATAAAAAGTTTAACAAATATGAGTCAGATTCTTAGACTTTAGTTAGATTTAGTTAGATTTTCATGTCAGATTCTTAGACATTAGTTAGATTTAGTTAGATTTAGTTAGATCTAGTTAGATCTAGTTAGATTATAAGTAAGAATCGTTTGGAATAGTTTTAACACATATGGAATCGTTTTTCATTGTTTGGAATCATTTAACACATGGCGCACGCCTTTGGTCGCCATGGCGCACGCCTTTGGTCGCCATGGCGCAAGGCGCAATGCCCAGACCATCTTGCCATGATGCGCAATGCGCCATTTAAAACCCAGACTTGTAGTTGATTATGCGATGTTATTTTTTATTATTCATTAAGTAAACTCATTACATGATGCTTTATTTATTTACATGTTAAATGATTTTGGGAAGAGCATGCTTCTACATTGAGGATCAAAGATGAGTTTACTTCTCCAAATGATGTTTTGAAACTGTTCATTTGCATTTCATATATGAATAATTTTTGAAGTTTAGTAATGGTTGTCTCATTGCAGGTATTGTACAAATAACAGAATTTGGTAAGTTTGATTAGTATCCGCACAATGGATTTGAAGAGTCATACAATCTTCTGCCTTGTATAGTACATGTAAGTTATATAAATTATTTTTCCCTATATTCATTTGTAGGATTAGCAAATAATAACCGAGTAACTGTTTATACAATGATCAAAGAAAGTTGCTTGAAAAATATAACAATATGCAAATATATTATGCTTTTAAATAGCTTGAATCTAAGAACTTGTGAAATGGTGATCTCTAAAAACTAAGAAAAGGGATAAGTAGTTTTTATTATAGTATAGAATAAAGCAATTTATAAAAATTAACCGAAAAGATTATGAAAAAGCATTTTTTTTATATCTAACTCGTTGTTTAATAATGAGCTACTGCTAATTAAATATAACTCATGGTAGTTTCATGAGTTCTTAAATAGTTAGAGGTTCTTGGAAACTTCTTTAAAAAAGATATTCATCGTTTTTCTCTATGGTTTTCATTCATTATTAACAATGAGCACTTTGACTACAATCTTCTCTCATATAATAAATTTAGCTTCTATCATAAATTCAGCCATTAAGTGATTTGTAACCTAGTTTCATTGATCAATAAGATCAATATTTTTGAACGACATCACACAACAACCACTTTTTAATCTCGCAAGAATTGGTTGTCGTGTGATGTCGTTTAAAAATATTGATTTAAAACCACCACCTCCAAACAAGATAATTTTTTCACCAAAATTTTTGTTCTATATGCATTTCCCAATAATGTCTTACAATTACCCTCCGGTCCATTAGCATATTGGGCCTTTTATAAAGTCCAATATATGATTGGTCTTACGGAAGCAGCCTAGCTGTTTCAGTTGAAATCATCCAAAAGAGGAAAACTAGCTATCAAAGAGAGAGCCACCCACCGGAATCGAAATCGAAATCTTAATGGAAGAGAGAGAATATTAATGCACCGGAGCTACCTTTCGTCGGCGAGATGAAAATGTTACCCAAAATAAATAGAAAATAAAAAAAAGGAAAGGCTTNTTGTAAGCATTAACCTGAAAATCTATGAGGATACACTGAAAAACATCTTTGTAATTAAAAAAAAAAATCCACACTACATATTATTACACATATCTTACATTACAAGAAAACTGGTAGCCCCAATCAACTCCAGCAACAAGATTTTACTTTCGCAAACTTTAGCAAAGCCATCGACCACACGGTGAAAAAACAACAAAGATCAAAAGATAAACACAAAAAATAATTGGAAAGGAAGCGAGTAGACACTGTGGAGAGAAAAAGCAAAAGAACGAGGAAAAAAACAATAAATAAGATAACCAATTATCGGATTATCTAAATAAAATGCCACAGTTTATATTATATTATATATTCATGCTTTCTATCATAATGTGACTAATATAATACCACCAAATTAACACATAGTCACATATATACCAAATTCACACAAATACACAACTAACATAAACAAACTTTCTTTGCAATTTGGATGATTAAAAGAAATGATGGGATGTAGAAGGAAAAAAAATTATCTAGATTTGTTAAATAGATAAAGGTACATTAAAATTTTGTATAATAATTATATTAAAAGAATATCTGCGCGTAGCGCGGACAGAATTCTAGTCAATACTAATAAGACGCTGAGAGTTTTAGAGGATGCTTATGTACCGGAGCTAGTAAGAACTAGATTCTGACCATTTGTGGGGGGTAATTTTTAAAAAAAATATTTACATTTATATAAAAGGATAAGTGTAATGTTTACCAAATGGAATGTAAATTATATGTCTAATAATAACATAAAAAAATATGCATGAGGGAAATACTTTTATTAGTATAGATAGATAGATAAGACCTTTTTTTTTTGCCAAATCGAATCTTTGTTTCGACAAATTTAGAAAATAAAGATTTTACTATCTTTTATATCGAACTCTATCATTTTATTTTCTTTTAAATCCCTAAAGATCATCAGTGGAAACAATGTCCGAAATCTAGATTATCAAGGAGAATTTTTTTTTTTTTTTGGTTTTCGATTGATCTCTTATGAAAACTATCATGGTAAGCGATTAAAATTCATAGTTATGCACACAGCAATGTTTCAATTTGATCGTCTCTTAATTTTATAATTATGCGATTAGTCGATTTTTCGAAGATCTGTACGATATAAATAACCTAAATGGTGTAAATGTTTCCATCTTAATTAGATTATGAAAGTTGTTTTAAAATTTTGTTGGTTGTTAATTTTTTGTAAATTTTTGAAAGGAAGAACTGAATAAGTTTAATATTGGTGGATTATGTAATCTGATTTCGGTGTCATTGGATAAGATCTATATATGAAAAATATATAACAAAAAGTTGGACTCTTCTATACTTTTTTTTCCAGATCTCCATAATCGTCTCTTCAGTCCAGCTACTTCAGTATATATACACAAGGCTGCACTATAAGTAAGCTAAAAAAACTGATTGTAGTATAACTTGTAGTTGATTATGCGATATTATTTTTTATTATTCATTAAGTAAACTCATTACATGATGCTTTATTTATTTACATGCATGTTAAATGATTTTGGGAAGAGCATGCTTCTACATTGAGGATCAAAGGATATTCTTAAAAAGATGAGTTTACTTCTCCAAATGATGTTTTAAAACTGTTCATTTGCATTTCATATATGAATAATTTTTGAAGTTTTGTAATGGTTGTCTCATTGCAGGTATTGTACAAATAACAGAATTTGGTAAGTTTGGTTATTATCCGCACAATGGATTTGAAGAGTCATACAATCTTCTGCTTTGTATAGTACATGTAAGTTATATAAATTATTTTTCCCTATATTCATTTGTAGGATTAGCAAATAATAACAGAGTAACTGGTTATACAATGATCAAAGAAAGTTGCTTGAAAAATATAACAATATGCAAATATTATGCTTACTTTGACTACAATCTTCTCTCATATAATAAATTTAGCTTCTATCATAAATTCAGCCAGTTAAGTGATTTGTAACCTAAGTTTCATTGATCAATCTTCCTAAAAGATCAATATTTTTGAACGACATCACACAACAACCACTTTTTAATCTCGCAAGAATTGGTTGTCGTGTGATGTCGTTTAAAAATATTGATTTTAAAACCACCACCTCCCAAACACGATAATTTTTGTTCTATGCATTTCCCAATAACGTCTTACAATTACCGGAGGTCCATTAGCATATTGGGCCTTTTTTAAAAGTCCAATATATGATTGGTCTTACGGAAGCAGCTAGCTGTTTCAGTTGAAATCATCCAAAAGAGGAAAACTAGCAATCAAAGAGAGAGCCACCCACCGGAATCGAAATCGGAATCTTAATGGAAGAGAGAGAATATTATTGCACCGGAGCTACCTTTCGTCGGCGAGATGAAAATGTTACCCAAAATAAATAGAAAATAAAAAAGGAAAGGCTTGGCGGTTCCGTACGTGAGATGGAAATTGGAAAATGGAAAAGGTCAATTAAAATGGGGAAAAGTCAAATCCTCAAAGCCTTCCTCAACCCCGACGCGGAATGAAAAAGTCTCCGGCGACATAAAACATATCTCTATCTCTCTTTCTTTCTCTCTAATGCCCACGGCCAATAGTTTGTGATTCAAGGACTTGAGAGAGTAAATCAAATCAGCTTTTAATTATTCTGATCCTTCTTATTTGATCTGTTGTTTGTGTGATCTGTGTGATCCGTCTCGAAACCTGCCACTAATTAATGGCGGGCCCTCTCTCGTAAAGACCATCCCTTTTTCCAAAGTCTCTGCTTGATTGATTGTTCATTCGTTTTTCTTCCCCCATTTTGGGTTTTTGTTTTTTTCCGGGGAACTGGGTTCTTTCCTCGCCCTCGTCGTCGATTTCGTTCGTGTGAATCCCTGGGCGGGAGAGATGAAGCTTCAGGTCCGAGTCTTAGAAGCGAGGAATCTGCCGGCAATGGATCTCAACGGCTACAGCGATCCCTACGTCAGATTGCAGCTCGGAAAACAGAGGTCACGGACCAAAGTAGTGAAGAAGAACTTGAACCCCAAATGGGCTGACGATTTCAGCTTCGGCGTCGACGATTTGAACGAAGAGCTCGTCGTCTCTGTTCTTGACGAGGATAAGTACTTCAACGATGACTTCGTCGGCCAGGTTAGAGTTCCCGTTTCCCAAGTCTTCGATGCAGAGAATCAATCTCTTGGCACTGTTTGGTATCCTCTCCTCCCGAAGAAGAAAGGTTCCAAAAAGGATTGTGGTAATGCCCTCGCTTCTCTTGATCTCTCTATATCGCATTTAGGCAAAGTTTGGAAATTTCGTTTTCATTTTTGATCCATCTTGTCCAGGTGAAATACTTCTGGGGATATGTTTCAGTCAGAAGAACTCGGTTCTTGATTTGAATTCCAATGGGGATCACGCCTCTGCTTCGAGGACTCCGGAGCTGGGAGTTGAGTCTCCTGCTGATCCCTCCACTTGTGCCTCTCCTTGTAGATCCGAAGATGCTTCATCTTCCAAGGATTCGCAGAAAACATTTGCTGGTCGAATCGCTCAGATTTTTCAGAAGAATGCTGATGTCGCCGCACCTACACAGTCGATTAGTAGGAGCATCGACGCGTCTGACTTGTCATCTGAGATCTCTAGACCAATCTTTTCCCTTGAGCTGTCTGAAGATGAGTCATCTCCTGCTTCCTTTGAGGAAGTAATGAAGGCCATGGAGTCGAGGGATCAGGGAAATGAGCCTCCTAGTAATCTACCAGGTGGGATCCTTGTGGACCAGTTGTTTATGATTACCCCATCAGACCTTAACACTCTGCTTTTCGGATCCGATTCGAGTTTCTATGCATCATTGACTGAACTGCAAGGGACCACTGAAGTTCAAATAGGACCATGGAAACTTGATAATGAAGGCGAGAGCGTTAAACGGGTTGTGAGTTACCTCAAGGCTCCAACCAAACTTATTAAGGCTGTCAAAGGCACAGAGGAGCAGACATATCTCAAAGCGGACGGAGAGGTTTATGCTTTCTTTGCAAGTGTTACCACTCCTGATGTCCCATTCGGAAGTACTTTCAAGGTTGAGGTGCTTTACTGCATCTCTCCTGGGCCTGAGCTGCCTTCTGGGGAGCTATGTTCCCGTTTGGTGATTTCATGGAGATTGAATTTCCTGCAGAGCACCATGATGAAAGGTATGATAGAGAACGGGGCCAGGCAAGGTTTAAAAGACAGCTTCGAACAGTATGCCATCTTGTTGGCTCAAAATGTAAATCCTGTGGATTCCAAGGACATTGGGCTGAACAAGGAGCAAGCTCTCTCTTCCTTGCAAGCTGAACCTCAATCAGACTGGAAACTTGCTGTACAATATTTTGCCAATTTCACTGTATTCTCCACTTTCTTGATTGGTGTTTATGTGTTTGTCCATATTGTGTTTGCCTTACCCAGTGCGATCCAAGGGCTTGAGTTTAATGGCCTTGATTTACCGGATTCAGTTGGGGAATTCGTTGTTAGTGGGGTTCTTGTTCTTCAGTGCGAAAGAGTATTGCAATTGATTTCCCGATTCATGCAGGCAAGAAAACAGAAAGGTAAAAACTCTCTATGAACACCATTCCATATTCTTTCAGGTGGACTCTCATTTTGTAGCCTGCTGTGTGTGTCTGACTGATCATTACCTGTCAATTTCAATTTATAGGCAGTGATCATGGCATCAAAGCTCATGGAGATGGTTGGTTGCTAACTGTTGCTCTAATTGAGGGGGTCGATCTAGCAGCTGTAGATCCAAGCGGTCATTGTGATCCGTATATCGTATTTACTTCCAATGGGAAGACGAGAACCAGCTCCATCAAGTTCCAAAAATCTCATCCTCAGTGGAATGGTAATTGGTTGCTCTGTGGTTTACTCAAACCGTATTTTATCCACTTGTTGCTTCAATTCTTGAATGTTTCGACTCTGAGATTTGTCACCATAAGTATTTTGAGGGTTGGAATCTTGTTTGTGCAGAAATATTTGAATTCGATGCGATGGCTGATCCTCCTTCTGTACTGAATGTTGAAGTTTATGATTTTGACGGACCTTTTGACGAGGCTGTTTCGTTGGGACATGCCGAGATCAACTTTGTGAGATCTAATATATCGGATCTAGCGGATGTTTGGATTCCGCTTCAAGGGAAACTGGCTCAGGCTTGTCAATCCAAGCTGCACTTGAGGATTTTCTTGGATCATACAGGAGGTGGAGATGTTGTTAGAGACTACTTACATAAGATGGAGAAAGAGGTGGGCAAGAAGGTACGTGGCTACTACTTCAATCTATCAAACAACATTTAATCTGCTATTGTTGGTGCGCGTTCTTATCTGGCCAATGGAAATTTCAGATTAACGTGCGATCTCCTCAGACAAATTCAGCCTTTCAGAAGCTCTTTAGTCTCCCACAAGAAGAATTTCTGATCAATGACTTTACATGTCACTTAAAGAGGAAAATGCCTTTGCAGGTGAGGAGATCTTGATATACAATCACGCTTTTTCAGTATTCAACTGCATTCTCTTTTGGCCAGCTGTTTTTTTTGCAATGAAGAGAGAGTATTGCATATTAAATTTAGTTTTGTTTCTCCAGGGCCGTCTTTTCCTCTCTGCGAGAATTGTTGGCTTTTTTGCAAGCCTTTTTGGTAACAAAACAAAATTCTTCTTCCTGTGGGAAGATATAGAGGATGTTCAAGTGCTGCCTCCAACTCTTGCTTCGATGGGGAGTCCCATTATAGTTATGACTCTCAGACCAGGTAGAGGAATGGACGCGCGGATAGGCGCAAAGACACATGATGAGGAAGGCAGGCTTAAGTTCCATTTCCACTCATTTGTGTCTTTTAATGTGGCACAAAAGTAAGTGACAAGTCTTCCTCTTTCCCTGATGGTTTGTTTGTTATTTGGTTGCTCGCTTTTATCAACATTCTAGTTTTTCTGTTCCCTAGCCAATATGCTTAACTCTTGGATATGCCCATTTTCTCATCTGAATATGAAAATCAGTACAGTCCTGTAGTATCACCTCTTTTGAATACATGTTCAGAGGTGGATGACTATTGACTGCCTATCAAGAGTTAACACCCGTAGTTCCTGCTTTTTAGACAAATGAACAACTATTCTGATAAGATATAGGCTTTGGACTTGTTTTGCGTTTACTTAGGACAATAATGGCTCTGTGGAAAGCAAAATCCTTGACCCTGGAGCAGAAAGTGCAAGCTGTTGAAGAGGAATCAGAGCAGAAACTCCAAAGTGAAGAGAGTGGTTTGTTCTTAGGTGTTGATGACGTCAGATTCTCTGAGGTCTACTCTTTGACTCTCTCTGTTCCGGTGAGTTATTCTCTTTCACTGACGGACCTATAAAGCTTTAGGCAAGAATGTATTTGAGTTTTGAATATTGTCTCACGCAAGACTATGATAACTCTAGGTAAGTTTCTTTATGGAGTTGTTTGGTGGGGGCGAAGTGGATCGAAAGGCTATGGAGAGAGCGGGTTGCCAGAGCTATTCATGCAGCCCATGGGAGTCAGAGAAGGATGATGTGTATGAGAGGCAGACATACTACAGAGATAAGCGGATATCACGCTATAGAGGAGAAGTAACAAGTACACAGCAAAAGTCCCTTGTGCCAGATAAGAATGGGTGGCTTGTTGAAGAGGTCATGACTCTCCATGGAGTTCCACTTGGTGACTATTTCAATCTCCATCTTAGATACCAGATGGAAGAAGTGGCGTCAAAGCCAAAGACAACATATGTGCGAGTATACTTTGGGATTGAATGGCTAAAGAGCAGCAGACATCAGAAAAGAGTGACAAAGAACATCCTTGTAAATCTACAGGATCGGCTCAAGATGATATTTGGATTCTTGGAGAAGGAATATGGCAGCAGACAGCAGCAGCAAGTAGCATAATATATATATATATATATATAAATTCTTTGGTCTGAAAATGGTGGATGGCCAAAAGTTATATCCATTATTTAAAAATGGAGGGCTCGAAAAGGTTGGCTCTTGTACGCACACAAACAGCCAAATGCAGCGAGAGTGCAAAAATGGAGGTGAAGCTCAAGCTCAAGCATTCCTTATTCTTGTTACATCATAAATACATCATAAATAGCTCACTTGTTGTGTCTGTAGTGAAAAGAACAGAGTTTTGTGATTATGTTGATGCTCTGCCTAAAACCTCTTCGAAAGTGATCAAATCATAGTCGCTTCGTGTGTTGTTGTTTTCTTGCTTAAACTTTCCTTGCCTTCTTTTCTTCACGCCGTCTTTCTTTATCTCTCAAGCTTTTTAGCTCGCGGAGAGTATCAATTTGGGCTTGGTTTTTGAAAAAGTAAAAGCCCGTTTAAGGCCCATTCAGTACAGTGACTTGTCTAAAATCTAATGATAAGCAGCATTTGGGACTTGCCCATCTCTCCTCCTCCTCCTCCTCCTCTTTGCTTCATCTCGATCGGCAGCAGTCATGTCGGAGAAAGGAGGAAAAGGGTTCAAATCTTCTCTCAAGTCCACTCCTTCCAAATATGGTTTCGTAACCCCTTCCATCAGTTTTTTTGTTTTTCTTACCTTATTTGTTTGTGGACATTGTCTTAGACTCGGTTTTGGGGTTTTTGGTGTAGGATCCGGCAAGGACGATAACTCAACCAAGTTCAAGAAGACAAGGAAAGTCCAGTTTGATCCTCTAGGTTCTCCTTTTTTCTTTCTCCTCGCTTTATTCCGAATAAAAGTCCCAACTTTTTCTTATGATATTCATAAATGTTCATCTTCTGTGTTCGTGTTAGGCACAAAGGAATCCGGTTATAAGATTATCCAAGACTCTGATGACCAAATTCAAGGGTCTTCTGCTAAAGGTTTCAGCTTTCTTCTTTGGTTGATGTGCTTACAATCTTTTGACCCCCTTTGGCTGTTGGCATTGTGTCTCATTGGCTTAAATTCTGGCCTTGTTTGACTAAAGGTGGGAAGGGAACCAAGGGTAAGAAAAGTACTCTGCCCAAACCCAAAGAATCTCAGCCGCCTGAGCTCAAGACTGAAAAGGGTTTGTACATCTGCTACTTGCTCTGTCAAATCCCTTTTGAGCTTTATCTTCATTATACTTGGTAATATGTGTTGGGTTTTTTTGTGTGTGATGGTCTTTGCAGAGCTTCCAGAGAATGCAAAGTGCTTGATGGACTGTGAAGCTTTTCAGATACTAGAAGGCATCAAGGAACAACTAGCTGTGTTATCTGAAGATCCTAGCATAAAGACTCCTGTGTCAGTAACATTTCGCGACATTGTATTATATTTATTTCCATGAGATGATGGAAAAAGGTCTTGGGTTCTCTAACATCTAGTTTGTTTGTAGATCTTTCCACAGAGGACTGGAGTATGTGAAATACGGTAGCTGCTACACGAACCCTCAGTCTGTCAGACAGATCCTTGAGTATCCTCTTTTTAGCTACTTTCATCTTAGATGCGGATTAATGTCTTTTTCCTATTTGATTCTGTTTTGCGTTTATAACTTAACGAGTATGATATCAGACCTCTAAAAAAGCATGGTGTCCCTGAAGGCGAGGTAAGTAAATTCTGCCAAAGAGCTTTCGATTCAGACAACAAACCCTGAGCACCTTCTAATTCTTTTGTGTTGTTATGTGCAGCTGTGTATGATTGCAAATGTCGGCCCAGAAAGTATTGATGAAGTTTTTGCCTTTGTTCCATCGATGAAGGTATGTTAGTAGTACCACCAGGATCTGAGGCTCGTTCCTTAGATTCATGCGTTTATTTTTCAGAATTCATCTCGAATTTCTATTGAAAAAAAGCCAATCTGAATTTGTTTTGTTTTGCTTTTTGGATTTATCCAGAGGAGAAAAGACAAGATCAGTGAGCCGTTAGAAGAGGCAGTGACGAAGCTATCCAAGCTCAAAAGATCTACTTAAGGGAGCGATTGCTAATAATGAATAAACTGCACTGATAAATCTCGAGATTCCAAGCTAGAGTTTAACTGTAGTAGTAAAGATGTTTTGGGGTTGGGTTAGGGGGTTTTTGGTCATGAATTGCTTCAAGTATGGTCGGTGTTGTAAATGATCTAATGCTTTAAGTTTTAATCATTTCCTTGCTCAAAAACAAGCATTCCAGTGCTATGGAATGTTCTTAATCTTCCAAGGACAGTAACTCCTGACGTTTTTCATCATGCAACAGAGTTCATTCCAACAATAGAAAGCAGATAGCAATCTGAAATCTAGTGATTTTCAACATGTTAAATGTCCAAAAACCAGAAACCGGAAATACCAAATGCAATAGAAAACATGTCAAATGATGATCCAGCTAAACACATCATACAACCAGAAGAGCACTTAAAAATCAGATGATAATAGTGGTGTGTAATTACTAGAGATCACAAACATGTAGGATCTGAGTGAAGCCTACTTTCTTCTTCAGAGTTTGGACAAGCTCATCTACTTCCACTCCATGTCTCTCCACCACATTCAAATGGGAAAGAAAAAGAAATGGCTTTGTACCTTTGCCATATCTTGTTGTTGCAGAGAGAAATTCAAAGATGCTTGCTTGCTTCCTGAGAAAAGGAGTGCTTAGCTTATCAAGAATCAAGATGATGAAACCATTGGACATTAATGCCTAATTAAAGAGAGTTACATAATTTTCAACTTTCCATGTCCTATTTGACTATTTGACAACCTCTCCTCCTAGGTTTCTACTTCTAGTAACCATCACTATCGTACGTTCTATTTTCATATCTCTTGAAAGCAATGCCTTGACGTCGACAATTACAATTATACCTCTAGTGGTCCCATTGGCTTTATGGCATTTTTTCTTCTCCGTTAAAACGGAACCTAAACTGGTTTGCGATGAAGACAAGGTTTTGTTGATGTGTTTACAAAGGTAAGTTGATGATATCCATCAAACTGATCTTTATCCCGATATTTTCGTTCAGGACTTGATATCTATTCCGATACGTTCTATTTGGCTATTTCATTCCAGTCTCTATCGCTTTGTTTTTTTTATATAATTAATATTCAGATAAAATCTTACGATGGTATTTATAATTTCTACTTTCTGCAGAGATCCAAAGCTATAAGCTATGGCGAAAATTCTACTTGCATTGTTTATTATTGTGTCTCTGTCTCATGTCCCTGCTTTTGCTGTGAGAAAAGTAGGTACCGTTTTTTTTAGGAATAGATTTGAGTTCTTGTCATGTGAGCTTATGTATTAACAAGACTGTTGCTTGGTTGTTTTGGTTTTGACTAAAAAGTCGTACATCGTTTACTTGGGATCTCACTCGCATGGCCCTGAAATCTCCCCCTTAGCCCTCACACGCGTAGCTGAATCTCATCATGACTTGCTCGGATCCTTTTTGGGAAGGTACACATATATGACTCCATGTCGATCTTTTTGTTGTTGTTGTGCCTCTGCCTATATTCTTAGTGTTTGATCTGATCCTCATGCATCTTAACAGTCATGAGAAGGCTAGAAACGCAATCTTTTACTCTTACAAGAGGCACATCAACGGCTTTGCAGCCATTCTTGATGAGGAAGAAGCCGCTGCGATTTCAAGTAATTCAAATCTCTCTTTCTCGTTTCTCTTTTGAGTTAATTAGAGAATTTTGATTTAATTACGCTCTATTTTGAATACAGAGCACCCAAGTGTGATCAGTGTGTTTCAAGACAAGGGCAAGAAGTTGCACACAAAGCATTCATGGGACTTCATGCAGTTGGAGAAGGATGGTGTGATCCCTTCAAGTTCCTTGTGGTCAAAAGCAAGATTTGGTGAAGACACAATCATTGGCAACCTTGACTCTGGTTAGAGTTTCACTTCCTCTGCTCCCTCTTCCTTTATATACTATGTTTAACAACACTAAAAGCCAACCATATTGTGCATCAGGTGTTTGGTCCGAATCCCAAAGCTTCAGCGCAGATGGACTGGGACCTGTTCCTTCTCGATGGAAAGGAAGTTGCGAGACTGCTAAAGATGTTCGTTGCACCAGGTCATTGATTGATTCTTTGGATATATACTTGTGTAGACGATTGTACAAGGTACTTCAACAAAGGCTACTTGGCTTCCACGGGTCTTAAAATGTAAGGTATCAAGAAGCTTATAGGTGCAAGGTACTTCAACAAAGGCTACTTGGCTTCCCGAAGGTATTAAAACTGAACCAAACAAAAATAGATATGGTTTTAAAATGGTAATGAACTGAAAAACTGAAAAACCGAAAAAACCGAACCAAGACCGAACAAATATCTAGATTGCACAGTGGATTGAATGTTATTTCCATTGAATTATGTATAAAAATAGTCATTTGGAAAAAAGTCTAAGAGAGTTCATATGAATGAGAAAATATTACAAGTAAAAATCAATCATTGTTAAAAGTGAAAATTTGTTTTATCAATTTATTGTTGATGTTTATAAATCGATCATATTGTCTCTAATGAATAAGATCAAATCAAACAACAATAAAAGTCGATATCTACTAGTATATATTAAAGGAGAAACATTGGAGATCATTTTTGCTGATGAGTCAACACCACAAATTTTTTTTTTTTTTTTTTTTAAATATTATACTAAACTAATTGTCAAACATTCTATTTTCTAATCTATGTTAAAACTAATTGTCAAACACTATTTAAGGTAACTAAATTTTTTTTAACAATAAATCTATAAAAAAAATATTCAATAAGAATAACTAAAATGGAAAAAAAAATATACTTATTAGATTTGCATGTAATAAAATCTATCATTTAATTAAAATTATATGAATTTATTTAATAACCATTGTGCAATACACGAATACTATTCTAGTATATAATAATGGTTGTGATGCTGTTATTAGAATTTATACATATAAACAACAAATAAATTTTAAAGATAAAAATATTTATTAAAAATGAGTTTTCGTTCGAAGATTGAATACCAAATTTATTACAGGATGAGAGTTACTAAAACTGGAAAGTTCTTTTACTACCAAAAGAATGTCAATCTTTAAAAATTATTAAAACAAATGCTACATATAATACTTTTTAATTTATTATTTGCTTATCAAAAAGCTTAATTATAAAACATAATCCAATGGACTTCTCATTCTTGATTTTGAGGCTCTCAATTCAAGAAAGTGTATATGCCAACTAAAATTGTGTCGGTTTAATTGATTAGTGAGCTGTATTTGTGGAATCTGGACCACACCATTCTCCCTCGTTAATACCACCGGTTTCCACAGTGAACCGAAATAATTAAACATCTTTATCACTCGAAAATGCGGTTAATCCCGCTGTTGAAAAAAGCTATTATTGCAAAAAATGGTGAAAGCAACTAACTATCTAAGAATAGTTATTTAATAGATTTAATTGGTGGATGATTTGAGAGAACCTGGAAACAATTAAGGATGCTTTCTTATCATCTTCACTCTAAAACCGGAAAGGGTAAAAGCGTCTTTACGTCCCCCAGCTAGTTTTTTCACTTGGTTCTTCACTAAAAACAATCATTCACAGTCCGCACACGAGAAGGATGCTCTATCTCTCTTGATCTGATGCGACGATGGTGAAGCTTCGCAATCTTGTTCTTTTCTTCTTGCTCCTCACCGTCGCTGCTCCTATCCTTCTCTACACCGATCCCTCCGCCTCCTTCAAGTCCCCATTTTGTCAGTTCTCTCTCTCTCTTCCTCATCTCCGATTTTGAATTTTCATCCGATTTGGTTGCTTTCTTATCCTCTGCTTGTTTCATTCTGTAGCTAAACGCGATTTCCTCGAGGACGTAACCGCCCTGGTCAGTATTATTATCTCATTCTCTTCTTCTTCTTCTTCTTCTTCTTCGTCCAATCGTCCTCCATTGATGAGTTTCTCGAGGTTTCATTTTGACGCTTTATTGTTTCTTCTTTTGGTTCTTGTTCAGACTTTCAATTCCGACGGGAATCGATTAAATCTGCTTCCCCGGGTACCCTTTTCCTCGTTTTTCAAGTTCTGAATTGATTCGCCTCAGATCTTGCCTCGTTTCTCAATTTTGCAATCTTGTTCAAATGCATATAGGAATCTCCGCAAGTGGTTAGAGGAGTCGTCGGTGTAGTCTATTCCAAACAAAATTCCGATTCTTCTCTGGGTTCTTCGCAAAGGCAAGGTACCGCAAAATTCCCTTTTCTCTTGTTTCTTTCCGTTTTCCCTCTAATTTTTACGAGTTAGTTCACAAGATTTTCCCTTTACAGAAGTGAGAGACCAAATTTCTGCTCGAGTTCTTTCGACCACCGACGATGATAATCAGTCTCAAACTGAAGATCCCATCAAACAAGTCACTGATGCAGCCTCAGAGATGGAGAAGCCAAATGATATGCACGCTTTTGATGACAACTCCCAAAATAAGGTACGTTTACTAAATGATGCTCAGAATCCTTCTTTTAGATCGATCAGAACTCCTCCCGCAATAAACCAGATTGGTTTTCACTGGATTTTCCTCATTGATAGTAGCCTATTAATTAGGAGAAACAGACCTTGTCCTTGTGGTATAATGTCTAGCAAAATCACCAAGTTACAGTGGCTGCTAATGTAATTTACCTGACCACCTAATTGCCTGCTATGGCACTCGGTGTTATTGTGCCGAAATGATCTCTGTACTCTCATTAATTTGCGCTTCGATCTCATCATCTTGTAGGAAACGATGCATGTTCAGTTGACCCAGCAAACCTCTGTAAAGGCTGATGAGCAAGACCCTAAATCTCTTAGAGCTGAGAAAGAGAGAGGAAATGCGTTGATGCCTGATGCTCATGTGAGGCATCTTAAAGATCAGCTGATTAGGGCAAAGGTTTATCTTTCACTTCCAGCTGCAAAGGCTAACGCACATTTTGTGAGAGAGCTTCGACTCCGTATTAAAGAAGTTCAACGGGCAGTCGCAGATGCTTCCAAGGATTCGGATCTGCCAAAGAAGTAAGTGCCCTTGGAAATGCAGTTAATGTGACCAGTGGAAAAAAAGTTTCTTCCTCTGATTAATTTCTTGGGCATTTTTTTAAATCCAGTGCTGTGGAAAAACTGAAAGCAATGGAGCAAACATTGGCCAAAGGCAAGCAGATCCAAGATGACTGTTCCACAGTGGTAAAGAAGCTACGGGCAATGCTCCATTCGGCAGAAGAGCAGCTACGGGTCCATAAGAAGCAAACCATGTTCTTGACACAATTGACTGCTAAGACGATTCCAAAGGGCCTTCACTGCCTCCCTCTACGCCTCACTACCGATTATTATGCTTTAGATTCGTCGGAACAACAATTCCCAAATCAGGAGAAACTAGAAGATAATCAGCTGTATCACTATGCCCTCTTCTCTGATAATGTTTTGGCTACGTCAGTTGTTGTCAACTCTACCATAACCAATGCAAAGGTAAGAAGTAACTTTGTTCATATGGTTGAACATTTTAATGTGTTTGTTTCTGTTAAACTTACTCTCTTGATGGTTTATTGGCAGCATCCCTCAAAACATGTCTTCCACATCGTCACTGACAGACTCAACTATGCGGCGATGAGGATGTGGTTCCTGAACAACCCACCAGGCAAAGCCACCATCCAGGTTCAGAATGTTGAAGAATTTACATGGCTGAATTCAAGCTACAGTCCTGTCCTCAAACAGCTTAGTTCTCGATCGATGATAGACTATTACTTCAGGGCCCACCATACAAATTCAGATACGAACTTGAAGTTCCGGAATCCAAAATACTTATCGATCCTTAATCACCTTCGTTTTTACTTGCCTGAGATCTTCCCGAAGCTCAGCAAGGTGCTCTTCTTGGATGATGATATAGTTGTGCAGAAGGACCTTTCTGGTCTTTGGTCAGTTGATCTGAAGGGTAATGTCAACGGTGCTGTAGAGACTTGTGGGGAAAGCTTTCATCGCTTCGACCGTTATCTGAACTTCTCAAATCCACTCATCTCCAAGAATTTTGACCCTCGAGCTTGTGGTTGGGCGTATGGTATGAATGTCTTTGATCTGGACGAATGGAAGAGGCAAAACATCACAGAGGTTTATCATCGATGGCAGAATTTGGTACGCAGAGAATATATTCAATTATGGATGTAGTTGCTTGTGGATGTAGGCTAGGTCGCGTCTGTCTTTGATATTCAAGAAAGTTTGCTGATCTTATGCACAAACTGTTCTGAAATTGCAGAATCAAGACCGAGAATTGTGGAAGCTAGGGACGCTGCCGCCTGGTCTGATCACATTTTGGAAACGAACATACCCGCTAGACCGGAAATGGCACATACTGGGCCTTGGATACAACCCGAGTGTGAACCAGAGGGATATTGAGAGGGGAGCCGTCATACACTATAATGGCAACCTCAAACCATGGCTAGAGATTGGGATTCCAAGGTACAGGGGCTTCTGGTCAAAGCACGTCGACTATGAGCACGTTTATCTCAGAGAATGCAACATCAATCCTTAGAATTAGAGTCTCTATTGAAGAGCACTGTAATATGTCTCAAACTTTATTTCTTTTGTTTTGATGAGATCTTCATTGCATGAACAAAAAAAACAAAATTGTAGATGACACATTAAAACAACATTTGTTCCTATAGGCCCGACCGATGTTATTATTGAAATACATATCAGCAAGAGTGGAATTAAAACCAAACAACTACTTATCTTCTTTTTTTCTGATTATGCCCTACAAGAACACTGTTTAGTTAAACTCCTCTTTACTTTTCCCGCTTTGATCACAGGAGTCAAAAACCATGGGTTAAAATCGTCGTTCTGAATCTCCACAATCGGAATTGTTCTCATGGGCAAAGAGCAAGATCATGAGTGGAAAAAAAAATCAATGTCACCTTTACGTTACTATTTGTGATCAAATAGCTCCAGAAGAATTCACTGTGTTGGGAATAAGAAAGTAATTTTGTTTTGTGTTTTACCAAATTACAGCACAAGGCGACATATATTCATTGTTCATGCTAGTGGCAGAGTCTAGAATTAGAGAGTTGTGATCACCTCACTAGATGAAACTCCTAACTAATAGGAATAAGGATAGACAACAACTACATGTGATACACTCGACTACAGATGCCACCTGATTACACAACTCATAGATCGTCTCCTGAAACCTTGTCCAATCCATCTTCAGCCCCAAGCAGTGATGTAGATGGATGGTCAAAGGCGAGAGCATGGTCTGACTGATGGTACGAAGCGTTCAAGCCTGATTCTAGTATTGGGTGCGCCACTACCATCTCAGGTGTATAACCAGCTCCACCTCCTCTCATCAATCTAGGCTTCTTCGCTGATCTCTCTTCTCCTGCGCTCTCATCTTGAGACCCAATGTTACACCCCGAGTCTGGTGTCAAAGGCTCCCGGTAAGACGAAAGAGACTCGTCAACTGAAAGGCTCTTGTCTGGTCCACATTCTTTGCCAGACTTATCTTGTAGGGGAGACTCGGATGTTGGGGCAGGGGTTGCAGGATCTGATTCGCCTGTTACTGGGCCCGACGGTTCGCCAAGAACTCCACTGAGTCGCTGTTGCTCTTCAATTATCTTCTTCAAGTACTTCCCTTGTGCTTCTATCCGTAGTTGTAGCTGTCTTTGCACCTAAACAAAACATCAACATTTCACGTAAACTAACTGAAAATTCTGATTAATTATTTCGTTTTGCTTTTGCTTTGTTAAAGTAGCATGGTGAAGCATACTTCTAGTTGCTCGTGCAATCGTTTCTGAACTTCCATCTGCAACTTGAGAGCTTCAGTTATCTGCATTCCCCTGTAATCGGAAAAGTTACATGAGCCTCTTTCTGAGCACTTAACATGAAGCACCAGGCAGTAGGCTCAAACAATGAAATTTTACTTACGATGAACCGTCCAACCCAGAGAGCACATCTCCAGATTCTTTCTTATCGGTTTTCTTCCCTGAAAA